>JAJTUV010000008.1:840000-2040000 GCA_021653895.1 Mastomys natalensis | reverse complement strand
ATCTTAGTCACTACTATTTATTTGTGACTTACTGCCTACCCAAGAATTTTACTCCCATTATACCCATTACACAGATGAGGAAATCGAGGCATGAAAAGGGCACATTGCTTATTCAAGCTTATGTAAGCTAGACGTGGCTGAGCTGGGATTTTTACCTTAGTCTTATCATACATTTTAGCTGCTGAACCATACTGACTGTTGTTGACATAATTATATAGTGAAGTTTATCCTAATGGTTACCACTTACTCTGCACCCACCACCACTGAATGGAAGAACAGAGCCCGGGTGGGGGGTGCCTCAGCAGGTAAAGCACTTGCTATACCCAAGGACTGGAAGAGTTTAGATCCCAGCACCCATGTAAGTGCGAGCAGGTAGGTGTGTTGGCCCACCTGACATTCCAGCATCAGAAGGCTGACACAGGAGATCCCTAGAGCAAGCTGGCTATGGGGTGCAGCCGGATATGTGAGCTCTGGGTTCAAGTGTGAGTCCCTGTCACAAAGTGTAAGGTACAGAGTGATTGAGGAAGACACTTCATGTCAACCTCTGGTCTCTACATAGACTGATGCACATCCATGCAAACATATAGTGTACACACACACACACACACACACACACACACACACACACGAGTGAGAGGGGGGAATGGAAACCTGAGTTCTAGTGTGTCTTCTCTGAATGTCAGTGGCTCAGAAATTCCCATCTACAGTCCACAAGAACAGACAAAAGGATCTGCTGTTTTCTTCTTCCTCCTCCTCCTCTTCTTCCCCCTTCTCCTTCTCCTCCTCTTCCTCCTCTTCTTCTTCATTAATGTTGTTTTGAGACAGGATTTTATTGTATAGCCCAGCCTGGCCTCTACCCTGAGATCCTCCTGCCTCAGCCTCCCGCAGGCTGAGGTTACAAGCATGTGCACCACACCCAGTGTGCTTTGCTATCTTGTAAACAAGATTCTTTTCCTGCTGCCCTTGTCTCCCTTATCCCTGGGCAGAGACCTCACAGCAGTGAACGGTTGCTCCCCCCTCAGGTCTTCACTGTGTTTTTTACGATGGAGATGGCCTTCAAGATCATTGCCTTCGACCCCTACTACTACTTCCAGAAGAAGTGGAACATCTTCGACTGTGTCATCGTCACCATGAGTCTGCTGGAGCTGAGCACATCCAAGAAGGGCAGCCTGTCTGTGCTTCGCACCTTCCGCTTGGTAACGTCTTCTCTTGGCCACTTGACTTGGGGACGGGAATCTGACCCCTGGGGGACAGACGCTGTGTCTTTGGGGACTCTACCAGCTCCCCACCCCCTTCCTATTCTTGTGGGAGCAAGGCAGGTCATGGTTCTGAAGAGCCTAGAGACTCAGTTGGGTAATTCCAGCTTTTCACTGATACAAAGTGGGGTGGACACTCTCTTGTGCCTCAGTTTTTTGTACTGAAAGGGACTTTGGAACAGTGTTCCATTCTCTGGTCAAATAGCAGTCCCAGCAATGAGGTCCCAACAGCGACATTTTCTGAAGATGTGACTAAGCCATAGTACTAGACTCTTGATATAATAAGAATCATTTTATGCTCCCAACCCTGAGATACTATTGCTTTTAAGGTCCCCAGGATGAGCAAAACAGAGACATACCATCATTAAATGATGAACTCAGTGTTTCCCGGCTGCCAGGACAGCGAGCTAGTGTCTGACCTGGACCTCAAATCCATGTTGTCTGATTTCTGAATCTCAGCTCTGTCCTCTCCTCAAAAAGGCTTTTTCTTGTTTCTTGGTTGCCCAATTCAGAGCCCAATACTGCACCCGCAAACGCCTGCCTCCTCTTAGCCTCTGCACAGGTGCTTCTCCAAACTCAGCTCCAGGGCGCCCTCTACTGGAAGCATTCCTCCACTCAATCACTGGTCTCCATGTCTTTCCCTCCGCTCCACACAACTGCTTCTGTGAGGCAAACCTGTAAGAGTTCCAGGACAGCCTGAGGTCACTGATGTCCTCAAGTCCCCAAGCCATCTGGAGGATTCTTGGAGTTTCACTGACTCCTAGAAGCCAGCAAGAGACAAGTTTGAAGAACTGGGGTGACCGCCGATATGTCATAACATAACAGAAATGACTGAAACTTGGTATGTTTGTTAACAACTAGAGCTGGTGCATACTGGGTCCTTTAGAGGCTCTACCAGGTCTCCCCTGTGAGAGGAAGGCAGGGGAGAGCCTCCTGCCACCTAATTTCCGATTGTAACATGCCAGTCAGCTCACAGTTCCCTAACGGCATCCCCCAATCTCGTGGGCAGCTCTCTTGCACGTTCCCTGCAGCCTGGTGAGATTCCATGCTCTATCAACTACATTATCAACAAAAGCCCAGCCCCTTCCCTGTGCCCTGCAGTCAGAGCTGGCCCTGAATGGTGTGCATTCCTGGGTAAAACACACAGCCGAGATGATCAGTTGTGTGGTTTTAGTGAAGGGTGGTTAGCCTTCAAAACCGCTTTAAGTCAAGCACGGCATAGCATAGAATACCTCCCTGTAAGCACCCCCAAAACCAACACAGTTTCTACTCGACTGACCACCTTCAACTGGCCAGGGCCATTTGTCACAAATAGCTCCCCTGTAGAGTCCCCTTGTCTGAGAATAAACCTTGAAATCCTTATGGTGGTTGTGAGGCTCCAGCAAGCCCCACCCCTTTTCTCCCAGCAACCTTTTCCCAGCCACAGGTCTGGCCACCCATCCTCGCCTCAGACACTTGTTCTCCTCTTCACCTGGTTCAGGGGTCCTGGGCCTTCTGGGCTGACTCATCCCCTCTTCACAGAGGGCTTCCCACACTCCAGTACCTGAACCTGGCTTCGCTCTTCAGACCAAGCACTCTTCTGAGGTTATATATAATGTCATACCCTGACAGTCCATAGGGCTAAAGCCAGGGTTGTTCTTCCTGTCATCCTACGCAGACACTAAGCACAAGCCATGTATAAGAAGAGACTCAATAAAAATGTATGGATTGGTTGGGGAAAAGAAGAAAAGAAAGGAGAAGAAAAAAAAAAGATAGGAAATTCCATGCAACTCTTTTTGCCCTTCCCCAAATGCCACCCCCATCTTGACATGATTGAAGGCATGCTCTGCCAATCTATCGTTGTACTAGTACCACGCTGTCTTAATTACTGCACTTAGAACATGTCTGTGTTTATAAACCCAGTCGCCCACTATGGTGGTTCATCTTCTTTGCCAATTTGACTGGATTTAGAATCACCAAGGAGATACACTTCTGAGTGTGTGTGAGGGTGCTTCAAGGAGGTCTAACTGGGAAGAGCGTGCTCACCCTGCCTGTGCGTGGAGGGTGGAGGTGGAGGGTGGGGCAGACAATAAAAAGAGGGAAGGAAGCTGAGGCACAGCAGCCCTCCCTACCCCACAGCTGAGGACTCTGACGTCACTGCCACCGTGCCTTCCCAGCATAATGGACCGTGTTCCCTAAACTCTCTTAAGATTCTTCCTGTTAGGTATTTGATTACAGCCATGAGAAGAGTAGCTGATACACCCACCTGGTTTTACTCTAAGAATATCCTGGCCCCTGCACTTCCGTTAAGGCTGGAGAAAACAGCTATGCCTACAGCAACACAGACACAAACTCTTGAGTCTTCTCTCTATTCAGACTGCAATAATCTAGCAGTCAATTTAGGAAGGGATATAAACCCTACATTACATAATCCTCTGACCTACAGAGACAGAACCCTCTGCCTAGCTCAGTCTCTAGACTTTTATAATTTTTCCATCCTTTTCTCTGCACAGATCTTACATATTTTAAAATAGTCTTTGCTAATTTAGCCAGCATTTTGATAGTCAATATTTTTGCACCCAGAAGTCCCCTTTCTTAATTCTGATGATTCATCCATGGAGTCTTTTAGATTTTTCAACGTGATCATATCATGTACAAACAATACATTTGTTTTTCTTTTCTAACCTCCACACTGTTTGATTCTAACTATATGACAACACTGGCTGGGACAGCTAGTACCGTGCTGAAAAAAGTCTTAATAACAGCCAGCCTCGTTTTCTTGGCTGCTAAGAGATACTTTCAACATTTCAACAAGTCTTACATTTTTGCAGGTTTTTCTTTAATGAGAAAACTTATCATGAATAGGTCTTTAATTTTACCAGACTATTGTTCTGCATGTAAGATAATCATATTAATATTAACAATGATGCATTGCATGTTTCAAAGCGGCACAAGGGAGAATTCTCAGTGTTGTCACCAGAAAGAAATGGTGAACATTGAAGACAACATGCATGCTAATTACCCTAATGTGATCTTTACATATATGGACACAAACAGAAACATCGCCTCCTGTCCTATACAAATCACTTCTTTATGTCAATCAAAAAACAAAAACACTAGGTTTATTCTGCCCCTAAAAGAAAAAGGAAATCACATTAAGAAAACATATAAAGGCTAGAGAGATGGCTCAATGGTTAAAAACATATGCTGCTGTTGCAGAGGACCCAAGTTCGGTTCTCAGTCCCTCCATCAGGTGGCTCACAACCTCCTGTAACTCTGGCTCCAGAGGATCCTACACCCTCTTCTGGCCTTCGCTGACAACTGCACCCACATGCCTATACCTACACACACACACACACCACACACACCACACACTCACATATTCACGTTATTAAAATACAAAATTGAGTTCCTATTGCCGAATCTTTGCATTCATAGAGTAGACCCAACTTGTTTGTGGTGCAATTTCAATAAAATGAATAAGTTTAAATAAACAAAAAGGGTCAATTTGCTAATAATCTGCAAAGTTTTTGCATCCATTTTGATGAGTTGGCCTGTAGGTTTTTAAATTTTATATAATCCTTCCCAAGTTTTAGTATCAAGTATATTTGATGATGGCTGTCTGTGCTGTCCCCCGTGCTCGGTCGCCTGGGGATGACGCTCTCTGTGGTGTCCCGTCCCTGGGGATGACCGGCTCGTCCTGGGGATGAGTGTGCTGTCCCGTCCTGGGGATGACGTCTCTTGTTAGTTTTCATCAGTTTTGTCACGAGCCATCGATTTAATTCGCTTCTTCAAAGAAGCAGCTCGCAGCTCGCTAGTCTTCACCACATCATTGATGTTTTCGATTTCAATTAATCGTGCATCTTATCTTAATTACATTTCCCATCCTGCTTATTTTGGTCTTTCCTAGCTTTTTAAACATACAATTTTTGGTCTATTTTTTCTTATACAATTCATGTAAGACTTCTATTTTCCTTTTAAGAATGGCTTTAATCTGTCAGATTTTCCTTGTTTGACTCTAAAGGTTTCCTAACTTTAACTTTGATTCATCCTTGGACTCCAAGGTTAATCAGAAGCACGATTCTTTGTCTCATAATGTGGGATTTTTAGTTTGTGCCCGCTGGGTTCCAGTGCTACTGTATTCAAATTAAACAATGTATGTATAGATTTTAAGGCTTTACATTTTATCCATCATTTATCCATGGCTCAGAATATCAGAAATATTCCCACACACTAAACTACAGTGTGTCTGCTGCATTTGTGGGTTGCAGCGCTGCCTCTGTGCTGTGGATAGAGGGACTTTATGAGATGCTGTAGTTTATACCCTGGCTTATTGTTGTCTGCTGCTTGTTACAGTAATTACCGAGAAAGTGGTGCTTAAAAATATCTCTGCTATGATTATGGTGTATCTGTTGCTCGAGTGGTCCTGTCTTGAGGCTGGATTATCAAGTGCACACCTATTTTAAGTTTTATACCTTCCTGGTAAAGTCAAACTTTTATTATTAAGAATAACCTTCTTTGTGTTTTAGAAATGTTTCTACCTTCCTTTTTTTAAAAAAAGGTCTATTTTTCTTGGCAATAATTAGACTACTTTCTCCTGGTTTAGAGTTTGCACAGTATATTTGTGTCTGTGCTTCAACTTACAGCCTTTGTGTGTCTTTTGCAGATCACGTACGTCAGATTCAGGTCCTTACCAGCTCTGGCAATCCAGTCTTTAAGTTTTAGCCAAGGCCCTTACCCCCCCGATTCCAATGTAATACAGACATATTTGGACATCTATCGTTAACTTGATCTACCGCTCGCCTTTCTTTCCCCTTTTCTCTTTCCTCCCTTCCCTTTCCCCCACCCCTTTACCAATTTAGAAACTAAATATCCTGCTTTCATCCTCTGAGTAGTTAATTTATAAATTACAGCATCAATAGTTAGCTTAATCAAAATCAAAACTTGGCAAAACTGTGCTTTCTCCCAGGAAAACATTTTATAACAATTATCTGTTTCCAATTTAACAATCATATTAATTTTAATTTTATTTTAATTTTACATCCTTTTATAAATTGGAGGCTATACTCAATGATAGAGTTCTTTTATAACATGCACAAGGACCTGGACTCTACCCCAGGCTCCTTAAAAATATATACCAGTAAGTAGAGAATTAGAAACCTCAGTAGCTAGATCCAGTGTCCTTCTGTTCCTCACCAATATTAACAGTCAACGCAAGTCGCATGTCTTTGGCTGGACTCCTGCAGAAGGGACCTTGCTGCACCGGGAGATGGCCTTGCAGCCTTCAGAGTGTGCCTCCCACTTATGGAAAAGTGGGCAGCGGGGTTTTCTAAGTCTGGAAGCTCACGGTCTTTTCCACTCGGAGCTCCTGGTTTACTATGCAGTATTACTCCATCACACATAACTGGCTGTGGGTCTGATCAAGGCACACGCTCCAAGCTCATTCTCTGTCCTGATTCTCAATTCTTTCTTTTCCTGCCCAGGGCCTTTCTTCCTCAGGAGTAATACTGCTGAGTCATCACTAGTGTGGTCTTGACTGAAGTGCTTCTTTTCCTTAGAAAATAGAACTCACTTTCACTTCCCAGAGATGTGATCTCATTGCCTCGTGTTGGTTATTAGAAGCAGTGTGCTTTCCCAAATCTTCAAGGAACTAAACTTCTGGCTTGTATTCCCTTTCATTTCTTATAAATTAGTGAGATATTTCTGAAGCAGGTGCCTGTCTTGGAATGTCGTGACAAACACAGTCAGTCAGAAACTGATACCCAAATACAAGACGCTTCCTCTTGGTTTGGATTTTGAGACGGGGTCTTCTGTAGGGCAGGTTTCCAGCTTATTCGACAATTGAGAATGACTGAGAACTTCTGATCCTCTGTCCTCCAGCACCCAAGGGCTAGGATTATGGGTATGTTCTGCCACACCTGGCTTATGGAATACTGGGGAATCAAGCCTAGTGTTTTGAGCATGCTAAGCAAGTAAAAGAAAAAAGAGAGAAAAGGAGGAGAGGGGAAAGAGCTATGAAGAGAGAGCAAGAAGAAATATGAAAGTAGAGAGAAATATGGAGAATAGAGAGAGGGAGGACAGAAAGGAAGTTTAAGAAGAGAGAGAGATTGTCTTCTAGTCAGGTCTAGTCAAATAAATACCACTGCTTCTCTCAAGCCTGTTTCCCTCAGAGTGAAGTGTTTATATTAATTCTGAGATTGATTAATTAAAGAAGTGGTATATTAACAATAGATGAATATTCAACACCTACCAAAAATACTTGTTTGTAAGTGGCTGCAGGAGTCTGTGAAGAGCTTCTTTGCTCATAATGCTAAGCTAGACAAAGGCTGTGGAGGATAGTTAGCTGAGGGACAAAGGTAACGGCCATGACGAGTGTGGACACAGGGCACTGTTGGTCTCCTCTGCTCACTCAGGCATCAGTAGGAACCAGCAGGCTGCGGCCCTTCAGCCCAGCAGTGGACAGACTCCCTAATGTGTGCTGACTGATGGGCTGACCTAATGTGTGCTGACTGACTGGCTGAGAATCGGGAACACAAGTGGGAAGGTCCCGGTTGTTGTTTATTTTGTCTTTTATAAAGACAAAAAGTAATAGATGATGACTCCATTTGTGTCCTAGATTGAGGAGTACATGTGGTTCGCTTCTAACGATGGCAACTACCAGTCTTGCTAAGGAGGTTCTAATGGTAACGTCTAACCCTCCTACCTCACCTAAGGAAATCACAAATTTTCTTAGTGAAGTCCAATAAGGCAAGTGTAAATGCCTAACACAGATAGATAGATAGATAGATAGATAGATAGATAGATAGATAGATAGATAGAACATAGATAGATAGATAGATAGATAGATAGATAGATAGAAGATAGATAGATAGATAGATAGATAGATAGACAGATAGACAGATAGACAGAAAGACTGATTGATTATAGATAGACAATTGATAGACAGATATATAGATATAGAGGTATGCATGTGTGTGCACCTGTGTCTGTGTGCATGTATACATAGCAGGTGCACTACCCTTGGAGCCCAGAAGAAGGCATCAGATTCCCAGATCTGGAATTTCAGGCAGTATGAGCCATCCATTATGGATGCTGGAAGCCAAACCCTGGTCTCCCACAAAGCAGTCTGCTCTCTTAACTGCTGAGCCATCTCTCCAGCCTGCCATTTGCTCTTTTGACAACAGTCATTCTGACTAGGGTAGGCTATCTGATACTTTGCTCAGGTTCTGATAAGTCCCTCACTGTCCCCAAGGCTCTGCAATGTGGTGGGTCACTGCTATGCAGAGTCAGGACCCTATCCCTCCTGCCCATTTCCATCTGTTCAAAGCTTACCGAGGATAAAGACTTCTGTTTAGAGAAGTCTGCATCCCCTGACACCATCTACAAGGGGCTCTGTGGAAAGTCTGCGGTTCCATCTTCTCTTGTGTTTGCCAGCTGCTTCTGTCCAGTTCAGGACTGGTCCTTAAATCTCTGTCTCTACTATGAAGAGAGTGCTTTTCAGATCAGGCTTAAGGTGAGCATGGCTCCTCTTCACACAGACAAGCTGACAGACATAGTACAGGCATTGCACCTGCTGTCTTGGGGGTGTGTCCCTGCTTTGGGGATGATAGAATGGCTGCCAACCTTCCTGTTCTGCTCCAGGTTCCAACACCTAGGCCTGCATGTGTCTCCTAGCAGGTGTCCCATCCACACACATTGATTGGCTTGCCGATACTGGAGCCTGCATATTTCTTTCTGGACAGTTAGAGGATCACACAAATGGTTCAAATGTTTAAGCCTCTTTGTGCATGGTATTTCTCCCTTGTTGTAGATCCCAGCCTACTTGCATTTACACTTAACTCTCTCTCTCTCTCTCTCTCTCTCTCTCTCTCTCTCTCTCTCTCTCTCTTCCTCTCTGTCTCTCTCTGTCTCTCTCTCTGTGTCTCTCTCTCTCTTTCTGTGTGTATGTGTGTGTGTGTGTGTGTGTGTGTATGCATGCACGCTCATGTCTGTGTGCTCATGTGGGGGCAACTATAAATGTGTGTGCTCGTGAAGGCAGAGGTCAGAGGTCAACATCATATGTCTTTCTCAATCACTATCCACACATCTGCTTCCCCTCCCCCCCCCGTTTTATTGAAAATATGTCTTATTCTCACATAATATATCCTGGTTAGGTTGTTCCCTTCTCTCAAGTCCTCCCAGTTCCTTCCCAAGTTCCCTCCCATCCAGATGCACTCCCTTTCTGTCTCTCAATAATAAAACATAGGAAAATAAAATATAAGAAGATAAAACAAAACCATCGCACTGGAGTTGGACAATCAAACAGAAGAAAAGAGCCCAAGAGAAGCCACAAGAATCAGAGAACCGCTCGCTCACACGCTCAGGAAATCTCATAAACACACTAACTTGAGACCGTAGTATACACACATCCGACCTGGTGCAGACCTATGCAGGCCCTGTGCAAGCTGCCTCAGTCTCTGTGAGTTCACATGAGCCTTGCCCAGCAGGCCTTGTCCTCCCCGTGTCCGCCATTCCCTCTGGCTCTTACTCTTTCTGCCTCCTCTTGCACAAGGTTCCCTGAGCCCTGAAGGGAAGGATTTGATAGGGGCTGAGTGTTCCAAGGTCTGTCATCTTGCCTATTGTCTCTCTGTGGATCTCTGTATTTGTTCTCGTCTGCTGTGGGAGGAAGCTTCTCTGACGGCTGAGCAAGGACTGATCTAGGAATATGGAGGATACGCATTACTGTTTGATCCAGCTGAACCTGGAGTTCAGCGAGTCATCTAGGCTGGCTGGTCAGTAAACCTCAGCGACCCTGCTGCCTTTGCCTCACCAGGGCTGGGATTATAAGTGTTCACCACTGCAGCCAGTTTTTATATGGATGTGGAGACTGACCCTGATCCCTCATGCTTCTACGGCAAGCACTTTACCATCTATGTTATGACCCCATCCCTACAAAGAAAAGCTTAAGTCTTCATCCTATCTCAGTTGCTACTATTAACTATACAAGAGAAGGGGTCCACTACCTTTCTCCACATACCCCAGAGACTAGTTAGGTACCATGCCAGGCATGACTGGACTTCAGTAAGGCAAAGGAGTTGGTTGGTCAGTCCCATTGTGCATTCTGGATCTATGAGATCATACTTGGTGTTTCAAGGTTTCAAGAATAGTTGCTGTCAAGTGTCCCAAGATACAAAGTGCCCTAAAAAAAAAGTTAACCACTGTGTGTCTGTTGCAGGGGACTGTGCCCTAAGCAAAGGAAGCTATCCCCTCATCAGGTCAAGAGTGAGGCTGTTCTTATTATGAGTCCCAGTTACAGCTAAACTCACATCAGAGGGCAGCCCTGTGTCCAGGAAGGATCCGGTCTATGGCTATGAAACAGATGACAGGCTAGCCTCCCTAGTATAAGGTCCACGGATCTGCCAGTTGGTGGAGTATTTCAACTTAGGGACCACTGGAAGATGATCATAGCTCTGGATGATTTGTAAAAAGAAAAGTCTTTGAAAACAGTCTCTTGGTGCTTGTCCCACAAGCTTGGATTCCAGTCAAGACTTCAGTTATGAGATCGTGAGAAGAGTAACCAGGACCTGAGACAGTGTCTGTTTTTCCACAGCTTCGGGTCTTCAAGCTAGCCAAGTCCTGGCCCACCCTGAACATACTCATCAAGATCATTGGCAATTCCGTGGGGGCCCTGGGCAACCTGACCTTCATCCTGGCCATCATCGTCTTTATCTTCGCCTTGGTTGGAAAGCAGCTTCTCTTTGATAGCTACGGGTGCCAAAAGGATGGCACCTCCGTGTGGAAGGGTGAGAGGCTCCGCTGGCACATGTGTGACTTCTTCCATTCCTTCCTCATCGTCTTCCGGATCCTCTGCGGGGAGTGGATCGAGAACATGTGGGTCTGCATGGAGGTCGGCCAGAAGTCCATCTGCCTCATCCTCTTCTTGACTGTGATGGTGCTGGGTAACCTGGTGGTGAGTAGTGACCCCTCACAGGGGAATTGCAGCCTGGGGAGGCAGCCCAGTCAGTGAAGTGTCCGCTATCTGAGCATGAAGCTCTTGAGTTCAATCCCCCAAAAACATGTTAAAAAAAAAAATAAAAGCCAGGCATGGAGGCACTCTCTTGTAACCCTGTGTGGGAGAGGCAGAGACAGATGGATCCCTGAGACCTGCTGACCACCCAGCCTCTGTTTAGTGAGTTCCAAGCAAACAAGAGGCCGTCTCAAAAACAAGCTGGACTGCTACCGAGGAATACCAGCAGGGGTTGTCCTCAGGCACCCACAGACACACACTCATACATACAGACACACACTCACACACACAGGCACACACTCACACATATAGGCACACTCTCACATACATTACACACTCACACATACAGGCACACACATGCAGACACACACTCACACATACATACAGGCACATTCTCACACACATACAGACACACACTCACACACACATACAGACAGACATACACTCACACACATATATAGACAGATACACACTCACACACACATACAGGCACATTCTCACACATACAGGCACACACACATACAGGCACACACTCACACATACACACATACAGTCTTGAATCGTTGGAGTGCCTTCAAACGTATCAAAGCTATGTGGGCAACACACTGGGAAGTGTGCGCTCTTCCATGCAGCCTGGCTTGCCAGAAGCGAGCTTAAATACAGGGTAGGAAACTTCCCGGCCAGCATTCTCTAGCTGAGGGACTCGGGACCAGAGAGTGACTTTCCCAAGCCTTAATTTGCTTAAAGCCAAGAAAGAGGTGTTTGCTCCCGAGTGTGGGCAGGATTAAGTGACAAGTGGCAAGTGCAGGGACTCAATGAACCACAGCTCTTCAAGCTCAAGGGAAGTGTCTCACCTGGTCTGGGGCGCTCAAACGGTTTTCTTCAAGAGAGTAAAAGGCACTCTTGGCTTGGATCTGGCTGGGGACTCAAGCTGGATGGTACCCCGATGGTTACATTATTTCAATCTGCTCCCAGGTTCTGGGGGATTGACATCTGGAGAAGTAATTAGTCCCACACCCGCTTTCTACCCCAGCTAAATTCCATCTCCACCCCCTCTACCTGTGAGTGACTGTGCCTCCCTCTGCTGATCTTCCAAGAGCCCCTTTCTTATGCTCTGAGGACTCCAGAAGTCAATCAGTTTGTATCTGTGATGAAGAGGGAGGAAGCTAAGCTGAGAGGATCAAAACACAGTAGGGCACCGGCCTGTCTCCCACCCTGGTTCCTGGGGCACAAACACCTTCTGCTGGTCCTTAATGGCAGACCCTCAAGCCCACCGTCCCTCCAAATGTTCCTCTGCCACCAGGATGATCCCCCACTTCGAGAGGAGGGGTATGTGCTTAGAAGCCTTAGGGTTAGGTTTGGGATTAGGGTCCACATGGGTAGGGTACCCAAGACAGCCCCAAAGCTCTCTCCAGATGTGCCCAGGGTATCCATTCTTCCAAGACTCCAGTCTTTCAGGTGGGCAGGGACAGCCCAGGCAGTAGTAGGCCAGAGAGATCAAGACTATGCCAGACTATGAAGATGCTGGAGAACTTCTGTGACTGTCGGTATTGGTTGTCAACATGATGGCATTTAGAATCACCTAGGACACACACCTCTGGGCGTGCCTGTGTGGACATTTGCAGAGAGGTTTAACTGAGGAGGGAAGAGCCCCTGAATGTGGGGGACACCTTCCCACATGCTAGGGTTCTGCACTGAATGAAAAAGAGGAAGTTCAAGCAGAGCATCCATCTCTCTGTCTCCCAGCTGCCCGTGCCAAGTGATGGATGCGTCTTCTCTTCCATGCCTTTTCTCAGGTGCTCAACCTTTTCATCGCTTTACTGCTGAACTCCTTCAGCGCGGACAATCTCACAGCCCCAGAGGATGAGGGGAGGTGAACAACTTGCAGTTAGCACTGGCCAGGATTCAGGTATTTGGCCATCGGGCCAGTCGGGCCATTGCCAGTTACATCAGTAGTCACTGCCGGCTCCGCTGGCCCAAGATGGAGCCCCAGCTGGGGGTGAAACCCCCACTCACCAGCTCCAAAGCCGAGAACCACATTGCTACTGATGCTGTCAATGATGCAGTGGGGAACCTGGCAAAGCTAGCTCTCGATGGCCCCAAGGAAAACCACGGGGACTTCATCACTGATCCTAACGTGTGGGTCTCTGTGCCCATTGCTGAGGGGGAATCTGACCTTGATGAGCTCGAGGAAGATATGGAACAGGTTTCTCAGAGCTCCTGGCAGGAAGAGAGCCCCAAAGGACAGGTAAGAAGTCTCTTCAGATAGCCACAGGAAGAGGGAAGAGCAGCTCTAGGCAGCAGAGAGAACTTTTGATAAGCAGGTGGCTCTCGTTACTTTTCTCACTGATGTGACTGCATACCTGATAAAAGCAACTCAAAGGGGGGAGGACTTGCTTGGCTCATGGTTTGAAGGCTCATCAGGTCCCTCATGTTGAGGACAACATAGACTCACTGGGGCCCAGTCAGGGAACAGAGAGAGATGAATTCCAGGGCTCAGCTCACGTTCTCCTCATTATTCAGTACAGGACACAGAGGTGTGTTTCCATGGGGATTCTAAATATGACCAAGTAGATTAGCCACCAGAGAGGTTTTTCAAAACCAGAGTGTCAGAGCTGTGAGCTCCTGGCAAGACAGGCTTAGGCAACCAGGCCGAATAGAAGCTAAAGCCATGTCCAGCATTTCAGGGTAGGCACTCACCTCAGCAAAGCCTAAAAAAAAGAGTCAGGTCCTGAGGAGGCAAGCGACCTGCAGACCACTCCAACGTACTTGCTATTACGTTCTCATTCACACAGGTTCCCCTGCTTCTGCAGCCCAGGTTTTTTACATGAACAGCTAAGGGTGTGTCTCCAGTACCAGGAGGCCTCCAGAAAGTAGCCTCACCTCATCTCTGCCAGAACAGGAAAAGTCCTGGTCATTCTCTGATATCTTTACAGGCTTTTTTTTCCAGACAAAAGACCTCAGAAGAAAATGACATTCCCTGCAGAACCAAAGAACTGAAGGCACCCAGAAGCCTTCTGATAATGAGTCTTTCTCAATACCTTGCACAGGTTCCTAGTGCTTTGAGCTGGTACATCAGTCCTCATGAACCTTGGTGACTCAGGGCATCCATTGTGCTCCATGATGGGTACAGGGATACAGGACGGTCCCTAGGGACACTCAGGGCTGCTGGCCAGGTCATAAAGCTATGCCTTGTATCCACGGCTCTCCCAACTGCCTTCTCCCCTACAGCTGTCATTTGTACACCAGCAGCTGCTGCTATCAACTATCATTTTCTAGATTCCTTTGTCTGAGTGACAGCTGAGGCCAGAGTGTCACCTCCCGGGAGTAAAGAACATGAACTCTCTGATAGCTGTCTGCAACTCAGGGGCATGTTCGTTTACTTTGAGGTGTTTGAGGTAGGAGTGCTCAAATGACCTTAGTCCGTGACCAGTTTGACTTCTGGCAAGGTTCTGAGGGCCGTGGCTACCATCTGTGGGGCCAGATCTCCTGCAATGTATTATATTAGCATTTATATATTTTGTGATCAGAAGAACAACATGAAGTAAATATCACCTTCTTGATGTTGCAGATGGAACTAAAAGGATCAGAGAGAGTACATAGATTTCCTAAGGTCACATACCTGCAAATGGAGCCAGGAGCTGTATATAGACCTCTACCCCAATGTCTAATTCACACAGATGTACATATGCATGTAAGGTGCATGTGTGAAGACCTTAGCTCTGGAGGCCTGTCACATGCAAAAGTTCTTCCATTCAGAAGTGGTCAACTGGAATTGACTCAGTTACCTAGACGGGTCCTCTCTTGTCAACAGGAGCAGCTGCCACAAGTCCAAAAGTGTGAAGACCACCAGGCAGCCCAAAGCCCAGCCTCCAGGTTGTCCTCTGAGGACCTGGCTCCATATCTGGGGGAGAGATGGAAGAGGGAGGGTAGCCCTCAGGTCGCTGCTGAGGTAGGTATGTGAGCTTCCTAGAGAGATCCAATAGCTGGACAGACGCTGTCAGGAGGGTTGGTACTGTAAGACGGTGTGAACTGGACAAAGCTGCACCCAACTTCAGGACCATCTGCCAACCTCTGGTGAATCACACCAGGCTACATTGCTGAACCTCACCCTTATAGTTGTAAGGATGGGAAAAGAGTGTGGATCCCCAGGCTGTAGGACCTGGACCAGCTCCTACCCTCTAAGCCTCTATGTCTTCATCTATAGGACTGTGTGGCAGTGCTTATATAGAGTGTGTGCAGTAACTATATAGGACCATGTAGCAGTGCCTATATAGAAATGTGTGCAGTGCCTATATAGGACTGTGTGGGGTGCCTATATAGAACCGTGCAGCAGTGTCTATATAGAAATGTGTACAGTGCCTATATAGGACTGTGTGGGATACCTGTATAGAACCATGCAGCAGTGCCTATATAGAAATGTGTGCAGTGCCTATATAGGACTGTGTGGGGTGCCTATATAGAACCGTGCAGCAGTGTCTATATAGAAATGTGTGCAGTGCCTATATAGGACTGTGTGGGATACCTGTATAGAATCATGCAGCAGTGCCTATCTAGGACTGCATGCAGTGCCTATTTGGTAAGGTTATTTGGAAGCCTAGATGAGAAGCCGCCCGTCAAATGTTCAGTTCCTGTCTGAAATGGAGTAAGTGCCCAGAAAATGACAGCCAAGAAAGAGGGGACAAAAGACCGTGAACAAAGAGAGTCAGGTAATCTTCCAGAGACAACAGTGAGAGTGGAGGTGTCCCCTGGGCGGGGGGAGTCTTCCCAGGGATGCCCCCCTCCGTCTTTTGTCCACATCCTTCTCTCTCACCAAAAGCAGCCTGGGGTGGAGGGAGGCTGTCTACAGGTGCACAGCGAACTGACAGCCTCACAAAAACCGAGCAGGGAGAACACTCAGCTGCAGGATGCTGGGGCGAGGTAAAAATAAACTGTGGTGTCACTTTCAAATCCTGGGGGAGAGTCTCTCTGCAAAGAGATGCCTGTTAAGAGGCGGCATCTTGGGGCAAGGAAGATGGTTCAGTCGCTAACGTGCTTGGTGGGTGTGCACTGGGACCTGGCTTTGTACCCTCAAGTAAAAAGTTAGGCATGGCAGTGCACCCCTATGATCTGAGGGCTGTGGGGAGAACGGCAGAGACAAGGGGATCCTTGGTGGTCAGTGGTCAGTCAGTAGTCAATCTAACCAAGTCCATGTTCCATGTTCCAAGTCCGAGCTCCACATTCAGTGGGAGACCCTGCCTTTTGTAGAGAGCGACTAAGGGAGGCATCTAACTCTAGCCTCAAGCATTCACCCACACGTGCACGTGAGTGCACATGCACTCTCACACAGTCACTCGCACACGTGACGCGCACGCACACGTGCACACAGGCTCCAGATATTTAGTACTTTTGCTGCCACTGTAAGAAACTCAGGGCTTTAACTTGACACCTCGGCCCCAAGTGCAGCTGTGTGACGGCCATTGGACTTGGCCAAGATAAGACGAACACAGTTCACCCACACGCACACGACTTATCAAGCCCTTCAGTGTGAGGAATGTCAGTTCCTGGCTTTGAGCCCAGGCAAGGCTGACCACAGCAAACTAAGATAACAGAGTGGACTGGGATGCAGTTTGGGTGGGGGTTGTGACATTCCGCATGTGGGCGTCCTGTCCCTTCTAAGTTGTTCGATGGACGCCCTGATTAGCCTTCCCTACTCCCTGCTTTGGTACATAACTCCTGAGCCTAGGTTTTAATTTTGTTTTTGTTTTCTTGGCCTTGACCCTGGCCAGGCAGGGAGGGGCCTGTCGGTGACAGATGGGGTCCCTCCCTACCATTTGGCTCCATTAGTCAAGCGATCAGGTTCACTAACATTGGCTCCTAATTGAATTCGTCTGGAGACATTACAGGCCAGCGCTGCTGGGAGGATGGCAGGGCCCCGCAACACAGCTCCCCGATTAAATATTCAAGTGCACTGAAAGCCGAGCATCTTTATGGGTGTAATTATGGTGTCTCGGGCCATTGCCAGCTCTCCATCATGGCCCGGAGGTTTGTATCCTGGCTCGGCCAAGCCACAGGGTTCCACAGGGAGCATCCATACCCTGGCCTTAGGTGTTGAGTCTCAAACACACAAAGATGCCAAAGCAGCCGACAGCAGGGCTTGGGGTCTGCGGGGCCTTACCTGCCCTTCAGGGATCCCAGCCCAACCCGACAGGCAGCGACCATGTACACAAGTGCCAGGTTCTTCAAAGAGCCACATTCACTGCTCCAGCCTCTGCCCTGCAGGGAGTGGATGACACAAGCTCCTCCGAGGGCAGCACGGTGGACTGCCCGGACCCAGAGGAGATCCTGAGGAAGATCCCTGAGCTGGCAGATGAGCTGGATGAGCCTGATGACTGTTTCACAGAAGGTACAAGAGTCAAGGACCTCCTTATCCTCATGTTAACCAGGCAGGGTCATCATCCCACCCAACACTTACCTGAGCACCTCTGTGTCCAGAGCCATGCATGGCCTGGCATCCACAGGGAGCAAACAAACAGGCTCGCAACAGCTGGGACATCTGTGTCAGAGAGCATTGTGCTCCCCTCCCTCCTCACCCTTGTGAGATTATAAACTCTTGAGTGTGAAAAGAGGAAGTGATGCTATACTGGTGTCACTGTGAACTGGTTGGGGATGTGAAGGTGCCCCAGAAAGGGCCATGGGTGTTCGCTCCCTTAAATCTTTGGTGACATTCCATAAAGTGGGTCTAGACTGATCCACTGTCCCCTGTAGTATTTATAAAAGTAAGGCACATTGCATTCTCCATAAACACTCGCAGGATGGATAAACAGACAAATACTTCCTACTAAGAAGGTGATTGTGGCCATGGTAGCTTTAAATACGTAGAAATTGTGGGAGCAGCATTCTGTTGAGTTTCTGCTTCCACCTGAATTTAGCTAAGCTGGACCCAGGCCCTATGCCGGCTGTGTGGTGGTTCAGTCCAGCATGGGTCAGGCTGTAGCCTCCCAGACCCATCAAATTCAGGATTCAGGGTTTATCAGCCTTCTAGGGATCTGTGGGCATAAGGACAGAGACAGCTAGGTTCATTTATATTAAGGAAGGAACCCAGGGAGGGCATTTGAGTATCAAGGCCATGATGAGACGTACCCCTAATGGGCTAGATAGGAAAAAGAGCTGGGAGGGGCCACTTCTCTTGTGCTCCATGAATGGAGTCTTCCCCAATGGTGTGGAAATGTATTTCCCAGCACAATGGTTTCTCTGCAGACCAGAGCAACATCCTATTGCATTATCTGTCACTATCTATTCTAGTTTACCTTCTCTGCTACGATAAAACACTATGACCAAAATCAACCAAGGGCAGGAAAGGATTTATTTGACTTCCAAGTCATGGTCACTATTGAGAGAGGGCAGGGCAGGGAGCTCAAGCAAGAACTTGAAGCAGAAACCATGAAGGAATGCTGTTTGCTCGTCATCACAGGCTCACCTTTTGCTAGCTTTGTTACAGAGTCCAGGACCACCTGCCTAGAGAAAGGTGCAGTCCACAGTGAGCTGAGTCCGCCTACATCACTGACAGTTAAAGCTAACCAGGGCCCTGCCCACCATCTGTCTTCCCCTCTCCCCTCCCCCCACCTCAGGCTGCACTCGCTGCTGTCCCTGCTGCAAAGTGAATACCAGTAAGTCTCCATGGACCACGGGCTGGCAGGTGCGCAAGACCTGCTACCGCATTGTGGAGCACAGCTGGTTTGAGAGTTTCATCATCTTCATGATTCTTCTCAGCAGTGGAGCACTGGTAAGGAGGAAGAAATGGGGTCTCTGCCTCAATGGCCTCCAACTGGCCTGAACTTCCACCCAAAGGTGTTGGAGCTAGAGCTGCCTCAGTGGGCTGCCCTCAAGGCCAGAGCTGAAAGTCCCCAGCTACAGATGGGAAGAGAGCTTCAGCCCTCGTGGGATGCTCAGTAACCCTCACATAGCTTTCTGAACCTAGATACTAACTGTTCAAGCAATGAGGGCATGTCTCTCACTTAACAGATGGAAAAACTAAGAGTCAAACGGTTAGAGGACTCTCCCAATGTCACCCATAGTGGATCCCTAAACCCTTGGCTTCTTACCCTTTGACCTCCAGAGCCTTTTCTGAAGATCAAGACCATCTTCCCTTGTCTTAACAAACTGAATGCCTGCTACTTCTTCAGATCGCACAGTTCCTTCAAGCATTGTCTCCTCACATCTGGTCCTCTGGAGAGCCTGTGGGAACGAAGGCCCAGTTTGAGAGCTTGGTAGCTGAACTTGCATTTCTAACAAGCTGAAGCTTGAGGCTGACACTGGCAGCCGAGAACCACACTGAATAGGAAGGTCTTAGGGGATAGGATCTGAGATGCTCCCAAAGCCATTAGCCAAAGACTGAGCCCTGGAGAAAAAGGAAGGAAGCCCTCTTCCCATGGGCTTAGGCTCAGGGCAGTGTTGAGTGCCCATCCTAATTAAGCAAAGTAGACACAGATATCAGAAGGGACTTTCTGTCCCTAACTGGCCATGCTTCACAGTAAAGACTCAGCTGGGGTCCAAGTGAATCTGTCTGGAGCTGGGACTAGAGCCCCACTCTCCTGTAGCTCTACCCATGTCCCTGTCCCCCTGCCCATTTGTCTTGCTTGTCCTGTGTCATTTGCTCTCTGAAAAGAAAACAATCTACTGAATGCCTGAGAACTGACTAAATGCCAGACTGTCCTGGAGAGCCAGAATTGTTCAGTGTGCGGCCGGCCTCTTGGCCATAAGGAAGAGCATCTGGAAGAGATAGGCACTGGGAGGGGGAAGGAAGGAGTAAATGGCCAAAACTGCTAAGTGTATATCCCTACCCCTGCACCTCGAAGCTCCCGTCTTCCCACAGGCCTTCCCCCATAGGTCCCCTTCTTTGTTATCTGCACCCAGTTGCTGCAACCTCCTCTCTCCTCTCTCTATAGTCTAGCGCCAGCCTCCCTGTTCCCAAGGGGTACCCAAATCCTAAAACATCTGTTCTGCCCCAGCCCCGCCACCAAGCAACTTCCCTGCAATCCCTGGCTCTTTTTCCTATGGGACCAAACCGATATGCACCAAATTTAGGCTTCTTTATGCTTTTACTTTGAGTGCTTAAAAAAAAAAAAAAAAACGGAAAGAAAAGAAAAACAACATGAATTTTCATCTGACAAAGTAAAATGGAAAAAAAAAAAAAACCCTCTTGGAAATTATAGAAAAAGGTAAAGGGGAAAAAAATCAGCCATTTTCCTGTCACTCAAAGAGAAACTCACTTTAAAAACACTTTCGTGTGGCTCTTCCCAGCTTTCTCATGCACAGAATACATAAATATTATAAAATAAGTGTATGTGTGCATTCTATAATTTCTCAGGAAATTTCCTCAGGAAATGTGCTCGTGCAAACTCACTTAACAGCCATGACAATATAGGAATGCGCCCCCCTCCCCCCGTTTATTCAGTTAGCGCCCATGTTCACACCTCACATGGGCAACACGTCTTCAGCACTGCCTTGGAGATATTGAATACTTATTGGAGATTTTTGAATGACAATCAGAGATGTTGAATGATTGCCAGAAATACTGAGTGAAATTGATTGATGATCGGAGATATTTAATGGCTGTCCGGGATAGTTAATAATGATTGTCAAGAATATTGAATAATAGACGGAGATAGTGAATGATGCCCAAAGATGTTGAATGGTTGTTGAAGATTTATGAATGCCTGCCTGGCTTAGATTCAGTCCAAGATGCAGATGTTGAAGTCATGTCTCTTGATCCATCAGCTTATTGAGGAGGACTTGTGGATGAGGCACAGAAGGAAGGCAGAGTAGGGCAGGGGAAGGAGCTGAGACACAGTGTCCAGTCTCAGCTGATCCCAGGGGAGCCTTGACTGTCCAGAATTGTCCTACATGAAGACAAACATATATAAGCCCAAGGCTCCCTGTGGGTGCCCTGGACTGTCTTGGTGGGCATCTAACCTATTAAATACTTCCCAAAGTGGATTCAATTTGATCCAAACCCTGAGGCTGCTCCCAGCAGCTGGGGACTGAAGCCTCACTTGAAGAGTCATGGAGACACTGGTAGCACCCAGTGTCTTTAGCACAGCCTTAAAGATAAGTTGACTAGCTTCCTGACACCCATTTGGCTCCCAAAGACTGGCTGTCTTTCACTCCCATCCATCATCCCTGAGAAGGAATGCCCAACGGACATGCTGACACTGGGACTGTCTCTGTTCTTTTTCATCTTTGCCTTCGATAAAAAGAAAAATTGGCGTCTCTTTTTTATTTGAATTTCCTTGATTACCCATGAAATAAGACACTTACTTTCAGAAGTTTCTTGGCAGTTCTTTCCTCTCTTGTGGACTGCCTGTGGATATCCCTTTAGGCTTTTATTTTTAAAATAAATCACTGTGAACATCCCTTTGGTTTGCTTCCAAATTCCAGTATGAGGTTTCTTTTCTCACTTGTACCCAACAGCCCTGTGAAGTAGCAGGGCTGGATGTCCCTGTGGGCTGCAAAGTCTCGGTTTATGTCCCATGTTGCCACCTCTACTTTCCTGCTGAGGCTGTTCCCCGGAGGCTGTGGGCAGGGTGGGATGGTCCTTGCTGTGGATCAGGACTCCTGGGATACCGGTCATTCTCCTCCCTTCCCTGCAGGCCTTTGAGGATAACTACCTGGAAGAAAAACCCCGAGTGAAGTCCATGCTGGAGTACACTGACAGAGTATTCACCTTCATCTTTGTATTTGAGATGTTGCTCAAGTGGGTAGCTTATGGCTTCAAAAAATATTTCACCAATGCCTGGTGCTGGCTGGACTTCCTCATCGTGAATGTGAGTGCGGTGGGGGTGGAAATCTCACCAGAGACAGGTGGCTTCCGCTAGAACAGATGTAAGGCTGATTGGTTCTCTCAGGGGCTGCTTTGAGCACTGAGAAGTCAGGATAACAATGCATGTCAGTGAGTGGGAAGCTCCAGGAAGCTCACAATTCAGACATGATGGTGACCCTCGGGTGAGCCTGTAGGTCTCTGGCTTCTGCTAAGTAAACCTACTACAGCAAGATAACATGGGCGTCCAGGCTTTCCTGTTGTCACCCATCGCCAGGGCTCTGGATCTCAGAGCCCTGTGGTCTTCAAACAGAACCAATCTGCCTGCTAGCTTCATGGTCTCCATGACTGTGCTAAAGATATCAATGGAATTTTTAAAAACCACCCTGGGCAGGCAGGACACTGGGAGATTCTGGATTTTCTGATCTTGGGTCAGCTCCAGGCATCAGTATTTAGTAGAAGCTTCCAGTCATTTCTAAGGTGCAACTGTGGCTGTGAACCTCTGAGCTGAGGGCACTGGCTCCTCTTTGGTAGCCGTAAAAGCAGCACAAGGTCCTGCTGGAACTCCAGTGTAGGGACTCTTGTCACCTGACTGCTAACCCCTGTATCAGTGCACCAGTCACGAGCTCCACACGCAGGCCCCCATCACTCCCACGGCTTAACCACTGCACTGTTCTGCCCCTTTGCTGGCCATCTCCTTCTTGGCTTTTTGATATGTCAACCTGTGCTACTTGTTCACTGCTGTTGTTCACTAGCTGAGAGTTCCTGTGAGGGGGTAAGCCATGGTTGTTTGTCTCTGTCTCCCTCCTTCAGCAGGCACCTGTACCAGGGCCTTACACATCAGCAATGTCAGGAAACATGTCTGTGACTGGAATTTGCCTCCTGAATCTGGCTGGGCTCCAAGACAGAACATTCTGTCTAGCTTAGGTTGGCAAAACCTCTGTAACAGGCCTGCATGCAACTCCCTTCTTTCTTCATGCCAGTAAGCCAGTGGCGTCAGGCCATCTTGCCACAGGGACTCACTGAGAGGGCTGAAATCAAAGTCACAGGTGACAGTCCTGTGCATGTGAAATAATTATTCACAAATAGAAAGGAGCCGTTGTCTCCTGGCTTGCCACCGGCTGAGAGACCTCGATTGTGTAGAGGCTATTGTTTTCCAGTCCTGATCACCTTTAAGTCTCTTCTTAAGCTGGGTGTGGTGGCACAAACCTTTAATCCAAGCACTCAGGAGGCAGAGGCAGGCAGATCTTTGTGGGTTTGAGGCTAGCCTGGTCTACACAATGAGTTTCAGGATAGCCAGGGCTATCTTGACTGAGACAGGTAGAAACCCTGTCTCAAAAACAAAAACAGAGGGGGAGGAAAAGAGGGGAAGGAGGAAGGAGAAGAGGAAGAGGAGGGAAAAGAGGAGGAAGAAGAAGAGGAGAAGAGGAGGAGGAGAAGAGGAGGAGGAGAAGAGGAGAGAGAGGAAGAGGAAAAAGAGGAGGAGGGAGAAGAGGAGGAGGGAAAGGAGGAAGAGGAGAGAGTCTTTTTTTCATTGTCCTGTCCTTTCCACACATCCCTCTTTTCATCTGTTCTACCATTCACTCTCCTTCTTTCCTTCCTTCTTTTCTTCCTTCCTTCCATCTTCCTTCCTTCCTTCACTTCTCCCATCTGCCCTTTTACTTCTAGCTATCCCTTCCCATTGATCATTCTGTTTTCCCTTCTGTCTATCCCCCTCACTGGTGTTTAACACTCTATCTACTGTTTGGTTTATTCTTGTAACCAACAGCCAGTCAGGTAATGGCCCGTCTACCCATCCTCCTCTTCTCCATGTGGTCCACCATCTTTCCATCCTTCCTGTTCCAATCTAATGGTCAGTTTCAAATGTCCACCTAGGATCACATGGGGAAAGAATCTCAGCTGAGGTATTCTCTAGATCTAGTTGGCTCATAGGCGTGTCTGTGGGGGTTGCCTTGATTGTCACCTGGAATTGAAAGATCTACCCCGAGTATGTGCTGCCCATTTCACGGGCTAACGCCCCCCCTCCCCCTGAGCTGCACAACCGTGAAGATGGATGCTCAGAAGCAGTGAGCAATCAAGCAGAGATCCCTGAGTGGTTCTCTGTCCTGTCTGGGGATGTGCTGTGCTGCTGCTGGAGTTCTGTCCCGCCTTCCTCTCTGATGGGCTGTAGCTTGGAGTTGAGCCAGATGAGCCCCTCTTCCCCTTAGCTGTGTTTTGTTGTGTGTCTCATCACAACCACAATAAAGGGGCAGAATGCGATCTATAAATGAACAGGAAACAGGAAACAGAAAACATCCCTGGAGGATGTGCAAAAGATTGACATAAAATGACCCAAACCTTGTTGTCCTCAGACAGACGACAGCTGGGTGCCTGGTGGTGTCAGCCTTGTATCAATGCAAGAAGGAGGTCTATCCAGCTTGTCGTGGTTGTTGTTGGCCTGGTAGAATAGACCGCCCATTCAGAGAATAGGTATTGTTTCAGACACAAGGAGCCACGTGTCAACCCCTTGCTTTCCTGAGTCCTAGAGCAGGTACCAGAGTAAGCTCAGCCTCAGCCCAGCACCAACCAGGGTCTTGGTGTCCTTTGCTGCCCTGGGGTACCCCTAAAGAGAACTGGCACACCAACAAGATTTCTTTGCTCGGTTGCACCTCACATGTCCACTAAAGCTAGGTCTCAGACAACTGCTCACTATGAGAACTAGCTAATTTCTGAATCCCCAATTTCCACTTGACTCTCATTTTACAAAGGGCAAAAGTGTCCTAATGCAGCAGATCACAAAAACAGACCAGGAGGAACCTAAAGACAGACATACAAGCAGGATTCCTTCCAACCCAGTTTCCTGAGCAAATACAATCAAGAGTAATATTAAATCCCTCACAGTAACATATTGGTTACTTTTCTGTTGCTGTGTTAAAATTCCATGTCCAAAAGCAACTTAGGGAAGAAATGGTTTATTTGGGCTTATGGTTCCAGAGGGAGAGAGTCCATCACTGCAGGGAGGCATGGCACAGGAGCAGGAAACTGGATGGTCACATTTTCGCCCTCACACAAGAAGCAGGGGTTGTGCTGGTGAGGGGAGTGCAGAGAGAAACAGGAAGTAGGACAAGGCTATAAACCCTCAAAGCCATCCCCAGTGATTCTGGTGATGCAATTCCTCTGGCAAGGCTCCTCTCCTTAAAGGGTCCGTAACCTGCCCAAACAGCATCAGCAGCTGAAGACCACGTGTTCTGATACATGAGCCTGTGGGGGACAGTTCATGTTCAAACCACTGTGATGAGCATCATAGGCACAATGAAGCGACATCAGCTCCCCAGATCTCTGAAAGTCAATCAAAACATTAAGGTTCTCAGGGCCCAGCTAGCACCCTTAGAAGGGAAACAAAGTTTAACTGCATGTATCTGGGAATATCAGCGAGTGAGAATGGGTTTCTTGCCTAGAACTCCAAGTTCGTAATGGTCTTAAGACCATCTCGGAAGATGGGGCAGAAAGAATGTAGATCCGGAGGAAGGGATGGCACGCTACAGAATGTTGTCTTTGGGGCGTGCCGTGGGCATCACACTCATGAACTCCAGGCAGTGGTGATTACCCGCACAAGATCAGGCCCATTGCTACCCTGTCATCGTTGAGGAGGGGTTCATGAGGACCCACCCATCCCCAGGGATCTACAGACAACTAGTGGTTGCTGGAGGAAAGAGAAACATGTGCTTAGTGGTACAGCCACTAGTTAGAAGCCTGTGCTTCTGTAAGCAACCCTGACGAAACTCACTGGGTCTTCTGAAAATAAGATATGAAAGTAAAAGGGACATAATTGGAGGAGGAAGGGGTCAGCGGGAGATTGAGGAAGACAACCGGGAATCATGGGAGGTGAATATGATGTGTGTGTGCGTGTGTGTAAAAATATAAAATCCATCATTATGTGCAATAAATATACACTCATAAAATTTTAATTCAGTAAAGAAAAACGACTTTCAAGGATTCAGGGAAAGGTAGGAACCAGGACAATGGGCTAGAGAGAGAGAGCAGGCAGGAACTGGGAGGCTGGGCAGAGAGTGGCTGTCTCTCTTTGTCAGATGACGTTCTAGAACACTAGGGTAATGCTTTGTTTGGTCTCTGCCTGCACCAGATCTCTCTGACAAGCCTCATAGCAAAGATCCTTGAGTATTCAGACGTGGCATCCATCAAAGCCCTTCGGACTCTCCGTGCCCTCCGACCACTGCGGGCTCTGTCTCGATTTGAAGGCATGAGGGTAAGACCCCGTTTTGGAACTTCTCTGATTGGCAGCATTTCACAAACCTTCTCTAACTTCCCCCACACCTCCATGTCCTCCATACCGCTGACCCAAAGTGACAGGTCCCACTTCCAGATATCAGCTCTGCATTGTCCCTTCCTGATCAGACTCTGATGACATTGTGTCATCTAACTCTCTTGTCTCCCTCAAGTCTGGTCTTAAGAACCTCTTTTCTTGTCACCTACAAATGCCACCACTCCCAGAACTCAGACCTTACACCCTCAGGGAAGTGGCCCTGGTTATTCTCTGCCTGTTGGTCTTATCCCTGAGGATGTCCAGAGCTCTCTCCCACTATTCCATTTCAAGTGAGTTTTTTCTCTGGCACTCTTACGTAAATGTAGAGATAACCTCCATCTAGCACCTCAGCCAGAGTCCACTTGAAGGCGTTGTGGCTTTATGTCCTGTGGCTTTCTCTCCATCCATCCTGTCTTTCTTTACTGCCATCAGTTTCCTCCCAGTCTCAACTCCACCAGTAGCTCAAAGCAGTCACCATAGCTTTGCAAATAACAGTGGAGTTTTTAGACCAGCTGTGAGCTGGAGAGATGGCTCAGTCAGCACAGAGATCACCTTGCAAACATGAGGATCTAATTCAAACCCCAGACCCCATGTAAAAAGCTAAAATTTAAAAGGCAGGCATGGTGGTACATTGTATAATCTCAACTGGAGAGGTAGAGGTGAGTGGATCCCTGGGGCTCATTGGCAGGCAGCCTACCCTACCTAGTGAGTTCTAGGTCATGAGAGACTGCCTCAGAGAAGGTGGGTGGAATTCCTGAAGATGTCTTCTAGTCTCCACATGCAGGTATGTGTGAAAGAACCAAAGGCGAGTGACATTTGGGGATTTCAGGTCCTCTTCCATTTCCCACCAGGTAGTGGTGGATGCCTTGGTGGGCGCCATCCCCTCCATCATGAACGTCCTCCTCGTCTGCCTCATCTTCTGGCTCATCTTCAGCATCATGGGCGTGAACCTCTTCGCTGGGAAATTTTCGAGATGCGTCGACACCAGAAGCAACCCATTTTCCCTCGTGAATACGACAACTGTGGATAACAAGACTGCGTGTCACAATCAAAACCACACTGGCCACTTATTCTGGGTTAACGTCAAAGTCAACTTTGACAATGTCGCTATGGGCTACCTTGCGCTTCTCCAGGTGGTGAGTCAAGCCTGAGATCTGTCCTTTCTGTTCCTTTGGCTGCTTAGTAAATGGAGTG
Organism: Mastomys natalensis; assembly: GCA_021653895.1. NCBI lineage: Eukaryota > Metazoa > Chordata > Mammalia > Rodentia > Muridae > Mastomys > Mastomys natalensis. Next base: position 2,012,464 of record JAJTUV010000008.1, on the reverse strand, counting down.
TCCAGATTCTTTCAGAAGATACTACATAGATGCTACAAGAGGCAGCACTGAGTGTAAACTGAAACCATTCTGTATTTCTACAGATGACAGCACTAGATGAGAAGCCCTCATTAACGAGTGTGAGCTCACAGAGCTACCATTGGCTAAGTCTGGCTAAGATAATAAAATAAGACGATGGGCCATCCATGAGGCTATGTTGAGAGATGGCTTGTGATTGATAGGGTGTACAGAGCAAGCATGTACACAGGCTTTATCTTTCACTTCTTGTTATCTCCTGTATGATACATCAATTATGGCTAACTGAGTTTGTTGCAATGATGAATACTATTGGTGATAACGGTCAAGTGCGTTCATGCTGTACACTTGTCTACATCCACACCTTCATTCAGTCCGTGTTCATTGTGGTATGCTTCAGTTACTTATACATGTCTCACGTTTATTTGCTCTCTCCCACTGAGCCACTGTAGAGCCAGACAGGTCCGGTTAAATGGACAGACACTGAGACAGACACTGATTGTCTTCCACCTTCTTGTTTCCAGGCAACCTTCAAAGGCTGGATGGACATTATGTATGCAGCTGTCGACTCCCGAGAGGTGAGTCCTGCTCCTGTGCCTTCTCCTCTGTGCATCCTGTTGCAGTGACTCTCTGTGTGATGAAATTTAAAAGGCCTTGGTGCCCAAAGAGTCAGGGACACACAGCTTCCCATCTCTGTGGCAACATCAGCTGCTACGTTTTGGGGTATTTGGCCCAACCAGCTTGGCCCTTTCAGTGCGTGCTCCTTAGACTTCGCCAGCGTGTCTGCTGCTCCCTGTTTATCATCAGCTGGGTAGGGGTGGTTGGATTTGTTACTTTTCATGTTACCATGACCAAACAAACACTTGACAAGAAACAATGTAAACAAGAAGTTGTTTTGGCTTACAGTTCAAAGGGGATATGGTCTCCCATGGCCTGGAAGGCATGATAACAAGAGAGGGAGGCAGCTGGTCCTACTGCAGTCCCAGTCAGGAAGCAGAGTGGACCGGAAATAATTCACAGCTTCCAGCCAGCTTTTCAATCATAAATGTTCCACAACCTTCCTGAACAGTGGCACCAACTAGGAACCAAGTATCCAAACACAAACGAACCTGCGGGAGACATTCCACATTCAAATCCTAACAGTAGTGCTGCTGAAGATAAGGGCTGCTTCCTGCCATGGTAGACACAACTGATGTCCTGCCAGTGTCCCCTCGGCCCCTGGAGTCCTCTGGGATTCCCATCCTCTGTTTGAAACCTTTCTAAGCTCATCAGATCTTTCTTGGTGGCCTCTTCCAGCAGGACAGGGGTGGGATGTTTCTGAATAACTCTCATTGGGGGTCCATAGACAAGTGGGGGTTCATAGACAAGTACCACAGCTTCCTTACTCCTTGGCAGTCCCACTGTGGGGCGTGGTCTCCATCAGGGTGGAGCTACAGTTGCCTACAGCAGCAGCCTAGTTAATAATACCTCTTCAGCCTTTCTCACCTGTGGCTTCTTCCCAGCCCCCTCAATCCCGATTCATGGGATAAGAACCAGGGTCATGTCTCGGCATTGGCTTTTAGGGGAACCTAAGCCGAGTGCCCCCGTTGCATCTCCTGTTTTGTTTGACCACAGATCGACAATCAGCCTAATTGGGAGGAAAGCCTGTACATGTACCTATATTTCGTTGTCTTCATCATTTTCGGTGGCTTCTTCACTCTGAATCTCTTTGTCGGGGTCATCATTGACAACTTCAATCAACAGAAAAAAAAGATAAGTGGGCGTCCGGTGTGTCTGGCGCAGTAATGAATCTTGTGCTTCCTGTCCCTCAGGCAGCTGTGGCCTTGTGGCTAAAAGCCAGTGATACTTACAGCGCTTCCTGTCTGTAGCACCAAGCTGATATTCGACCCTTGGGTTTGGTCCTCACCACTGTCTGGTTCCTGCTGCCGCTACTGCTAGCAGTGTTAGCAAATGCTCCCCGAGGTCCCCATCCTCCAAATAAAGTGACCTCGGTCTCCTCAGTTGGAGCCAAATGTCACAGACGATGCCTTAAGAAGTTCCGACAGGGAGAGAAAGAGCTCCAGCACCTGCCACTCTGGAGCTTTAAGCCCCCAAGGGACAGAGTCAAGACATCTCAGGAAGGGCACTTAGGCACTCTCAGAATCCCAACCATCTGGGGAGGGAGGTTCTTACCTCCATGCTTCCCGTAGCTTCATAGGAACCTAATCCCAATTATTTAGCTATATTTATAACATAAAATAGGAGTGTTAAAGGTATAAAATGCTTTCCCGTTGTGCCTGCATCCTCTCCTAGAGTCCTGTTCCCAAGCCCTCTCCACTCTCAGTACTGTACAACAGAAACAAGCTTTGCTGCAGAAACCCAGGCACTGGCTCTTATCCAGGTGCTCACCCCAGAATGTTTAGTGGGGATAACGCTGTGGTAGAGCATTTGGCTGTAGAAACAAACCCAGGCAGGGAGTCTGCAATGGGCCATTCCCTCTCAGACGAGATGTTCCCTGATCCTTCCCGTAGAGGAGATAGGAAGGCATGAATGGTCCTTCCTATACAGAACACTCAGGTTTTGGCATCTCTGGGAGAATCTTGTTATTTTAATAACATCAGCCTGTCCCTCTCCTCTACCTAGGGGGCCAGGACATCTTCATGACGGAGGAGCAGAAGAAGTACTACAATGCCATGAAGAAGCTGGGCTCCAAGAAACCGCAGAAGCCCATCCCACGGCCCCTGGTGAGCCAGGCTTCCTTGCAGAGTCAGGGAGAGTCTCATGGGAGCCCCTGGTGAACCCCCGGGGTTTCTCTCTCACTGAGCAGGTTTGAGAATTAATTCAGCCTAAGCCTGGGCTGAACAGAAGTCTGGCCAGTGCTGTATGGGGAGATATGGGACAAGTTTAGAGGTGGAAGTGATGAGGCTCCCGGGCCCCAAAAGTGAGAAGTTTAAATGAAATGAAAGCAGCTTTGATGAGTGTGTCCGACAAGCTCGTCTGATGACTTCTGCATTGCCCAACAGCCTTAGGCTTCCATTGTGACCTTGGAAACAGTAGGAAACAGCAAGGGTGGTTAGAATTTCTGCCCCATGGTGTGGCCCTCATATGGGTTACTCCAGTGAGTCCAGGCTGTCAGGACATTTACAGGGAGGAGAAGAAGAACTGTCACCTTCAACACACTTTGTGTGTCGATAATGAGAATCAATCTGTTGCTGTCTAGAATCTGTTCAGAAGTGTTGGACCAGGAATGAATGGCAGGGGGTTCCAGACTCTGGAAGGGCAGGGAGTGCCTTCCACGTTCTATAAGACTAAGATAACTGGGTTTGGATGAGTCTGAGCAAGGGTGTGCAGGGCTTCCTGAGGGTGGACACACACACACACATACATACACACACATATGCATATATAGGCATGAACACACACAGGGCTGGGGAAGTAGCTATTGGTGAAGTACTTACCTTGTAAGCATAAGGACCCAAATTCAACCCCCAGAATCCACATTTATGAAGCTGGATGTGATCATATCACTTGTAATCCCACTGCTGGGCAAACAAAAATGGGCAGCTCCCCGGGGCTCACTGGTCATTCAGCCAAGCCTATTTAGCAAGCCCCAGGGCAAGGAGAGACTCTGTTTCAAAACAAGACAGATGGCACCTTAGAAACGACATCTGAGATTACACATACACACACACAAACACACACATCATATCACATACACATGTGCACAAGCACCTGTACACACACGCATCAATGGGTGAGAACAGGCTCAGAGTGAAAAGATTCGGGTGGAAAGCTGAGTCCAGCCACTGGTACTCAAGAGAGAAGTTCAGAAGCAAACAGCTGAGCTCCACAGCCGTCACTGGCCTCACACCATTGCTGAGATGCCACAGAAACCAGAGTCCTGTGTTTGAGCAACTCTTGAGAATGAGCAAGCTTCTGCTGCTTCTCTCCAGCCTCTCACCACTTAGGAAGCAGCCCACGGGTCACCAGAGCTTCTTCTTCTCATTATCCCTGGGCTAAGGTGGGCTCCATTTCAAAAACTGCCCTGTAGATACGAAGGCATGGAGCTACTGTTGGAATTCCAGGCAACACGGTCAGAGAGGGAATTGTAGGTGGACACGGTTGCTTCCTGTGACGTCTCAGCCGGGATCCTCCACATCCTCCAGTGGTGGCATAGGGTGGGTGTCCCTCTGCCATGAGGAGGGAAGTGGCTTCACTGCCTGGCTCTATGCCAGAACCCTGGGCTCCTCCATCTGTTTGGAAGAGAGCTTCAACTACTAATTGACTGCATTGGTAATCGTAGTGGGGAGGCATGGCTCCTCTTATTATGGTCCAAGGCTGGTGCACATTAGCGCTTGTGTTCCCTAATCAAGAAAAGCTGGGCAAGGTTGGGATATTTTAACAACACTTTGAAATCTTAGGGAAACCATAAGAGTGATGTCTAAGCAGAGACCATACCCACAGTCCACAGTCTGTGCTCTGGCCAGCATTCATAACCTGATACCACCTGCCCAGCGACGTAAACCTGACCTCCCTAATGTCTAGAACCAAGAAGGAAATGCAAGGGGAATTTTTCCTACTTTAATGTTACTGGAAAGTTTAGGGTACAAGCTGGCTCTAGCACCCCTAACAAGTGGCCCTCCCATTCCAAAATGCCAAGTAAAGAGACACGGGAGACCAGGAGCCTGAGAAAGGAGATTATTCAACATGGCTGCCATGGTAAGAGGAAGAAATAAAGAGGTCCCAGACACCCACGTCTCTCCAAGTCCTCATACTAGGTTAGGTTTAAATAGAGAGCCAGTGATATGGATGGGAGGCCCTGGCCAAGTGTTGTCCGCCTGTCACTGACCTGTCATTAACTCACCTCCAGTCTATCCTGCAAGGCGGCCTGATCAGTTGCCAAAAACTTATGAAAAAAATCTCTTCCTGGGAAACAAGCTTCGCTCTGGCTGTCACGAGGCTTTAGTCTTCTATTCCTTTACCCAGCATGAGACTCCTAGGGAAATTCACTTGTTCAGAGTCTGTTGTATAGTATTCTGACTGTCAAACGGAGGGGCTCGAAGGTCTCCACTCCTGCCAGGACACTCATACTAACACTCTGTCCTCCCAGGACCAGCTTTCTTCCCATCCAGCATCTGTCTCTGGAATGTTCCACCAATGTGTTTGGGAGCCAAGCAAAGCATTGACTGAGAAGCTGTGTGTGGGCGTTGTTCATGGCAGAGCTAACACAGTACCACAAAAGGATTTCCCAAACCATGCATGCACCCTGACCTCTTGCCTCTGCTAAAGCCCACATTCTAGATCTTGTCTTAACCATTGGGAAAGCTAAAGGCTCTCTAAGACTGGGTGATTTTATTCTATAGTGCTCTGTCTTACAGAAATCACTAAGAGCAGGTTTCACGTACTCCACATTATGAGAAAATAATAAACTCCAGGCTATCGTGTTATCAATCACCCTCCACCATCTCTGAGGGCACAGAGGGTAATGGAGATGTGAGCCACGCCCACAGGCTGAGCTTGGAACAGCCAAAAGTTGGGATACCTACCCTAATCTGATGATTGCATGGTTTGATTTGAAGTCATGTAACCACAAATAGGCCTCTATATTTTTCTCTGTATTTTCAGTGATGACATGGAAGGGTTCAGTGGCTTAACAATACCCCTCCCACACCAGGACTTGAGCCAATAGTCACACAGAGCCAGGTCCTCTCCCCTCTGATTCTCTGCTCTAACCCAGCAGGGTAGCAACCCTTCCCCCACTGTGAAGCATCAGTAGGGATTGACTTTGCAGCAGCACTTCCCCCCACCTACTTGAAAGCTTCTGGAAGAATCCTGGTATAACTATAGCAGGTTCTCCTCTCAGACCCTTGTGGCCACACGCGTGGGACCCTGGACACAGTATCCATCCAGTGGGTGTCTCTGTACAGAGTTAGATATAATCAATGCAGTCAGGTGGCTATCAGATGTTGAGGTGTTTAACTCAGAGCTGCTAGGTCTATCTTCCATTCCCTCAATCTCCTGAAGACATACTGCATGGGGTGGGGGGCACTATGCAGATTCTAGAATTCAAACTGTAAGCAAGCGGGGCACTACGCAGATGCTAGGATTCAAACCGTAAGCAAGATGGACGCAGGAACTGCCCTCAGAGAGGCTGCAGTTTGGTGATCGAGACAAATGACTAGCAAAGACCACACACATGTTCACTCACAGGCTGGAGGGCTTGCAACTGGGGAAAGGATGGGGTAAGAAAGACTGGAGCCTGAAGAGCCCTCACGGCTAGGAGTTGGATACAGGAGGCTGGAACATCCTGGCCTGAGGCTTCCTTCTCTCTCTCAGAATAAGTACCAGGGCTTCGTGTTTGACATCGTGACCAGGCAAGCATTTGACATCATCATCATGGTTCTCATCTGCCTCAACATGGTCACCATGATGGTGGAGACGACGATCAAAGCACGGAGAAGACGAACGTCCTGGCAAAATCAACCAGTTCTTCGTGGCCGTCTTCACGGGCGAGTGTGTGTTGAAGATGTTCGCCCTGCGGCAGTACTACTTCACCAACGGCTGGAACGTATTCGACTTCATAGTGGTGGTTCTGTCCATTGGGAGTAAGTGGCAGCCGTACACTGGGGGAGCCTCATGCCTGCTTGGGCTTCTTCAGCTGTTCCTTTCAAACCAAGGAAACAGCCAACTTGATTTTTTTTAAAAAATCCTTCCTCTCCCTCTCCCCTCCCTCTCTCTCCTCTCGTGTGTGTGTGTGTGTGTGTGTGTGTGTGTGTGTGTGTGTGTGCAGATACAATCTGTTGTATGAACTCACAGTTCATCTTCATTGCTTGCCCAAGCTTTAGTTGAGTTCACAGGTAGCCCCACTTCTGGGTTTCCTGTCTTCAACTCCCATCTTGCTTGAAGCAACAGATCTACTGTCTCTACGTTTAAAACCACCAGGCTAGCCCCACACGCTTCTAGGTGAAGCCCTGTCCTTCAACTCCCACTTTCCAGAAGAAATATTCAGGGCTGTCTCTTTCAACCAAGGAACAGCCATGTTCAAAATCCTTCTCTCCCCTCCTCCTCACCTTCTGTATGTTGGTTGGTGGTGTGTGGTTTGAGGTTGTTAGATACACGATGTCCAGATGTTTCAGTGGAGCTCATGTCACCTTGTTATCAAGGGGACAGAAACGTGAGGTCCATGCATTGAACTTAAAGCTATAAAGACGCTGGGTGTTGGTGAAGCCTCTCTATTTTGGGTGCAGTGGTGTCTGGGGTTGGAATCTGATGTGAGAAACAAGGCCACTATAACTTCCTAGTTACTGAGTTCTGAGCACCGGGCTGGGGGCCATGGGTCTTCAGCAGGCCTGTGCAGGAGGTGTCGCTGATCTCGTGTTAGACATTTAAAATGGAGCCTCTGAGGTGAGGGATGTTAAGCAAAGTTACAGAGTAAATCCAAACTCAGGCCAGGCTGTGCTCCTCTAAAGGACTGACTCTCTCACAGCAACCGCTGAGAGACTCTTCCAAAGATCTGACAAGAGCAACTAAAGAGAAAACTGGCTTGCACAGGCTCCCAGTGGGAAAGGAATGCAGCCATCCCGGGAAAGGCGGCGGAAGCACTAGCATAGGGTGCAGGTCGTACTGTGTTCCCAGTCAGCTCACTATCTCCTTTCCATTCAATCCCGGACCCCAGCCCATGGGATGCTATCACCCACATTCAGGGCTGATCTAAAAGCTAAATGTTTCAGAGATGTACTGAGCCATACCCTGAAACTGTGTCTCCTGCTTATCTTAAATCCAGGCAAGCTGACAGTGAAGAATTGTCCCTGGATTTGTGGTTTAATTGACATTTGATTTTTGAAAGGACACAGCCTGACACACCAACTTCGTATTGAATCATAAATATACACTAGTCAGTTATACCCTGGACCACCTACTTCTCATGTCAGAGCATACCTTTGGGTTCATTTCCCATTGGTTTGCTATCAAGATCTGGCAGCATCTACATATAACTGACAGCAACGATCCCCCCAAGCCTAACTCCAGTGTTAAAACAGAGTCTTGGGTGGCATTTATTTGTTTGAGACTTTTAATCTGGCTTTGTTTTGTCCTGGTATTACTGCTGGGTTGTTGCTGGGATTTTGAAAACCACATTATTGAGTTAAGATTGACGTACAAAAAGAAATACTACATGTACTTCATATACACAACCTGTCAGGGTTGTAGATCTATAAAAGCACTTCTACAGTCAACACCATAAGGACAGCCATTGCCTCTGAAAGTTTTCTTCCTTCTAATTAGTCAGTTCATTCGTTACTTGGTGCTAAGATTTACCCTATTAGCTGGGTGTGGTCTCCCATGACTCTAATCTAGGCACTTAAGAAGCTGAGGCAGGAGGGATATTGTGAATTTGAGGTTAGCCTGGGCTACAGTGAATTCAAGGCCAGCCTTGGCTATAGAATGAGACTTCCTATCAAACAAACAACAAACAAAAGAGGACCCTCCCCCCTTAGGCTTAGCGATTTAGCACAACAGAAGGTTTTGTAGTCGGTTGGCTAGTGGGTTTGGGTTTTTGTTTGTTTATTTTGTTTCATTTGTCTTTCAAAGTAAGAGATTCACAAGGACATTTTGATTGGAGTTTGCTTGTCTGTCCATCCATATCAACAATATAGAACCATGTGTCCTGTGACCCTGTGATGAGGGCTTCTAACTATCAGTTCCTGGTTCCTATGTGGCCGCCCCATCCACTGAGCAGGAATCCCCTATGGTGGAAACCCCAAGGAGCCTGTCTGTCCATCTTCCTTCTTTTCCTCTCCTTCATCTTCCCTACCAGAGGACATTTATTGTTGCAAGTGTACATTTCTTTCTCTCCTCAACAATCCTGGGAAAACAAAAAATATGCAGCACTTGTCTAGAAGGAATACATCCTTCCAGGGAGGAAGAGTGCCATGGTTGAATCCAACTTCCCGAGATCTTTCCCAGAGCATTAGTAACCCATATATGCACACAATCTCACATGAGATGACATAGGGGGTACATGCTTGTCTTCATCTTTCTACCCCTCCTAATCATGGGTAGGATTGGGGAACATAATTGACCCTGAAAAATGCCTGTCTCTGAGCCCTAACATAGGGTTCAAGTACAGCTGGACATGAAAGAGATAAATTAAAACTATTGTGAAGGCAGCTGGCCATTCAGAACCAATCTCGTTCATCTGTCAGCAAGTTACCCAACTCCCAGCCTCCCTTATAATTAGTGTGAGTTCTATACAATTATCTGTGGGCCCCTGTGCCAGGAACTGAGTCAATCTTCACAGTAGGAGACAGGGAGATGAATCATAGGGGGTCCTGGCCTACCCCAAACACAGAACCAGGAAGAGAAATGGGCATGGTGGTGCTGTCATGTTGGAAGCAAAGCATTATGGGTATGTGGACTAGACCACAGTCACTTCCAGTTGAACTTGGCTATGGAAGAGAGGGGTTTTGTTTGTGATTATTAATACATATTAATTGAACAAATTAATGGGGTTCACTGTGATATTCCTACACATGCTTGTAGGGTTGATTGACGAAGACAGGGTTTTAACCAAACCACAGAGGCTAACTAATAAGATATTCTGGACAAGGAGAAAGATCAGAACATAGTAGAAAAAAACCCCTGATAGAGGGATGGTTACTGAATGGTATGTTGGACCAACACCTAGGTCAGGCTCCCAAAGCCCAGACTCTTAGCATATGAATGCCTACACTGAGAAATGTGATCACAGCCAACTTAACCAGAACTCATGGCTTGAGACACTAATTAGATAATTCTCTGCCCTGTTTCACAGGTCTGATGTTTTCTGTAATCCTTAAGTCACTAGAAAATTACTTCTCTCCGACGCTCTTCCGCGTCATCCGTCTGGCCAGGATCGGCCGCATCCTCAGGCTGATCCGAGCAGCCAAAGGGATTCGCACTCTGCTCTTGCTCTCATGATGTCTCTGCCCGCCCTCTTCAACATCGGCCTCCTCCTCTTCCTCGTCATGTTCATCTACTCCATCTTCGGCATGGCCAGCTTCGCTAACGTTGTGGATGAGGCTGGCATTGATGACATGTTCAACTTCAAGACCTTTGGCAACAGCATGCTGTGCCTTTTCCAGATCACCACATCGGCTGGCTGGGACGGCCTCCTCAGCCCCATCCTCAACACAGGACCCCCCTACTGCGACCCCAGCCCGCCCAACAGCAATAGCTCCCGGAGTAACTGTGGGAGCCCAGCGGTGGGCATCATCTTCTTCACCACCTACATCATCATCTCCTTCCTCATCGTGGTCAACATGTACATCGCAGTGATTCTGGAGAACTTCAATGTGGCCACAGAAGAGAGCACGGAACCCTGGGCGAGGATGACTTTGACATGTTCTATGAGACCTGGGAGAAGTTCGACCCAGAGGCTACCCAGTTCATTGCCTTTTCTGCCCTCTCAGACTTTGCAGACACGCTCTCTGGCCCTCTTAGAATCCCAAAACCCAATCAGAATATATTAATTCAGATGGACCTGCCATTGGTCCCTGGAGATAAGATCCACTGTTTGGACATCCTTTTTGCCTTCACAAAGAATGTCTTGGGAGAATCTGGGGAGTTGGATTCTTTGAAGACTAATATGGAAGAGAAGTTTATGGCAACAAATCTTTCCAAAGCATCTTATGAGCCAATAGCAACCACCCTCCGGTGGAAGCAGGAAGACATCTCAGCCACAGTCATTCAAAAGGCATATCGGAGCTACATGTTACAACGCTCCTTGACACTCTCCAACCCCCTGAGTGTGCCCAGGGCTGAAGAGGATGGCGTGTCACTTCCCCGGGAAGGCTGTGTTACATTCATGGCAAATGGCAACGGTGGGCTCCCAGACAAATCAGAAAGTGCTTCTGCTATGTCTTTCCCACCATCCTATGACAGCGTCACCAGGGGTCTGAGTGACAGGGTCAACATTAGCACATCTAGCTCAATGCAAAATGAAGATGAAGTCACTACTAAAGAAGAGAACAGCCCTGGACCTCAGTGAAGACACTCCAGCATGCACGGGACAGTCTCTAATGTCTTCCTCTGCTGTGCTAACTCCTTCCCTTTGGAGGTGGTACTGACCTACAGCCTCACCAATGCATGTTGCTGGTCACGGTGTCAGAGATGAATGGGGACATTCTTGAGAAAGCCCCACACCGATAGGAATCAAAAGCCAAGAGTACTCCTCCACTTTGACCTCTCTTCCAAATTTCCAGAAGATGTCATTGCTCTGTCCTGTTTGGGACCAGAGGTGTGATTTACCAACTTCTCAGAACCAGAACTTCCAGAGACACATGGCAAGGACATATCTGATGGTCTCAGGCAGTCTTAGAAAAGCCACCTGGGGTGGCACTGCTAATTAGGGTTTGCATGACTGCATGCTCGCAGCTGCTGGACAATACCTGTGAGTTGGCCATTAAAATTAATATTTTTAAAGGTATGGCAAGAGTAACATATCTTTTGTGTGTGTGTGCACATGTATGTGTGTGTTATGTGTACATGTGTACATGTGCATTTGGAGGCCAGAGGTTAATCTCTGGTGTCATTCCTCAGACACTTTTGGAGATAAGGTCTTTCACTGGCCTGGAGCTCTCCAAATAGGCTATGCTGACAGGACATGAGTTCCAGGGATCTACATACCTCTGCCCTCACCAGCTGTGAGATTACAGGCGCACTCTCCGAATGCCTGGTGTTTTTACATAGGTTATGGGAGATCAAATTCAAGTCCGAGTACTTCTTTCCAAACCAAGCTATCCCCCCAGATCCCTAGCCTTATATCTTAAAGTATCATTTTACGTTCCCCCTTACATATATGATACTAACATGTGCCATGAGCTACTTCTTCCTCGCTCTCAGAGCTCCTGATACTCTGCGGTCAGAACTTGAAGATGCTGACCTAGGAGCTGGAGAGCCAAGTCCTAAATTTTTAATATATGTCTGTGTCTCTGTGTGTGTGTGTGTGTGTGTGTGTGTGTGTGTGTGTGTGTGAATATGTATGTCTGAGTACAAGTGCAGAGTCCAGAGATGGCACTGGGTCCCTTGCAACTTGAGTTTACAGATGTTTATGAACCACCTGATGTTGGTGCTGGGAACCAAATTCAAGTCCTCTGCAAGCCCAGAAAGTGCTCTTAACCACCCAGCCCTAACTGGCTCTATTTTAACTCTGTACTGATTGCCTGACTTGCTAGGGCTAAGATCTTCCCTCTATGAACCTCAGTTTCTCCACTTTTAAAGTCTGTAGGAATAGGAGACAGATTAGACAGCTCTCAGTCTCATGCTGAAATCTCAGTGGTACTCCGACCCAGTGGATGGGGAAAACAGCATGGCCATGTGCAGAACTTCCCTCTATGATTGGCCAAGTCAGATTTGGACTACATTCTAGATTCAGTTTTATATCTCATAATAGAACTTTAAGAAGGCCATCATCGTCCCATGGGACCAGGGCTCCATAATTAGCATAATTAAAAGCAAATGGATATTTCAAAAAAAATCTGGTGAATAAAAATGTAAAATATTATAGCCAGTAGGTTTTTATCCATCCAACAAACATTTGTAAGTACACGTCATATGGCAGCATTGTTCTAAGAACAAGAAACCAAACAGGAGCTAAGCTCCATAGATGAATTGGAGTTTATTTGGTGTATATCCTGGTATATCAACTTGACACAACCAAGAGTATCTGGGAAGAGGGAGTCTCAATTGAGGGTTGCCCAAATCAAACTGACCTGCTGCCATGTCTGTGGGGAACTGTATTGATTGATGATTAAGGTATAAGGATCCAGCCAGCCCACTGTGGACAGTGGTCCTGGATTATAGGAAAACTGGCTAAGCATGATCCAGAGAAGGCAATCCAGGAAGAAGCATCCCTCCATGGTCTCTGCTTCAGTTCCTGATTCCGGGTCCCTTTGTTGGTTTCTCTCAATAAAGGACTATAATCTGTAAGCCGAATAAACCTTTTCATCCCCGAGTGGCTATTGGTCATGATGTTTATCACATCAACAGAAAGCAAACCAGGACAGTGTGTTAGACACTTTGCTTACTTCTGTGACAAAGTACCTAATAAGACCACTTAAGTTTTCCATACACACACACACACACACACACACACACACTCACACTCACATATATGATCACAGTTTTAGGGTACACCATCCAAGCGTGAGTTGACAGGTCACATCATATCCACAGTCATGAAGCAGAGTGAGGTGGATGTTGGTGCCCTGCCTGGTTTGCCCCATGGGATGGTATTGCCCACACTTAGAGTCTTCACTACTCAGTTAAACTTCTCCAGAAACATTCTCTCAGGCACACTTAGAGATGTGTTTTTATGATGATTCGAAATCCTGTCAAGTTGACAGTGAGGATTAGCCAACACATGACAACATAGGTCGTACGGAATCTTCACGGAAGTTATCATCATCTTCTGTGAACTCTTGAGACGTTCCCAGCCGTAATCAAAAAGCTCAGGTCGATTTGCTGGCCGTGTGTTGCACAGTAATATTTACTGTTGGGATAGTTACGAACCATAGAGGCTGACTTACCTTACGTCTCTCACAGATGCAGACTCCCCGCTTTTCTGACACTGTTGGCTCAGCAGTGGCCAAAAGCTTTCAAGGTTCTGGTAGGGGATTGGCAGCACCCAAGGGTGCATGGGATCACGGTAGTGAAGGGATAGTGGAGACAAGAGCGATCTCAGCACAAGCCAGACTCTCTCAGGTCACATCTGAAAGATGAGTTCAACACGGCAGTGCTTACTCCCGGGTGCCACTGATCCAAGGGACACAGACACAAACTGCAGAGAACTCTGTCAACATCTCAGCCCCATGCAGTCAAGGCCAGAAACAATCTGAAATTACATTTGCACAAGTGTTTACAAGACAGTTGGGTAGACAGATAGTCCGGGGCACCTGCTTATTTTATGGTGTAATGTGAAAGAATTAGAAGTAGCCAAATAGCAGAGACTGTTTTTTTTACAAAATCGATGATGTTATTCTCGGAGGTATTTGTCCTAGTTTGCGTCTATGTTGCTGTGATAAAACACTGATCAAAAAAAAAAAAGCAATTTGAGGAGGAACAAGGTTATTTCACCTTAGACTTTCTAGTAAGTTCCATCATCAAGGGAAGCCAAGGCAGAAACTCAGCCTGGAAGCAAGAACTGAAGCAGAGACCATGAAGGGATTCTGCTTTCTGGCTTGCTCAGTTGCCTTTCTTATACAACCCTGTGCCTGCCTAGGAATGGCACCACCCACAGTGGGCCAGATCCCCTTACATTAACTAGCAATCAAAACACTGTCTCACAAACATGGTCACAGGCCAGTCTGATGGAGGAAGTTCCTCATTTGGCATTTCTCCTTCCCCAGTACGTCAGGTTGACAATTGACTCTGTCTATGACAGTATTTCTTATCCTAGCTCCTACCCCAGTTCGTAGATTGAATTGTGTCCTCCAAAAAGATCTATTGAAACCCTAACTTAGGAGATCTGTTAATACGGATTTGTTTGGAAATGGGTTCTTTGCAGGGATAACCAAATCAAGATGCAGCCGTATTCCATCGGGCCCTAATGCCGTGGCTGGTGTTAGGAGAGGAGGGTGATTTGGACATCCACAGAGGGGAGGTGCAGCAAGACAATGCACATGCAAGGAAAACTCCATGTGAACACAGATCCGGCTGCTGACAAAGGAATGTAAAAACTCGCTGACATTCCTCAGTAGCCCAGAGACAGTGAGGGAGACAAGGGTTCTCCCCTAGACATCAGAGAGAGTGCAGCCAGTGCCTTGGTTGATGATGTCTAGCCCCCAGAAATGCTAGTCATAAGGAAATGTATGTTTGTCCTTTAAGCCACTTAACCTGTGGTACTTTGCTATAGCATCCCTGGAAAACAAATACACCCTGTGTTTATTCCACACAGAGATGTCTGTTAAGGTTCAGTGGGAACCTTCGAAACAGGGATACAGCTCAGACTGAGTCCTCCACAGTTTTCAGGACTGTGCTCCATGCAAATACAAGATCACCTCTGTAAAGTTTCACTAAATCTTGGCTCAGTGAGATGGTTCAGTGCATTAGTGACATTACTCGGGACCTACCTGGTGGAAAGAGAGAACTGGCTCCTGGCTTGTCCTCTGACTTCCACACATGTGCTGTAGCACACTGACACACGCACTCCTACCCCAACACACACAAAATAAGTCATCGTAATTTTAAAAACTTCACTAAATCCACTTCTAAAGTTTTCCTAGTGGCCCCATTACAAGATAAGAGCTAGTCTGAGCAGATGTGGAAAGCACAGGCATGTGGAAATCTAGCCTCACACACCCCACAGGAGATGGCACTAAAACATCTTTGATGAGAATATGTGAGAATCCCTCAACTCCGGAGGAGATCAGACAGAGCAATGGTGCTGACCATGCAAACAGCCCTGAAATGTGCATTTTCTTTCCTAAACACTTCCTGTAACACACCTCTCACTCTCACCAAAGAAGCCTGCGTTTGCAGTGGGTCCAGATCATTAAAAAAAAATCTACAACCAGTCAAAACTCAGACAACAACTGGCCATGGGATGACCAATCCCAATTGATATATCTACACCTAAGGCTCAGGAAAGTCTCAGAAGAGGAAGTGGAAAGATTGTAAGAGCCAGACAACCAGGACATAGCACAAACATAGCTGCCTAAGCAAGACGTACGTAATGGTAACGCCAGTTGGCATGCAGGTGTGGATGGGGGAAATCTTACAAACCTCCACACTAGATTAAGAACTACAGGCAGTTAACAGCTGCTGAGAGCGAGAGGACCAATCCTTTCCAGGGACTTCCCTCTTTGGTATGTATCCAATCCCAAGGGGTTAGACCTAAACACACACACACACACAACACACACACACACACACACAACATTGAACAGAGTCAGCAGGATATAGGATATAGTTATATATGCGTGCGTGTGTGTGTGTGTGTGTGTGTGTGTGGAATGACAAGAGAACAAGAGGTTAAGAGGGAGAGTTGGGGAGACACAGGTAGAGACATAGGAGGAGAGATAGAATAGAAATGTTATTAAGTACAACACTCATGGATGAAATTCTCAAAAGAAAGCTTTTAATTTTTAAGTTAAAAATTACTAATATTTTTTATACCATAAAACTAATCATCCTGCAGACGTAGTTTAAAAAAAAATACTGTCAACCCGGAAGCCCAAGTGTAGACTTTTGCCTTTAGACATTCTCCTCAGTTCTATGCTTGGCGCCATCCGACAGATCCCAAATGAGTTGCTGGAACACGGGAAAAAGGCTTCAAACAGGCAGATGGAAAGGCAGCTCTAAGGTTCCAGTAGCAACAGGGCAGCACACTTAAACGCTTCTGTCCCTGAAAGCATAGGCGACACTAGTTAAATACCAGACAAGCAACAAGCTGGGAGGATGTGGTTAAGTATCTCTCAGAAAGCCGCATTGTTAGCCAGGAGGAAAATAAAGGTTTTTATTATGTTTAGACTCTGATAAGTTAAGAATGTGTGGCTTAATTACTAGAGTCACCACTAGCAAGGAGGGAGAGTATATAATTTCCAGTAAGACGGGGAGGAGTACACTAAGAAACAATTAGAAAAGAAGCTACGAGGCTGGGGAGATCTCTCAATGAATAAACTGCTGGCTGTGGAAGTATGAGGACCGGAGTTTGGTCCTCAGATCCTACGAGAAAAAGCCCGTGGGTGTGGTGGCGTATGTTTGTGATCACAGCAATCAGGAGGGAGAGATGGGGAACAAGGGGTGACTGGGGCTTGCTGAGCAGCCAGCTCATCCTAATCGAATTCGTGGTAAAGGTGGGAGAGCCTGTCTCAAATCAGAAGATGGAGAACAACTGAGGAAGACACCCGAGATTGACCTCTGGCCTCCACACATATGTGCACGTATGTATTCCTGCACCTTCACACACGTGAATATGTACACACACACGATATGGTAAAAAGAAGAGGGTGATACATTAGAAACACAGAACAAGAGGAACGAGTGGAAAAGAAACAATAATGTGGTGTTTGTGGTACACATGTACTGTGCATGCGTGTGGAGGCCAGAGGTTGACATAAGCTGTCCTGCTGCCTTACCTAGAGTTGCTACTGAGGTGATAAAACATACCAAAGGCAATGTGGGGGAGGAAAGGATTTACATCACAATTCTATACCATGGTCCATCACTGAGGGAAGTCAGGGCAGGAACCTGAAGGCAGGAGCTGATGCAGCTCCCCGTGCGTTGTTCAGCTGTTTCCTTGTGGCACCCAGGACCACAGCTCAGGATCGGCACTGCACACTGTGAGCTAGGCCAGCTCACACCAATCATCAATCAAAAAAAAAAAAAAAAAAAAAAAAAAGTAATGGGCCAATCTGGTGGTGGGTAGTATTCTCTTAATTGAGGTTACCTCTTCCAAGATTGCTTGTGTCCAGTTAACACAAAACCGGCCAGCACGCCTTTTCAGCTGTCTCCACCTTACTTTTTGAAACACAGTCTTTCACTGAACCTGGAGCTCACTGGTTAGCTAGGCTGGCTGACAAGCAAGTCCTTGTCTCCATACCCTACCCCCAAACATCAGCTTGAGGGTACACACCAGGTGCCTCTAACCATCACACAGGTCCTGAGGATGCCACCTGGGTCTTCAAGTTCACACAAAAAAATCCTTACCAACTGAACTATTTTCCCAAACAACCACATAGTAGTTTTTTATATACCAATATACCAATAATTCCATTAAATAAAAACAAACTAAACGCTCCAGAAATTGGACAAATAATGTCAGGCAGGACCTTAAAACTTTAAATATAGGGGGCTGAAGAGATGGCTCCAAAGTTAAGAGCACTGGCTGTTCTTCCAGAGGTCCTGAGTTTAATTCACAGCACCCATGTGGTGGTTCACAACCATCTGTAATGGGATCTGATGCCCTCTGCTGGTGTGTCTGAAGACAGCTACAGTGTACTCACATACATAAAATAAATAAATAAAATCTTTTAAAAAAACCAACAACCTTCACACATAGCCAGGTACATGCCTTTAATTTCAGCACTTTGGAGGCAGAGGCAGAAGGATCTCTGTGAGCTTGAGGCCAGCCTGATCTACAGGGTGAGTTCCAGGACGGGCAGGGCTGTCTGAAACCTTGACTCAGAAAAACAAAAACGAAACAAAAACTTCAAATAATATGATTTCTATAGAATGACTTACTTCAAACCTAAGTTTTCCAAAAGGATGCACAAAAAAGACTAGAGGAATCATATAAATATCAACCAACTAACTAAAAGAGCCAGAAGAAGGGTGAAGGGCTGGGAAGTGCCACCCTTGAGACTCAACGCCACAGCCTTTGTAAGCATGAACTACAGGTACAGCTACCTGCACTGGGCCCCCACAAGACTGGCCCTTGGACCATCAGTCGTGGAAGGGGTGTGACCTGTGGGCTGTACCCTTCAGTGCTGGACTATTGACTGTTGATAGATATTGGGAAATCATTTTCTTCTGCTGTGTATCCACCTCTGAGCCCACCAGAATCCAAAGGATTGCTCCAAACCCAGGTCACACAGACAGGCCTGTTTAAACCCAGGTTCACAAAACAAAACCAATAGGCGTGTGCATGAGAGAGAGATGCGTAGGGAAGATTCGGGAGGCCTGGAGGTGGGAGAGCAGGAGGTGGGAGAGCAGGAGGGAAAGAGTGGTCAGTATGCTTTATATACAAGTATGGTATTGTCAACGAACAAATTTAATTAATAAAATAGAAAAAAAGTAGATTTGAAGAGGCCCTTCATAATAGAGGAAATTTGAATAACTAATAAACATATAAAAGGGTGCACAGCCTAATTAGCAATCAGGAAAATATGCAAATTAAAACCACCGTGAAATATCATTATGTGTCTGTCAAGTCTACAAAAAAAGTTAGAGTCCAATAAAAATCAAATGTTGGCAAAAATGAGAAAAAATGAGCACTCTCATGTACTTTTGGAGAGTGTGTAAATTGATATGGCCAGATTCAGAAAACAGAATCACTTTATCTAGAGGGGTTGAAAGCACACAAATTCATTTCTATCCTGAGAAGGGCACCCAAACAAACCCGCTCACACAAGATTCAAGAGGTGTATACATCTGGTGGTTTGAATAAGCTTGTTCCATGGAGGCGGCACCATTAGGAGGTGTGGCCTGTTGGGAGAAGTTTGTCACCGTGGGGGTGGGCTTTGAGGTCCTATGTCCAAGCTCCTCCCCCAACTTTGCGGAAGCTAGCTCCTTCCTGGCTGCCTTCAGATCAAGGGATCAAGATGTAGAACTCTCGGCTCCTCCAGCATCATGTCTGCCTGCACACTGCCGTCCTTCCCGCCATGATGATAGTGGACTGACCCTCTGAAAATGTAAGCCAGCCTCAAGTACATGTTTGCCTTTGTAAGAGTTGCTTTGGTCATGGTGTCGCTTCACAACAATGAAACCCTAACTAAAACACACACCAAGGTTTTCTCATGAAGCCAGGCATAGTGGCCCATGCCTGTAATCCCAGCACTTCTGAAGCTGAAGCAGGCGGATAAGGAGATCAAGGTCATCCTCACCTGCAGGATTGAAGGACAACATGGACTATCTGAGATCTTGTCTCAAATACAAATAAGCTACAGAGATGACTCAGCAGATAAGCCCATTGGCTGCTCTTCTAGAGGACCTGGGTTTAATTCCCAGCACTTACATGGCAGCTCACAACTGTCTGGAGCTCCAGGTCTACCCTCCTCTGGCCTCTATGACCAGGCACACGTGTGGTACACAGATAAACATGTAGGCTACATGTAAAATTAAATTAAAACAAAAAATATTTCTCATGGATTTAATAGATCTAAATTAGAAGTAATTCACTGTCTATTGGCAATAGAATAATTTAATAACTTGTTTCATTTTTAAGATTGTAATCTTGTGCAGTAATAAAGATGATTGAGAAAGTATCTCCCCACAAGTCTATAAATGAATCTTATAAGAGTAATATTGAATGAGAGAAGCCAGACACAAAACTATACTATATAACTCTAGGAGATTCTGGAACAGGCTGAATTAAACTGTTCCATGTAGGAACACACACAGAAAAACAAAGATTAGTTATGAAAGCCAGGGAGGCGTTCCCGGCAGGCAGAGGGGATGGTGGTGACAGCCGGCATCTCATTACACCTCTCTGTGAGCATCTTCATGTCAAGCATGTTTGTCTAGTGAGTCTTCTGTGTTTTTATCTCACAATTGCAAAAATAAGAAAGAAACTTCAAGTGGCTAGGCTTTAGCGTCTCCTCCTCCCTCTTCACAGAAGTAATTACAATCCACTGTTAGCCATCGTGGCATTTACATCCCGGACTTAGGTTATCTGCGCCTGGAGGGTGAGTAGGAGTTTGGGAGTGGGTAATTAAAACAGGAAATTCTCGGAAAGTGAATCAGAACTGCATTCAGCACGGAGATGTGCAGGCAGCCGAAGCTGTTGTGAAGCAGGCACGGCAGAGGGAGGGATGGTAGACGCTCTTGGTGGGAATGAAGTTTGGTATCCCTGGGTTACTTCAAACAGCCTGGCTTCCTCAGAGCTTCATTCTGAGAGGCCATTTACTACCCAGGATGAGCTCACAGGAGTACCTTACACAGCCTAGACATTCTACGAAGGTTAGCTTCAGATATCTGCTTGACACGGTCCTGAATCACACAGAAGAATCTCAATAAGAGATTGTCTAGATCAAACTGGTCTGTGGGCATGTCTGTGTGGTGGTGAGGGTACTGATGTGGGAAGAGCAAATCTCAAAGCTGGTAGCATCATTCACTGGGTTTAAGGTCCCAGACTGTGGAGACATAGAAAAAAACCTACGGAGCACAGCAAGCTTGCACACTCCTGCATCCTCTCTGTGGTTTTGACTGCGAGTGTGATTGGCTGCTTCAAGTTCCTGCCTTGAGAGTGGTGGGATGTAACTTGTAACCAAATAAAAACCTTTCTTCCTTAAAGTTGGTTTTGCCTTGGGGTATTTTATCCCAACAACAGAAACAACACTAAAGCACATCCTGGCCAGAG
This sequence comes from Mastomys natalensis, assembly GCA_021653895.1. Taxonomy (NCBI): domain Eukaryota; kingdom Metazoa; phylum Chordata; class Mammalia; order Rodentia; family Muridae; genus Mastomys; species Mastomys natalensis. The sequence continues at coordinate 1,991,415 of JAJTUV010000008.1, read as the reverse complement.
ATCTTAGCCTTCACTGTAAGTGATAGGAATCAACACCTGGCTGCAGAGAGGGCTCTAGGATTAGGGACACTTGCTGCTCTTGCAGAGGACTGGGGTTTGGTTCCTAGCACTCACAAATGCCTGTAACTCCAGCTCCGGGCATCTGACACCCTTTTCTGGCCTTCACCACACGTGCAACACACACACACACACCAAGTAATAAAATAAATCCCTAAAAGAAGAATTCCAACCTAAATTAGTTCATGGGGGAGAAAGAAAGGAAATATTTTTTTCTGACTACATAGAAAACCCAAAAAGGTAACTGATTCTATTGGGATCCAGTCTCTTCCTCTCCCATGTATTGTATTCTATGTTAGCTCCATCCTTGGGTATCATGCCTGTGCGTAGGAAAGGTACCCCATAAGTCATTCGTATCTGTGATCACTAAATAAAAACTTGACTTTCCCCCAGTAATTCCAACCAAATCCAGGGAGGTATATCTTGCGCCATGAGTCAGGAGGTATTCATCGTGTGCCATGAATGAACGTATCACAGTCCCCATCCTAAACAAACATTGTTCCCAGCACACCAGCTTTCTAGGATCATGACGTCATCCTGGGAATCCGGAGCTACACTCAGAGCAGTTCGCACAGAAGAGTTCTCGGACCATTTGAAGAGAGAATGGATGCTAGACGTGTTAAAAGAATACCTACCAGTCCATCCATCCATTGGCTGCCTGAGGTTGGTATACAGTCTCCTTGCCAGACATGCAAATAACTTTCTAACTTAATACATACAGCTAAGTAAAGCCAAACTCACTCTCTTTCTGGAGGGAGAGACTCCAGAGTCTTGTCCAATCGCTGTGTCTTCCTTCAAGACAGGCAACTCTGTCAAGCAATCATGGTGTCTTTTTCTTCAAGACAGGCAACTGTGCCTTCAAACCACAGGTGGGAGTCACCAGGTTCACAACCTTTACGAAAAGGCTCAACACTATCCAAGTGGCTGTCTGCTTTCATGAGTAGTATTTTGATTTCTTTCCAATGGGCACCATTTCCACTCTTGTCTCCAATGATCTATTTTCAAACAATGGCCCCATTCAAACCTAGCCACTGGTTCCTTTGGTATTCTCAACAGCTGTCATTTCAATGGTTTTACACATAATCTGCCCCTCTCTCTTCTCTGACCTCACCCCATGTTCTCTTCACCCTCCTCCTTGTTGGCTGCTTGCCGTCCCTTAAATCAGACATGCCCTTGCCTCAGTGCAGAAGTCCTTGAAATGCACTTTACCCTCAGCAGAACATGCATGCCCTTTTTCCCGCCCTGTCTGTGGTTCCTCCATGACCCACCCATCCGATTACAGGCACCTGCACTGTGGTTACCATCTTCCCTTGAAGAGGTGTATAGCAGTCTATCTGCCTTTCCTGACAGGACATAAACTCTCAAGCACTCTGCCGTACTCATAGATGTATCACTAGCAATAATGCCCAAGTAACTTCATAGACATTTGTCAACAAGTGACAAATAGCTGGCCCATAAATAGCTTTTCACAGCCCAGGACCCAAAGGCTAACTGTCCAATCAACATGCAAAAATATAGGATAGATATTGGTCTTGATGCATGGAAGAATGTCTCCTCTACCATCCTTCTCTCCTGAGACAAGAGCACAGAGAAAGAGATTAGGGGTAGAACCAGAGGGAAGGGGAGAGCAAAAGGGAAAGGAAGGGAGGGAGAGGGAAGGAGAGGGGAGGGGGAGAGGGCAGAAGATGGAGGGATCAGGAGGAGGAAATAAAGGGGGAAAAGAAATGGAGAAGGGGAAGAATTAAAATAGAGGGAAGGGGAAGGAAGGGAGGAGGGAAGGAGAGGAAAAAGAAATTTGACAAAAGAGGGACACTGGCTGGACCCAGTTTCATGACATCACAGGTTACCAGCTGGATTCTGGCTTCATAAGAATCTGAATTCTGGCAACCATGACAAAGCCAAAAAGATTGAACTCAGAGTGAGAATTGCTGGGTACCCGCTGTGCCTGTGAAGACCTGAGCTGTGGCTTCTGGTTGGCTGGTTGGTTGGTTGGTTGGTTGGTTGGTTGGTTGGTTGGTTAGGGGATTTTTAGAATCTCAAGCAAACTGACTAAAAATAATGAAGCCTGCTCAGAAAGGATGTTTCTGGCGAGAAACAAGGCGACCACTCCTACATTCTTCTATGGTGAAAGTCAAGTCCTTCTCTTCCAGGTAAGTGCTTCCCCAACCATCAGCAATGAACTCTGCACCAGAAAATTATTCATCCATCCCCACAAGTGGAAATACTTTGAAGTGTGTCCTCTTGAAGCACTCTAGATGAGTCACCCCCAAGCGAGTCCAGGTAGAAAAGGCAGGACTCGCCTGTATGCATCAAATAAGCCGCAGACAGTCGCAGCTACTGTTGACCTTTAAACACCATTCCAACAGCACAACCAGCAATCAAAGCTGGCCACTGCCATTTGCTGGCAAAGATAACTGTGGAGGGCTGGAGATGGAGAAAGCTCATTTTCCAGAGTCAAGACTCAGTTAATTGATGATTAGAAACTTGGCTGTTTGCTCTTCCTGCTTCCAGATGTAATTGTATTATAAGGTGAACTAGAGGGGTGTGTGTGTGGATGTGTGTGGGTGGGTGTGCATGTGTATATGCAGTATGTGTGTGTGCATGTGTGTATGTGCAGTGTGTTGTGTGTGTGTGTGTGTGTGTGTGTCTGCTGGGTAGTGATGCTTCCTGTATTTGGAACAGGGAGCCTCAGAAACACTTGGCGGGTGAAGCTGTCTGAAGATGATCCTACTCAGTTCATTGCCTAAGCACTGCGGTGCCCCGGACTCCTTCTGGGTGAGAAGGAAGAACGACTCAGTTTGACTCTAGGCTTCAATCAGGACCTGGACTTTCATTGGCTCTGCAACAGGAGTAAAAAGTCCTTCTCTGTCATCTCGGTCTGGTTTCTGTTTTAGTTTGTTTCTCTGTCGCTGCAAGACAACACTGCTCAAAACCAATTCGGGGGTGGGGTGGGGGTGGGAAGGGTTTGTTACATCTTACAGAGTAGAGTCCATCATCAAAGAAAGCCAGTGCTGGAGCTCAACCAGGAGCCTGGAGGCAGGAACGAAAGCAAAGACCATGGAAGGGTGCTGCTTACTGGCTTGTTCCTCATGGCTTGCTCAGCCTGTTTTCTTATAGGACCCAGGACCACCTGCCCAGAGATGACCCCGCCCACAATGAACTGGGCTCTCTTACTTCAATCATTAATCGAAAAATTCTCCCACACACACTTACCTACAGGTCAATCTGATGGTGGCAAATCCTCAGTTGAGGTTACTACTCCGCCAGTGACCCTACTTTGTATCATTTCCATAATATATAAATTATTATATTCAGTTCCTACACCTAGATTTAGGCCAGCCCAGGACTGCCTCTAACTCCAACTGCAGATGATCTGACACTCTCTTCTGGTGGCTAGGGGCATCTACACACACATACACGTACCCACCCACCGACACATGTGCCTGAACAAAAATAAGTCTTTAAAAACAATGAGCCCGTCCTGTGGGCTTGCCAGCAATTGGTAAACCCTACCCATGTCTGTTCCCGGTTTTCTCGTTTGATTCTTCTGAGGATGACACTGTTGAGGTTTGGCAATGCTTCAGTTACAGATAGTTGCCTTTCGCTGGGTAGGTGACCAGCAATAACCCCATCCCAACCCTGTTTGTCCTTTCTCACTCACAGCAGAGCCTCCCACAATCTCCTGGCAGTGGGTGCCACTTACCAAGTTCCTCTTCTGTGGATCGTGGTTTTGGCGTAAAACCTAAACCCCAAATTCTGAAAGTTTCTCCCTTATGCTTTTCTACACGTCTTGAGGCTTCTTTGTTTTACACTAAAGTATGTGATACTTCATGCTCTTTCTGTTTTTGATGGCTCTGGGGATTGAGCCCAGGGCTTCTGCATGCTAGCCTAGTCCCTCACTGTTGAAACATATTCCTTGTGCTTTACTGTTGAACTTTATACCCAGCCTCCTTGAGTTAATTTTGAAGTTGAGGCTGGGCCCCTGTTCTTGCCTTTAGAAGCCCATCCACCCTTCGTTTGGAAACTCTCACCTTTGTCCACTAAATTGCTTTGACGACTTTTGTGGGAATTCTGCTGGGTCTGTTCTGGGCCCTCTGTTCTGTTTCATGGATTTGCCTGGTTTTCCTGTCCCTGGGACTGTACCATCTCCAAGTCACAGCTCTGTATGGCGAATTTTAATGTTGAGTCGAGCAATTCCTCTCAGTTCTTTCTTTGTCAGAATTAACTATATTTTAAAATTTTTTATTGATTCTTTGTGAATTTCACATCATGTACCCCAATCCCACCCAGCTGCCTGTCTCTTCATATCCACCCTGCGCCCTTGCAACCTCCATCTCAAAAGAAAACAAAAACTAAAAATTAAATTAAATTTTAAAAATAAAAAAAAAAATCTCACTGTTGAAGTTGCAGTGCAGTGTGTCACGGTGCACCCTTTTGAGTGTGTGTATATATAATTTTTATTTTATGTGTATTGGTGTTTTGCCTACATGTATGTTTGTGTGAGGGTGTCAGATCTTGGGTTACAAGCAGTTATGAGCTGCCTTGTGGATGCTGGGAACTGAGCCCTGGTCCTCTGGAAGAGCAGGCAGTGCTCCTAACCACTTGCAAACAGATTTACTTGCAAACATTCATTCCAATGAGTCACTGGTTTGGTTCCAGGCCTGTGGCTTCTGATACACAATCAATACTGGATCCTCACTGGGACTCCTCTTGGATATCCTGTTGCTGCCCTGCGTCATGGTGATCTGCAGCTTTGGATCTGCAGGGCTGATCTTTTCACACACGCCAACAGTTCACAGATGGAGTAAATGTTGGGCTGGGCTAACTCAAAGTCCTGGATCTGGGTCTAGGTAGTAGCTGTGCTGGTCATCCCACCAGCTCTCTAGCACCACCCCGGTTAGCACGCCCAGTGCTACAGCTGGCAAGGCTTTTATAAATCTGAGACTTTCCTTGTAATATTTAGGATAGGCTCAACCAAGTCTACAAATACAAGTACAATCTCTTTGTAAATAAATGAGTGTGTGTGTGTGTGTGTGTGTGTGTGTGTGTGTGTGTGACTTGTGTGCAGTTGCTCATAGGGCCAGAAGAGGGCGTCAGAATCACTGGAGCTGGAGTCACAGATGGCTGCAAGCTGCCTGGTGTAGGTTTTGGGAACCAGAAAGAAAACGCCGGACCTGGTAGCTAGAAACATACCTAGAGCTGTTGCAATAAACCTCTCATCTGTTTTCTAAAATGTGTCAGTTTCCCAGGCTGAGGTTTCTTTGACTAGAGGGCATGTACTCTATTCCACCAGTCTTTCTCTTAAAGGCCTTGGAACCACTTACTTTAGTAGCTGTGCACTGCAGGAAGGGGAAGTACCGTTCAGTGGTTTAAAGACAAGGACTCTGCTTTTGTTTGTCTATGTCTCAGGCTTTCTATTTTTTCAAAAAACATTATGACCAAGGGGCAAGTCGGAGAGGAAAGGGTTTATTCCGCTTACACTTCCACATTGCTGTTCATCATCAAAGGAAGTCAGGACTGGAACTCAAGCAGGTCAGGAAGCAGGAGCTGATGCAGAGGCCATGGAGGGATGTTTCTTACTGGCTTGCTTCCCCTGCCTTGCTCAGCTTGCTTTCTTATAGAGCCCAGGACTACCATCCTGGTAGTGGCACCTCCCACAATGGACCCTCTCCCCTTGAGCACTAATTGAGAAAATGCCTTACAGCTGGATCTCATGAAGGCATTTCCACAAAGGACGCTTCTTTCTCTGTGATAACTCCAGCTTGTGTCAAGTTGACACAAACCCAGCCAGTACAGACTGCTTGCTTGTTTGTTTGTTTGTTTTGTTTGTTTGTTTATTCATTTGTTTTGAGACAGTTTCTCTGTGTAGCCCTGGCTGTCCTGGAACCAGCTCTGTAGATCAGGCTAGCCTCACACTTAGAGATCTGCCTGCCTCTGCCTCCTGGATGCTGGGCTTACAGACATGAACCACCATGCCCAGCTAAGAGACAAGGACTGAACCGCCTAGGCAGGACCGTGAGCACTTGTGAGGATGGAAGACAGAGCTGTGCTCCAAGCTGTGATCAAGCCACGGAGGAACACAGGTACAGTCAGCCTCCCCCACCTCCTGCATCTAGATCTGCCACCAGCAGCATATGATGATTTAACTTTAGGTTTCCATTACTACTGAACATTATACTTATTTATATTGCACTTGTTTAGGGGGTTAGCAAACTACAGCATGGTAAATCTGGCCTATAGATTTTGCACAGCCTGGTATCAAGGACTCTGTCTTCTAACAGAGTTAAAGGGAGGGTGGAAGTGGAGGCGTACTTTGGTTATTTGAGTATTTGACAGGAAGCTCAAAGCCCAGGCTGGCTTCCAGAGCCAGCACCACACAAACTGGGAGTAGTCTGCACACCTGAAATCCCAGCTCTCAGGAGCTGGAGCAGAAGGGACCAGAAGTTCAAGGTCTCCTGACAACTGCGATAGATACATTTGGCAACAGGCAGAGCCCCCACGTAGGATCTTTCACATTGGATGCCGAGGCTGATGTTGCAGAGAAGGCTGAGAGGAGGCCCTGAGCAGCAGTGGTTTTGCAATCTGAACCACACCCCATCTTACCCACTAGTGTGGCCCACACAGAAGGATCACAGAATGTCCGTGGACACTGTGCCTGGTCAGGTCGTTTTCTAAATGCAGTATTTCGGAAGGTGCAGCCTCCCTGGTATACACCAACACAGTCCCTGGCAACCAGACACAGGTGACTGAAAATCTCTTCCTACCAATCAAAGCACATCTTGCCTTTACCTGGTGTGGCCAACAGTATCCTGAGTGGGTTGTCCTTCTAGCTCTTTAAACCAATCTGCAAGGAAACAGTGTAGGAAAGAATTATCTTACAGATTCTGTGAATACAAGGACGCTCATCCATGTCGTGTGTTTCTTGCTATTATGGTGATCAGATCTGGTGAGGAAGATGCAGCAGACTTTTTAGTTGCCTCGGTAATACAAATACGAACCAGAAAAGGGAATTATATGAATGTTGGACTCCATGAATGCCGGTACCTGGCTCAGCAGTTTTAGGGGTTTGTTTATTTGAAGTATTTTAATATATTACCTTCATGGTGACATACTAGTAGAAATTTTCTTTAAAAGGTCCAAAAATGATCAGATACTTGGCAAATGTCATATATATTGTTATGTATATATACATACATATATGCACATGTATACATATTGAACATGTCTAAAGTACACATGTAAGAACTGAAATTAGGGCTGGAGAGATGGTTCAGGGGATAAAGCACATAATTACAAGGACAGAACCCAGTACACGCCTGGTGGACAAGGAGCCTGACCTGCCATTCCAGCCTCAGAAGGCAGAGAAAGATAGGATCCCTGAAGCAAGCAGGCCAGGGAGACTAGTCAAGCCAGATATCTCTGGGTTTAATTGAAAGACCTTACCTCAATATGTAAGGTGGGAGATAGACAGAGGCAGAGCACGCACGTGCACACACACACACATGTGACATATAGACATAGCAGGCACAGCACACACACACACACACACACCTGACATATATACATAGGCAGGCACAGCACACATACATGTGACAATAGATATAGGAGGCACAGCAACACACACACACCCCAAAAGGAAAGATCTCATAAATGGAGACATATAATCATGAACTGAAATGCTCAACACAACTTAGAAGTCAATCCTTCTCTGCAATACTCTGAAGATTCAACAAACTCTCAGATAGAATCCCAGCACGATGGTTTGGTTTTTTTAATTGATTGAGATCCACTTGAAAGAAACTATATATGTCCTTAACTATAAAACCTAGAGTCACAAGCCTCATGGGAACACAGCTTTTAACCTTAAATTAGGCACAGCTCTCTTAGATACACCATAAAAAAACAATGCCCATAAAACACTGAGGGCTGGGGGATGGCTAAGTTGTTCCTTGTTCTTGCAGAGGACCTGGGTTCTAGTCCCAGCACCCACATGACAGCCCACAACCATCTGTAACTCCAGTTGCAGGGAATCCAATGCCTTCTTCTGGTCTCTGTGGGCACATACATTCATTCAGGCAGAATGCTCATACATACAGAATAAAGAAATCTAAAAGAAAAAATTTAAAAATACTTGATACATTGGCCTTCATTAAAAATTTAAGTGCTAGGCATGGTGACACAGGGCTCTAAAACCAAGTGCTTAAAGGGACGGGGCAGGAAGGTGACAACTTCAACTCCAGCCAAGGGTATGATGCCTGCCTGAGAAATAACTAAATAAGAAAGTTTCTGCAAAACATACTGTTTAAAAAATGAAATAATTAGAATTGAATATGGTGGTGCACACCTGTGATTCCAGCACTTGGGAGGCTGGGGGGAGGGGGGTCAAGAGGATAGCCTGAGCTATACAGTAAGGTCAAGACCAGTTTGGCCAAGGCCAGACTTTGACTCTGTCAAACAGCAAGCATGGAGAGGGAAGGAGTAAGAGAGTGAAAGAGGAAGGAAGGAGAGGCAAAGTAAAGAGGAAGACGCACACAGAAAGAAAGCACATTGACAAAGACTCAGAAAGCAGGAAGGATTCCCAAAGCTCTCCTTAGGTCTCTGAATGGGTAATATAAATGATATGATATGAATATGAAATATGATAAATATAAAATCTATAATGATAAATATAGAATATAAAGTATATAATGATAAATATAAAAAGCTAACAGAATAAGTGGGCAAAGAATATGAACATGGCATACACTGACAGTAAAAGCTACAAGCAGAGCTAATGGCTGCATATTAATCTACCTGCTGGACTATGTATAATATATATTTATATGTTAATATAATTCAAATCTTTAATTACTGACCACAGTGGATGTTGGGGACAATAAGCAAAGTTCTCTCTGATGGTGGGGATTATATAGCCACCGTCAAAGACACTTTGAATTGGTATTTTTTTTTTTTTATAAAGGGTCTCACTTACTGACCCAGGCTGGCCTGGAACTCATAGAGATCCACCTGCCTCTGCCTTCCAAGCACTGAGACTAAAAGTATACACTGCCACATCCACCTTTTTTTTTTTTTTTTTTTTTTTCTTGAGACAGGTTCTCACTTTAGCCCTGGCTTCTCTGGAACTCACTATGTAAGTCAAGCAGGCTGGTCTTGAACTCGAGGAAATCTTCCTGCCCACATCTTTCAAATGCTGGAATTGAAGGCATGAGCCATCACACCCTACTACTCAGTATGACCACAGCTTTACACACCAGACAGACATCTCTCTCCAGATCAGCCACTTCGCTTGCAGGTACTCAGCCAAGAGGAAAGCGAACATTTGTTCTTTCAGAGACCTAAGGAGAGCTTGCTGTGAACAGAAAGCTGTGGAAGGCAACCTACCAGCGTTCATCTGCCGGGAGGGGCATCCCAGATTGGACCCCTGGCTTTGGAGCTGTGGTTCTCAACCTGTGGTCGAGCGACCCCTTCAGGGATTTTTTTTTTTTTGACTATCAGATATCCTATGTATCCGATGTTTACATTACAATTCATAACAGTAGCAATATTAAAGCAAATAAATAGCGATGAAATAATCTTAAGGCTGGGGTCACCACAACATGGACTGTATTAAAGGATCTCAATATTAGGAAGGTTGAGAATCACCGCTCCAGAGGAAGGAAATTAAGCCTTGAGGATAAGGGAGAGCTGTTCAGTAGGCGCTTTTGAAAGAGCAAAAGCCATGTGCAGGGTTTCACAGAGACCCTTGGAAAGGCACATGCTCAGCTGGACACCAACACTGCTTTATCAGAAAGGGACCCATATATGGCTGGTCTGTTTCTGCTTCTTCGCTGCTGCCAAAAGTGACTAGGTTGACTGCATTCAATGGAGAGTTCCAAGGAGCTCCACATTCCGGCGTTACACGTGTCATGCCAACTGCCCCCTCCAGGCCCTTCCCTAGGCTTCCCACCACAACACTGCCACTGATAGGCCCTGGGTGGTCCTCGCATCAGGGCCGGTGGCTGCAGTGTCAGCATATCTGAACCCAGACGGGGCGGGCGCTGCGCGGGGAGAGTGGGAGGTAGCGCTTCTGTTCCTGTCAGTGCTCACTTGAGGAGCCTGCTCTCCAGCCTCTGCTCTCATCTCCCTCACAGCCCGATGCGCTCAAGACAAGAGGCGGCTTTTGTCATCCGATGCCAGTTTTGAGTGTTTTCTGGCTTGGAGCATTGATTTCTGGGGGTGGGGGGCAAAGTCTTCTGAATCCGCTCGTCAGGCCTGGCACCTGGCTTCATTCACTTCTGTAAGCATTGCAGTCCGGGGTGGGAGGAGACACTCTTGACAGCACTAGACTGCAGAGATGAAGGAAGTGGTCCCCGAGCAGGGAGGACACAGCAGAGAAGCCAGTGAGCCTCCTTCCAGTGTTAAGGCGACATTCTTCCTCAGCATTAGCTGCGAACAGCCCACTAGAGGTTTTCAAAATCGATCGGCTTTTTCCTTAGGCAGCGGGCCACAGAGGCCCAGAGCAGCCTTCCAGTGAGTCTGAGAGTTGATAGAAGTTGAAGGCTTGGCACATTTGTCCTTTAGTGCCTGCCATGAGGTCTGTGTTTTAGGGAACTTTGGGTTCTGTGCTCCTGTAAGGATCAGACACCTCAGCAATTTCCGTCAGGGCCTCCCCTGGAAAGTAGGGACTCGACACCCACACTCATCACCCATCCACCCACGCACTCTGACCACGAGAGCCATTTCCATCCAAAAGGGCAAAAATACCCCATGCTTACAGGTTTTCGTTTTTGTTTATTTATATTTTAACTGACATTCAGACAAATTTTTTTTTTTGCATATACTTCTGTGAGTTTTGAGAAATGCCCGGCCCCCTGAGATGCTCCCTCTCTCAAGCCAGACGTCCTGCTCCCTTCCACCTCAGTCCGTGGCAACCTCAGAACTACTTCCTGCTCATCAGCTCCTGAGTGCACAGGAAGTCTCACACACAATCTTTCCACGCTGGCTTCTTTCACCTAGACATACATCTTTAAAGAATCCTGTGTGTTCTGCCTATGCAGGAAATACTTCTCTGTGGGCACACACGTGTGCATTTGTGTTTGAGTGTGTGGATGTATTTGTGTGTGTGCCTGTGTGTGCCTGTGGAGGCCTGTGTGTATCTGTGTGTGCCTCTATGTGTGTGTCTCTCTAGCTATCTGTTTATCTCTGTCTGTGTCGGTCTCTGTCTCCTCCCTCTCTCTCTGTGTCTCTCTCTCTTTCTCTCTCTGTCTCTTTCTCTCTCTCTGTCTCTCTCTCTCTCTCTGTAGGACAGAAAGTCAGTCTCTTTCATCTTCCTTCTTTTACCTTGAGATGCCATCTCTCTCCAGCTTGAAGCTTGCTTTACAGGTTATGCTGTCAAGCCAGCAAGCTTCTAGGACCTGCCTCTCTCTACCTTACTAATGCTATGAGTCACCGGGTCAGGCTTTTCTAGGTGGGTTCTGGGGTCAAACTTAAGTACTTTACTGGCTGAACCATCTCCCCAGCCTCCCACCCCTGAAAAAAAATGTTTCTTAAAGGTACAAAATAAAACGCTTTTGGAAACTCGATGGCCACCCAGATTTCCCGTCTCTGGCTTCCCCCTAATACTTCCACCTTCCAGTTATCTCCAGTCCAGCCCCATTCCTGGCCCTCTCGCTCTAATTGCACAAAGCCTACCCAGAGCCCCAAATCCTCCCTCCCAGGACCTACCTACTCTGAGGCTACTTCACATGGCCATCCTCATTGCTCCAGAGTCCCTGCAGGCAGCCACCCCAATCCAGGAAAAAAGGCCTGCACGGCCATTATGAGGGCCTACTAATAAGCAAATGCAGTCTGATGAATGTTTGTTGCAGGCAAAGCCGGTCACATGACTGTGCAATGTACCTGACGCACACACCCCGGTACATCTGTGGGCTGAATCCCGGCGCCAGCACTCCATCTGCAGTCTGACCTCTCACCCTGACCCTCTTATTCCATGAAATGCAGCATTAAAAGTGAAACAATACAGCAGGTCCACAAGGTGACAGAACTCCATGTGGGTGACAGAGCTCCGGGTGGCTGTATGTCCCCACTGGAATGTGGGAGACCATGGGGACACAAGTGCCTAGCATGGGCTTCCGTGGGCTGTGACTGCTGGGAGGAAAGAACCCTGGGAGAAGCTGGCAACCTGATCCAGCATTCCAGTACGTCTCACCCGCCAAGCCAAGCCTGAGAGGCATTGTTCAATGCAGAACCATTTTTTGGTTCTTCTTGTTCCTTCAGACTGCCACCACCAACGGCAGCTCAGTCTAACCCAGACAAGGGTAGAGAATAGGCTGCTGAGAGATGCTCAGAACCCTTGTTAGCATCCAAGTGCTCTTGGTCCTCTTGGTCCTCTAGTCTTTAACTGCCGGTTTCCAGATGAACCCCTCCCTTCACACTGCCCTTGCCTGAAACAAGTCGTCTACCAGAAATGAGAGTCCCTCAGCAAGAGCATCGCACTGCCTGTCAGCTGGCTACAGAAGAGGTAGAAAGCCTGCTCCATCCCTCTTTGACTTCTGCTGCAGTTGGGGACGGGGGGGGGGGGGTGTCAACTCGGCTCAGGGGCTTCCGGGAGTCTTGGTTGCTGGACTCCCTGGTATAATGAAGCATTTGTTGGCCTCTGCCTCTTCCCAGCCTTGCTACCTTCTCGGCCTTGGTGATATGGCTTCCGAGTGTGTTCAGGAGATGTCTCTGTGGGCTGGGGTTGTCCCTCAGTTGGTAGAGTGCTTGCCTAAAGCAGGCATAAGGCTCCGGGTTTCATTATTATCACATCATAAACTAGCCATGGTTGTACACACCTGTAATCCCAGGACTTAAAAGGAGGAGTCAGGAAAATCAGAAATTCAAGGCCACCTTCCCTTACATAGGAAATTCAAGGCATGTCAAGGCAACATGAGATCCTGACAAGAAAGGAAGGGAGAAAAAGCAGTAAAGTTGGGGAGGGGCAGAAAACTTACAAGCAAATCTCCCTGGGAGTCTGGGGTTTCTTTGTTTGTTGAGTGAACAGGCTTTGGGTACCAGGATGGTCAAATTTGACCTGTAAAACATATTTCCATCTTTAAAATATTTCGCTGTCTTACTTCATTTTCTCTTACTAACTTGTAAGGCAGGTAGACAATTATCCTGTCTCTTAAGTGGATAAAAGACACAGAACGATCACGTGACTGACATAAACTCACATACCCTGCATAAGATGAACTGAACTAAATCCCTCCCCCCACCTCAAGCTCTATGCTCTGGTTACTGCAACAGATGCAGCTAGTGGGTGAAGGATAGCACACAAGGCAGGTAAACTGAGGCAGAAGTCAGAGCCCGCTACGCTGGATGGTGCATTTCTGAAGTCAGAGCTTGTCTATTTTCTCTGGGGTTCCCAGTAAGTCACTATGGAATCTTGAGGAAGAGACCTTCTCTGGGACAAACGGACATCTTTAGACATATATACCTGACTTGGGAATCTACAGGAAATTGTGGGTGTTTCCTGCTTGACAATGGTCCCTCAGATAAAAGCATGCCTGTGTCTGAGAACCAGGATTAAAGGGAGAATCAACTCAGCATTCCTACCTGGTGGGGAGACATAGTCTTGGCCTTGGCTATGAATCCCAGTTCCTCTCTCCCTGCACCTTTCCTGACTGGGGATAAAACAGGGATCTGTTAGCTCAGGAGGGTAGCATCCGTTGACAATGTAATATGATCTGGACTAGAAAGTGAAACGGAAGAGCAGCCTTCAAAATCAGTGGCATCCAGAAACCTCTCTAAGATGACAATGAAGTATGTCAACAACACACAAACTCTACATGGACAAAACACAAGTGGGGGCTGGAGAGATGCTCAGCATATAAGAGCACTGGCTGCTCTTCTGGAGGACCCAGGTTCAATTCCCAGCACCCGCGTGGCAGCTCACAACTGTCTGTAACTCCAGTTCCAGGGGCTCCCCTATCCTTACATAGACATAGATACCGGCAAAAAGACCAACATACACAAAATAAAAATGGATCATTTTTAAAAACTAATAGAAGAGAGGGCCAGTGAGATGGTTCAGAGCATAAAGCACTTGGTGTACGAATCTGACCACCTGAGTTCTCTCCCAGGAAACCTGGGAGAAAGAGGACGTAGAAAACCAACTCCAAAGAGCTGTCCTCTGACCTCCACATGTGCACTGTAGCATGGTAATACCCGTGCTACACACACTCATGATAAATAACTTTATAATTCTCTTATATATATATACATATATACATATACATACCATGTTGAATAGGAAGAAACCAAGGCAGAGGACTCAAGAACAGAAGCAAGGAGAACTTTCTGGATGTCTGAGTGGGAGTCATCGAAATCCCCAAAGAGGGAGAAATGCTGGGTCTCTGGAATGAAGCCCCACAGCTCACCGTCAATGGGATCAAGGTTTCTCCCTTCTCCTGGCAGATCCTTCGTGTCGTGTAGGAGAGGTGTTGTCAGCTCCAAGCAGGAAGGACAGGCAGAGGGAGGGGAACCAGCTCCATAGTTGAAGGACTCTTCTGAGGAAAGTTTCCTTCCTGGCCAAGGTGAGCTTCAGACTCTTGGTCATCCTCAAGATCCACGCCTGTAGTGCATCCAGGTGAATCTGAGGGCTAAACTGCAGACATTGCAGCCTTCATGAGAGGCATGGGCGGAGAATCAGGGTGGGGATGAAGAGGAGCAGGACTGAGTTCCCAGAGAGGCGGCTGCTGAGGGAGGGAGTCACCAGCATTGAGAGGTCTCTCCCCACCTGCTGAGCACTCAGTGTAGATGTGAAGTGCATGTTAAGAACCAAGGTTCTGGAGCTGGGGAAGTGGCTTGTGGTTAAGAGCACTGGCTGCTCTTCCAGAGGTCCTGAGTTCAATTCCCCAGCAACCACATGGTGGCTCACAACCATCTGTAATGGGATCCGATGCCCTCTTCTGGTATGTCAGCACCAGCATCCTCATATACATAAAATTAATTAACTAAATAAGTAATTAATCAATTAGAAGAACCAGGCTTCTGGGGCTGGGGAGATAACAAGGAGGGTACTGTGCAAGCGTGGAATTCTGGCTTCAATTCCTAGACTCATATTTAAAAAATAAAGCCAGATGTAGTGGTATATATTTGTAAACCCAGGCTGGGCAGACAGAGATGGGAGGATCCCTGGGCTCACTAACCAACCAGTTCCAAGTCAGTCAAAGATTTGTCTCAAAACAACAGCAGCAATTTTAAAAGGCAGATGGCTCACGAGGAACAACATCTGAGATTGCTCCATAGCACAAACACACACACACAAACGTGAGTGGGGTGGAGAAGGTTCTAGCACTCAAAAAAATTATGGCATTCAGAGGTCTTACTAAAATCCCTCCCTTCCAGAAAGCTCCTGTCTCTAAGATGCAGATAGCTCATCCAGAACTCAGATCCAGCAGACTTCATCTGGGAGAACCAGTGCCGGACATCAAGCAAGTATGGCCAGTGCCTTGTGCAGACTCTGTGCTGGCCCCACCTTGCACTCCATCTTCCAAAGCATCTGCTAGGGCAGTGTTTCGGGATTCTCAGACCCAACATCCTCACTTCTTAGCCCTTCCACACTTCTTGAATTAGCAAGGTGAAGGAAACAGAGACCCAAGACAGCTGCTGCTCTTACATCCTCGAGGCAGCCAGGGCCTCACCTTCACAGGGATGGAGAGAGAAAGGACATAGAGGATTCACATAGGGCACATCGCAGCTGAATGAAGCAAGGAGCTAGCTGCCCACACAATGCCACGGACTGAGCTCAAAAGCAGAACACACACACACATACATACACACACACACACACACACACACAACAGAGTAGGGGTGGCTAAGAAAAGAATGGAATCTTGAACAATGCCCATTTATATAAATGAAAAGTCCAAACACACAAATGGCCAATAAACCATGAAAAAGTGCTCAGTTTCATTAGTCACCAGGGAAATGTCAATTAAACCACAATGCGAAACCTCTGCACACCCACTCAAGCGACTAAAGCAAAAAAAAAAAAAAAAAAAAAAAAAAAATTACAAAAATACCCAGTGCTAGAGAACATATATTAACCAAAGTAGTCACTGTAGTGATGTGGATGCTGATAGAACCAGTTTGGAAAACTGGCAACATCTACAAAATGTGGGCACACTCTACCGAAGACCCGGCAACTCTCTGTCAGGTTCAGGGGCACATGTGCACACCTCAATTCATGCCCTAGAAAGTTCATAGTGTGCTATTCATACTAACCCTAAACTAGCAGCCACTCAAACATCCATTAGCAGTACAATAGGTGAATACATTAACACTCATGGAAGGACGAAAGGACCAACGGACTAGAACAAAGACAAAACAGCAATAGGGGCAGACTGACGGATGGATGGACTGACAGATACACTGATTTTGAAAAGTGCGACATAAAAGAGTTTGCACTCTGTGATTCCTTTTTAAATACAAAGTCCTAGCATGCAAACTTATGGCTAATCTGGCTGGTCCTCTGGTAAAAGGCTTGCAGTGTCAGCCTGCAATCAGAGCTTGTTCCCCGGAGTCCACGTGAAGGTGGAAGGCGAGAGCCAACTCCATAAAGTATGCTTCTGACCTGTACAAGTGGGCCATGGCGTGGGCACCCACATGTACGCTTTATTATCATCAATGAATCTAAAGCAAGCAGAACCAACAAGATGGCTGGGTAGGTAAAGATTCCTGCCTGCCACCAAGACTGGGGATCTGAGTTCAAGCCCTGGAACTCACATGGTTGAAAGACATAACTGACTCTTGCAAGTTATCCTCCTACTTACAAACACAGACACAGACACACACACAAACACACACACACACACACACACAAATAAAATGAGGAAAACTGTTAGAAAGAAAGGAAGGAAGAGAGAGAGAGAAAGAGAGAGAGAGAGAGAGAGAGAGAGAGAGAGAGAGAGAGAACTATTCGAGAGAATTTGATGTAGTTAACCCTGGGGCTGGAAGTAGTGACATCAGAGATGTTAGGAGATTCCTGGGCTGTGGTAGTGTGTGGTCTCCATGTGCTGGTTATAAAGATTTGTTTGGGGGAGCCCCAATATTAAACATTTAAGATGTGTGTACTTTCCTGTGGGCAGGTTTGATAGAAGGGGGACACAAAAACTAGAGCCCGAGGCAGCCGAGATAAACCGGAAGCCCCTAGCCTGGATCCTAGCATGCGAACACCTTTGTACAGGGGCATGTGCTTTCTCGGGAACTCCCCTTTCTATTAGGAAGGATGCTTGGTGAAGGGACAGCAGTGGACTGGTGGAAACAGGACAGAAAGGAAGCCCCTGTGTTGAGGAGAAAGGAAAAAACTGCTCAGAACTAGGAGTAAGGGAGACTTCCCTCTAATTCCCAGTACCTTTAGTTTCAGCCTCTCTCCATTCCAAAAGTCCGTTTGCAAGTCTGAATCTGAATTCTGAATCCAGAGGCTGGTGGTTAAAGATATCAGGGAGGGTGGGTCATTCCAGTCCTTGATTTTTGCCTCCTGCCTGCCGGGTGTGGGCTCCAGCTAAGGGAAGGTGTGTCCCACAGAGGGATCTGCAACGGGATCATTGGATGCACTTCTCATTTTGACCACTAGTGGGAGCTGCTGGCCAACCTCAGGCCTGACAGAAGCTGGAGGCCAGCAGCTGAGTGATTTGTGGTCCATCTGTCAGACCCTCCAGAGTCCATCCCATTCAGAGTCTGGACCATCACTGTATATTGACTTCTTATATATCCTCCAAGGCACCAGAAACTCCTGGAGCCCCACACTCAAGTCCCAAATAGACAACATTACCGGTCCACAGCCACCTCTTCAAAATTCCAATAAAGAAGTTGCTGGGCAGAACATGATGGCACAAGCTTTCAGGACTTTGGATGCAAAGACAGGCAGGTCGCTGCTGTGAATTTAAGACCAGTCTGGTCCATATAGCAAATTCCAGGGGATCCAGAGATACATGGTGAGACCCTGTCTCAAAACAAAACAAATCTGCATCTGATGTGTGTGTGTGCTTGTGAGCATGTGTGTGACCCATACATGTCCTGACTTCCAAACCCAGAATCCCAGCATCCTTTGAAGGCCAGCACCAGCTTTACCTTCCCAGAGTGACCGTTTCCTAGCAGCCTGACAATACTGCAGAGAAGGAAAACTCTCGGGAAAAAGGACAGAGTGTGTATGTTTGTGTGCACCTCTGTGTTCCTGTGATAGCTCTGGACACTGAGGCACTGTGCTTTACAATGGCCTGTAGTAGTGGTCTCTCATGTTTAAATATGGGAGATGTACTCCCACTGGCCCCATACCTTTCCCTGTGGCTCTGCCTAGCTGTATGAGTGAATGAATGAATCTGTACCTACATGTACACAATTGTCTGTCCAAGTGTATGAGTGTCTGTGACAGTATCCTTGTTGGACAGTCCTGTCAGTGTGGGATTTGGTATCTCTCTGTGGGTCAACTAGAAGACTGAACAGGACTCAGGAGGGTGTGTGGAGACATTCATGTCTGTGGGTTTGCTAGTGTTTGCTGCTTGTGTGTTTGATACTGAGTCGAGGAGGGGGGGGTTTGATTTCTGTCCGTGCTCATGTGTCAGCAAGTCCACATAAGTATCTACAATGCATGGGTTTCTGTACTGTCATTGTGTCTCTAGAAATGTGGTTCTAAGTGTCCCCATGTCAATGTGTCAATGGAGGTGTCTCTAAGTCACGTGATATCATTAGGTTTATCAGTATGTGTTCCTCAACGCCAAGTATGTCAATGGTGGCTATGTCCATGTGCATATCTGCGCGCTGGTATCTGTATCCGAGTGCATGCATGTCAATGTAGATGTGTGTGTGTCAGTGTGTCTCAGCATGGATGTCAGGTCATGTCCATGCACGTGGATAAATGAGGTGTCTGGGGTAGGGTCCCCAGATCATCGAGGAGGGGCGTGTCTGTGTACTCTGGCTTGGGCGGTGTGTGTGTCAACGTTTGTTGGTGTGTGCCGGTCCAGGTCTGCGTGGGTGGCTCTCTGTAGCGAGGCGTCCGCAGGTCGGCGTGCGTCCGTGTGTCTGTCTGTCCGTGTCCGCGTGGGCGGCTGTCTCCAGCAGGGCACGCCCGGGGTCAGAGTGGTGGGCGTGCGCCCCGCCGGGCAGGGTGGCTCTCCCGCGAGCCAGGCGGGCGCAGCGCCACGTGCGGAGCCCCGGGCGCGTCGCTCTGGGGCGGAGCCAGCCCGGGGCCCGGAGCCCCAGGCCGAGCCCAGGCGGGGCCCGCCCCCGACCCCGCCCCCAGCCCGAGCCCGCGCCGCCCGCCGAGCCCGGGAGCCCGAGCCGAGCGGCGGAGCCGAGACGGCGGCGGCGCCCGTGGGATGCGGGGATCGCGCCCCCGGGGCCGCTGAGCCTGCGCCCGCTGCCCCAAGCCCTACGCCGAGCCGAGCCCGCGCCGCGCTGCAGCCGCCCACCCCGGGACGCGGGCCGGGGACCAGCAGGTGAGCGAGCAGCCCCCGTGTCCCGCAGCCCCCCGCGCCCCTCTGTCCGCCGCCGCCGCCCAACTTTCCTCCCCGATGGCCTGGGGCCGCCCGGCCGGGTCCCCAGCCCCCGCAGCCGCTGTCCCCGAGGGGGGAGGGGCGGGAGAGGCGCAGGTGGCCCGGACCAGGGTTCCCCTGGTCGTCTCTGATCGCTGCGGGTCTCCTCCGTCCCCTCTCCTTCCGGTTCCCCGTGCGCTGTCGAGGACCGGGGGATGGGGAGCTTCTGCCCCGGCTCCGGACCATCGCTGGCGCAGGCTCGCCAAGGGGCTGGGATTGGGACCCGGATTCCCGAGGCCGGAGACCCCAAGGTCAGAGCAGCGACAAGGCGCGCGGAGAATGTGGCTCTCGAGAGCTGGGGGTGAAAGGGCTGAGCGGGCACTGACCCGGACTAAGGAGCAGGCCGAGCACTCGTTTTCCCTGGGCCCCGGAGGTGGAGGAACCCGGCACCCGGGCTGTGCCCTCGATTAGAGATCTCTGCACCCTAGGAAGGAATCTGTGCGCTCTATTGGGGGTCAGATCTATGAGTGTGCCATGTCTTTAAGCGCTCCCACCACGCTGAGACCTTGGTGCCCTGTTGTCGCCTTGAAGCGGTCGCATCTCCTCTTGTCTCTGTGCGCTCTTAGAGGGGAGAGATCTCTGGACATGGAAATTCGGGAGAATTCTTTGCTCTCCTTGCTTTGAACTGGACAGACTCGCGAACCTGGACGGGAGAGGGAGGAGATCCCTGACCTCTGCGTTGATTGTTTTTGGAGGTGCCCTGAGAGGAAGTGGAGGTGCCTAGCCTTGTCTGGGTGCTGGTGGGGACCGTGATGTGGGGACTGGGAGCCGCGGTGCTCATGATGCGAGGGCATGCTCAGGATGAGGGCTGGCTGTAGGCAGGCCTTCCAAACACCTGTTGGAAGGCACCTTACAAGGATCAGCCATGGGACTCATTCTTGTCTCCTTAGCTACTTCAGTCTAGTGGGATCGTAGGATCAGTGTGCCCTTGGGGACCTGAGCTGCCCCTTCCTTCCAGCAGTGACCCCCAAGCACCATCCAGAAATGCACAGAACAGGATCTCCATGAACCCCAGACCTTCTGTAGATTCACTGTGGTGCAGAACTAAGGCCCCGTGCAGCCCAGCCCTGGACCACCCCTCCACTTCCCTACCTGTCCCTTCCCGCTTAGAATTGGCTGGGTGCACATAAATGATGGTAATACATGGAAGAGTGAACTGAAGGTGAGACAAGCCGCTGCTGCAGAAGCAAGAGACAGCTGGAGCATGGGACACTAGGTCTTTGCTACAATATTCTGTTCAAGGTTCTGAAACTTTTACTACCACCTCATGTACTGAGGCCCAGAGGGGTCAAGAACTTATCCAAGGTCACACAGAATCATTGGACTGGGGAGGACCCTCAGGGGTTTAAAAAAAAAAACCTTGGAATCTATTTCTTGGGGGCCAAATTGGCATAGAACTGACCAAAGAGGGTCTAAATAGAAAGAAGAGTGGCCCTCGGGTGCTGAGAACCCATTTTCAAAGCCTGATGTGGCACAGACAGCTGTCATCCTCTAGAGATGCCTAGTCCCTGTGTGTGGTGGCCATCAGAGCTCCCCTGGAAGGATTCCAGGGTTGACTCACTTGGCATGAAGAGCAACATGGAGGAACAGTGGGAAGCAGCAGAGACAGCTGGGGATGGGGGAGTGGAGGAGGCCGGTGCCCAGGCAATCCACGAAGAAGAGACTCCTAGGGGCAACTTGCAGCAGTGAAAAACCACAGCCTCTTTCACAAGAGACTTGTTCCTGTCCTTGAGAAGGCTTTTGGAAGAGTGCAATGACAGGATGTCTCCGCAGAAATACAAAAGAGGTCACGATTTTGATTAAGAGAGTCAAGAGTGTTGTTCTACCCTAGATAACCTTCCACCTGGGTTTTGAAGCATGAACAGAAGTTTTCCTGGTGAGGAGAGTGTAGTTCAGTCATCAGTCAGTCAATACAATATACAGAGGGGTACAACAGGTTAGCCGAGTATCTGTTGGGTCCCATGTTGTGAGGAGACGCCGAGGCCACAGTCATGGGGGCCGTTTGCAAGCTCTTCTCATGAATTGGGAATTTATCCTCAGTAATGATTCTAAAAATAGCTAATAGGCACTGAGTGCTTTCTGTAGACCAGACCAGACCAGGCGTTTCCGTAGGGTTCATCTCCCATAGTGTCCCAAATCAGCCCAAGAGTGAGAACCTCAGTCACAACCATCCTGCAGACGATGAAGCTAAAAGGCCAGAAAGAGAGCAGCTGGGGCATGGCACATGTCTCCCAAGTAGCCGGACTCTGCTGTAGATGGGTCCAGTGCAGACTTAGAAAACCCTTCAGCTGAGGGGGTGCACCAGACAGGCCACTGGTGACACCCTGTGTTGTCCTCCACTGAGAAACCTGCCACCATGCCACCCATATATTTCCAGGCACCCAGAGCTACCCACCCTTTACCCTGTGTATACAGTGAGGGGTGGGTGAGGTCTGGGTGGTCAAGCTCGATCTGAGCAATTTGACTTCAATTGGGTATTTAGAGGGAAGGATCCGTGAAGGAAGCTTCCTGAAGGAGCCGGGGCCGGAGGTAGGTGCTCCAGAAGGGCAGCAGAGATTGTTCGTTGGAATCAAGGCTGCCTGGCCACCGGAACATCACTTGGGAAGCTTTACATAAAAACATCTGCTTGAAGCTCCGCCCCCGGACATGCTAATTCTCTTGGTTCTGGGGTGGAGCAGGCAATGTCCTTCTGAAAACAGAAGACAGGTAGTTCTGATGGTGTTAGAGGCTGGCACCAGATGCTCAGAGGCACTGGACAGCCTGGTCAAGAGGGAAGCCAGGAGGGTAGGTGGCACCGACCGAAGGCAGAAAGGGCCCCTCCCCCAGCAAAGGGAAATCCCCCATTTCTGCTGAGAGATTTTTAGAAGGTACCGTCTGCGCCGTTCATGGACAGATGAACAAGAATGAATAATTTAGAGAGAAGTGCCCATTAGTTTGAGCCGCAGTGAGGGCACCGGTGACCTCGGCAAGAGAAACGGCACTCTCTGAGCCCACGGGATGTGGTGCCCTGTGTGGATGGGTTCTGGTGAATGAACACACTGGGCATGCCAGCTGGTTTGGAGTGGGCTAAGGCCACCATGATGAGCAGGGGATGCTGATCTGGGGAGCACGGGTAGACAGCACGGGTAGACAGCCCTCTCAAGGGTTTGACAGTTGGAGAGGGAGAGAGAGACCATGAGGGGTAGGTCCATTTTGGCTTTAGATACCTGAGTAGATACTGTAGACTAAGCAGTCCTGTGGTGCATCATGGGCAGGGGCTTATGGAAAACATCTCAAGTAAAGGACTAGAAGTCTGTGGCTCAAAACTGCATCTGAGAGGTGCACACGTCACAGTTTGCCCATTGGGCCCATCAGGGAGGCCAGCATAAGGTGACCTCTGCAAGGAAGGTCATGGCGGGAACTGATTCCTGCCTCTGCATGCTGAGTGGGCCCTTTCTCTAGGGAGAAAAGGGAATCCCCAAAGCTGTATTTAGAGACAAGAGGCAGGATGGGCTTGCCTAGAGCAGGTGTCCATGGTGACAAGAGAGGCTGGAACCAAAGTTCCACAGCTAAATCCTGGGGGCGAGGGTCAGAGAGAAAAGAGAAGACACCGACAGAGGCTAGACATTTGGGGAGCAGGACAGCTGTGGAAATGCCTAGGTCTGATAGCTACCCCTTCCGCCAGGCCAGGCTAATCACACACCGAGTTCAGAGGCAGTGGAGCTCAGCTGTAGGAATGCCTGGGTCTGATAGCCACCCTTTCTGCCAGGCCAGACTAATCACACACCGAGTTCAGAGGCAGTAGAGCCAGCTGTAGGAATGCCTGGTCTGATAGCCACCCTTTCTGCCAGGCCAGGCTAATCACACACCGAGTTCAGGGGCAGTAGAGCCCAGGCTGGAGGATGGGGTGGTCAGCACATGGAGAACATTCAGCATCTACTTTACGCTGAGGAAGGCTCTAAGTATCCAGCGGCTGTGACATTTCCATAGTCGTAGGGAGCGAGATCTTATACCACAAAACAGGGAGAGGATGGTTTTAGGTCGTGGCAAGTGTTGTGGCAGGGTGAACCAGGATTCCTGGTGAGGGACAGTAAGTCTGTGTAGCCTAGGTGACCAGGGAGCTTCTGAAGGAGGCAGCTGATCAGGACCTAAATAACAAGAAAGATGTAGGAAGAGCACACTGAAGAGGAAGCTGTCTGTGCAAAGGCCCTGCGGCAGAAACTAGCTCAAGAATGTCTGCAGTGGCTGGAGCAGAGGGCGAGGAATGGGAATGGAGAGAAGGCAGGCCTCCGTTATATCCCCGCCCCCTCAGTGGACTGCCCCTTCTGTGTGCCTACACCACTCTCCTTGGGCTGGCGCTGGCAGCAGTTCTTGGGAATGAAGCTATTTTTAGATACGACTCTCCTCTCCTGTGGGCCTAGAACATACCGTGTCTTTTAAAGATGATCAATATGTACTGGCACTATTTATAGAGACCCCATGTCAACTCCTGGGGCCTGGGACCCCCAGACTTTGGGGACAGGCATCACAGTACAACCTTAAAGAAGTTGACATAGATTCTTTAATCCACTCCTCCGTCTATCTTCTACTCTTGAGGGGCAGACAGGAGCACTGAGGACCTTGGAGCCTCCCACTATCACCCCTGGGCCAGAAAGACCTGTCCAGGACAGACAGAAGACAAGCTTAGAGTGGAGGTCCCGATTCCCCTCTCCACAGTTGGTCAATGTGGAACAACAGGAGGCCTGCCTGGAGGAGACAGGCCTGCAAGGGAGGCTGGGCTTGGTTCTCCCGGCCTGTAGTTGGCGTTGCTCGGTAAGGAGAGAGTGTTTATGCTCTGTGCCTGAGTCCTTTCTCTCCTCTTCATTGCAGTCTCATTAAATCTCCCAGGGAGTCAGTGGAAAGTGGAGTCCCCCAAGGGGTATTTGCTGATGGCAGGGGTGGAGCTGTTCTTACAGAGTCTGTGTGGCCCTGTGTTTCTCTTGCCCACTTGGAGAGCCCTGTGTACTGACTATCGATGGCTGCTCTTACACTCCTGGAGCCAGGGACAGCACTGGCTACCCTGGGGTCTCAGGGCCACCCAGGGATATGGGCAGGCCTTAGCCCGTCAGGACCTTGGTCCTGGATGCCACTTTGTGTACAGTGGAGGCTCATCTTGGAAGGGGAAGGTAGAATAAGTCTCTCTGGCAGGGATGGATTCTTGAAAGGACCTGCTGTTGGGGGTGGTTTGCAAAGAGATTATAAGGCAGGCAGATGCAGCCTGACAGCTTAGGCACCAGAGCAGTTTGTAGAGTGTACCTGAGGCAGACTGGATGGGGAGGGCTGATCTCAGGGCAAGGGTATCCTGACAAGGGAGGAACCAGCCTCAACAATCAGTCCCTCTGCCTGGCATTAAAGCCCAGCCTTGTTGATTTAGGCAAGGGACTAAGACCGACCTCTTGGGCTACTCAGCTAAGCTAGGAAGCCCCGTTTATTCCTTCCTTGGCCAGAGATCCACCCAGGGTCATCAGTTAGCACGGAAGTACAGGGAAGTCGAGGGACAGAGGCCTACCCACACAGCCAGAGACCTGAGCAGAAGGAGGCGCAGGCACCCAGCGCCCACCCCACAGTGCACTTGGGTCGGATGCAGCACAGACTGCCAGTTAAATAGACAGCTAGTTGCCAACAGCACTGGAAACCCAGGGAAAGCCCCCACTCGCTCACTGAGCCCGCGTGCCGATTAGATGTATAATTGCTGCGCTTCCGTTTAAGAATCTGTCCAAGGCAAGGAGATGAGGGAAAAAAAAGAAAGAAAGAAAGCCCTTCCTAAGAAGCCTCCGCCGCCTACCATCCCCAGAGAGAGCAGACACCAGGCACCTTCTAGTCCTCATCTTTATTTGTGCCCACATGGGTCACTTCTAGCCTCAATGCACAGGTAGTTTACTGTGTACTCACCCACAAATGAAAGCCAGCCTGCCTAAAACAGCCTGCATGTATTTGTGATGCTGGACAAGAGGCTGCATAATCCATGCGCTAGGCATTAAGCAGCTGACTGAAAGGGTCACAAGCAGGGACCTTAGGGGACGAGACTGTCTTAGTTGGGTGGCAGTACACATCTAACTGTACACACTTGATGAGTGTGTTTCTTGGGTTTAAATTGTACTCCGGTTGAGAAGTGCGTTGCGTGCATTATATGGTTATAGTATGTCCTGGATGCCTTTATGGCACAGATTCAGTTGTCTCTGTGGGTTAGTCCATCTCCCTCTGGGCAGTAAGAGACCCCGGGGGGGAAAGCCTCTCAAGTTTCCCTGGGGGTAGAATAGCTCCTTCAATGTACACAGTAGGTGCCCATAAATGCCTCGGTTGCCATGGCATCCGTACACAGTTCCCCGTGAAGGCTTTTTCAGCTCAGGTATCAGAAAGATGAGTTGGAAGATACTGGACTCTGCAGAGTCAGGATGCTGATGGCTGTCTTCTTGCAGTGTGCACTTTGAGGGTCTGCAGGAGCCCATGCAGGGCACTGTGTGTGTGTGTGTGTGTGTGTGTGTGTGTGTGTGAGTGTGTGTTTTAGGGGGAATCCTGTGGATTCTGGTGTTCCCCAGACCTAGCATCCAGACACATACCAGTACCAGGGAGTTGAGGAACCATTGCTCATGCTTTCTGTGGGGGCGGGAGGGAGAGAAAAAGACAAGGTTTAGAGGGGAACTCCTGATTTGTCTTTGGCAGGTGGGCGAATCCAAGGTAGGACCGGAGAGGTCAGAGGCCACCGCAGTTCCCAGCCCTGGACAGAGCCTGGTTCTATCCCTGCCTAGGGATTCACTTCTGTAGAACTAAGCTGATGGGGCTTTCCTGTCAGCAGAATTAGCTGGGTGTTGGAATAAATGAGATGCAAATGTGTGCAAATTAGGGCATCCCCAGAAGTTGGGGTGGGCGTGTTCTCCTCCGGAGGGATGGGGATGATTGGGCAGGACTTCCCTGAGATTTCAGACTTGCCCTGCTCCTCCTTGTGGTTGGACTAGACAGGGTTAAAGCCTCTGCTGCAGCCTCAAAGGAGCAGAGCCAGCAGGGAGCAGGTTAGCTGAGGCCCGGGTGCAAGGACGTGTCAGTGTGCCTTTGATCTGGGAACAGGGACCTCTGAATGCAGAGGCCAGGGCACCAGCTGGCTCCCCCGTGGAGCCTTTGTCCAAGCAGTTACCCTGGAGAGCTGGGGTTGTACAGATAATTGTCTGGGCGGGAGGGACGGTGTGAACACTCTGTGGACCCCTCCCCCTCCTTCCCCCATCATCCCAACCTGTGGCTTTAGCTTCCGTGGCCACCCATAACCACTGCCAGAAACCAGGTGACTACTTTCTGGTGTACCAGTACAAGTCTTTTTCAGAGGCTTCTGTGGCTCGGCCCCACCTCCAGAGACCTGATGCCGGAGCAGGTGGGGCCTGCTGAGCACCGATGTCCAATCGAACAGGACAGGATCCCTGGATGCCAGCCATGGATCTGGGAGGTCATTAGTAGTTACATTTTTTTGTAAAGTAAAAAGAAACCAGAAGTTATTTTAACATTTTTTTGACCCAGTTTATTATCAAATTAAATATGCATTTAACGGTAATCAACATTAGAAATTATTAACGAACAGGTCCGACATTCTTTAGCTCCTGCTAAGCCTGCACCATGGGTCACACACAAGGTCCGTCTACTGTAGCCCTGTCCCCAGCCCTTAGAGCCATACATAGTGAGTGAATGACTGTTGGGCAGTGCCAGAACCAAGAGGAAAACTGCCAGAGTCACTTCTGTCAGAGGAAGTGCCAATGCTGGGCACAGGCAGAAACCGGCTGTCTCCTTAGGTGCATCCACCCAGCCTCCTAGGGGTGAACTGGCCCTCTTTACACACACTCAGCTCCATTGATGTCCCTTTCTCTCAGCTCTGGCCAAAGATGAAGGAGATGGGTAGTGCAGTGCAGTGGTTAGGAGCTTTCTAATGTCTGAGTATCAGATCTCTCACCTAGAAAGGAAGGGTAATAATCTCCTCCCTTTCTGGGATTGTAGCAAGGATAAAATCACGTGCTCCAAAACAGACACTAATGAACATGTGCACGCTCACTGGAACACACACACACACACACACACACACACACAACACGCATGCACAATGACAGGCTCATAGAGAACAAGAGACAACTCTGGCACAGCTCTTAGTCCCATATCCACCCCCAGAAGGGGCCAGAGTCAAGGTGTGGCTTCTCGACTAGACAGCATTCACCCAAGTATTTATTCCTTCAACCACCCAGTTCATTCCGCTCTGCTCCGAGAGCTTGCATGTGTGCACAAGTGTGTGCTGCCGTGGAAGCAAACTTATATTGTGAGCATAAAGATGTCTGTGCAATTATGAATAGTGTGTGAGAATTGGGAACAGTAAGCAACTATGCTATTAGCCTGTGTGTTTTTAGCTTTTTTATCATTTATGTGTATGGGTATGAGCCTGTGTTATGTTCATGTATGCAGGAACCCATGGAGACCAGAAGAGGGTGTCATCAAATCTCCTCGAGATCGAGTTAGAGGTGGTTGTGAACTATCCCACATGGGTGCTGGGAACCAAACCTGGGTCTTGTGTAAGAACAGTGCAGGCCCTCAACTGCTGAGCCAGTGCTGCAGCCCTGCTTGGTGTACTTTCTGTGCTGTGTTTCTATTGTAACTGTAGAGTGCACTCCTCCTTAGGAAAAGCAGGCAGCTACCTTATGTGGTCCGTGTGTTTCACCTCTCCAGACTGCACTGAGGCTATGTTGAGTTTAGGGGTGGTCTGCTTAGGGAACTGTTGTGTTGTGGAGAAATTGCTTAGTGTGGAAAAAAAGTGACCACGTCAAGTGACTAATTTGCATCATATAGGTTTGTGTAAATGCATGGTCATGTTCACAGGACAAACGGCCTAATGATGTAATTCTTATGGCTCTTCAGGATTAAATGACACATGGTCAGCAAAGACCACGACGACAACAGCAGCTAGTGATCACTGCATTTGTATTGTGGCCAAGAGCTGGGACAGCAACAGCAACCTAGGTCCACACTGCAGAACAACCCTCTGAAATCGGAGTGTTCTCTCTCTCCCTTTATTTCCCTCTCTCCCTCCCCCAACCCCTCTTGATTTTTTTTAAGACATGGTCTCACTAAATCATTATGTAGCCCTGGCCATCCTGGAACTCCGTATGTAAACCAGGCTGGTCTCAAAATCACAGAAATCTGCTTGCCTCTGCTCCCAAGAGCTGGAATTAAAGGTGCACACCACCACACCTGGTCTCCGGGAACAGTCCCCGACACACACACACTTGACCCATAGAGAAACAGAGATTAATCCACCCTAGGACGTGTGGCAAGTGCCAGGGCCCAGGTTCACCTGCATGGGCCGGCTTCCAACCCACAGCCTAACCACTTCCTCATCCCATACAAGAACAGGAAATCTCTAAAAAGGAAATGGTGGGGGGGAGCCATGGAAGAGGAGGCTGAGATGGATATGCGGGAGGCTCTCTGGACAGGGTCATTTCCTCATTACCAGTCTCAGCAAGTCTTGAGAGAAAAAAATGTCCTTTCAGGTCAGCCTGGAGTCGGTGCTGACGGAGTTCTTTTCCTATCTGATCACTAGCAGTTGATTTGAGAACCATGATCTGGGACAGAAATGTTCCCTTTGAAACCATTGTAAGACCATGCATATACTGGGTGCCAAATGTATGCTCACTGAATCAATTATGGAAACCAGTGAGCAGAGGTATTCATTAGTATGTTCTCCCGAAGGAAGAAACCAAGTTGCCTGGTGTATGCATGGGCCGCAAGTCTTGGGTGGGGGCTGTCATAGGGGACAGGAAGACGTCCCACTTGGCCTGCACCATCAACCTTAGTGGAAGACAAGGTTCTGGATGGTGACATATCATTGAGCCACAGAGTCCTGGCCTCCATGTCTGGGGCGTAAGTTTCTGCTCTGCGGTTATGGGCACCTTTCCATAGACCTCTTCTTTAGCATGTAGGGGAAGACAGCAGGGGAGTGCCAGGACCAGGAAAGATGAACCTGGCTAAGTAAGATGCCAGGGTAGTGGGTCACCCAGCCAGAGGTCATGGCACTGGGGAGCAGGAGAAAGAGAGTGCCAAACAGAGGAAGCAGGCAGAGATTTCCTAGGAAGCCTGGAGCCACTTCCACAGAGGACTGCGCATAAATTTACATGGCAAAGAATATTCTTTGCATGCTGGGTTCCAGAGACTCTGATTCCACAACGACCCAAATGCCAGACATGACTCAGGCAGGAGGCTGGAGTGAGCCTGCCTTCAGGCTCTGGGATTGAAGTAGGCAGGGAGGGGCTGCACAGAGCCGGAACCTAGAGCTGTCTCTCCCCTCACCCTTCTGTGGGCATCCTGAGAGTTCACTGTTAAAGCCAGCCAAGCCCCATGCAAACCAGGACCCATGAAACAACCTGACATTGGTCTCCTACCCTGAGGACAGGGAACAGTACCTGCAGCTGCTTTCCATGTTGCAAGGATGAGTGTTCATTTCAGTTGTCTTTGGCTGCTGGCACGAGCCACATCTATTCAGGAAGGCTCAGGAAGATCCGTGCACAGTGTTGACTCCTGCACAGCGTCTCCATCTTAAAGTCACTACGGTTAGGGTAGAATCCCTGCTCTGCATTAAACTGAGACAACCAGGCCAACTGGGCAAGACAGATTTATCCCCAGAAACTGAGTGACCAGTGAAGTCCTGAAGGGGAAAGGGATGGATTGGAAGTGTGAAGGAGGAAGGGACATCACGCTGGACCCAAGCCGTGCTCGGTAATGTCTGTCACAGACTGGGATGGAAGGAGAGGACTGTGGCCATCCCTTGTGGGACGTGACCATTGTAGTGGTTAATGTGTTTGCGGCTGTGATGATTCGGAGAGAAGCAATGGAAGGAAGGAAGGGATTATTTTGGCTCACAGTTCACGGGATACAGCTCGTTTCAGAGGGAAAGGCATGATTACAGAAGCAAGAGGTCACTGGTCACATTGTGTCCGCAGTCAGGAAGCAGAGAGGGGTAGGAGTGGGAGCGGAGTTGGGATGAGGGTGGGGGAAGGGGGGTTCTGGGGATTCCCCTCTGGTGTTCAGCTTGCCTTTCTCCTTTTATCTAGTCTAGAACTTTATCCCCTGGGGTGATGCCACCAGCTTTCAGGGTGGGTCTCCCCACCTCAGTTAAGTCAATGTAGAAAATCCCAGAGGCTCATCTCCTGGGTGATTCTAAACACTGTCAAGTTGACAATATTAACCATCACAGCAGTGATCCAAGCAGGGGTTAGGAGCCTGTCCCTAGGGGTTAGGGCTCTGATATTGGGGATGGAGGTGGAAACATGGGGTGAAGGTGCAGGGCGTATGGCCAGAACAGGTGCCAGTATGAACTAGGAAGAAGGCGGAACCATTTGCTCCCACTAATTCCAGAGTCAGTGGGACTTAGGGAGATGTGTACCCAAGACCTGAGGTAGAGGGATGTAGTTCAGATAGAGCAGACTCCTGAGGGGGTGTTGCCAGGACAGGGGAGACTGCCCCAGGCAAAAAGGGGCAGCTAGAAGAAGCTGCCCTAGTTTCCAGAGCAGCTGGAGAACTAGTGCTGAGAGAGATGCCAAGAGAGGGGAGGCTGTGTTGGAGCAAGGCAGTGACATGGCCACCTGTCCTGCTGTGCAGTGGGGACTGCCATCTTGAAACCAAACGCACCATAGCCTCCCAGCCTCAGCGGTTGAACAATGGAGGCTCCGCTGTGTCTTCTTCCTGCTTTCCACAGCCATGGATGCCCCCACACCCTCAGGATACTCAGACCACTCTGGAGCTCACCTCATCCTGGCAGCCTGTAATCCTCCAGCTGGGCTATACCAGGCATAGCAGGGTGTGGGTTCTGAGCTGCTGAAGGAAGGGCGGGGCCAGGAGCCAGGTGCAGGCAGAAGAACAAGAGAGAAAGCCGATCCTGCCCGCCCACCGGAGTAGCCCAGAACACAAAGGCCACTCTTGGCCGGTTTACTTTGGAACCTGAGGCTGCCGCTGCTTGGAGACAGCGAAGCTTCATCTGGAATCTAGTTTCAAACAGGCCTCTGATGCCAGGGGCTCTGGGGCTGTGAGTGCTAACCCTCCTTGGGACCCATAACCCTTGGCCAGATTGGGGTGGAAGGGGCAAGAGGATGTGGCAATGCCTAGACGTGGTTCTTTAACCTTCGGTTGTTCCTGAGGTTCCTTGTCTCCCCTAAAGTGCTCTGTCTCTCACTCTGGAACCCAGCAGGACTCAAAATCTGCCAAGTCCAAGGGTGGAGGAGGCTGGGCTCCCCAGGCTACACGCTTCTCTCCTTAAGAGTCAGCAGAGCTGACTCCAACCCTGCCCTGGGATGTCCTAAAATCCCAGTGAGCCAGAGAGAGGCTGACACCCAATACAGTGGATCGATCCCAGGGTGACTTGGAGGACCCTTCTACCCACAGCAAAGGAAGACGGACCCCAGGCTCAATGGCTGAGCACAAACTGAGCCAGAATCTTGGAGTTCTCCACCCATTGAGATCTTGGCGCCAGTTTTTAAAACGTAGCATTAAAATGGAAATCAATTGTATTGAATAAAGCTGTTGGTAGAGTTAAAAACCAAATTCCGATAGTGTGTGGGCCTCTCTAATAGGATCAGTCAGGAACTAGAAGCATTATGACGTTGAAGTTGGGGGCAGCAGTAGCATCTGAGGAAGCAGAGCCACCATGTGGGACAGGGTTGTGGAGACGGAGGCTCTGGGTCATTGAGTTATAGCAGTTAATGCTACCTTTACAGATGAAGGAAGTACTGCCATCTCACCTTCCCCAAATCGTTTCTCTGTCTCTCCAAGATCCCCCAAACTCACCAGGGGAGTGAGAGGCTACCCTCAATGTTGTCTTCTGGAGGGCACAGGAGAGTAAAGGAGTGTGTTGCTTAGCGCAGCTGCTTGGTGTGTGAAATTTCACCCATCTGTGCATCCCCTGGCATCTGCTTGCACGAATCCTCTATTTCAATAGGAATTACAAACACATCTTTACTGAGGCAGATTCCTGTGCGGGTGCACGCCTGTACACACACGCTCCGACAGTGTGCGTGCATCTCTGGGTTTCCACGTGTCTCTAGAACCCTTGCAGGCATGTGGACACAGATGGACACCCTGATCCAGAGAACACTATTTTTAGCAAATCATCCTAAGCTGAGGGGTGGCTTCCCCGTTTACAGAAGGAGCAATTGCTCACCATGGAGAGGGATGCCCCGCTGTCCTCGGCTGGGCTCTTTGTTTCTTACATGAAATGAATAATGGCTGTATTGTTTTGCAAGCTCATCATAACAGATCCAAGCAATGAGGGAAGGTGCAAAGAAAGTTTAAAAATGGCCCAAATTCTCCTCAGCTCGGGGTAAGAAAAATCACCATTCATGTTTGCTGATAAGCGCTGCAGATAGACGCCTTCTGCTCAGTCAGAGGTGGAGGCTGGACAGGGAAAGGCTCTCATGAAGTGGACCTACTCTCACCTGCTATTTTTAACAAAGATGGTCCTTTACCTTCCTGTGAATCAAACAAGAAGCTGCAGAAGGATGGGGAGGCTGGAAAGGGATCTCTGTCTTTCTGGTTCTACGGCATTCATTTTGTACTGTACTTGCCCAAGGATACACACACACATGCAAACCACATGTGCACTCACGACAGCGTGCACACCCACACACACACACCATACACATGCACACACATACACCATACACATGCACATACACCACATACACACATATATACCCCACATACACACACCCCCACACATACCATACACCATACACATGCACTATACACAAGCACACACATCATACACACATACTGTACACACTCACACATCATACATACACACATATACCCCATACACACACATCATACACACTCATAACCATATACTCACATATGCACCATACACATAGATACTTATATGCCATATACATCCTCACACACCACATACACACACATATGCCCCATATACGCATACACACCACACATGCACACACAAACCACACACACACACACACACACACCACATGCACACCATGCACACTCAATATACACTATATGTACACACACATATACCATATACACATACACACACACACCATACACACTGTATGCTCATGTCTGTGTGTGTGTTTCCCAGTGCAGAAATACATATGTGTCAGCATGTGGAGGCTAAAGGTCAACGCGCAGCGTCATTTCTCGGGAGCTGTCCAACTTGTTTTCTGAGACAGGATTTCTCACTAGGACCTGGGGCTAGGATGATGACCTGAAGACCCCAGGGATCTCTCTGCCCCTGTTTCTCCACAATAGGATCACAGGCAGACACTTTTCAATAGAGATCTTCATACTCTGATGGCGAACACTGTGCCAACGGGGACTCCCCAGTCCCTTGAGGTGTCCTCTCCGTGTTTTTTCATTTATTTACATTCTTATGTGTTCTCACCCACCCACCCACCTCATGTGTGCCCATGTATCGCCACAACAAACGTGGAGGTCAAAACATCCACTGCAGTTGGTTCTCTGCTTCCACCAATCTTGTGGGGATGCAAGAATTGCACTCGGGTCATCAGGCTTGGCAGCGAGGGCTGAGTCGGCTCACCAGCCCTGAAGCCTTTAAGGCTGTGTGTGTTTGCTCATTCCTTACCTGCCATCTGTGGTGCTTGGGGCACCCTGCGTCGGGGTCCTTGTTGGCCATGTGGCATGGGTGCCACAGAAGCTTATGGGGTCATTGATGACATGCTCCATGGAGTGAGCTCAGGGCAAAGCCCTTGGCTGACAGGAAGGGAGTGTGTCCCTGGCAGACATCTCCAGCAGGTGTCCAGTCTGCCCTCTTGAGCGGGTGCCCAGCCATTCCCGGGTTTGATGTGGTAATTAGCGGTGTGCAGCCTCCTGGCTTGGTGTCATAGTCAGGAGTCCTCTGGCCACATCCTGTTTTGGTGAGCCCGACAGAAATGCATTCTTATGCCTTGCTGTCATAGACAGAGTGTGTTTGCACCAGGTTCTGAATCTTTTGAGGCCACCAGGGGCCACATTCTCCCTGTTTGACGTCACACACATGTGCCTGTTGGAAGTCCTCTTCACCAGTGGTCACTGCCTTCCGGTGACCCTTGAGGTTTGCTCTTGTTTGTCCCCTTTTATGGAAGAAGAGGGGACAGTGTGATGAGCCAGAGACCCACCTGTCACATTTCTCATCTTTAGAATCAGTCTAGCTAGGGATGGCGCTGCACCCAGGGGATTCCTATGAGATCCCCGGCAGGAGGTCTGCACAGTTGTGCACACCGGATACCAACATCTGGATGCCCGCTCTGGCTTCCTATCCGGCCATTTCTGAAAACCCTGCATCCCTTCGGGGCAAACGCTGCCTCCAGTTGCTGCCTCCTATGCCTCAGGTTTGACTTGCACCTCTCGTGTGAGGGCTTGGGGACTGTGGGGACGGGACTGAACACCACTCAGGCTGGGACTGTTCCCTGGAGAGGAGGGAGAGGTAGGACCCTGTCCCATGCAGGGCCAACTCCTGACATAACACGCTTGACTTTTCATTAGGCAAAGGCCCTTCTGTTAGGGTCTGGGATAAAATGAATGGCATCTCTTCCCATCCCTGCCCTGTGGAGGTCAGGGAGTTGGTTGTGGTGGAAATGTCTCAAAGGGAGACAGTTGACGTGGTTTTTTGGTGTGGAGTGAGCAGGGTAACCTCATCATGATGGCACACTTTCTGATGACCACTGATATTCACACATACACACACACACTGGGGCAGGAGTGGAGGGTCACTTTGCTGGCCCTCCTCACACACACACACCTCAGTAGAGGAGAGCATCCGTGTTTACCCCAGCCACTGTCAATCTTGTGCGCCTGTGTATGTGGTAATTGGTAATGTGGATGGGGAGGGGCGGGCTGTACACTTTTGCAAATTGTGTCTTTTCCTGCCCTGGCCTAGCTAGCTGACTACCCTGCCCTCGGGCTGTGGCACCCCATCACACCCTGCCTTTGTCTTCCAGCTTCCTCTCAGGCAGCCTGAGGAGAGCCTGTGCCCCCAGAAGCAGGATGAGAAGATGGCAAACTTCCTGTTACCTCGGGGCAGCAGCAGCTTCCGTAGGTTCACCCGGGAGTCACTGGCGGCCATCGAGAAGCGCATGGCTGAAAAACAAGCCCGAGGTTCGGCCACCTCACAGGAGAGCCGTGAAGGCCTGCCGGAGGAGGAGGCTCCCCGGCCCCAGCTGGACCTACAGGCCTCCAAAAAGCTGCCGGATCTCTATGGCAACCCACCCCGAGAGCTCATTGGGGAGCCCCTGGAAGACCTGGACCCTTTCTATAGTACCCAGAAGGTGACTGCCACCCCCTCAGCACCCTCCCCAGCCTGATAGGTAGCTCCTGGGAAGGCAGCAGACAGATGGAGCTTTGCTCATGTGGCGTTCTGTGTGGGGCCGGCTCCCCTGGGCTTTGAGGGAGTGATTCACCATCAATCTGTATGCCAGTCACCTTAATTTTGGAGTTCTGGGGTAAAGACATAAATCACGCCGTTTGAGCCCCTAACTTGTGGGTGGGAGGACCACCGCTATGTTGTCTTCTTTTGTAGTTCTCTGGTATATACCTCTAGGGAATTCCTTCTTGTCCCCAGACACGTGGGCGCTTGGAATGAAGCCCTGAGTGGTCTCCCTCCTAACTAAAGGCAGCATGTGCTCCTCCTGTCCCTCTGGCAGCTCAGAGAATTAGCCAGGCATCATCCTCAGAGCCAGCTGGCTCGAGCTGAGCCACAGTAGTAGTCTCCTGGGCCTTATGGCCTTCCCTGAACCACAGAGGTCATGGGAAGGCTGAGGGGGTGCAGAGGCTGTGGCTGCTAAGGCATGGAGTGCGGGGAAGACGTGTGCTGCTCCCGGAGAGGGAAGAGAGCCTTGTGTTTATTTCTCCATGAGGACCTTCCCTGCACCAAATGATGTGACACACAGGTCTCCGACAGAGGGACAGCCTGCCCACACAACTGTCCAGGCTTCTGGGCCTGCCTGTGGGGGTTGGGGCAGGACAACAGGCTGGGATCTGAAGGAAGGCCTTTCCAGGAAGGATAGGCCCCAAAGACCAGGGTGGCCACTGGCATTCCTGTGGCCAGCTCCAAGCTGAGCGCAGAGCAGGACTGGAAAAATAAGTACAGTCAGTGTGGGGACCTGGGTAGCATGTGTCTGTCAGTCTGTCTGTCACGATGGTTGGAGACATTGTTTACAAGACTGAGAGTGCCTGGTGTGCACATCTGTGTGTATGTGCATATGCATAGATGCTGTGTGATTAGCTGTGGATGTGAAGGGACATACATCCATCTACACAGACAAGAGCTGACCTGGCCTGGAGACATAATGACAACACATAAACACTCCATCTACACAGACAGGAGAGCTGACCTGGGCCCTGAGAGACACACACACACTCACTCCATCTACACAGACAGGAGAGCTGACCTGGGCCCTGAGAGACATACATACACACACATACACACACTCCATCTACACAGACAGGAGACTGACTTGGGCCCCGAGGGACATACATACACATATGTGTGTGCGCACACGTGGGTGGATGAGTGGGTAGGCTTAGGTCATGCCTACTCAGGCTGACAGAATTAGAATTAGGGTTAGGGACACACTGAGGGTGAGTCTAGGTCACAGAGGGAAACCTAGGGAAGGACTAGATAGGACTCAGATGAGCACACAGGTGAACCTAAGGACAAAGTCCAGGCTGGCTGGGCTTAGAGGCCTCACCCCTAACCTGGCACAGGTCATATGGGTGGAACCAAAGACACCATCCTTTTTTGTCTCTATATGTCTGGGATTGCTTGATGTTTGCTGAGTGCCCTGGGTTCCATCCTGTTTCCTTGCCGTCCCTGGCTACAACTCCTGAGGTCTCACAGGCTGGCACTCCATGGAACTCCTAATTCTGACCTGTCTGCTCACCATGTCCCACCAGCCAAGGTTAAATAGGACATTGTCCCATCCCCTCAGCCTGTGAAGATGAGTGACCTCAGAGACTGTGGCTGCCATGCCTCTAGTGTGCTGGCTCCCTTTGGTTCCGGCTTCTGCTCTGCAGCCTGAGATCTCATGGCTCCCCTGGCCCCATTGTGCCAGACAGGCATAACTTCTAGAAAGGAAGGGGGATCCTCAAAGCCTAGGCTGTGAGTGTGATTCGGAGGCTGACCTTTGACCTTAGATAGGCACAGTCTCAGGGAAGGCCATGCACCCATGGCTCTTTAACTTTCTCTCCTCACCCATAAATCTCTGCTGACCCAGCTGTGAGCAGGACTCTCTGTTACAGTTCTATGCAGGGTGGGAGGAGAAGGAGGAGGCCTCCCTGGGCCTTACAGGTGTCTGCTGTGGACACAGCTGGCATGGAACTGGGGAGTCTTCTTGCCTCAGCCTCCCCTGGGGCTGGCGTTATAGTCATGTACCACCATGCCCAGCTGAAAGGTCCCTTGTTAAGAGGGCAATTCTGAAACTGAACTAAATATAAGTCAACCTGATGTCACCCAGACCCCACCTTCCCGCTCTTCCCTCATGGCCCAGGCATGGGTGTCCACAGTGAAGGGAGGTCCTGCTTCCTTCACTCCCTCTTCACCCTGTAGCCACAGCTCGAGGGCTCCTAGATGACAATTGTCTGTAGACCTAACAGTTCCCTCTGTCCACAGACCTTCATCGTGCTGAATAAGGGCAAAACCATCTTCCGGTTCAGTGCCACCAATGCCTTGTACGTCCTCAGCCCTTCCACCCGGTGCGCAGAGCGGCCGTGAAGATCCTGGTACATTCATATCCTTTGCTCTTCATCCTTTATGTCCACTTCTGTCCTGGGGTACACACAGGCGTTGAGCTCAGGTCAGAGTGGTGGGGTCCCCTCACTTCCCCTGGGACAAGCAGCAGAGTTTGAAATCATCACTGGCTGATTAGAAAAAATAGAGCCCTGACCTCCACCCTAGACACGCTGAGTCAGCGCCTGCATTTTAACAAGATCCTAAGGGTTCTTGGGGTGTAGGAAGTTTGAGAAGCCCCCACATCTCTCTGCTTCTTCAGGAGAAAAAATAGCCTTGAAGCCAACGAGCTGGGGTTCAGAAGAAATGATTTCCCTGGCATTCCCGTGTCTCTGGTGACTCCAAATGTCCCCACCCCACACCACCCCTGAGCCCTCTTTACCCACCCCCCACCCCCCCCCACCCCGCGCTGCTCCTTGCAGAGACTCAGCCAAGGAAAAGCCATTTCTTTCTTTCTTTTTTTTAAGGTCTCCATTTTTTTCTCATGTGGGCATCTTTCGAAGGAGGCAATGCTTGCTTCTGAACTAGGTGTTGACAAATGTTTGCAGTTTGAGAGCTTCTCAAAGAACTCTGGTTAGCATCCAATTACATAAACCACGGCCTAAAAAATGCTTCCTGCCTGCTGACAGGGCTGTTGGAATGGAGCAGCGGGGAAACACGGCCGCCAAGCCAGCATCGGGGGTCCTGGTTCAGGCAGCACCTGAAGAGGGCACTGCCTTCTCTGGATCTCATTTTTAAGATATATTATGTGTTTATTGTATTTTTGTGTGCATGAGGAGTGGGGGGGGGGTGTCAGAGGGCAAGCTACAGGACTCAGTTGTCTCCTTTTGACAGGTGGGCTCCAGGTGGTCAGGCTTGACAGCAAATGCCTGTACCACTGAGCCAGCTCACTGGCCCAGTCACCTCTGGATTTCAGAGAAGGGGCCAGAAGATGGAGTCACAGAGAGGGGCAGTGCAGTTCAAGGAGGAGGCGTACACACCTTACTTGGAGAACCTGGAGAACCTTTTCCATGGCCACTGGTGGCCTAGATGAGGGCGTGCTTGTAGGAAGTACCCATTGTCCTTTGGTTAGTTGATTTTGGCTTTCTGTTGTTGTTTTTAATCTTGTATTATTTTATGTCTTTATTTGTGTATTCATTTATTTTATTTACTTGTGTTGTCGAGGGAAGCATGTACAGATCATGGGGTGTATGTAGTGGTCAGGAGGCAGAAGTCATTCTTCTTTCCTTCATGTGGATTGGGGGATCGAACTCAGATCGTCAGACTTGGCAGCAAGCACCCTAACAAAACGATGCTTGGTACTAATCGTGGGTTTAGTAGACGGGCTGGATGGAATTCCAGAAGCCCTTCCCAACCACCTCCACCCCAACTCTGAGCGGGCATTTCCCCTGCAGAGAGCCCCCTAAGACTGATAAGTCAGCTACTAAGTTGTCATTCCCTCCAGAGTGCAATCACAGATTTGAAGAACAGAGCTGAGGCAGAGGAGGGAACCGGTTTCCCTAGTGCTCTGAGCTGGTCTCCAGCCTGCCGCAGGGGTGTGGCCACCCTGAAAGCATCCTCTACCCTCAGGCAGGCAGGGCTGCTTCTCCAGGTATCTAACCAACCCAACGCTGTTTGGCAGCCACAGAAACCTCCAGAGATGCAGCCCGGGTCCCTTGACTCTCTCCAGGCACTGGCTGTGACTTGCTAGGCTGACGAGAGGCTGGGAAGCATGTGGATGAGGAAGACAGTGGGACGTTGGGGGTCCTCAGCTCAGCCTGAGGTGCACTGAGTGGTAGCTCTGAGGCTGTGAGTTTCTAGACCTCTCTGGTAAGACCAGCCTTGAGGTTCCTAAGCTGCCTGCCTGCCTCCCCCAGGGCAGCCACTCCAGGGAAGTGATCAGGTCTGTGAGGCCCTACCCTAGGCTCCGTAGCTGCCACAGCACTCCTTTACCTGGGGATGGGCTGATAGCCCTGATAGCGCCACCTAGTGGAAGAAGGGACTGAGATTTGTGGTCTTTGGAAGCCCAGCTCCCAGTGCTCTCAGCCCCCTGGGTGTGATGGAACGCCCACCAGACCTCCAGCATCGCTAGGATTTTGTAGAAACTGCAGAACCCTAGACTCTACCTAGGAACCTGCATTTAGTTGTTCCATCTGTCAAGATGTAAGGATCACCTCTGTGACACCCCGGAAGTTTATTTAAAAGTAAGATGCTTAGGGCTTTCTAGAGCTGCATCACCAGCTGAAGACCCAGGGATTTGCAAGCCCTCCGCTGATTCCTGGAAAGCCATTATCTGCCTCACGTGACATAAGACTGTGCATTTGCTTTTGTTATTTTAAAGATTCTCTCTGTTTCTGTCTCCATCTCTCAGTTCCTTACTCTATTGTGTAAGTGTGTATGAGTGTGCATATGTGTGTATGCTGTATGTGTGTGTGAGAGTGTATGAGTGTGATTGTGTGGGTCTGTGTGTGAGTGTGTATGTGTGAGTTGTGAATATGTGTGTGAGTGTGTGAGTGTGAGTGTGTGTTTGTGTGTGTGAGTATGTTGTAAGTATGTGTGTGAGAGTTTGATTGTGTGTGTTAGTATGTATGTGTGAGTGTGTGAATGGATGTGTGTGAGTGTGTATATATGTATGTATATATATGTATATATGTGTATATATATATGTGTGAGAGTGCATATGTGAGTATGTTGTGAATATGTGTGTGAGAGAATGTGTGTGATTGTGTGTATGAGTGTGTATGTATGTGTGTATATATGTGAGTGTGTGTTTGAGTGTGTGTATATGTGAATGTGTGTGTGTATATGTGAGAGTTTATATGTGTGTGTGAGTGTGATTGTGTGTGTGAGTGTGTGAATATGTATGTGTGTATATGTGAGTGTGTGATTGTGTATGTGTGTGTGTTTGAGTGTGTATGAGTGTGTATATATGAGTGTGTATGTGTGAGAGTATATATGCGTGTGAGTGTGGTGTGAGTATGCATGTGTGAGAGTGTGTGTGTCTGCTGTATGGGGTAAGTGCTTGTCGGTGTCAGATCCTCGTGGAGCTGCAGTTACTGATGGTTGCATGTTCCCCAATGTGCTCACTGTAAAATGAACACAGGTTCTTTGCAAAGACACTATTCACTCTTAATTGCTGAGCCATCTCTCCAGCCCATAAAGCTTATTTTAAAGTATGTGATTCAGTGAATTTTTAAGTGTATTTCTAAGTCTGCACAATCATTACTGCTACCTATTTCTAGAAGATTCCATCAGCCCCCAAATTGGGCTGAGCCTGTGCCCATTAGCAACCACAGTACAGTTCTTTTTGAGACAGGGACTCATTACGTAGACAGGTCTGGCCTTGAATTCATAGACATCCACCTGCCTTCCATATGCTGGGATTAAAGGTATGAGTGCCACTCCCTGCAACACATGGCAGGCAGCTTTGCTAGGTTTTTCACTTTTTACTGAGGGTTTTACTCTTTGTCCCAGGCTGACCCAGAACTCAGAGCATCCTCCAGCCTCCACATCTGGAGTACCAGGAGGTTGTGGGTCAATGTGCCTGGCTCATCGTGAAGTCTGGACTTATGTTTTCAGTGGTAAAATTTCAGTGTTTACATTTCCACATCCATTTAAATACCCACTGAGTCTCTACATGTGCAGAGTTGTGTGTGATAGTCTTTGGGGGCTGAGCAAAGAAACTTAAAGACGGGCAAGAACACATCCTGGTCTCCTGTGACAATTTAGGCTCCTGGTGCAAGTGCCACTGTTGTTTGGCTCTGGTCTTTGTCCTGAGCTTGTGGTGTGTCCCTGGGAAATGGCTGAAAAAGTAACTACGGGAATGTAGAATTGATTTGTTCCTATGTATTTTTGTCATAATTCTGCAGAATGTGTTCCTGTCATGATTAAATAAAAGAAACTAACGGAACTCCGAATTCCCATGCAGTCACATTCAGAGACCTAGTGTTCATGCCAAGAATCAGTTTGTCTTCTTTAGTGCCCAGGAGCTGCTCACAAAACCCTCCCACGTTTCTCTACCAGATTCAAGTGGGCAATCAAATTAAGTGTGTGTGTGTGTGTGTGTGTGTGTGATACATGTTCATTGAACAGCAGAAACCATGACAGTACCCGCTGTGGTTAATTCCATTCTTTTTGGGAGACTTAGTAGCCCAAGTGTCAGGCAGTTTCTGTGGTTGCACAGGCAGTCTCCATGGTTGCACAGGCAGTCTCTGTGGTTGCACAGGCAGTCTCCATGGTTGCACAGGCAGTCTCTGTGGTTGCACAGGCAGTCTCCGTGGTTGCACAGGCAGTCTCCGTGGTTGCCCAGGCAGTCTCTGTGGTTGCCCAGGCAGTCTCTGGTGGCATTTTAATTGTGAGACTGGGAGTGGGTGTTTGGGACAATGACATGACAGGGTTAAAGATGTTCTGCGGTACATAGGGCTGTAGACTGGTCTTAGCCTCTGCCCACACAAAGGACCATTTTGATGTTGGTCTGAAACTAGCAAGCAGCACAAACAGATGTGTCCTGGCTGGGAGTTGAGGTGACCCCTAAGTCTTGTCTTGGCCCATGCTGAGCTCCTTGGGTCTTGGAGTATTTAGGGAGGGGGCCTGAAGACCAAGGACTTGACTAGGTGGGGAGAGAAGACTCTTGTCATACACAAAGACTAGTGTCCGAGCAATCCTAAAGCCAAGGAAACCAGCTGAAGCTTCTGAGGTGCCAGACAGAAGAAGGACACGAGCCTGGTTCACCCTAGCTCATCTCCAGCCCTGGGAAACCTAGACAGTGCTCCAAAACTCCCTCATCTTAATGTTCAGGTTTGTGCTCATCTGTCTAGCTACATCCTTGCGGGTGTCCACACCAGCCTGCCCAAATAGCTACTCTCTGGAGAGAAGTCTTTTTCCCACTCTGAGTTGTCAGTGGTCCACCCAGAGTAGAAAAATCCTGGCTTTAACATAGAAGGGTGTAGGGAGGGGGGGGAAATGGGGTAAGGAGAGAAACATCTGAAATGTAAATAAAATTTCCAATAAAAAAAAAAAAACATAGAAGGGTGTGTCACCAAGACTGTCTGGGCTGACTGACTGCTGGAACAGCCTTATCTATGCCTCTTCCAGGAAGCCCTCCTCCTCAGCCCCAATAGAGGCAGAATGTCTCATTTTGTTGTGTGTCAAAGACAGGGCTTTGTTGTCATGTATCCATGGCCTGGTGACATTCACTCTTCAAAAGACACATAGTCTGCAGAGTGGCTAAGTCAGGAAAGTACTTGCCTTGCAAGCATGGAGACCAGAGATTATCTCCAGGATCCATGTAAATAGGCCAGGCATGGTGGCACACAATTGCAGTCTCAGACGGATGCCTGGAGCTCTCTGGTCAGCCAACCTCATCCACCTGGCAAGCTCCAGGCCAGTGAGATCCTTTCTCCAAAAGAAAAGGTGGAAGTTCCTGAAGAATGATGCCCAAGACTGTCCCCTGGTCCACATGCATCATGCATACATGAACATGCATACCTTCACACATGTATGCATACACAGGTTGATACCATTTCCCTGCCCTTCCTGTGTGGAACTCTTCTAGAACTTAACAGGCCCTCCAGGTTTGATTTCCATCCAGTACCATGGGTGGTAAGGACCAGCATGCTGTTGTCAAGGTGCTATAACTAACATGAAGTCCTCCATTCCGGAGGTGGGAGAGTGGACCAGAGGGCAACTGAGTTCCTCCTACCAAGAGACTGCCACAGAGGGACTCCTGAACCTGGGAGGGGTACACATGGCATCCAGGCCAGCTCCATCCTCCATCAGTGTCCCTTGGGTAACTCCTGGTGCCACTGAGATTCGAAGCCACAGCATGCTAGGTTCATAGAGTGCACAGCTATCATTGTACAGCTTGGGAGGCCCCTGCTGGGCAGGAATCAAGGTATCTGCAGGGCTTCACTCCTTTCTGGAGGCTCTAGGGGTGAGACATGTTTCTAGGTTTTTCCTCTTTCTGCAGGACTGTCTCACACTGCTAAGCTCATGCGCTGTTCGTAAGCGGAACAGTGACCAGTCAGGAGCCTCAGCCCTGCCTCCCCTACATTTGTGGTAAAGACCCTGTGATGACTGCAACTGGATAATGCAGGGAGACGGTGCTTACCACCTCCAGTATTTAAACTGTTCACATCTGTGATGCTATATCACATTTGCTACTCAAATGCACAGTGCTGGCTACCAGGGGTTCAGCAGTCAGCATCTTTGGAGCAGTAACCTGCCTGCTGCAGTGACCTTCAACTTGACCGACTCGTGCATCGGTTTTCTTGTCTCTTAATGGAGGCAAAATATCTTGCCTCTTAGTGTTGGTAAGAGAGTCGGGCTGGTTTATGCACAGAGCCTGGCTCCTAGGAGGTGCAGCGGGTATCTGCTATGGGCACGTCCCATACATACTTCAAAAATGTTCTGAGATCTTCTA
This sequence comes from Mastomys natalensis, assembly GCA_021653895.1. Taxonomy (NCBI): domain Eukaryota; kingdom Metazoa; phylum Chordata; class Mammalia; order Rodentia; family Muridae; genus Mastomys; species Mastomys natalensis. The sequence goes on along the minus strand of JAJTUV010000008.1, from coordinate 1,946,630 downwards.
CAGTTCGGCAGTGCATCCAAGCAAGTGGAGGAAGCCGGCTGAGAGACTGGTAACTGGTTCACCCGGTGAGGGAAGTTTCATCGCAGAGCCTGGCTATGGAGAGACATTGGGGATAGCGATGGGATCCTTCCATGAGCGTCTGAGCCCTGGAAGACAGACAGGATGGTAGGCCTGGCATGGTGACTGTTCTAGATTGATTTCTGTTGCTGTGATAAAACCCTGACCAAACACAACCTAGGGGAGGAAAGGGTTTGTTTCAGCTTATGTATTACGGTCCATCACCGAAGGGGTGTCAGGGAGGAACTTAAAGGTCTGGAGGATGTTGCTTGCTGGCTTGCACACAGGCTCTTACTTAGCTAGCTTGCTTATATAACCCGGGACCAGCATCTGCCCCTGGGATGTTTCTGCCCACCGTGGGTGGACCCTCCTACATCATTGATCCATCAAGACAGTCCTCTAAAGGCCTCCCCATAGGTCAGTCTGGTCTTGGTAGTCTCTCAATTGAGGCTTTCCTTTCATGGCTTGGCTGTGTTAAGTTAGCAGTTAAAGCTAACCAGGACCCTGCTGCATGGCACACTGAAGTAAGGACCCCAGGGCCTGGAGCAGTGCCCTCTCTGGCTGGGCAGTCGTGTAGACCAGCCCTGAGTTGATGAAACAGCCTGATCACCTCTCTCTGTCTCTCTCTTCTCTCTCTCTTTTTCTTATGAGAAACTAGGGAATTAATTATAAATGAGGCTGCTTTTCTAATTAACTGGGTTATCTAGGAGCCTGGAGGTAGGACAGATACTCACCTGGCTAGACTCTGCTCATAGCATCCCAGAGCAGGTACCAGTGCCAACCTGGGGTCAGGAGAATGGAACTGTATACGGAAAGAGAGAGGCCCTGAGAACTGGGACTGCCCTTGCCCTTGGCATCACCTTGGCAGCCAGTACTCAGGGCTGAGGCTGGGCTGTGGTGTCCCACGGCCTGGAGGCAGCCACAGAGAGTGGTCAGTGCAGCCTCTCTCTGGGGTGGGGAGGGGGATCTGTGAATGCCGCCATGTCCCTGGGACACCCCGGCCTCTAGGAGGCCCAGGGTCTGGTCCCTCCTCCTTCATCTTACAGAAGCAAAGGAAAGAGTGAAGGAAGTCAGCCAGAGCTTTTTCCAGCCTGAAGCAACAGCTAACATGCAGCCAGAGTCAGGGATGGACATTTAGCTGATATGTGAGGATACACCTGGTAGTGTTTGCAGAGTCCCCTTTCTGGCAAGCAGAAGATGGGTTGACATTCGGTGAGGAGCCACAGGCTAAAGGGGAGATGGCTGACTTCTGGAGATGTGGTGCTACCACAGCCAGTGAGCTAAGGTGGTCTTCCAGGGCTGGGAGCTTCCTGATGAGGAGTTTTGAGGAACAAGGAGTGCAAGGCACAGGACTAGGGAAAGAGGCAGGTGCTGTGGCCAGAAACACACCGGAAATGCCCCTCTAGCCTGGCAGCTCACCTCCAGGTGTGCTTTGAAGCTAAAGCCTGGGAAGAGGGAACTTGGGACCTTCCTGGCCGGCTTCCAAACTGCTCCCTTTGGGAGAGCTTGACTCCCTCCCATGTGACTGTGGGCAGGAGTCAATCCTAAGGTCGGGGTGTCTCTTCACTCCACACTGGGTCCCCCAGAAAGCCCTGCGGAAGATGTGGTCTCCAGTTTGGTGCCTGCTAAGCTATGGAACAGGCTGGGCTCTAACAGCAAATGTCTGGAGGGCACAGAGAGCAGACTCTTGGTAGGGAGGCCTTGGCGCTAAGGACTTGGGGGTGGCTTCTCTGATTTGGCAACGTTTGCCTGGCAGTGACAGCAGGCCCAGCCCCTCGGCACCTACTGGTGGCTCAACCGACCCCCTCCCATGGACTTGTGTGGCCCCTTCGCAGCTTTCTTTGGCATCTCTGTGGATTTGTGGATGGGACCTTCTAGGGCTTCCTGCAGCCCCTTCCATGGCTTTCTGAGGGGTCCCCTTCTGTGGCTTTATGGGTAGAGTTTTCTCACTGTTTCTTGTGGCTCTTCCCATAGCTTTCTGTGGGATTTGGGGTAAGCCCTCCCACAGCTTCCTCTGTGGATCCTTACGTGGGTTTGTTGGTAGCCCCGCCCACGGCTTCCTTAACTCCACCCTCACGCTCTTCAGCATGCTCATCATGTGCACCATCCTGACCAACTGTGTGTTCATGGCCCAACACGACCCTCCGCCTTGGACCAAATATGTTGAGTGAGTATCTGTGGGGGCCTCTCCTCCTGCCCTATCCCTCCCTTTCTGTCCCATGCCACAGGCCCTGGAATTGCCTGAAATGGATGCTCCAACCACAACCCGGAGTCCCGCCCAGGAGGGTGGGGCCTTTGCTTAGCCTCTGCCCGCCTACCATTGTCATGCCATATGCATGTTCCAAGTGTGTGGCCTGTGAGGTGGAAGGTCTGCAAACTGGCAATGTGGGGAATCTTGCCAGCCCTAAAGAGGAGCATGCCAGCCACTGTCACAAGATCAGTAAGCATTCTCTCTGTTAACCCCCTGTCAATGGGGGCATTTGGGGGCAGCAGGGGCAGCAAGCCCTGTCGCAGATGGAAAGACAGAGAATTGGAGCCCAACTGACCTAACACACAGCTGGGGGACACAGCAGCAGGAAGGCAAGGGTGGTCACCTCCCTGCTCTCATGCTACACTGCTGCTGTGGACTCACCTGAGTCCTGCCTCCTACAACTCTTTGTGGCTTTAGAACCCTGCCTCTGAGTCTTCCCTTCCTGAGGAAATGTCTAATTCCTCCAGGGTCTAAGCAGACTTGGTGGGCCCTTACCACACTCAGCTCCTGGTTTATGGACACCTCTGGAAGGTACAGCTGCCTCTCTTATAAGAGTGGTTTGCAGAGAGGACCAGGGATGGTGTTGCCGCGACTGTGCCTGGGGCTCTGAAGCCTAGGTTACTGCCCTTCCTGTGGGCCAGCCTCAGGAACAGAGGCATTTTGGATTCTTCGAGCTACTGTAGGCAGAAAGAACCTACCAGCCTTACACACTAGAAGATCTGCATTCCCTCTAGCCCAGGGTAGGCAGCTAGAACCCTGATCCTAAGTACTTTAGGGTATCCCTGGTCCCCATTGCTAGTGGCTGAGAGTCCACAAACATGACTAATGGTCAGTGAGTCTCCCTATCCATGGTGTCCTACTGTGTAGACTTGGTTGGTAGTCACCATATGTGTGTGGACACGCCCCCCAAGGCTGGAGTGGGGGGTACATAGGACTATTCCAGCAAGGGTGAAAGAGGAGCGTTCCCCAGACACGTGATATATGTCTCTCTGTAAAGCAAAGGGGCAGGTGGAGTGGTTAACTAGATGTTTGGCACAGGCAGTTGTGTCAGTCTGGTGTGAGGAACTGCCCTAGGCTCACACCAGGTGGGAAAGCTCATGAGCCCAGTCTGTAGGCTCCAGTCCCCCTGACAGCCCCTGATGGCATCTCCTCCTCAGGTACACCTTCACTGCCATCTACACCTTTGAGTCTCTGGTCAAGATTCTAGCTCGAGGCTTCTGCCTGCATGCTTCACCTTCCTTCGGGACCCGTGGAACTGGCTAGACTTCAGTGTGATCGTCATGGCGTAAGTACATAGCTCCTCTCCCCAGGACACATTACACTAGCTATGCAGGGTTGGGACAGGGTTTTTGTGCCCCATGTCCCAGGTTCTCCGGGTTTCCCTGCTGTGGTTCACATAAGCCAGAGCACGCCACAGAGGAGTACCTGCCTTGCTCTATGTACTGCAAGGTGAGGAAGGATAGACTTATAGCAGGTACCTGTCTCTGTTGAGACAGATGACCGGGCAGGATGTTGTATTGAAGTCTTGGTCAAGACCTGACTTAGCATACCCTTTCTTTGAGCGAGGACCCAGTATGTGCTGGACTGAGTTCTGCACCTCAGCAAAGAGCATGCTGGGAGTTATACTCCATATCCATGAAAGTCCTGGCCTCCCCAGGTACAGAAGAGCCTGGTGGGATAGAGGCTATCGCATAGGAGGGATTCAGTTCCTACTTTCTTTGGATTCTTGGATGCCCTGCGCTATGTTGTAGAGGAGGGGGGCCTGAGAGAGGAGCTGGGCTCTCGGGATGCTCCTGAGACACCTTCAGGCTTAGACAGAGAGCATGGTGGATGGACAGTTTATCCAAAGCTGTTTCTGGGTATTTGCGAACTGACTCTAGGCCTCCCATTTCCCAGATGGAGAAACAGGCTCAGAGACAATATACCACCTACCTGAAGTGCAGACACGAGCCTGGGTGGAGCTGAGCGAGGAAAGGAAATAGTGATAGGACATGAAGTTGAAGAGCGATAGCTGGGGGTAGACCATACTGTCTGTGCACAAAAGTCATGTCAGAGCAGGCAGGACGAGAACCAGTAAGGAAGGGGAGCTGGCCTGGCTATGAGATGATTGAGCCACTGTGTGGACCACAGACTGGACAGACAGGAGCTAATGGTCTACTTTCACCAGCAGGAGAGAGAGAAAAGAGGGAGGAAAGGGAGAGCGAGAGGTGCAGTGACTGAGCAGGGCAGAGGAGCCCTGGTCAGGGCTGGGTGTTTTGAAGGTAACTGCTGGGTTTTGCTTGTAATAGATGGGTGGATGTCAGTACCGTTTGTGGAGAGGGAGGCTCAGGGGAGGAAGGGAGTCAGAAGTACAGCTGAGATAGCCTAAGTGTGGAAGGGTGAGATACAGCAGGATCTTCCAGTCTGGAGTGTTGGGCAAGTGACCCAAGGTGGAGGCACCAAGGTGAAGACATTGAAAGTCAGATAAGAAAAGCCAGAAATGGGCATGGCGGAACACATGTGTGGAACACACCAACATCCCGGGTCAAGAAATGGGATGGGAGTGCTCAGTTGTTAAGAGCACTTTCTGCTCTTCCAAAGGATAACCCAGATTCAATTCCCAGCACCTGTTTTGAGTGGCTTTCAACCACCTGCAGCTCTAGTTCCAGGGGACCTGACACCCTCTCCTGGTGTCCATGGGCACTGCACACACATGGCGCACATTCACATGCCCAGGCACACACATATACAGGAAATAAATACTTTCTCTTTGAAGGAGCAGAGGGTCAGTGAGATGGCTTATTGGTAAGAGCATTGGCTGTTCTGTCAGAAGACCTGGGTTCATTACCAACACTCAGATAGTGGCTTACAACTGTCTCTAACTCCAGTTCCAGGGACTCTGACATCTTCTGGCCTTTGTGGGCACCAGGCACACAAGTAGTGCACAGACACACTTATAAGCAAAATACTCATATACATAAAATAAGAAAGGAGGGGACTGGCACACAAAGACCAGAGAGAACTGGCCAGCAAGCGGGGAAGACACGCAGGAGAGTGATACCCAGAAGCCAGCAAAAAAGACTTTCAATGTAGAACATGCCAGGAGGAAGTGGGCAAGAGTGATGACAGCTGATGGCCTGCTAGACTTTAGGTCGTCACTGGTGATCCTGCCAAGGGGTCACAATAGAGTGGGAGGCTCTACATCTGGGTAGAGATGGTCTGGGTTGGGGAGGAGTTGTGAATTACAGGTATCTAGTTCTTGGAGTTCCTGAGAAATGAGACAGAAAATGGCAAGGTGGCCAGAGGGCAGTGAGGGTCAAGGAAGGCCTTTTGAAGAAGAGAGACTAATGGAAATGATCCTGATGAGGCCAGGGAGGAGCTGAGGAATTGCAGGAACAAAGCCCTTGAACATCCTGACTGAGTGGGGCTCCGTGCACTGAGGTGAAGAACTGACCTTCAGCTCAGGGAAGGCAGAATTCTGGCTGGAGGTGGAGGTAGGCTGACAGAGCTGATGAAGAGCGAAGGGGGAATTTCTCTCCTGATTGCCTCTATTTTCTTCGTGAAATAAGAAGCAGGATCATCAGGGAGAATGGAGTGGGGAGGCGAGCCTGGGCCTTGAGAGGGAGAACTTGTCAGAGACTGGAGGCCGCACTGGCTGGGCGTTTGGGTGGCAGGCCAGACTCTGGCTCCGGGGTCTCTGTAGGTTGCAGGGGTAAGCAGTGATCTACCGACCATGAAGAACTTCAGGCAAGAGAGAGGCCAGCATGTGTCTGGGCCTCACCTGACCTCTGCATCCTGGACCTACAGAAAGTTGCCATGGAGATGTTCTCAGGAGAAATCCATCACCAGGACCAGCTCAGCCCTGGTACATAGAGCACCCTCTGTGGCCTCATAGGCCCAGCAAGTCCTACAGGGTCCTGTCCCCTTCCTCCAGGGGATTCCATGGCAAACCATTCCTACTCTGAACCACAAAGAAAATGTGATGTGACTCTTCCTAATGAGCCCAGCCACACCTGTGCCAAGAACAGACGTGACAGAGGAGCCAGACTTCATTCTTAGTCACTGCATTTCTGAGCATCTAGAGAAGTGGCCTGTCCACTTCTGCCAGGACAGAATGGATAGCTGGAATGCCAGCTTTGCCAGCTTTCTGCCACTAGTCAGACCTGCCCCCCGGCATTGATTGACGTTCCACCTCTGAGAAATACTCTGTTCTAGTGAAATGGGTCCCAGGATGATCCAGGGAGTGTTGGGCGGAGCAAAGTCGAATGAAGTGAAACTTTCCCTTTTACCTTTGGGGAAACTGAGGTTCAGAGAGAACCAGCCTGCTCGTAATGATAGACAGTCAGCAGCTGTGCTGGAACCGAAAGCCAGTGTCCCGCCTCCTCCCCAGGTGCACTTCTGGACAGATTTCCCTCTCACACTCCACTCAGTTTAGAAGCTGGTGCAAGGGGTGCTGGGAACCATGCCAGGCTCAGATCACAGCCCAACATCGAGAGATTCCACCCCCCACCCAAACTGGGCATTACCTGCCAGTTAACACAGCCTCCCACCTTCTGGGGTTGTTATGGAAACCAAACCTGGAGGGAAAAGAGGGAGAGCACAGAGGAGGGGGCCAGTCGCCACAGGAGCTAACAGCATGGGTTCCAGTGTCTCAGGATAAGGGTGGGACAGGGAGAAGGCCAGCAGGTGCCATTCCTTGGAGTTTCTGCAGCTGCCAGAAAGCAGCATGTGTGCTGGAGCTGGTGGCAGTGTAGGCTTCTCACCCGCCGCCCTCTGCTCTTTCACGGCAGGCCCGTGATCTTACCCAGCTGCCTACCACCAGCCAGCCACTTGGCCATGTGAGAGGCTGATTGGCTTGTGGGAAAGTTTGCCCACCCCTTACCCTGTCTATTCATGTCACCTCTGAAGACAGCTCTCTGCCATGAAAGGGTCTTCTTTGTTCTGCCACATTCACTACCCCCCACCCCACCCCCAACAGAGGCCTTAGTGGAAGTCTGGTGTTCCCTGGTAGGAGGTAGCCAAGTTCTTTCTAGGTAGCCACCTTGTCTTCTGTCACCATGGTCCCAGACTGCCTGTCATTCAGCTCTGGCTCCTCCTTCCAGACTTCCTCCAACCCCCTGCTGGATGTCCAGCCACATCTCACCAGCACCTAAGTTTCATATACAGCCACATGGTGGTGGCAAGCCTACCAGGAGTATAGTTGTGTGTCCCCTATGCTGTCACCAGCCTGTCCTTATCTTCTGGGGTCCTGACTCCTTTGCACTCAGCACTCACTGCTGAAGAGGCAGCACCATCTCCTCGGATCCTTGGAGGCAGGGTAGGAAGGTCAGGCAGGTCTTCCCTGAGACACCAGCAGACAAACCAGGCTTTCAGGGGTAGGAGGGAAAAGCAAGGTGGTCAGTTCCCTCTCTCTCCTGTACCTTGTGCTGCTGGAGCCATAGCCTTGAGAGCACTGAGGGGCGGGGAGAGGAGCAGCCATCACTGGCCACACCAGGAGACTAGCCATGGGGATCGGTTCCTTGGACATCTGAGCTGCGCCTTCCATGAAACAGCAGTGTCAGCAATATTTCAGGCTCAACTGCTCAGTCCTTTAACAGTCTAGACAGAGACTGGGAATAGGGGATGGGAGACAGAGGTCTGGGGTATCTGTGCCACTCTAATGCTGGAAGAGCTTGCATCAGATTAACCGTCATCTGTGAGCCAGAACAAGGGAGGCGATGTCTACTCCTCGGTGAGTGATGGAGTGGAGCCTGCTGCTGCACTGGAATTGGTAAACCGAGACAAGTATCAAGGGTGGAAGGGAAGCCACGGAAAGGCCTTGGTTGGCCAGAGAAGGAAGATGTTGGCAATAATACATGCCTAAGAAGGAAGCAGACACATCCACAGGACCATGTGACGGTGGGTGGACCCCAAGAGTGAACACAGCCAGGCTAAGCTGTCCCTGCTAGTCCCAGGATATGCATCCTTTGACAACCTTATCTGTAGACACCAACACCCATGGAAGGATTCAGAAGTCCTGGGCGGTTTGAACAGAACCGTGATGTTCTCTGCACATCTGGACTGTTGGATGAACCAAGCTATGCAAGATTGATGACCTGGCCTGACACCACCCAGACACCTGGGCCAGACACTTGGTTAAACATCAGACACCCCAAGTTTGACACCCTTTGTTAAACATCAGATACCTTCAGCTAAATGTCAGATGTCCTGCATGTGAGGCCTCTGGTTAAATATCACAGGTCATCTGCCACCATCCCGATGGCCTTGGTCACGTACTGTGCATTCGGCTCTCCGATACTTTGTGGTCATGTGGCCTGCCCAGTGCCTGCATGGCCTCCCGTTCTGCTTGGACTGATCCCGCCCCTTCTCCAGACAGCTGCCTTCTGTGCCCATGGACATCAGAGATGGACCACTGTCCAAGTTCAAGATGGGAGTCTCGTAGCCACTTGGCCCTGCCAACCCTCCCTCAGACCAATACAGCCGGTAGAACAACCTTCCTACCCTCTTCTAAGACCTCCTCCATCTCAAGACGGATTTTCCCCAGAATTCTCATGCATCTCTTGTGAGATCATAGCCCATGATCGCTCCCTGCATAGAGAGAGCCGTGGTAAGGAAGAGTAAGTGGGCAGCTCCCAGAGATCCAGCAGCCTCAGCCAAGGCTTCAGAGTCAGTCAAGTGCACAGTGGTGACCAATGGTGGAAGACCGGAAGCCCGCATACTTTCAGCATTGCCTTCTGGAGCCATTTCCCTCTCCACACTAATGTGTTCCCAGCCTCAGACCTAGTCTTGGAGTTTTATGTTCAGTCCTCAGAGCAGTTGCTTCCTAGTACCCATTGATCTTGGGGGACTGTCACGGAGAAAGCCTTCTGGGAGCTTGCTGTACGCATCCTTAAGACTGCTAGGCTGAGGTCATGTGTTGAGAGGATGGGTCAGGAGGAAGGCTAGGGGAGGGCCCAAGTCTGCCACCTCACCCCACAATGGGACCAGGAGAAGGGAGAAGGGTAGGGGTGTACACACTGCCAGAAAAGGGAGAGGGGGAGGAGTGGGCACCTCCGCTTTGTAACTTGCGGTAACTGTGGTTTGATCCCACAGGTATGTATCAGAAAATATAAAGCTAGGCAATTTGTCGGCTCTTCGAACTTTCAGGGTCCTGAGAGCTCTGAAAACGATTTCAGTTATTCCAGGTAAGGCCAGGTTTGCCTTCCGGCCTCAGCCACAAGTGACCTCTCTCTCTGTTTCCCACCCTCTCCTCCTCTGACCGTGTGTCTCCTGTTGGTGTGCTGTCACTGTGTCGTGTGTGACTCTCCCTTGTTACAGATACACAACTGAATTTGTGGACCTGGGCAATGTCTCGGCCTTACGCACCTTCCGAGTCCTCCGGGCCCTGAAAACTATATCGGTCATTTCAGGTGAAAAAAATCAGGTTAAACGCCAAGGCTGGAGGGACACGCCTGGGCCTTTCCAGCCACCTGGGAGCCAAAGCTGTCTCCCAGAAGGCCCTTTAGATGTGCCTGTCACCAGAATACCTTTGCCAGAGCTGGGGGCAGTGGAAGAATCTTTCTCCCTGGAACCTCAGAATGGGCTCTGGGCTGTCCACTCCAGCCAAGCCCACTCTCAGACACCAGGAGTTCAGGCTAACCCAAAGCAAGACAGAACTGGTCCCCAATTCTTCCCCAAAATGCTCAGTTCTTTCTCTAACCTGAACTCAGCTGCTTTCCTAGTGAAAAGCTGGGGCTTGAATTACAGGAAGTGAAAAGCTCTGGTCAGGAAACCCCGGCACACCGCTAGCAGTCTTTAGTGACAGTGCCAGAGCCCAGGCTCATGTCCCATATGGTGACTCGTGTAAACCTCAGCCCTCATCCCAAGACACAAAGCAATACTCTGTTGACAGGCATCATCAGGCCTTGGCGTCTACCAGCCCTCGCTGCATGGCGCAGTAGAGGTTTAGCAAACCATGCATGGTAGCCTTGGGTAGAAATCCTCCGTGACAGATGTTGGCAACTGTACCAGAAAACCTTAGCCTCAGCAGTAATCATTTCACTTGTCTACACAGGAAAGTACCCAGAAGCCCATCTGTGTGCAATTTAGTGCTAAAGGGGACACCACTCACCCTGCCCCCTAGAGCCTCTCACCCCCACTATTTATCTCACCCTCCCCAAGTTAGCATGAGCTCAGACACCCCTATTTTATGGACTTGTTTTGGAGAAGCAGGGACCAGCATCCAGGAGCCCCCTGTGAGTACACAGTGCTCAGAATAGGCAAGGCACTTAAGGTGGCTAGTGGGCTGGGGGGCAGGGCGTGACTCAGTGGGGAAGGTGTTTTCAGCATGACCTTGAGGACCTGACTTTAGATCCCCAGAAGCCACATTTCAAAAGCTGATCTTGGTTGCATGTGCCTGTGATCTCAGGCTGGGGAGGCAGAGATAGGAGGATCTTGGGGACTCACTAGTTAACCAGTCTAGCAGAAAATGGTGAACATCAGGTTCCATGTGAGACCCTGTCTCAGAACCTAAGGTGTAGAGTAATAGAGGAAGACACCAGATTGCCTCTACATATGTAGGTGCTTCAGAGCTGAAGAACTGCCTGGACTGATGATAGAGCCTCTACTCCTAGAGGAAATATCTCAAATGTTTTAAATACATAAAAGAACTGAGGTGTAGACAGGTATAAAAGTTTGTCCAAGATCCCTGAGTCCGATTCCCTAGTATTCAGAAGACACAAGTTAAAGGGGGCATTAACAAGCCTTTTGAGGTCACCAGCAGCTAAGAGAGGCCACAGAAAGCAGCCCCCAGGGTGGATATAGAAAGTGGTGTTTGCATCTGACTGAGTCCGCAGAGCAAAGTCAGAGGGAACAGACTCCAAATACCTGCAGCTTGTCTGAACCCACTCTTGACATAAGTGAATTCTCTCTCTTTGTTATGAGGGAATGTTTTAAGGGATGGGTGACCTTTGCTGCTGTCTCCACAGGCCAGAGCAGGGTTGCTTTGCCAGCCCTGAATAGAGTATTTTGGTCCAAAGGTCCTTAAGCCTCGCTGTTGGGGTGCAGTCCAATGTGGGTATCCAAGCTCCAGCCATATCCCTGCTAAACATCAGTTTCCAAGCGAGAGGCCCAGCTCCACACACGTGTCTCTCAGTAGGTGCTCGGAGTTCGGAACTGTGACAGACACTCGGCTCCCTGCCCGACTCCCACCCACTGGGCAGTTGCCAACATGTGCCAGGATGATTTCCACGGAGTCCCAAATGCCAGAGCCCTTGGCAGGCAGCAGTGATGGTATCATTGTGAGAGGGGCATGTGCTTCTCTCTCGTGTGTCTGTCACTGCTTCTCTGTCTCTGGGCCGAGGACACAGTAGTCACAGGTGCTCCTAACACATGAATGGGCTGGACAATGGATGGATGGAGCCTAACCTGAGATCTGGCCGCTTGGGGGGTGTGGGGCTGGGGCCCTGCTGCTGGCAGCGAGCCCCTTGCCTCTGATGCTATGCTCGCACTTGCCCTAGGACAGTAGCTGAGGGTCAGATGGGGTGTGTGCACACATGCTTCTCTGTCACTCTGCTGTATGGTGCTGGCTTCTGCAAAGAGTGAACTGCAACTAACAGATCACGGCCACTCCGCTTTGGGAAAATGGAAGGGGTGGGGAGGGCTCCAAGGGCCAGCAAATGAGGAAGAGGTGCATAGCTCAACCTAGTTCCTTCCTGTAACCTTCCCCAAAGATGGTTCTACACTCTTAGGGCATCACCCAACCCTGCTAAACCTTCCCCCAGAGCTCCTTCCCCAAGAGCTCCATATCCTTTTACACTAACCCAACACAGCCCAAGCCCAGACCCTGGCTTCCTTAGTTTCATTCAAATAATTGAAACCCACAGTATCTCCAAGACAGCTGGCCCCAGCAGTATAGCAGCAGGAAGACACCCCACCAGGAGCAGCTGGGTCTCTCCCATTTCCAGAACAAACTGAGGCCCCTTGGATTGACTTAGAGTGGGTCTGGACCTCAGCTTCCTCTGCCTTGGCCTATGTTTAAAAGGCCAGGCTGGTACGCTTTAGAACTTAGCAGCCATGGTGGAACCTTAAGACATTTCCCATCCACTCTATCCATGTATTCCTATGCTGGGCTGGTGGAGAATAAAGAGTTCTGATCTCCTCTGAAAACACAAAGCTGGGCTGGGCTCCTAGCCCTTGGCAATCAGGAGAGGCGGCATTGATCTTAAAGGCCCAGAAAACCTTCTTCACTATATTCATGCCTCGTGGTTGCCATCCCTAGCCACAGTCCGTTCATTTCAGGCCTTGGGGAGGCCCAGTGCCCTTCTTCAGGCCCAGGTTCCATTTAGAAGATCATAGAACAGACTATCTGTGAGTCACTCCATACCTGTCTCACTTTCTCAGGCCTGAAGACAATCGTGGGAGCCCTAATCCAGTCTGTGAAGAAGCTGGCCGATGTGATGGTCCTTACCGTCTTCTGCCTCAGTGTCTTTGCCCTCATCGGCCTGCAGCTCTTCATGGGCAACCTGAGGCACAAGTGTGTGCGTAACTTTACTGAGCTCAACGGCACCAATGGCTCCGTGGAGGCAGAAGGCCTAGTCTGGAACTCTCTGGACGACTACCTCAATGACCCAGGTATGGACTCACTATGCCTCTGGAGACAGTGTGGGAGACCATCAGAAATGGGTGTCTCCAACCCAGGCCTCACTAGTGGGTAGCAGGCAGGTCTCTAGGCCTATCCAACCACAGCTGGGACTCAAAGCAGGCTAGGGGTGTAGCCTCCTGGGCTCAGGCTAGCTAAAGAGATGGCATCTAGAGGATGGGATGCAGAGGGAGGGCAATGGTTCAGTTAGCAAAGTGATTGCTATAAGCATGAAGACCTGAGTTCAACTCCCAATGCTCGTATCGTAAAGCAGTGTGTGATAGATGATAGACAGATAGATAGATAGATAGATAGATAGATAGATAGATAGATAAGATAGATAGATAGATGATAGATAGTAGATAGATGATAGATAGATAGATAGATAGATAGATAGATAGATCAGATAAATAGATAGATAGTAAAGCAATGTGTGATAGATGATAGATAGATAGATGATAGATAGATGATAGATAGATAGATAGATAGAGTGATAGATAGATAAAAATGATAGATGTCAGATAGATGATAGATAGATAGATGATAGATAGATAGATAGATAGATAGATAGATAGATAGATAGATAGATAGATGATAGATTGATAGATGATAGATAGATAGATGATAGATAGATGGATAGATAGATTGATTGATTGATTGATAGGTAGATGATAGATAAGTAGATGATAGACAAATAAATAGATGATTGATAGATAGATTAATTGATTGATTGATTGATAGATAGGTAGATGATAGATGTCAGATAGATGATAGATAGATAGATAGATAGATAGATAGATAGATAGATAGATGATAGACAAATAAATAGATGATTGATAGATAGATTAATTGATTGATTGATTGATTGATTGATAGATAGGTAGATGATAAATGTCAGATAGATGATAGATAGATAGATAGATAGATAGATAAGATTAGATAGATAGATAGTAGATAGATAGATAGATAGATAATGTAGACCCACCACTGGGGAGATGCAGGAAGGTCATGAAGACTAACTTGCCAACCAGACTATCCAAATCAGCAAGATCCAGGTTCAGAAAAAGACCATGTCTCAAAAAAATAAGATGGAAAATGATTGAGAGAAGACACCTGACATTGACCTCTGACCCCTTTATGAGCACACACAACACACACACACACACACACACCACACACTTTACAGATACACAGTTTGGGGATAGGCTTAGTCCAGACAGCTAGAGATGGTGAGGAGACCAGCTTCCCTGGATGGAGCCCATGAGGCTTGAGTGACACCTGAGGTAAGAGCTTTCACCTCAGAGTCTGTGCTGAGTGCCCAGGCTGCTCCTCCAATGTGCATACACCCTAGAACCCTTCAAGAAGATTGGGTAACCTAGCTTGTGTGGGTGTGTGCACCCTCCACTTCACCACCATTCCAGACTGCTGGTCACCTCCTCTTTTAGTAAATACCATCCATCCAGATCAAGGGAAGATCCTGGGGCAAGGCCAGATGCCACGCCACAAAGATGTGGACAGCTCTTCTGAAGTCAGGGCCTCTTTCATACATGGACTAGCACCCACTGAAAGACAAGCAGACAAAAGATTGTGGGTGGATGTGGTACGGGTCTGTTGTGGCCTCATGGAAATGAATGGCTCCAAGCTTCAGCATTCACCAGAGTCGCCTGAAAGGTTCCCGAAAACAGGCTCCAGGCCCTGGTCTGCTTCTGAATCAAGTGTAGCTCACATTGAGGAAAGCTATAGCTCAGCTGGTTCCCAGACACAAACGTTACCCATCAGGACCACACTTAGAGAAATGCTTCCCAAGACAAAGGCGAGTCATGGTGACTGGTGGAGAGATGGCAAGGCAGGCGGGCTGTGTCTCACCTGGTCTGGACCCAGCCCCATCAGAACAGACCACAGTGTTGCCATGGTGATCGGCAGGCATCTCTTCCACCAGTTTATGTCATGGCAGTGGGCCACACAGTGACACAGCAGCCAAGTTGGAACTCTGCCCAGACCCTTGCCTCCGGGCTCAGGGCTCTCTTGGCTCTGGCTGGCCCCATGAGTGGCTTGGAGCTGGGTGCGGAAGCTCCCTACAGGGACAGAGGGACAGCTGAGCCTGCCCAGGGCTTCCTGCATCTTCAAGAGTGTGTGAGACACTGGCAGAGGAGCATCCGTGAAAAGGACAATGAGTTAGAGAAGCAACCAGGGCCACCAAGTCCTGGCTAGGTATATGTGACAATCAGGACAGTGGCCAAGGAAAGTGAACAGTAGTGATGTCTTTTCCAGAATCCAGTGTGAGGCCGGGCACCCAGAACTGGGCCACCCAAGCCACTCACCCAGGTTTTTTCTTGCAGCCAATTACCTGCTCAAGAATGGCACCACGGATGTGTTACTGTGTGGAAACAGCTCTGACGCCGGGTAGGTGGGACAGTCCTCCCAGTGGCTTCTGGTACTTCCCCGCTGCTGTGTCTTAAGACTTTCCTGACCAGAACCCTGAAAGTTTCTGTGCCCCTCCTCTGTCATACAAGAGAGAACTGGTAAAGACAGACCAGGGACAGGTCTGGAGGGACAGGAGAGGCCTAAAGATGGGCTGGGATAAGGAATTCACCCAGGGTACCCCGCAGGGTCCTAACTAGACCTTGGCTCCATCTCTCCTGTTCTGCCCTTCGGGGGTGAGTGTGGCCTCAGTGTAGTAGCTGAAGTTTGTTCGTGGCTAAGCAGAACATGAGCCTGCAGCCTCACATGCCCTCTCTCAAGGTGCAGTTTCCAGGGCTCGGTGCACGGTAGTCGGAGACAGGATGAGGGGTCACAGGCTCACCATGTGGCGGTTGGTTCTGATGTGAGGCTCCAGGCTCACTTTGCATCTCCTTCCACCATGGGGGAGATGTCTGCGAGTCTTGGGTTTGAGGCACCCTTAGGAATATGCTGGTACTTCTCAAGTTTCTCCAAGCTCTCTTCCTCTCTTCCCTTGCCCCTACATACACACACACACACACACACACACACACACACACACACACTGTCAAGGAGAGAGACTGAACAAGGTGTGTGTGTGTGTGTGTGTGTGTGTGTGTGTGTGTGTGTGTGTGTGTGTTAAATAGACCCAGTCCAGCCCTTCACCTGCCTCTGTCCACACTTAGCCAAGCCTTGCCAGTCCTCCTCTCCCTCTGGAGTTCCAAGTGTGTTCAGCTCCCCAGGGGGTGGACGAGCTAAGGAAGAAGCATGGGCTTCCTCCAGGGGAGCAGGCAACATTGAAACAGCAGCAGCCATGAGGAAGGTGTGTCGTTGGATGGAGGGGAACTGGATGTGAGCCTTAGAAATTCCAAGTAGGTCTAGGAGAGAGGAAGATGGTGACCTGGCCAGTCATGAATGTGGCAAGGACAAGATCATGGGTGCAAGACCCAAAAGCCTGGCACTATGTTGGTGACACAGCCTCAGACCCTTGAGCATAGGCTGGGCTGCCCAGGGAAATGAACCAGGATCGTTCACAGCATGGGACAGAGTATGTGTGTGTGTCTGGCTTTAGGACATGTCCTGAGGGCTACCGGTGCCTGAAGGCAGGTGAGAACCCAGACCACGGTTACACCAGCTTCGACTCCTTCGCCTGGGCCTTCCTTGCGCTCTTCCGCCTGATGACACAGGACTGCTGGGAACGCCTATACCAGCAGGTGCATGGGTTCCGGGGCCAGCAGAGGGGTGTTAGGCATGGACTCCAGCGCAAGCTGCACAAATAGCTAGCCAGAAATGTCCCAGTAACTTTCCACTGGTGGGGTTATGGAGGGGGTAGGGGAAAGGGCTGGTGACTAAGTTCCAGTCCTTTAGAGAGGACACTCTATTCTGTGGATGAGATATTCCTTCACCCTGTAGGACAGGACATTCTCTGTAGACACAACAGTCTCCCCATTTGGTGAGATACCTGCCTCCTTCTAAGTGAGACACTCTCCTGTGGGTTAGCACATGACCTTCTACAGGTGGAACTTAGAAATACCGTAACTTGGAGCCTCAGTGAGGGTGACCTCTGGCCCCTTGCTCCTCCAGACCCTGAGGTCCGCAGGAAAGATCTACATGATTTTCTTCATGCTCGTCATCTTTCTGGGCTCCTTCTACTTGGTGAACTTGATCCTGGCTGTGGTTGCCATGGCCTACGAGGAGCAGAACCAAGCCACCATCGCCGAGACGGAAGAGAAGGAGAAACGCTTCCAGGAGGCCATGGAGATGCTCAAAAAAGAACACGAGGTGAGCAAGCAGTGGCTGGAGGTGCAGTGCATGCTGGGTAAGGCTGGTAGGTGGTGCATTCCATGTGGCAAGCGGTGCCTGTTGAGCAAGGTGGGCCTGTTGGTATGGTGTGCCGTGGGTAAATTTGGTTCCTGTGCCACTGTGTTTTCCAGGCAAAGGTAATACAGAGTGGATGGGGTCCAGCTGATAGTGTCTCAGTAAACATGACTTCTGTGGGCACAGGCCATGCCTGGTACAAGATCTCTGTCCCTGTGTGTAGCCTACTCTGGTCGAGGGATACTTCCTGATGGGCTAGTGAGGAAAGTCCAAGGCTGGAGACGAGCACAGGCTGTTCTGCCCTGGCTCCACACATCCAGCTTCCCTTGTGGTAGCTCTCGGAAATGGAAGGGGCTGGGGAAATGGATTGGTTGTTAATGTGTTTGCCACACAGGCATAAGAATCTGAGTTTAGTCTCCAGAACCCCCGTTAAAAAAACACTGTGTGACTTGTAACCCTAACACTGGGAGGTAGAAACGGGCAGATCCCTGGGCTCATTGGCCAGCCAGCCTAGACTATCAGGAAGTCCTGGGTCCCAGTGAGATATGTCTTAAAAACTAAGGCGAGTAGCCCTGAGGAATGGCACCCACCCCCACTGCCCTCCTGGCCAGGTGAACCTTCTAGAAGACCCCTGACCTTTATTCTGCTGTCTCTTCTGTTCACCAACACCTCTCTCACCCATCCCACACCTCGACTTGACTACTTGCTCTCCTTTCCAGGTTCTTTGTCTTTCTCAAAGCATTGTGGGTCTGCCTGGGATCTACTCCATCATGGCTGCACCCTGAGTCAAGCATGAAGTCTGATAGGGCAACTTGCCTAAGCCTGAGGCTAGCCAGGGTTTCTCCATGACCCAAACACCCTTTTCCCCATCCCTTTCCAGGCTCTCACCATCAGGGGTGTGGATACCGTGTCCCGTAGCTCTCTGGAGATGTCTCCTTTGGCCCCAGTAACCAACCATGAGAGAAGGAGCAGGAGGAGGAAGAGACTGTCTTCAGGACAGAGGATGGTGGGGATGACAGGATCCCCAGTCGGACTCAGAAGATGGTCCCAGAGCACTGGTAATCCTGATGTGGCTCTGGCCTGTGCAAAGCCCATCGTGCTGCCCCCCACCCCCGATGTGGTCACAGCCCTAAGCTTAGTCTCCACGAAAGACATGCTTGGACCCCTCCCACCCTCCCAGTTTCCCGTAGTCATTCTTAAAGTGGAGGAGAGCTAGGGTGGGTTTGTGTGTGAATGCTGCCTCCTACCTGGAACTAGTCTTCAAGTACTGGGACCAGCACTGGGAGTAGGGGACTGTGGTACGGAGTGATAGGTCCCAAGTGCTGGTCCTAGCTCTTGCTGCCCAGCCTAGCTCCACCTTCAGGCCCAGAGCAGCTTCAGAGTCAGAGATACAGAGATGAAGTGAGTCGAGACCCCAGAAGATGCAGGTGACACCCTATTTCTTCCTAAGCCCCCACCCAGCCCCGCTATGGCCAGCAGAAGCCTCGGAAGTGAGCTGGGCTGACATCATGATACTTTGGCTGAAGCAGAGGCCGAGCCCTGTGGGTCACACACCCTCCCTGTGCCCTCAGAATCAGCTCAGCCTTACCCATGGGCTCAGCCGGACATCCATGAGGCCCCGCTCCAGCCGAGGGAGTATTTTCACGTTCCGGCGACGGGACCAAGGCTCCGAGGCAGATTTTGCAGATGATGAGAACAGTACTGCAGGGGAGAGTGAGAGCCACCGCACATCGCTGCTGGTGCCCTGGCCCCTGGCCGTCCCAGCACCCAAGGACAGCCCGGCCCTGGAACCTCAGCTCCTGGTCACGTCCTCAATGGGAAAAGAAACAGCACCGTGGACTGCAATGGGGTAGTTTCCTTGCTGGGGCAGGTGATGCAGAGGCCACCTCCCCAGGGAGCCATCTTCTCCGCCCTATGGTGCTGGACAGACCCCAGACACGGTGAGCCACCCCACCCCACCCCGCTTGCAAGCACCAGCCCAGATCTGTCTCCCAAACTGGTGTAGATACCAGGCTCAAAACTACTCGCTAAATGTTGATCAAGCGCCTACTGTGTGCCTCACTCCCAGAACATCTCTCCATTTATAGTTTCCATGCCAACTGGGCAGGCAGACAAAAGGAAAAAGAGATGACAGAAAGAAAAATGTCTATGTAAACCCGTGTGGGGTAGTAATGAGTGAGGGGGTCAGAGATGTCATACCTGATGCAGTGTCCGTGCTGGGGTGCCACAGAAGACCAGTGTCCTGGGGCCATGTGCTGTATCAGGTGCCTTCTGCATCAGCCTGACAGGAACGAGCCATCCAGGCAAGCCTGGGACCAGGGCTAAGTGGCAAATAGGGCCCTCAGAGGATTCTAGGCAGCACTCATTCAGTGAGTAAAGATATAATCCAATATTTTACCAACTTGTAACTCAGTGTCAGCCAAGATAGTAAGTGCTGGGAGTGGGGAGCAGGAAAAGGAGAGAGGAACCCTCAAAACACATGCTAGGAGACATTTAAGCAGCAACCACAAGAGGAGTCAAGTTGCTTTCTACATCTGGGAGGGCTGGTGCGCAGAGTGGTTAGTGCCCAAACTCTCAACATCAGCCTAGGTTTGGATTCTAGATCGCAGCTTACCACCAAGATGGCTGTTGCCAAGTCTATGTGCTCCTCTGCACTTTTAAGTGTCTTATCTGTATAATGGGTGAAAAATACTCAAACTGGCTAATGTAAACAGGACCAAAGTCATACAGGAACATGATTGGCACTGTTAAAATGTCACAGTACCATGCTTTCCATACCAAAGTGTGTCACACACAGCAAAGGGGCAGAGAGCCGGGGATCGAGGCTGTCTGGCTCCGTGAGGTCAGCGAGGCTGGAACAGAGGCAGCAACTGTTAAAGCTATTGTCAGCAAGGTGCTTACAGTCATGGAAGGTCTCTCATGGCACACTGGTGACTGCCCAGTTGGCCCCTGCAATTCTACATACCAGTGCCTGAACAGCCCGCTCAGGAACACAACTACAGACAGGATAGCAACGATGGGAAGCCACTGGACGATGGGATCTTAGTCAGGAAGGTGGTGTGAAGAAGGAGGGGCCCGGTCCACATGACCACTAGCTGTGGGTCTTTATACGGGTTAATCATCTGGAGTCTCAATTTCCTGCAAAGTGGAAATCAGATTTAACACGTACGTCAGCAGGTGGTAGTGGGACCGAGGGAGCTGAAACAGGTCCAGGGCTTAGGCCAGATCTCAACACTTGAACATGTTACTGGTTACTGTTACTATGTGCTGTTGACATGAGCGAGCAAAGGCTTCTGGGATACATTGCCAAGAATCCAGCCCCTATATAGGAGAGAAGGGAAGGAGCTTCAAGACCCCTAAGAGCTGTGGAGTCATCTGTGTCCTTCAGGACCTGTCACCTGGAGGGTGGGGTATCTGGCTTTCCAGTTGGGCTCTGGAGCCCCGGCCTCAGGCAGGCAGAGCTGGAGCGCTAATAGAATTTCCTAATCCCATTAGGGAGAAAATCATCTCATTGTGCTGCACATGTCGGGAGGAATCCAAGTTCACACACTTCATTACCGGGAACTCTGACTTCACCCATTCTCACTTCTGTGGGGCCCATTTGTAACTTTAAAGGGATTAACGGGGCCGAGGCGGAGTCGTTTGTAAGGTTAAAGGAATTAGCATCCAAGATGGAGACATTTGAAAAGTCAAAGAGATTAGCAGGCAGAAGCCCCTGGGAATGCCTTCCCCACTCCCTGCTGGTCCCCTGTGAGCCCATTTCTAGTCTTCAAACAGCCCTGTGTTGGGTACATAGGGCCCCAGTCATAGGGTGGAGGGAGGGAGTTGGGGTGGGAGGAAGTCTGTCTTGCTCAGGGTGAGTTAGGGGAAGGAGCCTAGAGAAGGCCCCCCCCACCCGATGCTGCCAGCAGTGTCTTTCTACTTGCATGTGATTATTGGAAGGTAACCCAGCAATGTGGAGGCTCGTGGAGTGAACAGGGACCTGTCTGTCACTTTCCAGTATGCCTCGGCTCGTTTCCACAAGTGTCAGCACTTTGACACTTGGGTGTTCATTCTCCAGATCTTTGTCTTGATCTTACATCTAACTGTGTCTTGGAGATGTGCTCAAGGGAGTGTACCCAGATCAGCTTCTCACTGTCGTCTGTATCAGAGTTCAGGGTTAAGCTGGAGCCATGATTGAAGTTAATAATCTTCCTATCGGCTAGTCATTTTGTTTAGTTACGAGAAAACACTACTGCAAAGAACAGTATCTCTCTTGGTATTTTGGGTGTGTGTATAAAGTGTTTATGAAGGTAGATTGCAAGACAAGGAATCTCAGGACCATTTAAAAATTTCTAAGCAGAGGCTGGAGAGATGACTCAGTAGTTACAAGCACTGGCTGCTCTTCCAGAGGACGAAAGTTTGATTCCCAGCACCCACTCGGAGGCTCACAACTGTCTGCAACTCCGGTTCCAGGGATCCATTGTCGTCTTCTAGTGTTTATGAGCACCAAGCACACACATGGTGCGCCATCATATACATGCAGGCAAAACGCTCATGCATATAAAATGTAACCATTAAAATTAAAATTCTCTGAGTTAGACCCAAGCATACCTCTCCTCTGTATGACATGGTCTGCCACTGGCCTCATCTAAGCACCATGCTGGTTTTGTGTGACATTTCTATGAATGTATCCTTAGAGCATGTCAGACATTTTCAGCCTCTCTCTGTCCTTGCCGATACAGAGCTTTGATTAGGATCATTGTTATGTACTAACATATATGGCATGCCGGTGCTGGAGGGGCCTGTGCGGTGTGTGCACTTTGAGAACGTAGAAGGAAGATGGTAGTGGACAGAGGAGCAAGGATCAGGGAGTTGTCAGCTGGAGTAGGGTTGGTTCTCCAAGTCAGGCATTCCTTATCCAGCAAGACCTCCATCCTTGGGTCTATGATGTACTCAGTAGGGAGAGCAGTCAGAATATTTGCCCAGCATACACAAAGTCCTGGGTTGGATCGCCAGCATAGCATGAACTAGATGTGGTGGCACACACCTGTAACCCTGGCAGCACTTGGAAGGTAAGGACAGAAGGATCAGGAGTTCAAGGACATCCTCAGATACATGTTGAGTTCAAGGCCAGCCTGGGCTACAAGAGACCCTGTCTCATAAATAAATAAATAAATAAATAAATAAATAAATAAATAAATAAGGGCTAATGAGATGGTTATGTGGGCAAAGGTTATAGCTGCTAACTTGTAGAACCTGGGTTTCCAGTCCCCAAGATGCACATGACAGGGGAGACAGCTGATGCCCGCTGGCTGACCTCTGACCTCCACATGTACACACACCTACGAGAATGAATGGAGTACATGCAATTTTAAATTTAAAGAGAAAAACACAGAAACAAGACTGTCACTCCTTCCTGAGTCCTTCCCAGCCTGAGCCCCTCCTGATGCATGTCTCCCGGTTCACACAGACCACACCATCAGAGGAGCCTGGTGGGCCCCAGATGCTGACACCTCAGGCTCCATGTGCAGATGGTTTTGAGGAGCCCGGAGCTCGGCAACGGGCACTCAGTGCTGTCAGTGTCCTCACCAGCGCCCTGGAAGGTCAGTGTCCCCTACTCTCCTCTCCCCCTTTAACCTCAATTCCAGCCTCCTCGGCATCATGTCTGCCCCAACCCCTGGACTCCCAGGCATCTCTTCTTCTGGCTGTGAATGTCCTGGCCTGTTCTCTGGTCTCTTCTCTGGTTCTGCTGCTTCTTTCCCAGGGACTCCCACATCCATCCACTGCTCCAGGCCCTTCCCCACCCCTCTCCCAAGCATGCCTCAGTCCGTCTAAAGCCACCCTGTCTAGCCCTTCCTGTTCTAGCCTATTGTCAGCCATTCCCATATCCACTTAGCCTGTTAGAGCAATCCTGGATCCATACCAGCTGGTCCCACCCTAGGCAACTCCACACACCTTCCAAGCCAAACTGGTGCCCTGTCTGTGTCATCCTGCCCTGGATGTCCATGCTTGTGTTTTATATGCTATCCCAGCACCTCACCTCAGTCATATCAGAACTTGGCTGTTCTGTATTCTGCCCTCACTTGCAACTGTCCTGCTCTGAGAATATCCATATCCATGGGACATAGTTGTCTTATAAACCTACACAGGCCTAATCTGCCATAGCCCCGTTTCCCCGCATCCAGCTTAGTCTCTACACATTCCCAGAGTAAAAGCCGAGACACAGGTCACCCACTTCCCTAGCCTTCCCTCAGTGTGCAGCAGCCACTTAGCACCCTGCTATCCCCCAACTCGAGTCACAAGACCTTTCTAGAATAGCACCGGATGCAGACAACTTCATCAATAAACCGAGTTAACTCCCTGACTGTCCCCAGAGTTGGAGGAGTCCCACCGTAAGTGTCCACCGTGCTGGAACCGCTTTGCCCAGCACTACCTCATCTGGGAGTGCTGCCCACTCTGGATGTCCATCAAGCAGAAGGTGAAGTTCGTAGTCATGGACCCATTTGCTGACCTCACCATCACCATGTGCATCGTGCTCAACACGCTCTTCATGGCTCTGGAGCACTATAACATGACAGCCGAGTTTGAGGAGATGCTGCAGGTCGGAAACCTGGTAAGGACTACCTGTCACCAGCTCTGAAGTGACATGGCTTGGGGAAGGGATTCTGAACATCACAGGAGCTTTCGAAGGGATCGGTCCCTGGAGATAGCTTGGAGGAGGGAGTTTTAGAGACTGGTTTTAAGGAGCAAAGGTATTGATTTGAGTGGGAGGACGGGGTTAAAGTTTGTGAAGATGTTCCAGTGCTATCAACAGAAGTGAGTGGGCGCGTATGAAACGCATGGAGACCAGCTGGTGGTCAGCAAATGTGGGAGGAAGTACGGGAGGAAAGGGGCTGCTCTGCAGGGCAGGGATTGCACAGATGAGCATCCAGTGCTGCTGAGTGGGGAAAAGAGGGGCGAGTGGGTGAGCAGAGGAGAGAAGGGAAGAGCAGAGAGATGAATAGATTATTCGAAGTTGTGGGAGATAAAGGGATGGATGATTCGATAAAGAGCAGAACAAAGGACAGGTGGTGAGTAGATGGTGGATGTGTAAGTATGGAAGAGAGTGAGAGACAAATGAGGGTGGGAGGATGGGTGGGAGGATAGATAGATGGGAGGATGGATGGATGGAGGATGGATGGATGGATAGGAAGATGAATGGGAGGATGAATGGATGGAAGAATGGATGTGAAGATGAATGGATGGGAGGATGGATGGATGGATGGATGGAAGGAAGGATGGATGGATGGATGGATGGATGGATGGATGGGAAGATGAATGGATGGAAGAATGGATGGATGGATGGGAAGATGAATGGATGGGAGGATGGATGGATGGATGGAAGGAAGGATGGATGGATGGATGGATGGATGGAATGGATGGATGGATGGGAAGATGAATGGATGGAAGAATGGATGGATGGATGGGAAGATGAATGGATGGATGGATGGATAGGAAGATGGATGGATAGGAAGATGGATGGATGGGAGGATGAATGGATGGGAGGATGAATGAATGGAAGGATGGATGTGAAGATGAATGGATGGGAGGATGGATGGAAGAATGGATAGATGAATAGGAGGATGGAGGATGGATGAGAGGATGGATGGGAGGATGGATAGGAGGATAGATGGATGTGAAGATGAATGGATGGGAGGATGGAAGGATGAGAGGATGGATGGATGGATGGATGGATGGATGGATGGATGGGAGGATGGATAGGAGGATGGATAGGAGTATAATTAGAGAGGTGTGAGTAAGACTAGAAGGATGGACAGGTGGATAATTGGAGAGAGAAGAAAGGAAGGATAAAAAGATAGACACATGATTAGAGATAATGGAATGAGAGATGGGTGGGTGAATGTGTCCATGATTAGATTGGGAGGGAGACAGAGAGAAGGACACAAGGAAAGATAGTTGGATCTGTAGGTGATAGTGAGTAGAGAGCAGCAGAGTAGGAGCAGGATGGATGTGTGGGTGGGTGGGTGGGTGGGTGGCTATATAGAGAAGGAAGAAAGGAGGATGGATGTGTGGACAGACGATGGCAGCCCGTGGGTGGGTAGATAGGTGATGGATAACCAAGTGTGCTTAGTCAGCCACCGACATGCAGGGCCGGGTTTGAATTCTGACTCAGCTCTTACTGACTGTCAACCTCAAGCAAATTACTTAATCCTGGTAATTGGCACAATGAGTATTTGCTGAATTTAATAAATGCAAGAGTCAGACGATATGGACCTCATCGGAAGCTAATGAGG
Organism: Mastomys natalensis; assembly: GCA_021653895.1. Lineage (NCBI taxonomy): Eukaryota > Metazoa > Chordata > Mammalia > Rodentia > Muridae > Mastomys > Mastomys natalensis. The sequence continues at coordinate 1,921,192 of JAJTUV010000008.1, read as the reverse complement.
CTGAATAAGATAATGTCTGTAACGTGCCTTGCTCCAACTTGCACGAACAACCAGCCATCAGCATACATGATGGCTGCAGTGGTTGCTATTAGACAGACAGACCCCACATCTTGACTTTACAGATGGAGAAACTGAGGCAGGACGGGTGGTATGGTGGGAGAAGAATCAGCCATGCATCCACTGTGTCCTGGCACGTGGGCACTGCCAGCCTCTCTAGAGGTCCTCAGCAGAGCTGGCCAGAGCCCCTGGGCTCACTAATCCAGCCAGGACCCTAGCTGGGTCTCAGATCTGTCTCACAGCAGACCTGGCCCCATCTCAGGCCCAGATGCTCTGGTGACTCTCACGGGCAGGTCGACCTCGCACACACTGTGAGCTGTGGTTAGTTTCTTCCTTAACTGCTTTATAAATGCAGGGTTTTAAGTGGTCATTTGCCGAATGTATTCAACATTTTTCCAGTCATTTAAGCCCATTTGGTTATTCTTGTATTTTCCTTCTTGTAAATCAAGGGGGAGGTGTATGTAATGCACGGCGTCTCGTGGTGTGGCTGGGGGTATTTATTGAGTGGTCTTTGGTACATCTCAGCATGCAGTCTCCTGGTGCATCTGCAGATGTTATGTGCCCATCGGATAGCCATTGCAGGATTTAAGTGTAGTTTGCTGTATTGGACTGGGCAGAGGTTGGTTGTGATGGAGAACCCACTCTCCCGAACTGTCAGCTTGTGATTGACAGATGTGCTAAACCAATATTCATTACCAGTAACCGCTGCGTTTCATGCTGTTTGGATAGCGTTGTTGCTAATATGAAAGGCTTTGGTTTTCTTGAATTTAATATAGTCCAAGTGGCTTAAATATTAATGTAAAGAAACAAAATCAACAAAATAAACATAGGTAGGTAATCTTGCTGTGGTGACAAACTCTTCAGACAGATTCCATAAAAGAGGAGACTGGCAGATTAAACTGTCCAGCCCATTACATAATCAAAGGCAACATCGGGGAGATGATAGCTTGAAAAGTCTACCATGATAAAGGAATTAAAAATACAGCAGGTTGGGCTGAGGTTGGAGATGTGTCTCAGTGGCTAAGAGCACTTGCTGCTCTTGCAGAGGTCCTGGGTTCAGTTCCCACATGGTGGCTCACAACTGTCTGAAGCTGCAGATTCCTCCTGCCCTCTCTCTGAAGGCACCTGCATGCACGTATGTGTGCTCACAGACATAAATAAATAATAAAACAAACAAACAAACAATCTTGAGGGGAAAAGGTAGCAATATTTCTACCATCTATTAAGATATATTTATAAAACCCAAAAAGTTATGGCATCTATATATATGATAGATAGTGCCCACTGTAGCACACAGCAAGTATAGATTCAGTCTACTGCTACTACTATCTTGTGATAACAAATAAAACAGCATTGGGGCAGGAGTGATGGTGCACACCTTTAATCCCGGCACTCAGGAGGCAGAGGCAGGGAAATCTCTGAGTTCAAGGCCAGCCTGGTCTTCAGAGTGAGTTCCAAGACAGCCAGGGCTATACAGAGAAACCCTGTCTTGAAAAATAAAAACAAACAAACAGAAAACCAGTTGGAAGGAAATAAAAAAGATGTTAACATTTGATTGTTTTGTCTGAGGCAGGGTCTCATTTACCGGGGCTGGCCTTGAACTCACTATAAAGCTAAGAACGACCTTGAACACCAGATCCTCTTGCCTCCGATCCCCAGTTCTGGGATTATGGCATGCACCATCATGCCCAGCTCTTAAACTATTTCTTAACTTAAAAAAATAAATGACAAGCCTGGAAAACAGCAGCAGTACATATAGCACACTGGGAGATAACATTCTTAATCTAAAAGTTATGTTTATATATAATTCAAAAATAAGCAAACGCTGTAATAGGACAATCAACAACGACTATGGACAGCAGTTTGGCAAAAGAAGATACACAGATAAAGGAGTAGCTGATAAAACAGCTGCGTGTGAGGAGCAGAAACACAGGATTAGCCTTAGAGGGAGACAGTTGTCACACACTGCTTATGGAGTTAGTTAAAACCTGTCTCTAAAGACCAGTTAACTATATCAGAATCCACACCAATGGTCATTGACACGGGTCCAAATTGAACAATATGTCTGCGAAATGGTACTCATGACAATCTTTCTAGAGAAGACTGTCTACCATAGAGAATTAGTTGGAATAGTATCTCTGCTGTAGGATCTGCCACAGACACAAATAATAATACTAGAAAAGAGCTGGAAGCTGTGTTCAATTAGCATGGAAAGAAGTCACAGTGTCACCCATTAAGCTCAGGTTTATACTGTGTATCATGTAGTCTTGTGAAAGACAAATGCTGAGGTCAGGAAGAGCCAAGGTTGAGACCCATCTGAGCTCCATGAAACCTTGTCTCAAAAGGAACCCCTTTTGTAAAAAACAAACAAACAAACAAACAAACACACCTTTATTTTGTGTATGAATTTTTGTCTGTATGTCTGTATGTGTACCAAGTGTGTGCAGTGCCCAAGGAGACCACAAGAGGGTGTCAGACCCCTGACCTGGTGTTACAGCCAGTTGTGAGCTTCCATGTGGGTGCTGGGAATTGAACTAGATACTCTGGAAGAGCAATCTGTGCTTTTAACAGTAGAATCATCTCTCTCAAACTCTAAGCTCCACTGTCTGAAATTCCCCAAAACTCTCCCACTTGCTGGGAAGTCTGCATCCGCACTGATAGGAAAGCCTCTTGCTGAGGACTCATGGGAGGTCGGAAGCCCACTTGAGGCTCAGATAGATGGAGAAGCTGCCCTAAGGTCTCAGGGTGTCAGAGCTGTCTCTGTGCCACACATCTGGTTGGTATTCTGTGTTTCTGTGCATGTCATACACCAACAGCTGGGAGCCTCGTTAAGATGGAGAGCAGGAGCCTTTGCCACCCTGAACTGAGGAGTAACACCCACGAGCCCTTCAGACAGGGAAGTCCATGCCTGTGTCCTGAAGGAGGAGTAGCCAGTGGCCTCTCTTAGGGACTCTCAGGGATGCTGAGTGCTTTACAGGGGTCTGAGTACAGCTGAGTAAGGGCTCAGGCTGGGTGCACAAAGCTCCCATGAAGCACAGAAACGAGCGTAGTGGTACCAGATGGGGGTTACGTACCCTGCAAGTCAGAATCTACTCCATACAGATGCCGAGATGCTACTGATGCTGTGAGGGGGGAGGGGCTGAGGAACATGCTGGAAAGGCCTCTTAGACGTGTCAGGAAGCACAGGGACTCGGTGCTCTTGACCACACCTGAAGGCAGTGAGTCTTGTGGGTGGAGCAGATGGATGAAGGGACCTGAGGAGATGGGAATCTGTAACATGAGAAAACTATGGAGACAGGCTTGTGTGCTGGGGGAGGAGCAGAGGACAGCCCATATATTTGGGGGAGCTGCAGGATCTTGAGGTCCTCTCTGAGAAACAATTCTTTCTCAGCAGTGAGCATGGGGCTGTCTGGAGCCTGTGTGGCAAGTCCTCCCACAGAACCCCATCTGAACAGTGGCGAAAGGCCGTGTGCTCTCTGCTTCGGCTGAGTTCCTAAGGGTACCAGGCCAGCTAACCTCCCTGGTGGATGCTGACCTCTGTGGTGTGCCTTCAACTCCCATGTCTCCATGCCCGCTGCAAGCCTAGTACTGTTCCTAGGGTGTGCTACCTACCACCCTCCCCTTCCAGAAGCTCCCGAGAGCCTCCTTGGGCCAACCACCAGCTCCTCACCATGGCCAAGCTACCAGCTACAACCTCAGCAGACACACCCTCCTCTGGGGATCGTGATGGTCAGGGCCTTGGGATGTGTCATGGCTACCTACCAACATCACAGGCTCCACAAGCCAAAGTCAGGCTGTTTTGTCACAAGTTGGTAAACCTGGGAAAACAGCCTCTGTTCCTTCCCTCAGGAATATCTCTGGGAAAGCGTGTCCAGCCTTGGACATTGCAGCATGATTGTCGTCTAGGAAGCTCACACTCAAGACTAGGAAATTTAAAATATATATATATATATATATATATATATATATTAATATAATATAATATTTTTTTTTTTTTTTTTAATTTCAACTTTTACATTTACTTGTTGTGTTGGGCCTCAGCCACATGTGGGCTACAAACCATGTTTGGGCCAACCTGTGACTATGTCCTTGAACAGGCTCTTGAGCTTTCTAGCTGTGTGACCCTAGAAAGCTACTTCGTCTCTCAGTGCCTCAGTTTCCTTACCTGTGAAATGGGGACAGTGATACTTTCCTCATCTGGTTTTTGGATGAGTTTTCTTAAATACACATGGGCTGGGGAGATGGCTCAGCAGGTAAGGGCGCTTTCTGAGGAGAAAGGAAACCTGGGGAGAGGCAGAAGCAGAGGCCAAGAGTTCTGGAGTGTGTTGCCCTAGCTGCCCCTGTAGGTGGCTGTTAGACCCACATGTCTGCAGAGACCATGATGAATATGGGTTGTTTCTGAGCTGATGAGCCTGGCCAGTCACCAGGAGGCCTCAGGGCAGACACTGGCAGGATAAGAGTCAGGAAGCAGGGTGCTTGCTGGCCAGGGTCTTCAGGACCCGCTGACTCCTACTCTCTCTTCAGGTCTTCACGGGAATCTTCACAGCGGAGATGACCTTCAAAATCATTGCCCTTGACCCCTACTACTACTTCCAGCAGGGCTGGAATATCTTTGACAGCATCATCGTCATCCTCAGTCTCATGGAGCTGGGCCTGTCCCGCATGGGAAACCTGTCTGTGCTACGCTCCTTCCGTCTGGTATCTGCCTGGACCCACTGCAGGGGGTGGGGGGCTCCGAACACCTCTCTGCAGCCACTGTCCAGATGCTCTAGCTTTGCTCTGTCATGTCCTGAGGGTGTCAAGACACTGTTTGATGCTCGTGGGTGCCTGACCCAGTGTGGGGATGTCAGGTGGAGATGGCATTCCTTGGGGGAACAGCTGACAGTTGCGGAGCCTGTCATATACCTCCTTAGTCCCAAAAGGAACCAGGAGTGGGGTCTGTGTTAAGACCTCCCCAGCTCACAGATAAGAGACAAAACTCAGGAGATACAGCCCAAAGCCATAAGTCAAGCCAGGTCTATGGGTGGGTCACTCGGGAAGCTGCATTTTTTAAACTTGCAAGTGCTTAAATTACCCAGGATCTTTAGAAACTGCAGAGGCAGATTCGGTGGGTCTCAGATGTCACTGAATCTGCTCTGTGGATCACATTTGGAGCTCAGAATGCCTGAGGACCACTTGGGACAGGTGGTGTGATCAGGGACAGCTTCCTAGAGGAGAACTGTGACAGTTTCCATGGGAGGAGCAGAGAAATCCTGGTCTAAGCTCTAATCTTGGTCCCATCCCAAGGAACTTACACAAGTCACTTTTCCTTTGAGGACCAAAAGAGGGCAGCAACCTTGCCAACCTTAAGCGGCTATTAGGAATTCAGATTAAGTCAATCCATTCTAAGCATGGGCCTGGGACAGCCTGGGTGCCCAATAAATATGAAGTACCTGCCATCTTTCTCTGTGCTGACTGAGGAGAAGAAAGAAAGATGGCGGTTGATTGGGTGAGTCAGATGGCTCTAGCTGGCCTAACGTATCTGATGGGAACAGGTCCAAGAGAGGAAGGACAGATCAAGCTGGGAGAATCCACTAGGAAGGAGGTTAGTGTGGGGGCAGAGAAAGTGCTAAGTCGGAGAGATGGGCTCAGACTGGAGCCCAGCAGGCTTTCCACAGACTGTGCCAAAAATCAATAGGTATTCCCTAAGAGAAACTAATTGAGGTGTGCATTAGGGGAACAGGCCTCCCAGGGCTTTCGGGCAAGAGCTGGATACATAATAGTGTCCATGAGAAACAGCAACCCAGGTCCACCACAAAGGCGCCTCCTCTTGAGGACCAAAAGAGGGCAGCACTGACAGCCTAATGCCAACCATTAAGCTGGGGGCATATTATGGAATTCAGGATTAAGATACAAGCTCACTCTCTTCTGGGTCTAGGGCACATGGCCCACTGAAAGTTAGTCAGAAACTCGTTGGCCCTGGGGACCACCTGATGCTGATCATGTTCAGCTTTGCCTGGTGGGACAGCAGCGGCAAGAACTATCAGACTGAGGCAGCATCCAGGTCGGCTGCTACCCGCTGCACAGATGGAGCTTCTTCCACGCTTCCATCATCTTCCCTGAGCTCTGAGAGTGGATTGAGAAATGTGGGCTGCATGGGAGAGTCACTGGCTGCTGGCTCTGGTCTTCTCTTGCGTGGGCATGCAGCTCATTGGCAAACTTAGTGTGAGTCAGATGCATCAGATGCATGGTCTCCGTCTGCCATCATCATCTTCAGCTTCCATCATCATTCCAACTTCTGGAGAGTCGTGGCCATGGCGCTCATCATCCATGCGCCAGTCATCCATCACCATCTCATCCATCTTCCATCCTGTGGTATCACCATGCATCAGACCATCATCATCGATCCTCCATCCTTCCATCTCATCCATCATTCCATCATCTATTCATCCATCATCCATCATTCATTCATCCATCCATCCATCATCCATCTCCATCCATCCATCTATCATCCATCCATCCATCACCATCATCCATTCCATCATCCTCCATCATCATCATCATCATCTCATCCATCCATCATTCCATTTTACCATCCATCATCATCATCATCCATCCATCATCCTATCACATCCATCCATCACCATCACATCCATCCATCCATCATCCTCATCATCCAATCCATCATCATCCATCCATCCATCATCATCCATTCATCATCATCCATTCCATCATCATCCATCCATCCTCATCCATCCATCTCCATCCATCCATCCATCCATCATCCATCCATCCATCCATCCATCACATCCATCCATCCATCCATCATCCATCATCCATCATCCATATCCATCATTCATCCATCCATCCCATCCATCCATCATCCATCATCCATCATCTATCCATCATTCCATCCATCCATCATCCATCATCCATCCATCCATCATCCATCATCACACCATCTACCATTCATCATCCATCCATCCATCATCCATCCATCATCCATCCATCCATCATCCATCCATCCCATTCCATCATCCCATCCATCCATCATCCATCCATCATCCATCTACACCATCTTCCATCATCATCCATCCATCCATCTATCCCATCCATCACCCATCCATCACCCCTCTAGCCATTCATCATCCATCTATCATCCATCCATCTATTCATCCATCCATTCATCTGTCTGCAAGTCCACTCATTCAGTCATCTGTCTGCCAACTTCCCATTCACACACACTCATTCATGCCTGCTCATAGACCTACCACACCCATTCATCCCTCACTTGTCTCTCCTCTCTCCAGTATCCTCCACTCATTCCTCCACCCCTATCCATACCTATTCCTTATTCATCCTTTTCCATTCATCCCTTATTCACCCTACCCATACACCCCTCATTCACTGCTTCCATTCATTCATTGGTCCATCACTCGTCATTGCATTTGCTCATTAATCCATCTGCACACCATCTACGCGTGTATCCGTTATTCGCTTGTTTTTAATTCATTCACTTGCTTATTGATTTGTCCCTTATTACCAGTGAATTACTATATAGTTTTCTACTCAGAGTAACAAGTCTTGTTAAGCATTTCTTGCAGCCCAAACATTATGGTGGTTGCTGGTGGGCTTACAGAGGGCTTAGGCATCCTAGCTCAAACACTCGTGGCACTCAGCCAACTTGAGAGATGTGGGGATAACCCTCAGACAAAAATAACTGGTCAGTTCCCACGGAAGAGTCCATGAGTGCCATTTCTCCTCAGCTAGGGAAGTTAAGGAAGGCTGGGGACCACGCATTGGATACATGGGTGACCAACACACGACACTTACACAGTCTGGCCCCACTGTGACTACTATGCCCCTTCTGGGCAGCACAGTGTCTTACCAGCACATAGCACATAGGGGCGTTTAGATCCATTTTCCAGCCTGCTCACAGACCTACCCACCCATAGAACTATAGACTGCAGAGCCATTCCCCAAACCCGCCTGTTTTCAAAATCCAGTTGCCTCAGCCACACCAGGCCAGAACCCAGCAGATTGTCCATCCTCTCAGTCCCCAGACATAAAGCTGAAGGCTCTATCATCTGTCTTTGTCCCCTCAAATCTGCCCCTTGGGGTGGAGCCTCACTTAATTCCCTCTCTGGCCCCAAGGGCTGCCAGACTCTTTTCTGTTCCAAAAAGAAAGCAAAAGCAAAATGTGCCCAGCGCTCAGGCCTATGCCAGGCTGAGCCGCCCCTCACACAGAGCCCTGCCATTTCTGAGCGGATCTGCCTGGGGACAAGAAGATTAGAGGCTATGGAGGAGGGACGCTACTGCCAGCCCACGCTGCCGCCTAGGGAACTGGGCTGCTGCTGGGGCCAACCGCGTGGGTGGAAGCGAGCTGGAGCTCGCTGCTGAAATGGGAAAGGCCCAGGCAAGGCTGGGAGCCACGCATGATTGACGGGGAAGCCCTGGAAGAAACCGACTTTCAGAAGCTGGAGATGGGAGGCCCTCGGGTCCCGAGTGGGTGGACAGGGCCTCCTATCTTGCCTGAAGCTTAGACCCAGGACTCCCTACAGAGTCAGGATTTGTGAGACCAGGAAAGGGTGAGGGATGTGGGTCACAAGGAGAATCCATAGTGGGCAGCAGGAACATTCAGGCTGTGCTTAAACCCGGAAGACAGAAGCCAGGGGCCAGGCTGGAGGTCAGCGCTGATAGCAGTTTTGATTAATATCGAATCCTGCGACCCGGGTAAGGACATGGAAAAGGTGACCAGGTGTCAGAAGTGGTCACTTCTCTGTAGAGTTGGCACAGAAGCACCTTTAGCCTTTGCTGGCCGTGGGAATGCATGTTACTTTCTAATCAATGGCTTCTTACTGAGGCCTGGTCTTCACCCTCACGACCACCTTGACCAGAATGTTCACTCTCCGTTTCCTGTCAGATATGGACTCTCTGTGGTGGGGTGCATTCCTGAGGCACTTAAGAGGGATAGAGGCAGGGGCTCAGAGATTCGTGTGGCCGCCTGGCCACAGGGCCCCTTCAACTGAGCTCTTTCCTGGGGACTGACAGGAGACACCTGGTGCCAGGGAGTGCTTACAAGCCTGCTGCCATCTTCATTCCCCTCTGTGGGGCCAGGCAGTACACTTGTCCCACAATATCTATCCAGTTGTCTGTCACACCCCACAGTCAGTCTGTGCCATCTCCTTTCCTGCCACTGTCCCTTCTCCACTCGCTTTCCTGTGGTCCTCACGTGGAAAGGTGCTAAGACCATCTTAAGACAGGCAGAATGCTCTGTCAACAGTCATGGACGCTCGACAGGTAGCCCCCTCTGTGGGGAGGCAGAGCTGATGCCTCCCTTAGACCCAGGGACTGACCAGCCCTTTCAAAGCTCTTTAAGTTGGGAGTGGTTTCTCTGAGGACCTTCTGCCTTGTCTCTAACTCCCCACTTCCTAGGAGGGAGCCCTGGGGTCACCCTTCCCCACTGTGCCCACTGCCTCATTAGTCCAGAGAGGTTGAGGGAGAAAAAGGAAGGCCTGAATGTAGAGGCTGCTGGTGCCTGGTGAAGGCTCTTCCCCGTCTTCCTGTGGAACCCTGGGCAAGCCCCTCACTGTCTTTTCATCTGTAGCGCTCGACACTGGATGAACAGAGACTTTCCCCGTGACCCGGAGCTGAAATACACGGGGCCTGAATCTGCACTCTGACTGCCTGAACCTTTCACAGAAAGAATTTTAATTCATTTTCCTTTTGTAGATGAAGCTTCCGTACGGAACAGAAGGAGGGGGGGTGGGTGAGAGCCCAGCGTCCTGGGCTCTGTGCCTCTGAGCTGTTTGTCATCAGGAGTGTTCAAATCTCTTAGGGTCTCAGTTTCCAGTCCAGCAGTGCCTGGGTGAACTTGACCCGTTTCCTCAACAGGTCCTGAATCTCTTCTTGGCCTTGCTGCTCAGCTCCTTCAGTGCAGACAACCTCACAGCCCTGACGAGGATGGGGAGATGAACAACCTCCAGCTGGCCCTGGCTCGCATCCAAAGGGGCCTGCGCTTTGTCAAGAGGACCACCTGGGACTTCTGCTGTGGGCTCCTGCGGCGGCGACCTAAGAAACCCGCTGCTCTTGCCACCCACGGCCAGCTGCCCAGCTGTATTACTGCCCCCAGGTCCCCACCACCCCCAGAGGTGGAGAAGGTGCCCCCAGCCCGCAAGGAAACACGGTTCGAGGAAGACACTCGACCGGGCCAGGGCACCCCTGGGGATACGGAACCTGTGTGTGTTCCCATCGCAGTGGCTGAGTCAGACACTGACGACCAGGAAGAGGATGAAGAGAACAGCCTTGGCACAGAGGAAGAGTCCAGCAAACAGGTCAGTCATCCCCCCGCCCCGTCCTGATGGGACAGCCACCTGCTTGTATGGAGTCCAGAGCACAGCTCCTAGCCTCAACCAGACTACCTCAGCAGTCGCACAGGGAGAAAGCCCCACAGCAGCTGGCCCCTCAGAAGGGTGCCAACTCCAGCTTGCCCATTTATCCTGCTAATTGGTATTCATCCCTGGCTAACCTTACAGACAGGGACCATGAGGCGTGGTCAGGCATACTTGATGAATACCTCCATCCCCCGCCCCACCCCCAACTCTGACCATTGTGCAACAGGACCAGCAGAGACAGACGTCCGGGTGAAAGAGGGCTACGGTTTGGTGACCTCACAACCATCTCTTCCCCTCCTCCCATGCCTGAGGCTAATTCTGAGATTTAAAAATAAGTATCCCTGAGATGGAGGTGTCAGAGACACCACTATCTTATCTCTCAACCTGTTATTTTTAACACTTAGGACCAGAGTCTGGTCAAAGCAGAGTGTCTGTCCCTCAGGTTTCCCTTGACCTGAGCTGGGCTCCATGCTGGTCCTTAGGTCCCTAGGTCAAACGTAACCAGTTTCCCCTCCGTGTTGGTGGCCCTTCCTGGCTACCTCCTCAGCTGTCAGTATCTGGGCCCAGGTCCATGGTTCTGCCTCCCCTGCCTCAGAGGGCCTCACAGTCCAGACTTGGCCCTTTTACTCAAGTTGTAGGGCCTTAACGAATGGCTGAGGAAGGGAGGGCTGGGGTTACTAGGACCACAGCTTCCAGTGTCTCCTGCACAGGAGATGGGAGTAGAATTCTGGCTGTTCTTTCTTTTCCCCTTCCCCTGGGACCAGGACAAAGTGTGTGCATGCGTGCGTGTGCGCGTGTCCATGCATACATGAGTACATGCATGTGTGTGCGTGTGTGCATGGTGTGTGTGTGTGTGGTGTGTGCGTGCATGCGTGGGCAAGTGCGTGCGTGACTTGTGGGAATCAGTGCAGGCTAATCACTGCAGTATCTTCAGAACTTGAGAAGTCAGCGCATCTTCCTGAGGAGAGCTGATAGCATTCATAAGATGGGCATCGTGGTCCAGCTGCACCCTTAAATATGCTGAGCTTGGCCCATACTTAACCAGAACCTCTCACTTACTGACCCAAGTCAACAAAGCAAGGGGTCCTTGGTAGATGGAGGTTCATGAAGAGGCCAGGAAGCAGTGGGCGGGGGCTGCAGCCCACAAGGACAGGGCCCTGGAGACCCTCTGCCTGAGTGATTGGGCTCTGCTCATGGGATCTTTTCAGCAGGAATCCCAAGTTGTGTCTGGTGGCCACGAGGCCCCCAGGAGCCCAGGGCCTGGAGCCAGGTGTCAGAGACCACGTCCTCTGAAGCTGAGGCCAGTACATCTCAGGCAGACTGGCAGCAAGAGCGGAAAGCGGAGCCCCGGGCCCCGGGGTGTGGTGAGGTAACAGTGGGGTCTGCTGCTGGGACCAGGGCCAGGCTGCAAGAGGCTACAACACCAGCTACATTTGCTAAGGGGAACCAGAGCAAGTGTGTCACTGACAGCACAGAGATGCGTTACAGAGAGGAGGGTGGGAAACCAGTGTCATAGCAGGGAGAGATGGTACCCACCCCAGCTCAGGACTCTGAGGCCCAACTAAGCCAGTCCTTCTGCGTGCTCACCCTTCTCACGCTTTGCCCTTGTGTTCTTGTGCCAATCGGCAAGCGTTTGTCCTGTGACTCCCCGTATCCAAAGGGGACTTGAATGATCTTCAGAACAGTTCTCACAATATCAGTCATGTGATGCCTCTTCCCTGTGTTCCCTGCAAAAACTAAAAAGAAGGGAGGGGGCATCTCAGCCTGTCATCAGGATTTACTGTGGCCACAAAAAGGCTTTCCTTTGAATTAACTGCCACACACTCAGAAACTTTTGTGTTTAAAATAAAAAAAAAAAAAAAATCCACGTTTCTTGTTTCTCTTGAAAACTTGAGAGTGGTCCTACCAATGCTGTAGACAGGAGGTAGCCATTCCCCAGCCTCCGGCTGGAGCTCTCTGGTTTGCCACAACACCTGCCCGATTGCATGTGTGACCTGCCTGGCTCCTCTGTGTATCTGAGTTTTGAGCCCCCAAGCTAAGGGCCAGCCATGCTGTTCAGCCTCCCTTGCTTCAAGCGTGTGGAAAGGAAGCTATGTGCTCAGAGAGTGCCGGGTGATCTCACTCCTCAGCCCAGTGCCTGTAACTCTGGTTCTGTAAGACAGGCCTAGGATGCCCCACCATCATAGCTGACTGTCCTCACCGTGCGGGTCAGCCTTCTCCCTAGATGGCCTAACACTTGACATGGAGTAGGAGGATCTGGGATCCCAAGCCTCAGGAGAGAGTGTGAGCTTTGCGGTTTCTTCCCTTCAGATGTTTGTGGTCCTCCGAGAGAGGAGGCGAGAGAAGTGTTGTGGTGTTCCCAGGGGAAGGACTTCCTCCAGGCTGGGCCTGTAGCTGGGTTGGTAGAGTGCTTGCCTAGTGCACAAAGCCCTGGTTCCATCCCTAACGCCGCACAGACTGGGAGTATCGGCCTACAGTTGCAATCCCGGTGCTTGGGAAGTGGAGGCGGGAAGATCAGAAGTTCAAGGTCAACAGCAGCTGCAGTGAATTCCTGTCTCAGACAGAAAGGAGGGAAGAGGGGAAGGCGCTGCCTCCCTCCTGTAGTAGGATCCGGAGAACTCCTGACAGCCCTCTGGGCCTTGCTCAGCTCTGAGCCTGCAAAGCCCCAGCTGGGATAGCCAGCCTCAAGAACATGGGCCAGGAAACAGACCTCTACCACTCTGGTCACTCCAAGCAGGCTGTCCCCTCCCATGAGACCTAGTCCCTGAGACCGCAAACCTCAGAAGTGACAAGAAACAGGAGGTACAGATGCGGGCATAGGGATTCATCCCAGAAGGGGAAAGAAGGTGGCAAGAGCCACAAGGGCCAGGCTGCAGCATTCAGTCAAGAGCCTAGACTGGCCTCAGGCATAAGTTCTGTTCCCCACAAGCAGAAGTAGGCATTACACTCTGTGTAAATGACTTGTGGGGCAGTACTCCCTAGAGAGGCCAGGAAGGACACCAGAGAAGCAGATTCGGAGAAGAGAGGAGCTAGACCAAGGCCAAGAGCAGGTCTGCTGAAGTAGACTTCCGAGTGTGCTAGTGGGGAGCTACAGACCATCAAGCCGGACCATGTGCTGTCCCACATTAAGGCCTGAGGTGACCACCCCAGCTGGCGGTTCACTGGCTGAACTGTTCTGGAAGAGGGGCCAGCTAAGCTAGGTTTCACAGTGGTAGGACAGCGAGTTCTACCTACCCACAGACGTGTGTCATCACCCTGAGCCACAAGGCACAGACACTCACTCACAGGCTACCAGATGTCCTTCCTACAACAGTGGTCCTCAACCTTCCTGATGCTGCGACCCTTTGATACAGTGTCTCATGTCATGGTGACCCCCAACCATAAAATCATTTCATTGTTACTTCATAACTATACTTTTGCTACTGTTACCAATCATAATGTAAATATTTGGGGAGACAGAGGTTTGCTGAAGGGGTTGCAACCCAAAGGTTGAAAAACCACTGACCTGGAGCCTCCCTGGGAACCAACCAAGTTATGAAGGCCTAGGGCCAGGGAGGAGAAGGTTCCAGCACTTTTCTCTGTCCCAGCACAATGCCTGTGTGAGCTGACTGGGAAGCATGGTCTGCTGCTAGCATGTTCTCTGCATGTCTGACCTGCTGCTGTGTGCCTGTGTCTTGGCTGTGTGCCCGTGTCTTAGTTTTGATTCTGTTCTGGATATGTGTCTGCGTGCCAATGGGTGCTCCCACTGTACCCCTACTTTGTCTTCTCTTGTCCAAGCTAGATGTGTTCCTTAACCTGAATTCTCCCAAATCCCCTCACTCTAGCACACCCCAGCCCTAAACCCCACACACCAGAACCACAGACCCAGCCTCTGCTCCACCCTCCTTAAGTGGCTCTGTGGTAGGCATTGAACCATATCTACCTCAGAGTCACGGGCGTACAAAGAGGGAGCCATCTGGACTCAACCTAGGCTTCCCCCAGATGCTAAGCTGGAGCTGGAGCTGGAGGCTGGTCTTCAGCCCACGCCATCCCTCCCCTCCCCCACAGACCCCCGAGGACAGTTACTCAGAGGGTAGCACCGCTGACATGACCAACACTGCCGACCTCCTGGAGCAAATCCCAGACCTTGGTGAGGACGTCAAGGACCCAGAAGACTGCTTTACTGAAGGTACCAGGCAGCTCTCAGCCACACCCAGAGGGGACAGGAGAACCAAGAGTTCCTCAGTACCTGGGCCGTGCCATGCCTCACCCTGAGCTGGAGTCTGCTTCCCTTTACCATTCCCCTGTGATGTGGATCATAGTGGGTCTGCCCATGGTGCAGGGCTGGACAATATCACTAAGGGATAATAGGCCCGTGCTGGTGGCATGGCAGGCACTTGTGAGCCAGCTTAACCAGGTCCACCACACCCTGTACATGGAGTCTTTCCCTGTCTACCCAAGTGGCTGTGGTATACGGCCATGTTGGTGACTGACATCTGCACACCTTTGTAAATGGGTGCATTGGATGGTAGCTATGGTTTTCCACCACATGCTGCTGCAGTGTTGGTGGTCACTTAGGGATCCACCATTCCCAAGGGGGTAGATCATGGGAGATAAGTGTCTCCAGAGTCATTATCTAAGGGGAACAGGCTGGCAGCCATGCCATCCCCAGCCCCACCCCCTGCTCAGTCCAGCCAGCATCCTCAACAGAGTGCTGAGTGTGTGGCTCTGCAGAGAGCACCCACAGACCTCCCGCACTCTGACCCCACACCATGTACCCCATCATCCTCAGTCATCCCCTCAAACAGGCAGCCTTCTGCCATCAGACTGAAGTGTTCATAGGCCTGTCGCCCTTCTCCAACAGGCTGCGTCCGACGCTGTCCCTGCTGCATGGTAGACACAACGCAGGGCCCAGGGAAGGTCTGGTGGCGATTGCGCAAGACCTGCTACCGCATTGTGGAGCACAGCTGGTTCGAGACTTTCATCATCTTCATGATTCTGCTCAGCAGCGGAGCACTGGTAACTCCTGGGGATGCGGGGCCGGGCAGAGAGGGCTACAAGAAGAAAGGAACAGGAGGGGAACATCGTCAGCTAGAGTACCAGGTCAGAAAATGGGGCGGTGCCTCTGTAATGGGCTCCCAGGCCCCTTGGAGCAGAGCAGGCTCAGAAATCCAACATATACAGCAGCTATGCAGGTCAGAGAAGAGGGCCTGGCCCCTGCCCTGTGTCCAGCACACTGCCTTGTTCCATGAAAGGGAAATTATTTTCTCTGGATTTCCAGCCTCCTACATTAGAGCTTATCCACTTGCCTTCTGCGTCAGATGTGCTGCAAGGCCATTAAACCACAGCCATGACTGGTTGGGCATAGCAGCTCCACACTACCCATGCCTTCTGTGTGGGCCACAGGCTGAGCCATGTAGTTCACATGTTGTCACATTCTGTGAGTGCATCAGCTTCTATGGAAACATCTGTCACTCACCTCCACCATTCAAAAGCCCCGGGTCTGGTATAGTAAGGCAGATGTGTCCTTAACCTTTCTAAGCTTTCTGTGTTTCTGGCCTCAGGGTCTTCCACTCTACTTGAAGAAACCAGACTCCACAGGTTTGAGAGGTCAAAGGTCAGCGCGAGGTAGAAACAGTGAGAATGGAAGGGAGGACTCTGAGTGGTGAGGTCAAGTGGAGGAGGAGCAGCTAGGGAGGACTCCCCGGAGTAAGCGTGGAGGCTCACAGTAGAGGACAGCCAAGGAGGAGAGGTGAGACCCTCCAAAAACTTCCCATCTGGCTTACAAGCACCAGCTCTGGGCCTTCAACAAAGATGGGCCCAGCCCTAGAGATGGTTGAGGGAGGTGCCAGAGAGCATGGAGTAACTCAGAGGAAGTGGGGAGCAGGCACGCGTATTGTTGGCAACAGGAAAAGAGGGAGCACTTTGCGCACCCCTCCCTGCTTTAGTGCGGGCCTGGAGCCATGACTTGCAGCCGAGCCCGCTGTTTTACCATCTGCAGCCAGAGCCAAGTCTCCGTAGGCTTCAGAGAAGTATGATTTGACAATATGTTAACAAGTTTTGTTTTTAAACAGCCACAAACAAGGGCAGCCAGAGCCATTTAGTCTGGGCTGTGCGGGAAAATCTCAGGCTGGCATAAGTGAGGAGGAGTTTTGGCAAGCATCTGGTGAATCTAATCAGGGTAGTCAGCCAAGCACTGTTGCTAAAAAACCGCGTCAATGATATACTGGGGGAAAGAAGTCTACATGTGTTGTTTAAAGTTATAGACTTGTTTAACAGAAAGCAAACTGTATCCCTTCCAAAGTGCTGAGGAGGAAAATTTAAGAAAACAGAGATCTAAAAAAGAAAGAAAGAAAGAAACTGAAAGGAAGTATAGAAAATAGAAAATTATATAGCCAAGCAAGATCAAGCATATTTTAATAATAAACGTAACTGGATAAAATTCACTTTTTAAAAGGAAAAGGACTCTTATCTTGAAAAATTATCAGCCATGTGCAAGAAACTGACTCAAAAATACTAAACATAAAACAAAATTTGAGCTGGTTGAATTCCTTTATCCAAAATGCTTGGGTCCGGAAGTGTTTCTGATTCTAGGGTTTGGGCATTTGAGACCATTTGCATAAAATGGCCAGGTGAACACCCTACACCCAAATTTCATGAATGCTCTTATCTGGAATCTTGGTGTCATATCGGCTCTCAAAAAGTTTCAAATTTCAATTTTTTTTCCTTAGGGATGTATATTTTTATATTTTTCTCCTTGATACCTGGTCAAAAGCACCTTAAGAAAGGAATGGCTGCTTTGGGGGTCACACAAGGAGTACATGGTCCATCACAGCTGGGGAGGCCTGCTTTGGGGTCACACATTGAGAGCGCACAGTCAGTCCATCACAGTCTGTGGAGACCTGCTTTGGGTCACACAGTGAGAGCGCACAGTCAGTCCATCACAACTGGGGAGGCACGGGCTGGAGCACAAGGCTGCTACTCACATCTGGGCTGATCCAGAAGCAGAGAGAGGTGGCTTTTGGCCCTCATCCTGCCTTTTCTTCCCGCTATGCCCCCCCCAACCTATGGAATAACACCATTCACTTAAGAGTGAACATATTAACTGCCCAGTTAATCCTGTCTGGAAACACACAGATGTGGCCAGGGCAGTTTTATGGTAAATTTAGATTAGGTCAATTTAACAATGAAGACTCTATGTGTCTGTGTGTGTGTGTGCCTGTGTCTATGTGTGTGATGTGTATGTCTTGTGTACATGCATGTGTACATATATGTCTGTGTATCTATGTGTATCTATGTCTGCATGCACATGTGTGAAGGAGTCAGTGGAGGCCAGAGGGGTTGTCAAATCCTCCAGGAGTCACGTGGTTGTGAGCTGCCCAGTGTGGGTGCTAGAAACCAAACCCTAGTCCTCTACAAAAGCAGATCATGCTTTTAACTCTCAGCTCCCACATTAAAATATTTTAACTAACAATGGGATTATTTTCTTCTCTCAGAGCCAGTTATTTTCTCTCCCACTAACAGACATGTCAACAGAAGTCAGGGCATTTTTGTTGGTGTATTAATATTAAACAATGTTTAATTCAAGGTAAAAAGTTTGAGCTAAGACAGTGAAGGTCCCAACCTACAATTAAAGTACAACTATTGGGGCTGGAAAGATGGCCCAGCAGTTAGGAGCACACACTGCTCTTACAGAGGACATGCTCTTACACGTCCCCACAAACATGGTGTGGCTCACAGCTGCCTATAACTCCAGCTCCAGAGAACTCAACAGCTCTAGTATTTATGAATACCTGCATCCACATGCATATTCCCCCACACACATATATGTAATTAAAAGGAAAATGCATCTACAAATGCAATATTGGAGCCAAAGAGAAGGCTTAGCAGTTAAGAGCACTGGCTGCTCTTTCAGAAGACCTGGGTTAGATTCCCTACACCCAAGTGGGAGCTTACAAGTGCCTGTAACTCCAGTATCAGGGGACATGTTGCCCTCGTCTGGCCTCCGTGTGCACCAGGCAAATACATGTTACACAGACACCCTCAGATAGAACATCCGTACGCATAAAAATAAATACATTAATTTTTTTTAAAGTTAAAATATATTATGATCATTACTTGAGATTACATAGCATTTAAGCCTAAAGCAAAAAACAAAAACAAAAACAAAACAAACAAACAAACAAAAAAAAAAACTACTGGAGAATAAATAGAAAAAAAAGCAATCAAGTGCTTTGGTACTGAATCTTCCCTGTGGTAGGTTTGTGACAGATCAAGTAGAAAGAGCAAGATAGTAAAAGACGTTAAAGAAAAAAAAAGGTAAATAATTAACAATTAAGTAGAACTGCCTACGAGGCACTGTTTTAAATATTTCATAAATATTAATTTCAGTTAATTATCACACAAGCCCTGGGAAATGAGCACTACTGTTAAAAACAAGTCTACAGATAAAGAAGTTGCTATAAATACCAAACTAGAGGCCAGGGATGCATTTGCCTATACTATGCAAACTTTGCTTTGATCCCTAGCACAGAGATAGATTGATAGATACATAGATAGATAGATAGATAGATAGATAGATAGATACATACATACATACATACATACATACACACACATATCCCTAGCACAGAGATAGATACCTGCATACATATATACACATACATATGTATACACCATACATACATACACACATATGTATACACACATACATATATATGTATATACATACACACATATGTATACCACACATACATATATATGTATACACATAATACATATACACATATATGTATACACACATAGATACATACATACACACATACGTACATACACGCACATACATACATAGAGAAAAACCTGACTGGGGAAAGCTTGGACAGAGCACACTGAGGCCAGTGTGTGTGGTGCAGTCAGTGCTGTAATCAGAGGGAAATTCATAGAGGAACATTTTTATCAATAAATAAAAAGATCAGATTTAAAAAATTTTTTATTTTTTTCAGATTTGTTTTGCAAATATTTTCACAACTGTTGAGATAATTATATGTTTTAAAAATCTTTTTTGTTCACATAAATAGATTTCCTGATGTGGCAATGTTCTGATGTTTTAAGAAATATGTATGATATATTATTTTAAATCTGTTACTGAATCCTATTGGCAAGATTTTTTTTTCAAGAGGTTTTGAGTGACCAATAGATTGTTTAACTGAAGGAATTAGAAATAGAAGGTCAGTCCCATAGCTCAGGAGATAAAAGTCTTTGCCACACAAACCTGGAAACCTGAGTTCCTTCCCCCAAACCCGTGTAAAGATGGGAGAAGAGAAGCAACTCTACAGATTGCTGTCTGACCTCCACACACACCAGGTGACCTTTACATATGCCAGGTGATCTCCACACACACCAGGTGACCTCCAGGGTGTGCACACTCACCAACCCCTCTCCCACTCAACTGTCAGCCAATTAATAAAATTGTTTAAAAATTATGAATGTAAGGACAAGACAATCTTGAGCAAACCAAGGATGTGGTTAATAAAATAAAAATATAAATTAATGAATTGGAAAGTAAAGAGCCAATTGGCATAAAATTCTATAGCTAATCCCTTGAAAATATGATCAGAAAAAAAGTAGCTAACCTCATTTCTTATGTTTCCCAGAATGGAGTCTATCAGAGTCTAAGAGAAGAAAATAATTCTATTGCTATCTAAAATATTCTAATATGGATGCCAGAGAGATGGCCCAGTGCTTAAGAGCGTGTAGTGCTCCTTACGGGACCAGGGTTGGGTTCCCAGCACACACATTGGGCAGCTCACAAGCACATGGGGCTTCAGAGAGATCCGATGCCTTTTTCTGGCCTTCATGGGCACCTTTACACACAACACACACACACAAACACACACACACACACACACAAATCTTGAAGGGAGGGAGGGAGGAAGAAAGGGAGGGAAGGAGAGAGAGAGAGAGAGAGAGAGAGAGAGAGAGAGAGAGAGAGACAAAGACAGAGAAAGAAAGGGGCTGAGGAGAGTGTTCATTGCTCATTGCTCTGGTAGAGAATTCTGGTAGGGTTCAGTTCCCAGAACCCACATAACCACATGCTATGCTCTGTAACTCCAGTTTTGAGGGATCTGATGCCATCTGCTGGCCTCCTTGGGGCACTGCACACATGATGTACATACATGCAGGCAAAGCACTTATATATGTAAAATAAAAACAAATATTTAAGAAAAAGAAAAACCTGAAAATATTCTAATGTCTGAAAAAAATGGAAAGCATATATACCTGTTAAAACTAAATCTGGTTTCATAACCTTCAAAAACACTGAAAAGAAGACATGCCGGTTTTCAGACCACAGACTACATACTCAGGAATAATGGTGCGAGAATCTGGTAAAATGCAAGTGGGATCCAGTAATAAATTTTAAAGATTAGGTACATCACATGTATATTCTTAAGATGTCAAAATGCCGATATGTCCCAGAATCTATTTCAGTGAGTAGAAAACAGGTAACATACAATTATTTAATTGAAAGAATAAAAGCAACCACAAAAGACATAAAACATTCCCTTAGTTTACTGAAAAACTCAGCTTCTGCCCTCATTAGGGATAAATCACTTGAAACATTTTCATTAAAGTTAAGAATATGGAGAGAATCATTTAATTGCTCTCTAGCTATTAATCATTATCTAATGATAATCTTTAAGTACTTACCAGGATAATTAATTAGGTATACGAGAGAAAAATCAGTGAATATAAAAGCAAGAATTGAGACCCGGAATGGTGGTACACACCTTTGATTCCAGCATTCAGGAGACAGAGGCAGGTGGATCCCTGAGTTTGGAGCCAGCCTGGTCAACCGATCGAGTACTAGGTCAGCCAGAGCTACATAGTAAGGTAGTTAGGCCCTGTCTCGATTAAAAAAAAAAAAAAAAAGGAACGGGGGGAGAGAGAGAGAAGAGAGAGAGAGAGAGAGAATGAATGAATTTAAAAGCAGGCCAGGAGATGGTGTGGAGGTGGGGCAGGGGTTGAGCATGCCACACTAGAGCTGGGACCTGAGTTTGAATCCCTTATGTGAAGCTGGATGTCCTGGCACACATCTATAATCCCAGAACTCAGCAAGATGTGAGGTGGAGACAGGAGAACCCTTGCAGCTCTTGGGCCAGCTAGCCTGCTGCACACAAAGCAAATTAGAAACCCTGTCTCAAACAAGATGGAAGGTGAGAATTGACACGGGGTTGTCTGACTGACTTTCACATGCATGCATGAACTGCTCACACACACACACACACACACACACACACACACACACGAGCATGCACACACACCAAATACACGAGTACATTGCATGCACACAGAAGACTTTTTTTAAAAAAGGACCAGAGAGGGGCTGGAGAGATGGCTCAGGGGTTAAGAGCACTGCCTGCTCTTCCAGAAGATTTAAGTTCAATTCCCAACACCTACATGGCCGCTCCAGTTCCAGGAGATCCAGCGCCCTCTTCTGGCCTCTGCGGGCACTGCATGCATATGGTGCACAGACATGCATGAAGGCAAAACTCCCATACACAGGAAAATAAAATATTGTTTAAAGGGGGAGAGATTATTAATATTGTTTAATTGGAGAGATGGCTCTTAACCACTCGCTGCTCTTCCTGAGGGCCTGGGTTTGATTCTCAGCACTCATATGGTAGCTGTCAGCCATCTATAACTCCAGTTCCAGAAGATCCTGTGTCCTCTCCAAGGGTACAAAGTATATATGTAGTCTGTAGACACACATGCAAACAAACACTCATACACATGAAATAAAAAGTAATCATAATCAGATGGGGGCTGAGGCTGTAACTCAGTAATAAAGCACCAAGAGAGACTCTGAGTTCACTTCCCCACATGGCAAGAAAAAATTGAAATGAACAATAGTATCTATTTGTGGATAATACAGTCACATAGGGAAAAGATTAATCCCACTAAAATACTCCATGGGCCAAGGAGATAGCTCAGCTGATGAAGCACTTGCCGTGCAACCCTGAGGCCTGGATTCAATTCCTGGAAGGTAGACAGGAGAGCCACTCCACAGACATGTCCTCTGACCTCCACACACATATCACACACGCCACACACATGGATCACACAAACAACCTTTTAAATCAACTTTTTAAATTAAAAGATGAAAGGAGTTTGAAATTGCTCATACTAAGAAACAAACAACAAACAAACAAAAAACATGGCAAACTGTAAAACAGGATACAAAGAGCTATTACTGCTGATACTGTTTTATCTGGATGGGAAATGTAATACTTCTCTGCTGTTTTCCTGTTGCTAAAAATATTACTGGTAACAGATATAACAAAAATGTAAGAGAGGTCTGCTAAGGAAGTATAAAGTCTTGCAAGTCTTGGAAAAAAAAAAAGACAGACTCCACACTGTGGTCTGAGGTAGGAAGGCTAGAGAGTAGTCGACAAACAGTTAATTCGGAGCCAGAGCCGGAGCCGGGGAGAGGGATCCGTGAGGGAGAGCTGCTTGCCACCAGGCCTGAGGGCCTAAGTTGCTGCTCCTCCCCCACCCCTCCTCCACCCCTCCCCTCCCCCTGCCCCCAGCTACATCCCACCCCTGGCCCACATGGTGGAAGAAGACAACCAGGTCCCTATGGTTGACCTCTGACCTCGACACAAGTGCTATGGCATGCCCCTGTCCCCACCTCCCAAATAAATAAAAGGAACACTTTTTTAAAAAAATGAAATAGTACTACATTCTAATAATGATTTTGAATGAACTTGATAAAATATCACTAAAATTTATCTTCAAAAGTACCCAAAACAAACAAACCATAAAGGTCATGGGAACAAACAGCATCGGAGGAACAGCGGAGGGGCTTGGGGTGTGGCTCAGAGATAAACCACTTGTCTAGAAACAGGTCAGGTCCTAGGTTCCATCCCAACACCGAGAGGAACAAAAAATCTAACACCAGAAAGACGTGGAGTAGATCTACATAAATAGAGAAATGTCACACACGGTGAGATTGACTTCTGATTAGTGGATTTTATGTGGACTTTTTAATAAAATGTTGGAGCAGTTGACAAACCATGGAGAAATTTTTATTAAAACACATATTTATTCTTTACCAAATATATATTAGATTTTTTTTTTGAAATCATAATATAAACCACCAAACTTTAAAAGAGAGGAAAGGAAAGAATTCTGTTTTCTGGTCTCAGAATAGGTGAGGACATTTTAAAATGAGTTTCTTTTCAGTGTTTGGCTGTTTTGCCTGCGTGTATGCATGTGCACCGTGTGTGCCTGGAGCCTGAGGAGGCCAGAAGCAGGTGTCGGATCCCCTGGAACTGGGGTTACAGATGGTTGTAACACTGTGTGGGTGCTGGGAATCGAATCCAGGTCCTCTGGAAGCACAGCCAGTGCTCTTAACAGCTGAGCCATCTCTTCAGCCCCCAGGTGGTGACTTTCTTAACACAATACCAAAGATTGTGCTAAGTGAATATTATAACCAAGGATATCACTATATTAAATATGTGGAAATGCACATTTAGCATGGCAAACAAGACTCAGAGGCACACAGCAGACTAGAATAGAGTGCTCCGTGGATGGAGTGCCAACTGATCTCTTCTGGGCTTGCTCACAGTCTGTCCCCACCTTTGTTCTAACATTGGGAATCTAGAACTGCGCCCTCAACAAATAGACACATTGTTAGCTTCAGTGTCGCCTCTGACGTACAACCTCTGAAAACAGTGACAAGCATTAATGTATTCGCATCAGTGCGCAAAGATTCAGAGCCTTTGCCGGAAATTACTTTGATGGAAAAAGTAACTTCTTTGGTTTTCTTATTTGATTAGTTAGGGTTTTGCTTTTGTTTTTTAAAGGATTATTTTAAGGTTTTACTGCATTGGTTTGAGTGCACACATTCCATGGAGAACTTGCAGGAAGCTCCATCTCACAGCTCCCAAGGATCTCAATTGCCTATCCCCTCTGAGCCATTTTGTTGGGCCCAGTTGGCTGGTTTTTGAGACAGATCTCACCAGGTAGCCTCATGTTCGTTTGGTAAGCCTCCAGTCTCAGCCAACCCAAGTTCTGGGGTTACACCCAGCTTTTTACTACTCTTGCAGAGGATCTAAGTTCAGTTCTCATGTCTCACAACCAACTATAACTCCAGCTTCAAGAGATCTGATGCCATCTTCTGGCCTCAGCGGGCACTGCACTTACATACGCCTACACATAAACACGTGATTAAAAGATGAAAATTTTTAAAGTAATTTCAAGGCAAATGTTTGATGTAGCCTCTAAAACCGCATTGTGTGTATGTGTGTGCACACATGCACATACACAAGTTCTCACAAATGGTATCTGAATGTTAGCGCCCATTCCAGTATGTTCATGAAATTGGAAACATGCCAGTTTTGATCCTCTCTCTCTCTCTCTCTCTCTCTCTCTCTCTCTCTCTCTGTGTGTGTGTGTGTGTGTGTGTGTGTGTGTGTGTGTGAATTTATGTAGAGCTCTGGAGCTTGAACCCAGAACTTTATGCGTGCTTTTTACTAAGCTATATCCCCAGACCTTGTTTGATTCATAAGAAGCACATTTTTTTTTTCAGTAAAAATAAAGACATAGACATATGTAGACCAATGAATCTCCTTTTATTTTGAAGGTTCCCAAGTCCATCCAAGGGCTTGGATTGTACTGCCTTGCTGCCCACACAGGCCCAATTAGCCATACTGAGGCCTCAGCTGTGTGTCCCCAGGCACTGCACACAGTACTCATCCCTGGATCACAGCAGAGGCCCTGAAGTCAGACAGGGGCCCAGGGGTGACAGAAGGACGCAGCTCCTCAGGATCCCCGGTGACATGTTGCCTAGACAGAGAGCCTCAGAGCACTCTGGCTGGAGAGGAGTTGAGCAGAGGAGGAAGGGCAGCCGGAAGCCCCAGCCACTTCCCCCGTGGCTCAGAGGGGCCGCTCTGGTGGAGGCAGGAATGAGGAGGGGGGAGGGGACCTTTTCTCATCTTTATTGTGCTGGGACAGGTGGTCCCTGTGTTTGTTATAAGGAGACCTTAGTCTTTGTAAGAATGGAGTCCAGTATAACTCCCTGTGGAAAATGGTAAATATACAAGATAAGTAGAGTGAATTAAAAATGGAGGAAAGCCAGAGGTTTGCACACCGTGCCCAGCAGAAGACTGTGAGCTGAGCGCCTGTTCCCTCTCTGGTTTAACTGGGCATGTTTGGGAACGCTTAATTAACTGCTTTCTACATCTTATTTATTTATTTAATTCACATGATTTACTTCTATTTTTGCTGTGATAGAAATCAAACCAGGAGCTTTCCACATGCTAAGAAAGGGCTGACTACAGAGTTATAAGCCAGCATTTATTTATTTATTACTTTTTATTCTTGAGGCAGGATCTCACAACGCTCCCCAAGCTAGCCTCGATAGCTTTTCTCCCCCTCCCCCTTTTCTCTCTCCTCTTTCCCTCTCTCTCTGTCTCTCTCCAGCTAAGGCTGGCCTCGCGGTATCCCTGCCTCAGGCTCGCACACCAAGCCCAGCCAGGAAAGCCATCTGTAACAGCACACTAGCCTGGAACTAATGTTTGTTCTTTGGTGCAGAGGGGACACACTGCCCAGCTAGCCACCTACAGTGAGGACACCCTCCTGACCAGCTATGGTTGGAGGAGAGGAGATAACAGCTGTGAAAGGGGCCATACTTCCTTCACGAGTGTCTGGACTCAGTTTCCCCACTCCTGAGCAGCAGCTGTTGCTGGGAATTGTGCCCCTGCAGGGTGAACTGCTTGGAGGGGATCTGGACTCTCAGTTCCCCCTCCCCCCATCTGCCTTGCCCACAGGCCTTCGAGGACATCTACCTGGAGGAGCGGAAGACCATCAAGGTTCTGCTGGAGTACGCAGACAAGATGTTCACCTATGTCTTTGTGTTGGAGATGCTGCTCAAGTGGGTGGCCTACGGCTTCAAGAAGTACTTCACCAATGCCTGGTGCTGGCTGGACTTCCTAATTGTGGATGTGAGTGGGCACGTGAAGGAACCCAAGAGGCGGGGGCTCGTGGCAGTGCAAGGGATGGACAGGCAGAGCCAGGCAGAATCCCCACGTGGAATTGGGGGTGCTTAGCTGTGTTGTGGGGCAGGTGAGCAGAAGGAAGACAGGAATCTGAAACCTAGACCTCGGGTCGGGGAGGAAGGAGGCAGCTGAGAGCAGAGGCCTGCCTCAGAGAAGGATCTGTGGGAGACAGTCAGAGAACAGAGATCTGTTCGGGCAGGGTCCTGGGACAAGAGCAATGACTAGACATGCTGTCAGGATGACCAGAAGGAGGAGGTGGACAGACATTTCTGTATTGAATTGTGGCTATCTGTCCCCTGAGGACCTAGTCTGCCCAGGGTGTGTCCCAGGATGGCAAGTGCAAGAAGTGAGCATGTACTCTGAGCTCTCAGTCAGCAGGGGCTGAGAGACTCAGTCAAAGGGAAGCCCCTTTCCTGGACTCCAGAGCCTGCAGGATGAGGGTAGGCCCGATAGGTCAAGGCGGGAGGGCAGACAGAGCTGAGGGGGGACAATGCTCAGGTGAGGAGCATCCCTGAATCTACTTTCAGTGAAGGAAGTGGGGCTCAGGAGCCCAGGCGTGTCTGCATCTTTGGGATGGGCTCTGCAGGAAAGAGTGGCCATCAGGATCTACAGCCACTACCAGAAAGTATGGATCTGTTGGTGACTCTTGGGCTTAGCACTGGGGTTTATACACCAGAAGAGCTGACTTGTTTGCAGAGAAGAGACTCAGCCCTAATAGTCATAGGCAACACCCAACTGAAGCCACCTAGGGTTTCAACCATGGTGTCTTTACATTTGGAGACCCAGTGGGAGGGAGAGTACAGAGAATCAGGTGCCTGGGCCCCCAGCCTAACCTTTTTCTATATCCCCAGAGAACACTGAATGTGTGGCAGTGGGCTGGGGTGGGTGCAGCCTGGCCCAGTTCTTTCAGCCCTGAGGTGAAGGTTCTGTTAAGAAGCCAGTTTATCCTAGGAGGCTGTAACTGGTAAGCCAGGGGGAGGTGAGCCTGGCCTGTGGCAGTGAGGACTCTCCATAGGCAGGGCAACAGGGAATCCTGATGGGTCAGGCATCAGAGCAGGTGGGATGGTTTTGAAACTGCAGCCAGAACGGCTGGAAGGATGGGGTGAGATCCGAAGTCCAAATGTAGAAGCATCTGCTAGAAGGAGATGCCACAGGTGGCTAACGCAGGACAGGCAGACCCACGAAGACTGGTCCCATCCTTGGGGAGGTAAACCCTGACATGTCACTCTGACTTCCAGCATCTTCCAGGGGTGGGGAAAGCAGCCTGGAAGCTAAGCTGGGTCTTCTCAGTGCTCCTTGGCGGCCGACTGCTTCCCTGCTTAAGAGAGAGCTCCAGGATCTCAGCTCCTATACACAGCCCTTCCCACCCCACAGCACCAGGGTAAAGGGCAGAGGTCCAGGAAGGAGACCTTTTCCAGACTGTGATCACGAGAGGATAGAGAAGTATAGGCATTAGCTCTCGGATGGAGTTCGCAGAAGGGAGGGTGCTGGAGACAGGATGGAGGGAGGAGAGAGCAGAGAGTCCTCCAGTGTCACCCACCCTGCCTAGGTCCTTAGAAGATGTCACTATTACAAAGTTCAACTTAAGGGAAGTGCCCCATGACCCTCTGGTGCTTGTATGCAACCTAGGGCTGCCCATCCTTCCCCAAAATAGAGGTTTCAGGGAGAGAAGGGACCAACTCAAAGGTTGGACGTAGAAGCCCAGGCTTTGTCGTGGCTCAGCCACACAGGGTAAAACAAAAACGACATACCCCAGGTTATCAGGTTAGTGGTTGTGACATACATGTAGTAGGCTCTCTAGAGGGCCTTCAGGGCTCCAGGAAGACTGGCCTAGCAGTTCACGGGCTGGTAAAGAAAAAGTGGCCAGTCAATCTAGATGAACTGAGATCCTACCGCCTATGTCTGGAGCTGTCTCTGCCTTTTCACCCTGACCCAATCTCCATAGGTCTCACTGGTCAGCCTTGTGGCCAACACCTTAGGCTTTGCAGAGATGGGTCCCATCAAGTCCCTGAGGACACTGCGTGCACTTCGACCCCTGAGGGCCTTGTCACGATTCGAGGGCATGAGGGTGAGTGGAGCTTCTGCCATCTCAGCAAGTGGGGCAGGGTGGGGACATATGCCCAGCTTCAGGAACAAGAGGGCCTGGCCTGAAGCCAGTGGTCACCTCACTGGCTCTTTCAGTGAGTGTGGTCTAGAATCTCCAGGAAGGGTTCTTTAAGCCCTCACCTCCAGGGAGGAGGTGAGAACTCACTGGAGCACGGTCTTGCTGACACCCAGGCCCCTCTGCACCGTGGCCCTCTGCCTCTGCTCTACCACAGGGGCCCAGCACCCTGTGTGCCACTCTGCAGGCTGGCCTGAAGTCCCTCACTTCCTGACAGTCACAGGCTGCCTTTCCCATGTCCTTACATGATGGTGAAGGGCAGTGTGGCAAGAGCCAAGGAAGGAGGTGTGGAGTGGGCTGTGCTCTCACCTTCAGATGACGGTTTGCCGAGTGCAGGTTCATGGCTTAGCAGATGCCTTTTTGATCCCATTGACATTTAAGAGCGTTACCACATTTTACCAAAGAATGTGAGCATGTAAGGCAAATTTTAATATCTCTTTAAAATGTATTTGTGTGTGTGTGCATGTGTGTGTATATGTCTGTGTGTATGTGTCTGTGTGTATGTGTATTTGTGTGTGTATGTTTGTGTGTGTGTGTGTCTGTGTGTCTCTGTGTGTGTGTGTGTCTGTGTGTGTGTGTATGTATGTGTATGTGTGTATGTGTGTGTGTGCATGTGTGTGTATACGTCTGTGTGTATGTGTATTTGTGTGTGTCTGTGTGTGTGTGTGTGTCTGTGTGTCTCTGTGTGTGTGTGTGTCTGTGTGTGTGTATGTATGTGTATGTGTGTATGTGTGTGTGTGCATGTGTGTGTATATGTCTGTGTGTATGTGTCTGTGTGTATGTGTATTTGTGTGTGTATGTGTGTGTATGTATGTGTATTTGTGTATGTGTGTGTGTCTGTGTATGTGTGTGTGTGTGTGTGTGTGTGTGTGTGTGTTTATACTTGTGTGCAATGAGGCCCATGTGCCACAGGATGCATTTGGAGATCAGAAGACAACTTTTAGGAATTGGTTTTGTCCTTCCACCCAGGGTTCAGAGGACCAGACTCAATGTTCTCATGCTGTTATGGGCTGGATTATCTCTGCAACCCTATTTCTTTTTTTTTAAATAATAATTTTAGTAGCATGCAGAATAACAGATTTCTTCATGACATTTTTATATATACTTAGCTCCCGATGGTTCCCCCACATCCCATCTCCCTGCCCCCAGCCTTTCTTGTCCCCTTCCTGGTTTTGTATCATGTTTGTTTGTTACCTTCTCCTTTAAAGCTTCTGCCTCCTCACTCCCATGGCCCCTTTCCAGGTCTGCCCACGCTCACTCCCACATAGATATACCTATATAAAAATCAGGAGCTGGATCCACATATGAGGGGAACAAACAGCGTCTGTCTGTCTGAGCCTGGGTTACCTCACTTCATGTCTTCCAGTTCCATCCATTTTTTATGAGACAAATTTTAAAGCCCTCAAGAAAAACAGTCATGAGGGCTGGGGAATGTGATTCTCTAGCCCAACATTTGCCTCAGTGTGTAAGGCCCTGGATTTGACACCTGCCCCCAGCATTGAAAAGGAATTAACTGTGATAGTCAGCAAAAAAGAAGGGGTGTGTGTGTGTATGTTCCTGTGTGCATGTGTGTGCACATACATGTGGATGTATGCGTATATGCATGAGTGTGCGTGTGTGTGTGCGTGTGTGCCCTTTAATATAATTCTTCATGAGCTCAGAAAACATCTGTCCCACCACCTCAGCAAAAACCACCACACAGCTCATCATTTGTGTGATGGCTTTGAACCTTGCCTGCGCCACCAATTACACTGCTTAGTCCTGGCAGGGACTCCCACCCACAGGGAGTAATGGGACCAGAGTTAAATGTCTCTTTGGGAGCCAAGGACACTTGATTCCAGAGGGACACACTGATGCCAGGTGCCAGGAATGCCTCTGATGTGGCTGCTGGCTGCAGTGCCAGCCAAGGCCAAACTGCAGAAAGCTTGGTGCCCTGGGGAGCACTGGGGAGCACGGTTTCTCACCTGCTCCGGGGCTGTGCTGTCTGCTTCAGAATGTCATCCACTGCCTTGACAGCAGACCCTCTGTGCCACCACAGAATCTGCCCAGCTTCACCCCATCTGTGTGATAGATAGCTTCCTGGCTCCTGGGCAGCTAGGCTTGGACCATGCTTGGACCTGAGTTCCCCAAATGTATCTGTCAGGAAGCCACCGTATGGAGGCTCAAGAACAACAGCCTGCAGACACAGCACACAAGTCTCTTGGGTACATTTCAGGGGAACCATCCTCTCCCTGTAGCAGCAACCCTAAAATTAATCAGAAGTTTGGCACAGAGAATTAAGGACTCACAGGACTGACACCGGGCCTAAAGCCTTCGGTTGTGTCTAAACTTGTCCTACCCATTGGACTCCCGGCAGCCTTGACTAGCTGAGACCCCATTTTTATGGAATTTGAGTTTTGTAGATCATGGATGAAAGTGAAAGAGGGCCTGGAAGGGGAAAGGCTAGTGTGTTCTGGAGTTACCTCAGCGTTTAGGGTGAGGATAAAAAGACCTCTTGATTCTGTCTCCCCTCACTTGACACCAGAGCTCTAGCCTTCGTGACTGGAAGACCCCCTACCCCTACAGACACCAAGTGGTGGAGGTGAAGACTTGCAAAGGGCATATGTTCTTGGCAGCCTCAAGAACTAGGTCTCCTCTCTGCCCACAAGGTGGTGGTCAATGCACTGGTGGGCGCCATCCCCTCCATCATGAACGTCCTCCTCGTCTGCCTCATCTTCTGGCTCATCTTCAGCATCATGGGCGTGAACCTCTTCGCCGGGAAGTTTGGTAGGTGCATCAACCAGACTGAAGGGGACCTGCCTCTGAACTACACCATTGTGAACAACAAGAGCGAGTGTGAGTCCTTCAACGTGACTGGAGAGTTGTACTGGACCAAGGTGAAAGTCAACTTTGACAACGTGGGCGCTGGGTACCTGGCCCTGCTGCAGGTGGTAAGTACGGAAGATCAGGGATCCCCTTCCTCCATTGGTGCTTTAGAAATCTGCCCTTCACCCTGGCATGGGCAGGAGCAAGGAAGGGGGGGTCCCTGCAGTAGGGTCACAGGGCCCAGTGTAGTGGCTCTGTGTGAAGTCCTCAGACTCTCAGTTAGAGAATGGACACATTGTCCAGGGTGTCTGGCATGGGGGCAGTATGAGATAGACCAGTTCACCGTCCATCAATCCAGTCGGCCTCTTTAGGTGGCATAGGCTAGGTACAAAAGATAACTGCTGACTGCCCAGAGACTGAAATGTTAGTGAAATTGTGACTGACCACCTTCTGTTATAAAATGTCTCAGGCTGTCTAAAATACTACACTGGGGATAGGGATATGACTCAGGGGTAGAGCACTTGCCTATCACCTGCAGGACTCTGAATCCTCAATCCCCAGCTTCCACTTTGATGTGCAGATCCTCTCGACTGTCCATTTACTTTATGGGCAGGGTGATGTAGCGGTTATAACATCTGCCATAAAATCAACCCACACAGCTCCATCGATAAAGTGCTTGCCACACAAGCATGAGGATCTGAGTTCAGATCCCAGACACCCCACATCATAAGCCCGTGCCCCTAAACACAGCACTTGGGAGGTAAAGACAGGAGGACCCCTGGGGCTTACCGGCCAGCCAGTCTAGCCAATCAGCAGGTTCCAGCTTCAGTGAAAACTTGGTGAAAGAGGTCTGGTGAGGCAGCTGCCACCAAACCTACTGACCGAGTTCAATCCCTGGTACCCACGCCATGGAAGGAAAGAACCAGCTCCTGCAAGTTGCCCTCTGACCTCCACATGAATGGTATGGTAAACACACATGTACACACATAACTGTAATAAAATAATGTGAAAAGCCATTGAAGAAGATGCCTGATATTGACCTCTGACCTACACACACACCACATTCAAGCAAATCAACCCATCATTGACCACAACTGCAGAAACGCATAGAGCCTTGATTCTAAAGCCGCACCGTTTCTCTCGCTCTCCAACTGTAAGTCCAGGCAACTGTCTCTAGTCCCCAAGCAGAGGAGAACTCAGTGGGTGTCACCTGGAAACTCCTTTAGCATCCACTGCCGTGTCTTCTCTGCCTAAGTCCTAGCAGAGACCACAGACAGACTTCCCTGCAACAGTGCAGGATGAGACCAGATCCCAGCCCTGGCAGCTGTCTGTCCCTAAGGCTGACTTCAGCGTCAGAGCATTAGAAGGAAACCCCTCGAAAGGAACCTCAGAACCTCCTGCTCTTGCAGTCCAGTCCGCTGTGGCTGGGAAGAATTCATCTCATTACCTCAGGCAGTCTCCAGCAGGCTTCACCTCCCTACCTCTGTTACAGCTGAGTCTCACAGTACAGGATGCTCACACAGCTTACACATCTGCCCAGCTGTGCCGGTCAGCTTTCTGTGACTGCCGCACGTGCTTGAAATGTGTCAATGACAAGGAATTGATGGTTGGAGCTCACTATTCAGAGGCTCTGCTCTGATCCGTCGGTCCCTTGCTTTGGGTGCATGGTGAGGCAGGTCATGGCCAGTGTGGCAAGCTGCTGTACCTCATGGCCAAGAAAAAATAAGAAGAAGGAGCTGTATCCCCATTCTCCCCAGCAAAGCAGTCTCTTTACAGCCCAGAGACTGACTGTTCACCAGTCTCCATCTCTTAAAGGACCAAACCTCTTAACACATGGGCCTCTGTGGGCATTCCACACCTGACTGCCTGCTTCATCAGAGCTCTGAAATGGGGCCAGCAAGATGGCTCAGGGAATAAGGGCACTTGCTGCCAAGCCTGACAACCTGAGTTCAATTCCCAGGACTCACATGGTAGGAGAGAACCAGTTCCTACAAGTTGTCCTCTGACATGCAGCATGGTATATATGTACCTACCACACACACACACACACACACACACACACTACACTTTGGTAAAATATTTTTTAAAAAAAAAGAACTCTTACCTAGTTGGTATTGACGCCTACCTTTAATCCTAGCACTCAGGAGGCAGAGGCAGTGGGATCTCTGAGATCAAGGCTAGCCTGGTCTACAGAGTGAGTTCAAGGAAAGCCAAGGCTACACAGAGAAACCCTGTCTGAAGGTTGGAGGAGAACTCTCAGACACAGAACATCTGTGGGACTAGAGAGATGTCTCAGCAGTTGAGAATGCTTCCTGCTCTTCCAGAATACCTGAAATAAATCCCCAGTACCCATGCCAGATGACTTGAAGCTACCTATAGCTCCAGCTCCAGGGGAGGCAACACCCTCTTCTGGCCTGTGGGGTACCCCTATGTACATGCACACATGCACATAAAAAAAAAAAAAAAAAAAAAACAAGTAAGAGAGAGGGAGAGACTATGCAGAGCCAAACCTGAGGAAGGGTTAGGTTTTGCTGAGGACCCAGTGGGATTCCCTTGGAAAGTTGGTCTCGCCACCAAGAATGTCTCTGGAGCCCTTTTTGAATTCTCCCATCAGCCCCAACGGTAGATGATGCAGAGCCATGCCAGGGTCCCATCTCCTCCACGCAGCCTCCTTCCCTCTCGGCTACAGCCTTGGTGAGGTGAGCTGGGTTCAGCTGGCCCCTGCTCGCTGGATTTGAGGGTCACGCTTGCAGACATGTTACAAGCTCGTAAACACAACCTTTACAAGAAAACTAAACTTTACGACTAAGTAGTGCTGAAACACATGAGCCTGGCGTGCCTTTTTACTGCCTGGGCCGCCCAGGTGGCTGCAGTCTGCTCTGCCCTGCTATGTGCGCTGTAACACTCTGGGTCTTGCCTCTCTTCCCATTGGTCACAACACGGTGCTGGGAATATTTACATCACAGAAGTCAGCAAAACCGTTAGGGGTTTTTCTTTTCCTTCTGGAGAGCAAGTCGTTAGCCCCTCACTAGAACAGTGGTAGAAAGGATCTGTCGTTACAGCCAAGATGCTGGTCCTCTGAGAAGCTCACCAGATCAGCCCTGGGGTCTACGGGTCTGAAATGTGTGTTTTTGAGGGAACCTTCTCCTGGTCTTATCAGACACGAGGCCTCAATTGAGAATCTTAACATGGCCTTCTTGGTGTTTCTGCTAAGCATCATCTCCAGCCCCAGCCCCTACTTGAAGTCTTCCCCTAGGCCCCTCAGCCTTTTGGATGTTACTGAACTGGTGGGCTGGGGCCTGCTTGCTTCTTGTAGGAGGCTGTTTCCTTGCCTAATTGAATAGGAGTTCTCTGTAGCTAAAGCAGAGTGCCAAGTCTGATAATCTTCATGGCCTCTTCCTCACAGGCAACCTTTAAAGGCTGGATGGACATCATGTATGCGGCTGTGGACTCCAGAGGGGTAAGTTGCCACTAGCTTCTCCC
The DNA here is from genome assembly GCA_021653895.1 of Mastomys natalensis. Classification (NCBI taxonomy): domain Eukaryota; kingdom Metazoa; phylum Chordata; class Mammalia; order Rodentia; family Muridae; genus Mastomys; species Mastomys natalensis. Next base: position 1,886,276 of record JAJTUV010000008.1, on the reverse strand, counting down.
GACAGAACCAGTCTGTGGGCCTCCTGGTCTCATGGCCCGAAAGCCCAGCCTATAGGCCGAGCAAAGCTCACTAAGGTTCAGCTTCCTAGTGCTCAGGTCTGGCCCTGGAGCAAAGCCGTGGGATCTCTCATGCAGTCCCCGAATTCTCAAACAGGTTTCAGATCCCACCAGACCCAACCCACTGTGATTTGTTCATCCTCACCCAGGAGAACAGGTGGAAGCAGCAGACAGAGATGAGTGTCTCCTTGGTCCTTGTGCCCGCCCAGTACACTGACCTTGAGGGAAGAAGACTGAGAGAGATCTCAGTGTTACCCAGCCTCCCATTGGCCCAGGGCTTGACACAAACTGATATGGAGTCACCCTTAGCCTGTCATTGCCGGCCACCATCCTTTCCACTCAACTCTAACACACCACACACACATACACCACACATGTGCATGCACACTTGATAGCCTCACTGCAGCCACATACAGCACACATACATGCATAGTACACACATGTATACACACACTCACTTGCTGGCCTCACTGCAGCCATGCACATGCACACACAATGGCCCCACTGCGCCTCGCCCGCCTGTGTGACCGCCCTGCCTGACTTCTTGCCCCAGTATGAGGAACAGCCAGCAGTGGGAGGACAATCTCTACATGTACATCTACTTTGTCGTCTTCATCATCTTCGGCTCCTTCTTCACCCTCAACCTGTTTATCGGTGTCATCATTGATAACTTCAACCAGCAGAAGAAAAAGATACGTAGAGTATTGACTCCGCCTGGAGGAGGAGGGAGTGGCAGAGGAGGATGGGGAGCCGGAGGCCCCCATCAGACTCTTGGGGATGAGCCTCTTTGTTTGTATGACATACAGTGGGTAGGGGTTCGGAGGTGACCATGCAGAACAGAGGGGACTTTGCTAGGTCTCTGCCTGACCTCATCTAGCTAAGAGATTCAAGGGTGAGAATGTGAACTCTTAACCTGATCTGTGATCATGGGTGGGGCTGTGCAGAGGCCCAAGGAGATGCACCAGAGAAGCCATGATTAGTGTAGCCAAACCAAGTGACGCTCAGAGAGGAGCCTAGGCCTGCCTGAGCTGAGCCAAGCGAGAGGGTCAGGTGAACACTGGATCTGCAGGCCACAAAACCAGAGAACAAGGATGGGGGAACCCTGGAAAGGCAGATTTGGGGGGGGCTCTCCAAATATACCTTTGAGACAGGAAGTTACAAAGTGGTTGAACCTGCACCTTCACTCAGGAAGCAAGATCCTGAGTACCCCAAAATTATGCGGGTGCTATCTTTCTATACTTAGGAGGCCAGGACATCTTCATGACGGAGGAGCAGAAGAAGTACTACAATGCCATGAAGAAGCTGGGCTCCAAGAAACCGCAGAAGCCCATCCCACGGCCCCTGGTGAGCCAGCCTTCCTTGCAGAGTCGGGGGGGGGGGTCTCACATGGAGCCCTGGGTCCTCCATTGAAGTCTCCCATCAAGGGCTCTTCAGGCTGCGGCCCAGCTGGGAGGCATTCTGAGATTGCTGTCCCACACAGAAGTTCAAGCCTCATGTAGATAGGGGAAGCATGAGGACACAGGTGGTGACATCTAGGGCACACTGCATACTCACAGGAACTCAGCTGCTTCCAGTAGGCTCCCTCCTTCCTTTCAGGGGTACATGTTCTTCCCAGGCAGTGTAGTGGGCATTCACATCCCTACCCCAACTCACGGTCTCATCTTCAGAACGCTGGGCTCCTGGAGAACTGGAGATGTTCCCTCGAGTAGGGCCAGGGTGGGTGCTGGGCCCCCTGCTAGCCTGACTTTCTTGACCATTTCAAGCCATTCTTCTTGAAAGTGGGATAAGGAGTTGGGCCATGGAGTTAACTGCCTGTAATTTCAGTATTTGGGAGGCAGAGTTGGAAGGATCTCTCTGAGTCCAATTCCAGCCAGGGCTACATATTGAGACCCTGTCCTGAAAACAAACAAGCAAACAAAAAATGAGAGACTTGTTCAAAGTACTTAGGTGAGCTGACCCTAAGCTTCAGCTGGTTGCACAAAGCTTTCCCCCTCTTCCCTACTCACTCTATTCCCTCCTAGATTGGGGAGTGTCAAACAGAGGGAGGTGGGGAATGAACGTATTTTTAATCTCTCTCTTCCTTCAAATAATCTGGGCTCACTTACAATTAATGGCACATAGAAGAGCTGGAGGGGTGGCTCGGTGGTTAAAATTGTGTGCTATTCTTGCAGAGGACCTGACTTCAGCTTCCAGCACCCACATCAGGCTGCTTCCTCACAGCTGTGTAGAACTCCAGCTGCTGGGGTCCAATAACATTTCCTGTGTCCCATAGGCACCTGCACTCACGTGTGCAGATACCTACATGCAAGCACACATATGCACATTTTAAAAATAAAATGTTTCTAGAAACATACAGATATAAAATAATTTTAGTCAGTAGAATAAATAACATCTATTCCATAAGATAACATGGAGAAAATAATAATCTTAAGTGCTAGCATTGAAGTTTAAATTTGACCTTGACCCTCCAGATTGTGACATGGATGGTGTGCTGAAACCCAGGATAGAAGTCTACCTGAAGGTGTATCGGGGTGGCCTGGTGGAGGAGGAGGCCTGGGGCTGGACCTCTGCCTGGAAGGGATAGAGTATACAGGCAGGAGGGCCATCTGGTTGACCTCCATGATTTCCTCCTCTACATGTGCAACGCAATGGGAGTCGGGGGGGGCAGGGGGCTGTAGTCTGGCAGAGGGTGAGTAGGATGTAAGTTGTCTGGGCTGACTGATGAGTTTTCTGGGGTCTCTGTGCACTGAGCCCCTTGCCTCTTCTTCCAGAACAAGTACCAGGGTTTCATATTCGACATTGTGACCAAGCAAGCCTTCGATGTCACCATCATGTTCCTCATCTGTTTAAACATGGTGACCATGATGGTGGAGACGGATGACCAGAGCCCTGAGAAGGTCAACATCTTGGCCAAGATCAACCTGCTCTTCGTGGCCATCTTCACAGGCGAGTGTATTGTCAAGATGGCTGCCCTGCGCCACTATTACTTCACCAACAGCTGGAACATCTTCGACTTCGTGGTCGTCATCCTCTCCATCGTTGGTGGGTATGCAAGGAGGGGAAGTCCTGCCCAGGTCATGGGTCTGCTCCAGTTCTCTACCCTCTACTTAGTGCCTTAGCTCCTCATCCAGACCTCTCTGTCTTCCTCAACTTCCCCTTACACACACACACACACACACACACACACAATCACATACAAGCACATGCAAGCACACACACATACACACAAGCATGCACACGCAAGCACGTGCAAACACACACGCACACATATGCAACCTTGCGCGCGCACACACAGACCTACACATCACTCTAAAAAGAATGTGTCTGGGATGGCCCATTCAGGCCTAAGTGGCCAACCTGAATTGAACTTAGATCCCATCTTGACCCTACCCTCCGTAGGACACAGCTCTCTGACTATTCAGAAAACTTTAAGGTTGAGGCTAGAAAAAGGAATGGCCACTACAGAGACTCTCCTACCCTCCAAACAGAAGCTTGCAGCCTAGCTGAAGGAAGAAGAGGCGAGTCAGGTCCCTAAGAATGAGAGGTAGATCACCTGATAGTGTAGAAGACATCAATCATCTCTGGGGATGGAAATCTCTACAGTCCAACATGTGTGCTAGGTTGCAGAACCTCCTGCCTCCTGCAGTTCCCCTGAGGGGGGACAACACTGGATGAGAGCATAACACAGACAAGGTCCTCACCATGTCTGTTCAGCCCCAAACCCAAATTCTTTTTCGGGGAAGGAGTTCTAGACAGGGTTTCTCTGTGTAGCCCTGGCTATCCTAGAACTCACTCTGTAGGCCAAGCTGGCCTCAGACTCAGAGATCCACCTGCCTCTGCCTCCCAAGTGCTGGAACTAAAGGCGTGCTCCACCACCACTCAGCTAGAATCCAAATTTTTATATGACAGCTTTATTGAGATGTGATTCATGTACCATAAAACTCTAACTTAAAATTCACTTGACAGTGTGCATTCTATGGGTTTCGGTATCATTAGCTTGACCAGGGAGATGTTCTGGAAAATGTGTCACCAGGCAATTTCGTCACTTTGTGCACATCACAGAATTTACCTAACATAGACAGCTACCAGGTCCCTGGTCACGTGTGACCTGTAGGAGCATCTACACTACAATCTGCCATTGGCTTGATGATTGTTACATGGAACATGACTGGATAGTCAAGAACTGAGGAACCATCAGCAGTATATAATGTTAGAAAACCCACTTGGCAGCCCCTCTCCATGTCCACTTCCCCCTTAGCTCCTGGCAACCATCCGTCTGAAATATTCAAGAGTTGCCAAACCATTTTCCAAAGTGGTTGCACCATTTACCTAGTCACCCTTGGTGGTCAGGCTCCCATTAATCCACCTCCTCACCGACATATGGCTGGGTTTTTAATGATGCTTACGGCCAAACTGATGTTATAGCACTACCTCACTGGTGTCTGGGTTTCTAATGCCCTGGTGGCTAATGACACTGAATGTCTTTTCCTATGTTTACTAGCTATTTGTTTGTCTTGCATAGAGAATAGTTATTTGAAAGCTTTAATATTTTTTTTAAATTAGCTTAATGTATCGTTTTTATTGTCATGTTGTAAGAGCGCTTTATCTATTCGGATTCCAGTCCCTTATCAAATATACAAATCAAAAATATCTCCTCCCTTTCTCTGCTTTGCTGTCTTTGTGATGCCTGTTGAAGAAGAAGTGTTTTGTTTTAATTTTAATGAAGTCTAATTTGACCCTGTATATTTGTCTTTGTTGCTTGTGCTTACAGCTCAAATACTTGACACACCCATTCCCATAAGTACACATCTGCCTTTTGGGTCATTCTGACTTTGCTTTTCTGCCATAAATGTCATCTACCTCTGGCAAATCCAACCAGAGGTTAGGGAAGATACTCATTTCACTGCTGTGATGGGCAGGCATTTAGAGTAGTATGCCGTAGGCTCAGAATGTCCCAAGGCTCCAGGTGGAGGTAAGGATGTCAGGGTGCCTTGTGGGGCTGGAAAGCCGTGTACAGGATGCAAGATGTTAGCTAGAGTGGACCACTGGCATCTTGGAGGCTTTGGGAGGTACAGCGTGTATTTCCGAATCACCTGCTGGTCCTGGTGCTGGACCAAACCAGAGTGTGGCTAAGAGCTTTCAATGGAGCCAGAGTGTCTGAGTGTCATCCCAGCTTGTCACTCAGGCCGGTTAACTTCTCCCAGCTCCATTTGGGAGGGAGCCTGTGGGTGACTTTCCCAGGGTTCTGGGAAGTCTAATGAAATGAAGGCTAAAAGGGGCTCCTGGCACTTGCCAACCATCAGCACTCCTGACAGAGCCAGGACAGGTCCTTACACCCCCAGGTTTACCTCACTCTTTCTCCTGTAATATACCTGTGCGCTTAAAGTGGAGACCCCAAAGTGGAAAAGTCCAGAGCCAGAAAGTAATGGGAACTGTTACAGAGACACTGTGCTGATGGGTCGTGGCCCTTCATATGCAACTCAGTGTCTGCATTTGTTAGGAGGAGGTTGGCTAGAGGTGGAGGTGAGGCTTTACATTTCCGGTGAGATCCCTAGGCTGCTGATCTTCAGGGCATACTTTGAATAGTGAGGAGCTGGAAGCCTTGAGCTCTGGTTCTTGCTAGACTGCTGCAGTGCTGAGGACCCTCTGTCTTCAGAGCCCATATAGGGTTGATGTCCTGATATACCTCCACTGTAGAGGTGCGTCCTTAGAATTTGAATAGCAGAGCTGAGAAAACACTTAGCAAAATATAGGTCTTCCTCTCCTGGGTCATAGAGTCAAGAGGAGGTCAAGTCCTAAAACTCCCAGTGACCTGGTCTTTCTGGAAGGGCTTTGTCCTTTACAGACACAGTTGCCCTCGGTGAACCTAGCCTGGAAGGAGGGCAATGGATGCAGTCTTGCTTGTTTCCCACAGGAACTGTCCTCTCTGACATCATCCAGAAGTACTTCTTCTCCCCGACGCTCTTCCGCTGTCATCCGTCTGGCCAGGATCGGCCGCATCTCAGGCTGATTCGCGGAGCCAAAGGGATTCGCACGCTGCTCTTCGCTCTCATGATGTCTCTGCCCGCCCTCTTCAACATCGGCCTCCTCCTCTTCCTTGTCATGTTCATCTACTCCATCTTCGGCATGGCCAACTTTGCCTATGTCAAGTGGGAGGCTGGCATCGACGACATGTTCAACTTCCAGACCTTTGCCAACAGCATGCTGTGCCTTTTCCAGATCACCACATCGGCTGGCTGGGACGGCCTCCTCAGCCCCATCCTCAACACAGGACCCCCCTACTGCGACCCCAATCTGCCCAACAGCAATGGCTCCAGGGGAAACTGTGGGAGCCCAGCGGTGGGCATCCTCTTCTTCACCACCTACATCATCATCTCCTTCCTCATCGTGGTCAACATGTACATCGCCATCATCCTTGAGAACTTTAGTGTGGCCACAGAAGAGAGCACGGAACCCCTGAGCGAGGACGACTTCGACATGTTCTATGAGATCTGGGAGAAGTTCGACCGGAGGCCACCCAGTTCATTGAGTATTTGGCCCTGTCCGACTTTGCCGATGCCCTGTCTGAGCCGCTCCGCATCGCCAAGCCCAACCAGATAAGCCTCATCAACATGGACCTGCCCATGGTGAGCGGGGACCGTATCCACTGTATGGATATCCTGTTTGCCTTCACCAAGAGGGTGCTCGGGGAGTCTGGGGAGATGGATGCCCTGAAGATCCAGATGGAGGAGAAGTTCATGGCGGCCAATCCTTCCAAGATCTCCTATGAGCCCATCACCACCACCCTGCGGCGAAAACACGAGGAGGTGTCGGCCACAGTCATCCAGCGGGCCTTCCGGAGACACCTGCTGCAGCGTTCCGTGAAGCACGCATCCTTCCTCTTCCGCCAGCAAGCGGGCAGCAGTGGCCTCTCTGATGAGGATGCCCCCGAGCGAGAGGGCCTCATTGCCTACATGATGAATGAGAACTTCTCCCGGCGCACGGTCCACTCTCCAGCTCCTCCATCTCCTCCACATCCTTCCCCCCGTCCTACGACAGCGTCACTAGGGCCACCAGTGATAACCTCCCAGTGCGTGCATCGGACTATAGTCGCAGCGAAGATCTTGCTGACTTCCCTCCTTCTCCAGATAGGGACCGAGAGTCTATAGTGTGAACCTGGCCACCCGCTTGGCCAGGACATAATCTGTTGTATCCTGATGAACCTTATGCAGTTAAAGCCAGTGTCGGCTGAGGCCTTCCTAGCTCTGGAGGTGACAGGTGAGCCTCCAGGTGGAGGAACCACAAGGCAGAGTTCTGTGTCTCTGTGTTGAAGCTAGAGGCAGCTGGAGAAACCCCGGCTGGTAGAGGCCTGGCACACCCTAGTAGCCGGGTCTGGCCAGGCAACACCGCATGGCTCTGAAGAACAAACTCTGTCCCAGCCTCTAAGGTGGAATGGGAAACACACTGTACATGTTGTGAACAAGCTTTCATAGATTTATTATATTTGATATTTTTTTACTTGAGCAAAGAACATCTTTTTCCATGAACATCTGCAGCAGTTCACACTGCCTCTTCTTAACCCTGAGCAAGTGTCAATGGAGGTGCCAGAACTCTGCTCTCAAATCTAACGTGGGATTCTTCACACCCAGGGGATGGTTGCGGTTCCTGTTGCCTGGGCTGAGGAGCCAGGAAGGCCTAAGCACTTCACTCATACACACGTGTGTGTGCGTGCGCACACTTCACACGCTGGGGGCGGGACATAGGCCACAGGGGCTCAGGATCACCTCAAGCAAATGTGGTCAGCGGCTCCTAAGGAGATAGGTTTTTCTTCCTGGCCCCCAAGCGTCGGTTCTTCTAGTGGAACTCACTCTGTGCTCCTATTGTCCCCTGGATTCCCGTCTCCTGTTTTCAGTCAGGCTTCATTTGAGGTCAGTGCTACAAAGATTAAAAGCTTCCAGAGAGCTGCCCTGGTCTTAGAGATGAATTCTGCCCTTCCTTCCTCTCCTGTAAGAGTATTAATGTTGGAGCCCGAGGGTCCAAGGGAGGCAGCCCTGCTCACAGCCAGGCACGTAGCTTGCTCCTGGGATGCGGCAGACCCTGCCCAAAGGCCAAAGGAAGAGAAGGCTGTTCAACGCGGGCTACTGAACTGTGTCCAGCTGTGGCAGCACAGCAAAGGAAGCAGTCTCCATTTCCCAGGCTCCCCTGGGGTCTCTGCCTCTGATGGTGTGTGAAGGGGATTCCCACTGGGGCTCCAGCTCCTCTTCAGACACTGTGGAAGTGGGAGGATAGCCTGGCCCTGCCTAGGAGAAAGGCTCTCATAGTCAGGCCTGGTTCTGTGCCCTGGAAGGGGACAAGCCATTCATCCTACTGGAAGAGGAAGCAGTGTGGCATCTGGGCCTAGCCCAGGGTCTGACTATCCCAGGCGTCTTCTGAGAAGGCTTTTTCAGGGAAAAAAAAAACGATTTTATAAAGTCCAATTATCCCCGTGACCTCTTCAGCTGCTGACAATCCTATTTAGCATATGCAAATCTTTTCATGTAGACAACCATCGCTGCTGAAGTGACAGGCTGGTGGAGCCTGAGTAGACAGGGGCTTGGCTGCTCAAGTCTAGTTCTCCAGCAGAGCCACCCTCGGCTGGGGGCACCCACCTCACAGGCCACCTCAGTCGCGCCTGCCCACTGCAGGCTGGCTGCTCCTACCTACCTCGCCGAGCTGTCGGAGGGCTGGACGCTCCTGGCAGTGCCGAAGGAGGGGCACTGTGGGCGAGTCAAGTATTATGTTTCTTCTTGTCACCTCAGTTCCCTGGGTGGCAGCCTGGCTCCCGCCCCACCTGCCCCCGGAGGCTTATCCAATGTCCCCACTGAGTCCAGTGTAGGGGGCTTGGTTTTAACCGTCCTGGTGATGCTTCTCGGAGTGGAAATCTTATTTTTGTAGATCTGTACTTTGCTCGTAAGGCTTGGAGAGACGTGTGCCCCTCCCTGGCAGTCACTTCAGGCTGCATAGGCAGGAATGTGGCCTGGGGCTGGCAGGGCTACCATCCCAGCTGGCCGGAAAGAGATTGTAGTTTCCAATATGCAGATGGCCTTGGAGCCTTAAGACAGGTGCCTGGGCTGGCTGCAGACAGGGTCGCTGAGGGGAGGAACAAGCTAGCCCCAAGTCCTTGGCTTAGCATAGCCTCCTTTTCTAGAATGGCACAGAGGGGAGAAGAGAGTAGACAGTAGATGGACGGAGGGAGGGGGCATGCGTACATGTCAGGTGTTGTCTGACGTAAATGAGCACTTCTCACTAAGCTTCGTGTATAAATGGAATACATTATTTTTCAAACAAATGAATAAATGGCTTACATGACCTGGTCTGGGATCTATTCTTGTGCTGAGGGGTAATGTGGGTACCGAGGAAGGGGCAGGACATTGGGGGCTGGAAGAAGCTGCGAGGGGACCTTGGCCTGAGTGGGGCTGGAGAGTGGCGGTGGTGGTGGTGGCGTTGGTGGCAGTGGCTGCCACAGTCACAGAGTGGTGGTGGTGGGAGAGAGTGTTCAGGACTCAGGAATGACTTCACGTTGTCCACACTGGAGAATGGCCAGAAGCAGAGGCTCAGGCAGCACAAGTGGGATACAGATATGGGGGCAGCACATCACACCCCCCCAGGAGAAAAGATCCTGGTCTAGGGCACTAGGGAGAGAGGAAACTGCACCCCCAAAGTATCAAACCAGAGACAGCCTCGGGCAGAATCACTGGCTGCTTTGGACCTGTGACATTTGACACTGCTCTCCTGGTCCTCTCTTTCCCCTCATTACTTGCTGCCAGCCCAGTCACAGCAGGCCCAGGTGCCTCCTTCTGGCTGGCCTCAGTATTGCCTGCTTGGCCTCACCTGCAAACCCTTACCTCAGTATGCAGCAGGTCGCCCCAGGAAGTGCTTCCCTCCCCTTCCTGGAAACCACCTTTTCCAGGCTATCGCCTGCTTCTTTCTCCTGTTTTAATCATGGTAAGATACACACCGCACTGAACTTGCCACCTTAACTGTGCTGAGTGCCACGTTCAGTAACAAGTCAGTATCTCGCTAACTCCCACGGTTCATCTCCAGAACACTCTTCATCTTGGATAACAGAGCATATGTGTCCAGCAAGGTTGTCCTCAGTTCTGTCCACAGCCTCACTCTGCAGTCTGTGTCCATGACAGATCTAAGGGCCTCACAATCAACTCTTGTGGTTGGTTGGTTGGTTGGTTGGTTGGTTGGTTGGTTGGTTGGTTGGTTGATTGGTTAGTTGATTGGTTGATCGTTATTTGGTTGATTGACTGGTTAGCTGGGTTGGTTGGTTGGTTGGTTATGTTGGTTGGTTGGTTGGTTGGTTGGTTGGTTTTGTTTTTCTCTTTTACTGCCTGCCTCCTCCTGGCTTTTGATTCCAGCCCCAACCAAGTCTTTGAAGAAGAACCTGTCCTGAGCTGAGGCCTCTTCACTGAGCCCCAGTGCAGTGTTCAGTCTACTCTGGATATTTCTTCTAGACCTTCCAGCCCGACCACCCAATGCTGAACTCAACTCCCTTGCCTTGCCAAGGCCCGTTAATGCCATCTTAAATACTACCCTGGCACCAACACACCTCACTCAAGTCCTGGGGCCTACCTCCTCGGAGACTCTGAAATCCCACTGCTTGGTTCTTACTTGTTCTCGTTCGGTTATGGGGCCTATGTCTTGCCTCTTGGAGACAACCAACATGTGCTTTTGCTATCTTCATCCATTCCAAATTCTTCTCTCTGTGGCTAGGGTGATATTTCAATCCAAGATTACTAACCCTGGATAGAGTTGCTCCATGCCTTCCTGTTGCGTTAGCATCAAGGCAAACTGTCCCAGGCCTCCAACCCCACCAGCCTCTCTCTGTAACCACATCTCTCCAGCCCCCAAGGCTCCGGGCTCTTCCAGCCTCACTAGCTGTTGCCCCCTCTCTCCAGAAACCCCTTGCTCTTCTCAGGGTCAGGACTCTCCTGCTCCTCTGGAAACCTTTCCTGACATGGCCCAGCCCCCTCCTCATCACTGGCCCTCATCCTAACCCTTCTGTCACAGCTCCCCTCCCTACAAATGCCAATGGAGCGGTGAGCAAACAGGTGAGGTTGCAGAGTTCAGTCTCACTGCCCCTCCCTGTAGCTTGCTGTCTTGCTCAGTGGGGACCCTCCCTGGGCCTGGTGAGAACAGGCAGAGCCTGTGGCATTTTCTTGGGGAAACAACAATCAGCAATAGCCTACCATCTTTTTTTCTTGTACAGTCTCAGCCTGGCATGAGCATGCCCAGTGCTTAGAGCAGAGTGTCAGGATGGCTCCTCCGGGCCGGGTGTACAGTTAGGGACACTTTTGCAGGCTGTTACAAGACCTCTGCTGTGTCTTCTCCCTGTGGTTTCCTAAGAGATGTCCCTTTTCTAGGTTCCCTGTGATCTTTGTCCTTAGGTACTTAGAGTCTACCCAGACTCCTGCCAACATGGTCGCCATCCATGTACTTGCACTTGCTGAGGCCTAGCAAGGCCCCACCCTGCATGTCTGACATGTCAGAATTCCCCAAGAAGACTCCTGAAGCCCCCTCTCCAACCCCCAGAAAGCCTGAGTTTAGGGAACAGCACACAACTGTCTCCCAGGTCCTTCCTCCAGAGGAGGCCAGCATCCTGGAAACATTACATTAACAAGACTCCAAAGGCACTGCGACAACAGCCATCAGCTTCCCCTTCTCAAGCTTATACCCTGGTTGAGACCAAGGCCACGGGCTCTGAGCAACATTCCCTTATAAATGACCACCGTATGAAAGGTAACAGTCTGAGCTATTGGTACTCCCATGGTTACCTTCTTCATTGTCTTTCTTCCAACCAACCAGGGCCTTTCAAAGGGCAGTCCACATGCTAGGGCAGTAGGCCACAACCAGCTTTTTAATGAGCACCAGTGCCCAAAGCCTTTGACGTGTGTGGTGATGATGTGTGACCTTGTGGAGCCATTTTACATATGTATAAAACTTACAGGAGCACATGTGTGGTCCCTGCCAAGTGATGTCTCATGAAAGCATCCACAGGAGAGAAGTTACAAAGAAATACCAGCGGGGCTCTGTGGTTAGGAAACTGACCTCTAACCTAGGACCGGGTTTGATCCCAGACTCACGACCCTCTGTAACTGTAGATAGTTCCAGGGGATCTGACACACTCTTCTGACCTCTGTGGACACCAAGCGCACATGTGGCTTACATACACACATGCACCCAAGGCATCCACACACATAATAATAATAATAATAATTAATAATGATAATAGAAGAAGGAGAAGGGGAAAGGGAAGAGGAAGGGGAAGGAGAAGGGGAAGAGGAGGAGGAGGAGAAGGAAAGGAGGAGGAGGAGGAGGAGGAGGAGGAGGAGGAGGAGGAGGAGAGGAGGAGGAGAAGGAGGAGAAGGAGAGAAGAAGAAGAAGAAGAGAGGAAGGAGGAGGAGAAGAGAAGGAAGAGAGGAAGGAAGAAGAGGAGAAGAGGAGAGAAGAGAGAGAAGAAGATCCTCGTGACTGTGTCCTGGGGACCTCCCTCAGAGGCTGAGTGTGGAAGGAAACTCCATGACCATAAAGCACAGAAGACCAAGGAACCTGGGGCTGCACCCCTCTCTCCCAGGCTTCAGGGACACTAGCTACCCACTCAGGCTAGATCAGCATCTCTTACGGTTTTTGAAGCTAACCTGGAGTCTGGGGTTCTTGATCTCTTATCTGTAGGGATTCCCCAGCTCCCTGAGGTAAGAACCTTCAACTGTCTCAGAGTACTGTAAGCAGGCTTAAGGATGTAAGAGAAGGTCTGTACCTAATAAAATGCCACAGCTGTCACCAGGCCAAATGGGGGTGAGGCTGGGGTCTGAGTGGCGGGTGACTCTACGAGGGGCAGATGCCAGCTTCTGTGTCAAGTGGGAAGGCATGCAGCCGAGAATCTCAGCCCTTGGCAGGGAGAGAGATGCTCCTGGACAGACGTCAGCTCTCACCCCAGGGCCACAGCGTTGGCAGCAGCCCTGCCACATGCCGGCAGCCCTCCACCAGCAGCCCTGACAGCCACGAGACTCAGTATCCAGGAGGTGGGGAGGGGCAGGGAGAAAGATGCCTGGGCCCTCCTAGAGGCAGAGGCCACAGTGAGGGAAATGACCAAGGACAAGCCAAGGGTGTGACAGATCTGTATTGACTCAGGGGATGCCCCTCCCCCCATCCCGCTGAGCCTCCCAACCCTGGCAGCTTCTCAGAATTTGTGCTGCCACATTGCCTCTCTGCCCTGCCTCCAGTGCTCTGAGCACATATATCCTGTCCATTTACCACACTAAAGGCTGTGGCTGACCAGGCCAGGCTGTTTGTTCATAATTTTGTCTCCAGCCTTAGCCCTGGTGCTCAACTGCCCAGCACGGATGATGTATGAGGATGTTTGTAGAATCAGTAGACTTGAGCCAATCCACCGTGGCTTCACCTGGACTAACCTGGACTACTCCCTCTGAACCCTTCCTGTCCCTGGGGTCTCCAACCCTTTCCCTTACCAGCATTCCTGTCTGCTGTTTTTCTGGAAGAAAGTTGGGTCCATTTGGGATCATCACCTGGATGGATTCACCTATATCCAAAATTCGAGGAAAGAATCTCAGGTTTCCTCTCCCAAACGCACTCAGGCCGCAAGCCTCAGTATACCCTAGGGACACAGGTAGGCAGAGAGGACAGGGAGACTTTGAGTTGAATGGGTGCTGGGGGACTCTGCTCAGAAATGACAGTCATGGTTGACAGCTGCCCAGTAAGCGCGCTGTCAAAGGTCAGCTTCAGGGTGTCTTAGAAACCCTAAGGCCTAGCAGTTGGCACTGTTCTTCGTTGTATCCCAATCACCTTGAGCAACAGCAGTGAGACCTAAGGCAGCCTAAGCCCAGCACGGGTAATGACCACTCTTGCAAGCACTTCCTCCTATGCCAGCTCACGGGCCTGGCATCCTGGGCAGCTGCCAGGCACCTGCTGCTAACAAGAAAAAGATCCAGCCTTTGTGGAGAGACAGGCTGGCTCGGATTCCTGAGAAGCGTGTGAGGTCCCAGAAGAAGCCCTTGCCCGGATGTGGGCTGACTGGCTGGCGGTATGTCCTGTCCTCCTGTCTGTCCCGACCTATGCCTAGGTATATGCGGGGCACAGTGTAATGGGGCGCACGTTGAGTTTGTGGGTGTGAGGAGATCAGGGCTAAGCTTACCACCAGGGTTTGTCTTTAAGCCACTTCTTTGTGGGAATCATCTGTCTGCTCACCCCATCAGGGGGATCTGCGGGTAGCCAGAACCAGTCCCTTTCTATGTGCAGGGCTGTGGAGACATCTCAAGGTAGTATAAGTGAGGAGGGCTAGCCCAGGAGAAGAGGCCAGTTCAGCAGCTCTAACTGGGCCTCCTGCATCCTGTACTAATCCATCACGTTTACAGCCTTCACTCCAGACAGGAGACGAGGAAATGACAAAGCCAGTGAGGCCATAAATAAAAGTGTAATGGGATAACCAGGATGCACAGCCTATCCCGAGCCCAGAGCCAGGAGCAGAGCTGACCTGAGCCTCCCTCTGCCTCTGCCTTGACTTCACCCATGGGCCCCAGGAGACAGCTAAAACCACTAAACAGTGCTACAGGGGTGCTGGCCAGATTACCAGCTTCCCAGGCCCTCGCACTCTGTATCCGATCCGGCAGGAAATCCTGTTGGCGCTGCCTTCAGAACACATCCTAAGGCCAGCCAGTTCTCAACACCTCTGAGGCCACTGCAGTGCTCTGAGTACTCTCCTCCATTCTCACAACGGCCTCCTAACTGGTTCTTGTTCCTGAGTGTTCTTAGCGTATCTGTCAGTAGCGGACCAGTTAACATGGCCTGCTCATACCCACAGCTCCACTAGAACTCTCTAGAACCCCCTCCTCCATCGTGGTCCTCTTGAGGAACAGCCTTTATTGCATGTTACACAGCACTCAACATGAGTGGTTCTGGATGCACCAAGCTCCATGGGCTTAGGCCTCTGCCCTGGTCCATCCTCGGCAGGTTGGCTTTTTCCCATGGGAGTCAAGCTCATCTACTTCTATCTCCAAGTCATCTCATAGCCCACTCTTGTGATGACAAGGTGACACGGTGACCCTCCCGTCTTCCACCCTCTTGCAATTCAGTCTTCAAGTCAGATTTATTTAGTCCTCACTAAATTTGCACACAATAAAATTCAACCCTTTAGACACTTTTTAACCTTTACTTAACGAGTGTGTATAGAAGCACATCTGGAAATCAGAGGGCAACCTGTGGGAGTCATCAAACTGACATCATCTGGCTTGGTGGCAGGCAACCCGACCACCAAGGCCTCCACCAGCCCTCCCATTCTGGTTGTGCCAGTCTTTACCTGTTCTAGTGGGTCTAACTCTTGTTTGCTTGCTTGTTTGGAAGACAGGGTCTCACTGTAGAGCCCAGGCTAGTCTCAACCCCAGCTGCCTCTGCCTCCCAGGTGCTGGTATTAAAAGGGTGCAGCACCACACTAAATGCTTTCTGGTTGTTTGGTTTTGGTTTGTTTTGGGTTGGTTTGTTTTGGGGTTGGTTTGGCTTGGCTTGGCTTGGTTTGGCTTGGCTTGGTTTGGTTTGGTTTGGCAGGGTGTTTTCTGGGGTTCTGTTTTGTATCTCAGCCATTTAGTTTGACTTTCCTCAGTGGCTAATGACTGAGCTTTGTCGTGTGTGGTGACTGGCTGTTCTTCTATCGTCTTTGGTGGAATGCCCACCACTGTTTCTAAGGCTCCCTCTAGAGACTTAAACACGTTTCAGCATCATTTGGAGCTACAAGGCTCCCCATGTGAGACAGCGTTCTGGTGCTGTGCTGGGGCTTGCTGTAGGATCCGACTCAACCTCCTTGTCTGTGAAATGGGAATGGCAGTGACATCCTTCCTGGGTGTGTGTGATTCTTGACTCGCAGACATGGAAAGAACTCGCAGTAACTTCCAGGATAGAGTGAGCATTGTGAATGTCCTGTGTGCTGACGGTCATGACTACCTCCTATCTAACCCCATGTCCTTTCAGACCCTGTATTTCTGTGTGAAATGTGTCTCGTGGTATGTCTCATGGACAGTGGGCACGGACGGAGCTAGACAGGTAGTGTCTCCCAACCACCGTACCACCCCATCAGTGAGTTCCAGAAAAACTGTTCGGTGCCATACTCCCCATCCCAGGCCCCGGGCAGCCATGCCAGCATGGAGTACTAGAGCTGTACACAGGGCAGTAAGAAGGTGACCTTATCACCTGACCCCCACATGGCCCAGGCCTTAGATGCTCATGAGTGGCGCGGAAGATGGCAGCACTGGGCCTTTCAAGTTCTCTCTCTCCAACCCTGTAGGCTCCATCTGCCAGTCAGTCCACCTGATGGCTCTGCCCTAGTCAGCTCCACTGCTCTGTGGGGACCCATATGATATCTACAGGAAAACTGGACCCCAATTTAAGTGTCTCTCTCGTGCCTGGGCCTCCTCCCTCCTGAGCGGTAGGGTAGGAAGGAGGGTAGCTACATTAGGAGATCAGCACAGGCAGATGTGGGGCTGGTGCCAGCGTGACACCGAGATGGAGGCCAGGCGATGAGAGGACACTTGGGCTCAGCAGAGCCCGGGCCGAGGGAGGGGAAGGAGCAGAGGTGGGGTGCTGGGATGCAGCTGGAGAGCTAGCAGAAGAAGAAATTTAAGGGTTGAAGCTTCAGAGCTCCAGAAGATCAGATCAAAGAGGAGAAGCACCCAGAGGTCAGGGTGCAGAAGAGTATGCAAGCCGAGGGGCAAGGGACAGAGGCTAGGCTGGAGGACACCAGCCCCCGGAGCCCTTCCTCCCAACTGAGCATGCTCTCCACTCTCATTGTCACCTCCTTGACTGTGGGCAGTCCCGAGAAGCCTTCTCAGGCACAGGTTCCCACCAGAGCTGGCTTGGCACCCTAGCAACCTCACACCCTGTTCTTTCCCAAACCAGCTACCTCCTTGGTGCCACCCCCAGGACCTACTGCTCCAGGCTCTAGCCTTGGAGGACCTAAAAGACAATCTGCTTTTCAGATGATGAACATCCAGATCAGGGCGAGGAGGTCACGCATCCGCCTGCCTTGCCAGCCTGACAAAGCATTCTTTCTCTGACAGAGACCATGACGTGTGAAGGGTGGATATGTGCTGAGCAGTGGAGCTGAAGTCCAGCCATCGGGGCTGATGCTAGCAACCACGCTGGCAGAAGGCCCCAGAATGACAGGGATGCCCTCCCTCCCTTCCTCAAATGTCACCAAATAAAGTTGGACACACGGAGCAAGCTGGGGAGGCTGAGGTATCTGCCTGCTCTTCCTGCAGCAAACATGTCCGGAGCATCTTACAGAGTCTGGTGTAACAGTGGTGAGCGGTTAGGCTTGTCTTCGACCTTATGTAGCTCACAGTCAAGTCAGGGAGGTGAGTGACCGTCCAGCACTACCTATAGCTGCTGTTAGGCAGGGAGGACAAGAACAATGGATAAGACTTGTGACAATTAATAAACACTTTTCGAGGTACTCTTGTGGCTGTGACTATGATGGCCTTTCCAGAGATGATCAGCTGAAGACAGGGAACACCTGACTCTAGTGGCCCCGTCCTATAGGCTGGGGGCCCGGACTAAATAAAAGAAAAAGGGAAGTGTTGAGCCAAACATTCTCTTCTCTGCTTCCTGACCTACGCAGATATGAGCAAGCAGCTCATATTCCTGTGGCCATGGCCAAGGGCTATTCTTACCACCTTGTCTTCTCCAACATGCCAACTGCACCTTCAAAAACAAGCTCTCACCCACCCCCGCCCCCATTCCTCACGCTGTTTCTTGCCAGGTATCTGGTCACCGCAATGAGAATGCTGACGAATACAACACTGGGGCAGAGTCAAGGAAGATCTTGTGAGGCTGTGGCACTGGACTTGACCCTGTGGGCATTTTCAGGCACAGAAAAGGGTGTGAGGTTCTGAGGTACAAGGGACATGACCCATCCAGAAGGGCAACTCTGCCCATGTGGGCGGAGCCGGTAAATAAGGGATGGCGCAGGCTGGCAAGGTCTAGGAGAGGAGCCAGGAAATGACCTGAGGCATGTGGTGCTGCTGAAGGGGTTCACTCCTTCATATACTTCTGTTTGTGGGAGTGAAGGACATGACTGCTCATGTGGGCTGTGCTTTAGCCAGACCCTACTCCTCTCTGTGGAAGGAATTGTACAAAGCAAGGATGGTGGGTGAGAAATGACCAGTGGTCTCTACAGGGAGACAAAAAAACGGTAGTTAGGTTAAGGATAGATGAAGAGATGCCAAGTGCCTCCTCACGACTTCCTGGGGAGATCCCCAGCTGCCCCAGAGACTGCAAGAGGAACCGGTGAGCCGCTGGGGACTTACTCCATCTGAGAGTTAATTTAAGGTTCCTGCTGGTTCCTGCCCCTCCCAGGCAGGAGCTCTAAAAAGGCAAGCTCCTGCTGGAGGCAACGCAGGAGCATCACTGTCAGAGGGGGAGCCCCTGGCTTCCTTGGTGCTGTGAACATAGCTGCACTAGTCACCTCCCTGGCACACAGAGCAAGGGTGCAAACCTGTTCTGTTAACCAGTAAAGAGTGCACACGAGGTGGGCACAATGGCACTTGGGAAGCTGGTGTGGGAGGATTACAAATACAAGGTCAGCCTGCACTTTGTGGTAAGTTCAATGCCAACTTAGCCACACAGTGAATCTGAAGCCAGCCTGAGATACACAGTCAGAGCCCCCTGCCTTAAAATTCAGAAAACCATGGGCCAGCAAGATGATTCAGCTGCTAATGGTGCTTTCTTCTAAGCCTAATGACTTAGGTTCAATCTCTAAAGCCCCCATGACGGAAAGAAGAGAATCCTACAAGTTGTCCTTTGACCTCCACGTGTGTTCTGTGGCTACACCTCAACAGGTCTCCTTCACCTCAACCCCAGGAGGCAGCCTTCTTCCAAGAGGCTCTTGGATCCTTGTCTACCTGTTTCAGGGACCCCAGCTTAACATGACAGGGACCTCAGAGAAGAAGAAACTTTGAGTATAATCTCAAAAGAGTTAACCAGGGAAGAAATTACAGCTACCCACCAATCCCACGGTTGCATAACAGGGAAAACTTTTGAGTGGCCTTCATTAGATTGTCATTTCTGACCTCCACTGTCCCTGCTACCTGTGATAGGAGAGTGATGCCGGCATTTACACCCTCCTACTAGTTCTCAGAATCCCAAGGCTTACATGGAGAGCAGACCTCCGATGGATGCCCAAAGCCAATGGCCATGCAGGCTTAGGTCTGAGTGTTTTCCTGCAGAAGAAGGGGACACTTGCAGGTGGAAACCTTCCAAATGTGTCTTCCCTGTCACCTTGTCATCAGATTGTCCTAAGCACAAACTTTCTCAAGAATTATCTTTGCCTTTGGCTCTTCACACAGAAAGGTCACATAGTTGTCTGCTTCTGATAGCACGCATGTAGCTGGGGAAACGGCCTCAGAGGTTTCTACGACTGGAATGTCAGAAGGAATGCTTGACTAAGAAAGGGGAGATGAGGTCATGAAGATGGAAAGGAAAGGGAAAGGGAAAGGAAAGAGGAAAGGAGAGGAATGGAAAGGGGATAGGAAAAAGGGAAGGGAAGGAAAGGGGAAAGGAAAGGCAGGGAAACCGGGAAGGACCGGAACCTCACACAGTCCATCCCATTTTGACTCCCTTACCTAAGCTACATTTTCTGTAGCAGTCCCCCGCCACTGCATGCTAACAGACAGGCACACTGAAACATCAGCTAGAAGCGGGGACATGCCAGTGTCAACCAGCATATCAGCATCTAAATCTTGGTTTCTCGTATCATTGTCCACTAAAAAGAACCAGAACTCCTGGTGAAATGGCTAATTTGGAGTTAGAGCAGGAAAGACATATACCCGACATGCCTGGAACATCGGGCTGCACTGGAACATGAAGTGCCTGAAGACTGATGGAGAGACGTCAAAGGACACAGGAGCCTGCTCGAATGGGCCAACAGGGAACTTAAAATCAGGTGAAAACCTACAGAAGAAGTTGGTAAGGAACAGAAGATCTCAATAGTTCCCCATTGTTCTGTGTTCAGAACAAAGAAAAAGGTGCGCTTGGCAGATTTTGTGAAGCCAGGCAACCAATGGTCGAACTTCCAACGAGTGGAAAAGGATACTGTGTGTTGCCTAACATCAGGGATGCCCAATGTCACCTCTACAACGATCTTGCCCAAAATGCAGAGTCTGAGACTATCGGACGACATCGAATTTCCATCTGAGCAGTGGCCGTCTACAAAACTTCTGTCCTGTACTCTGCAAATGTCAAGTTCAAGACACACAAAGAACAGGTGCTTATCTCTTCCTGATTGAAGGAGGCTAAAGGTCTGTGACAGTTTAAGTGCAATAGGTGCCCCAGAGGCAGCAAGTGACAGACATGAAGGAGAAAAGACCCAGTGCACTGACGAAGTAAGAGCAGTGACCTCCATGGACTAAAGGATAGCACCGGATCCATGTTAGAATCCCTGAATTTTGGAAACTGCACTGCGGCTTTATAAGAGTATTCCTTTTCCAAGAGATGATGAAGAATTTTGAAGGTGACAGAAACCACGATTGTCTTCAACTTATAGAATTCAGAAAAATGCACATGCAGTTGTATTACATACAGTGCTATATACAGTATTATATACAGATGTACAATGAAGAGACTGTGTATGTATGAGGGCAGAATGATAAACTCAGAATAAAACGGCCTGCATAAAAGGCACGTGGGAATTCCTCCAGTGTTTCCTTGACTTTGACATGACATTAGAATAAGATTTACTAATCCATTAGTCGCCAACAGTCGCATGGTGCTTGCTCTGAGGACTGTTTGAGCTCCACTTGGTATCCACACTGTGTTCTGGTGTTACATGGAGCTGGTTTTCGTTAAAATCAGGAGTTTCTGTTTACAGAGGGTAGAATGGAGGCACACAGCGATTAAGCTGCTTGCCCAAGCTTTCCTATCTGCTAAAATGACAAAGCTCGGATGTGACACCAAGTCAGCCTGTCTGGCTTGAGTCTCTGCTCTTAGCCAGAAAACTACCCCGACTCTTGAGCTGTGCAGGAAGCCGAGCGGTGTAGAAATACAGACAAGCCCACAGAGCAACTCTCTCTCTCTCTCTCTCTCTCTCTCTCTCTCTCTCTCTCACACACACACACACACACACACACACACACACAGAGAGAGAGAGAGAGAGAGAGGAGAGAGAAGGGAGGCACACATGCGCACACACAGCACACAGCTGTCTGATACAGAAGATTTGCAATCTGAAAAATCAAGATACTCTTCAGACCTGAGGCTTTTGGAAGGTAGACACTCAGCTCAGGGTCCTAAGCCTGGGGGGCTTAAAATGTAGGGAACGGGGACCTGGATAAACCCTAGTCCTGAGGGCTTCCTGTGGCTTCTGACTCAGCACTATTTGTCTTCTCAAGAGCTCCAAACATCCATTTCTTTCATCAAGTCTTCTCTGCCCATTCCATTCTCATGAACTTACCAACAAGGGGTCTTGATCTTTTTGAAATATTATTCCAGTGTGGGTGCGCACACACCGTATCATGTGTGGAGCTCAGAGGACAACTTGTGAGAGTTGGTTCTCTCTCCTACCATATGGATCCTACTGATTGAACTCAGCTTCTCAAGTTTGACAGCAAATACCATTACCCGCTGAGCCACCTCACTAGCCTGTAAAATGGCCTTCTGGGTAGTGGCTAGGGCCTTAGAGGAAAATGTGGACCCAGACAGAGTGGCTATATGGCTGGCAGCTGACTGAGGAGACAAGAGGACCAGTCATTGAGGTGATAAGAAATGCTGGATATGCCAGCCTCAACAACAGGGGTCACTGCAGGAATCATCCCTGGGGGTGGGGTATGGGGTGACTACCCTCCTAGGCACTTTGCCAGAACACTGGGGGAGATGTACTCTCACTGGGCATCGGGCAGCACAAAAGACATCTTAGAGCCAAGGTGAGGGTCAGGAATAGTATCGTGCAGTTGGGACTGTGTAGTCCCTCGGGGAAATGAGAGGGAAGAAAGATGAAGTGAATTCAGATGTAAAGTGGACCCCCGCCGCCATCACCCTCCCTGCCAAAGGGCCTGTCACAAGGCAGCCATGGCTCACACCTGCTTATCAGGGCTGGGGTGTGGAGAGGGTGTCTCAGACAGGAGATAGAGCTGGGACAGGGCTGTCCACACCAGCCCTGTTCTGCCTCCCTCATTCACACCTCCTCAGAGGCCCTCAGCCACTCTGCCCCTGCGGCCTCCACCTGCACCACCATGCCTCCCCTGCAAACCACCCCTGCAGGCCTTTCCCCCAAGGAAGGCTCTGCCCTGCACAACTAAAGGATCCCAAGTCGGGTGGGACCCTGGAGACAGTCTAGCCCACCTTTTTACCTAACAGAGAGGGAGACTGGGGTGTCGCTTACCTGAAATCCTATCACAAACATACTTAGAAGCCAGAGTCAGAGTCCAGGTTCTGACCCCAGACATGAGTTCAAGCCTCAGCTTACAACTCAAAGGCTCTGTGCAGGGAGAGCAAGGAGCACTTCTCCTGTGTGTCAGCCTGAGTTTTAGACTGACCCAGGGAAAGAAGGCAGATGACATCATGCTGTCCTGACTCCATTCACCTGAGACAAGATGGCCAGTGTTCCATCTCAGTACACGAACTAGATTAGGTCTCCTTCACTGTGTCAGATGGCAATGGCAGGCAAGGGCTCTAAGGCTCTCCACAAGGGGTGAGAGGGTGGGGAGGGGAGATTCAGGGAACAAGCATGGAAGGCCAGTGGTAAGCAGGAGCCTCTTATGAGTCGTGGGAAGGAACTAGAACACTGTCCTGTCTGACGGTAAACAAAGCGCCAGCTGTGTCCAGGAACTCAGGCCACTGCCCACTACTGCCCCCAACCCTTTAGCGCTAGAGGACACCCGGGTACAAAGAACAGGAGAGCAGAGGGACAGGAACAGACACATGCTGAGATCCAGGCAGGGGCAGAAGGGAGAGTGGGGTTCCACACCTGCACACAGCTGGAAGGTCTAACTTTAGCTCCCCTTCCCCCTCCCCACTGCTTCCCTCAGAAGCCACACTAAGTCCCTGCTCAACACACTCACCACCTTGGTCCCATCTTCCTACCAGGATCCCCTCGGGCTAGAGATGGGACTCTGCAGAGCCTACAGCTTGGGGGTGGGAGGTGGGGAGGGGACAAGAATGGACCTCAAGAGTCAGGCCATGGGGTCAGCCGTGCTCAACTGTCTCATAGGCTATAGTCTACTATACTCAGCTGTCCCCAGCCTTCCTGGGTCCCCCTAGGACTCAACAGGATTCACTCAAACTAGTTTCTCTAACTTGTTGGGCGACTCCCGAAACATTTAACCAGCTACTATTTGCAAAATTCAATGGGGACCCCAGAAAGGAGTCAACGCTAATGTGGTTGCCTCTGCCATATTAGTGGGGCTATGAGTGGATACAAGAATGACTGAACTGAAACCAAGTGAAAATTACTGAAGAACCTTGGGAGGCAGGGAGTAGGCGTTAGACCACAGGCTAGAAAACCAGGAGATTCTAGATTGGAGTTTTCTCATAGTACCTCCTGAGCGGTGCCCGGAAGCAGCTCTCCTGGGAAGGGGCTCTGAGAACTGTGAACAGTGATCGGGTATGCTTCTGCCTGGTGCGCAGCTTGACGTCGTGGGCTGCCCTTTACCTCACTGATCTTCATCAATCGCCCGAAAGCTGACAAGGAACTGGCTACCCCTTGTTAAGAACACATCCACCTGCATACTATGTATTTAACCTCAGCCAATCCTCTCTCCCCGTTCCTGTGTGAACTTCCTCATTCTCAAGGATGGTCGCAGCTAAGGTTGTCCTGCTGGAGCACAGGAAGATGGATGGGTCCCCATCTCAAGCATACCCTATCTCCAAAGCCTTGACCCAGTCACACCTATGGTCCTACAAATGTGACAGACCTTCTTCCTACTCTGGAGTGAGTCACTACTGCCCTGGGGACTTGATTCTGAATTGTGCATAAATTACTGGTTTTGATTTGGTTTCGTTGTTGTAACCGAGACAGGGTCTCCCTATGTTAGCAGGCATTGGCTGGTCTTGAACTCACAGAGATCCACCTTGCCCGGAAACAAATATGAACTTACATGAAATAGACCCGTGTACAATATGGGTTGCCATATAAGATGGCTCTCCTTTTTGTCTCTATCACTGCTGTTTTTAAACAAACACATTGAAGGCCTGCTTATTCAATCTGCGGTGTCAAAGCTGAGAGGCACAGCTAACATGTCAGTTGGCTAAATGAAACAGGACTGTCATGAATGTGAACTCATTTGAGGTGGGTAGAAACTGTACCAAGGATCTTAACAGTTGGTGTATATAAAACTCTCCCTTGTGATCCACACACTGCCGTATGACTGCGTGCTGAGGCGCTGACTTGACGGTGCGTCAGCAGAAAGACCTGGAGTAGCTTGTTGGAGTGGGTTCCACATGAATCGATATACGGTGAGAAAAACTGGAATCCATTTAAGGGACCAGCCACTCCCTGGACTCAAAGTGGCACATCCTGACTGCTTTCCTGTCCGAGCACACAGCGTCAGCTGCTTCCATGTCTTTGTGAGTTTCCTACCCTGAAAGGACCTCAGGCAAAACCTAGAATCAGTCAGTCAGAAAGGGTGTCGAGGGAACAGCCTGGAGCCCTGCCTGGCACTCATCACAATCAGCGTTCTTTTTAAATGACATATTCCAGGGCTGGCAAGGCGGTTCAGTGGGTACACCAGCGTGAAGGCCCGAGTGCCAGCTCCTCGGCACACAGAAGGCCAGATATGACAACACATGTCTGCATACAGCATGCCTAAGGCAAAATGGGGGTCAGAGCCAGAACCTCCAGAAACTTTCAAGCTGCCTAGTCTGGTGTACATAGCAATCAACAAGAGACGGCCTCAAGCAAAGCAGAAGGCAAGGACTGACACCAGAGGTCAGCCTCTGATCTCCACATACAGTGTGGCATGCACACTCCTCACACCCATACACAGGTGCATGCATACACACATGCACCCACACACATGCTCACATGCATGCACATACACACACATATACACACAATTTTTTTAAATTAAAAAATGCAAATGTGGGGCTGGAGAGATGACTCCGTGGTTAAGAGCTGCTCTTCCCAAAGAACCCAAGTTCAGTTCCCAGCACCCACCCGGCATCCCACAACCATCTACGCAGTCCCAGGGGATCTGTCCCTTCTAACCTCCTTGGGCAATGGGGTTGTGCATGATACACAGATACACACATAAGTAAAACAACCACACACATAATTTGTTAAAATGTAGACCCCAGCCTCGTAACAGATCTCCAGAATGAAAACCTTTTCACACAGTTCCTCATGTCATGGTGACCCCCAACCATAAAATATTTTTGTTGCTACCTACGTAGCTGTTATGTCTCATAATGTAAATATCTGTGTTTTCTGCCGATCTTAGGTGACCCCTGTGACAGGGTCTTCCACTCCCTCCCTGGGGGCCAGGACCCACAGGTTGAGAACTACTGCTCTAGATTAATAAACCACAATACTATGGAACTTAGTTGATGCCTATGAGTTTAAAAAGTATAAAAAGGTACTTTGGGTAACTTGGCAAATTTTCCTAGGAAATAATAAAATGGATTCTTGATAAATTCTCTTTTCCCAAACAGAATCCCTGTATACAGTGCAGCTGATATGGCCCACTTGCCTCTGCCTCTCAAGTGCTAGGATTACAGACATGTACCAAACCTGTTAGAAATTTTGGTAATTTTTTTTCTGGTCTGATAGTATATTTCAGAAATTTGGAAGAATGTCCTTATCCATAGGCTACATTAAGTTCAAGTATAAAAAGTGACCTGTCATGCCTCAACTTACTTTTAGGGAGACAACAAATTAATTTTAAATGGTTCTGGGTAGAGAACAGCCAATGAGACAACACAGTGGAGAAGGGGACAATCACAACACACGACATTTCTGCAGGCTTGCCGTTCCTGAACACACGGCTGAGGGAAATGAAGCTACTGGTTTCCATGGAGTGAAAACATGAAACCTGCTGGACAGATAACCTCTGCCCTGCTGCCAAGCCGCAGGCTACAGCCAGCCTGTGAGGCTGGGCCGCCCAGCCTAGCTGACGCTTGTGGAGATTAGACCACACTGCCCCCTAGAGGTGCTGTGCTCTCAGACCAGAGCAACCCTAAGCCCTCACTGGCAATGTCCGTGACTGACTGATTCCATTGTCCTCAATTACATGAGGTTCACCCCGAAGGGCAAACCCCCTGCCTGGCCTTCTCTGGTAAGCTGACTGACTTCTAAATGTGACATGAATGCAGGAGCCATGCCCAGTGTGAGGCCAGCCTCATCAGCTCCACCAGGACAAACCAGAGTGAGACCCAAGGGGCTTAAAAATAGAGGTGTGTGGGAAAGAGGACCACAGCAAAGAAACAGGGTGAAGTGGTGAGGGCCACGGAGGAGCAAGAACGACCACAGGCAGAGCACGGTTGGGGTGGCCCGTGTGTTACTTCTGTCACTGTGACCAATCACCGGACAGAAGCAACTTCAGGAACAACGCTGAGATTCCAGTCCACCATGGCGTGGAGGCCCAGCAACAGGAATGGCTGTCTCCAGAGGTGTGAGCATTGGGGCAGACGATTTTACATGGTGGCAGGACAGACAGGAAGCAAAGCACACAGGCCAGAAACTGAGGGGGCTGGGGGATTAACTTTCAAAGCCTGCTTCTACTGACCTACTTCTACCAGTCAGGCCATCCCTCCCAAGAACCCCACAGCCTTCAAGCTGCACAGGCTCGGGGTATGTTGGCAGGGCACATGTTAGATCCTCGCCATTCACAGGCTGCTAACAGGAAGTCTGCCAAACAGCACCCTCTCAGGTGAGGCAGGGCACACGGATCAGACCAGTGTCAGACTGCAAACTGAGCACAGCTCTACAGGAAGCCTCTCCTGCTGGCCACTCACCACAGGCCGAAGAGAAGGGCAGAGGTCTCTGCTGTCTAAGATGTAAGTGCAGAAATGGCAGCACATGGTTCAGGGGCTAGCATCCCTCTTCTAACCTCCATAACTTTTAGTAAGGCCTTTGCTGTATTCAACTTTGGCCAACAGCCTTAGTTCAGAGACCAAAGAATTAGAAGATGTCACTAGAAATTAAGGATTATATCCCCTACCCACAGACAGGGACTTGCCACAGCACAGCCCACCCAGCCTGGTCATTTCTCCAGACCAGGAACTGGAAGGGTAAATGGCCCAGAAGGCAGTGGTCCAGGTCCAAGAACCTGAAGGAACCCACTGAAGAAACCGATAATGATCCCACCCAGGGCTAGTTACGACGTTTGTCTCTGATACATTTGATACTCATGTGAGGCCCAGGAACCTGCTGCACTGGAATCCAGAAAAATGGACAGCCACACTGATCCGATCCAGAGGAAATTCTAAGTGTTTGTTTCTTAATGAAAATGTTCACAGGACAATTCAAGCATCAGTGTTGTATATCAAAATACACATTTCACACATAAAAATGGCTGCTCTTGCAGAAGACCCTGATTCAACTGCAGAGAACCCAGCATTCACACGGTGGCTCAGAACCATCTGTGATTCTATTTCCAGGGAATCCAATGAGCTTTTCTAACCTCTGTGGGCAACAGGCACTCATGTGGATACACAGATGCAAATAGGCAAAACACTTATAGAAATACAGATTCAAAAAAATAAATAAATAAAAAACGCAGTCAGGCATACTGTCTTTTTGTTTTGTTCTTATTTCTGTCTCACAATGACCAATTGGCATCTTTCATAGGAAATAAATCCCAAGTTACAGAAACTACTGATACAGACAAGATTCTTCCTGAGTGGGGAGAGCATGGGAAGGAAGTCCAAGGCTACCAGCAAGTCAGGTCAGCATGGCAGAGGGGAGCATGGCCACAGGAGAGGGGACTCGGCTCCATGGATACATGGTAGGAACCTGGGACACAGCCAGGAGGAGTCCCAGCCTCCTTCCCACTCAGGCCCCACCATCACCTCTTTTCTGAGGAGAGAAAGTAACAGATTTTTTGGTCACAGTGACATTTTGGCTTCCTATCCTTAGAAGGACTGGCACAAGTTAATGGGGAACAGGAAGGTAAAGCAGAATGGAGTCAATCAGCCACTGTGTCTACACCCGACTGTTTCTTTTTATCCAAATGATGGAGCGAAACAGTCGGCCACTGCCTTCTCGTCTTTATTGTAAAGCCATGGTATTTCTATCAGAGGCAAACACAACACCACAAAGATCACCCTCGTACTGGTTGGAAGACAGTGGCAGAGTGGCAGATTCAGACAAGTCCTTCTGCCCGGAAGCTACTAGGCTGTGTGTACCCAGGACAGTTCAAGATCTGTATAAACCAGTCTGGAGGTCAGCACAGAAAGCAGCTGCTCTTTCCCCTGGGAATGAGCTGGTTTGGACCTTTGGCCCAGGCTATACCTACCTGTGGTGTGCTGGCCCAGCAGATAGCAGGACCAGAGGTACCCACCCGGTGATTCTCCACACACACTTTCTTGGGCTCCTTTAGAAAGGCCCCAGTGAAGCCAAGAAACACACTTATCTGGTACTATGTGATCCCTGGAGGGAACCACAGGTTCTGGTTAAACACACAAAGTATCTCCATCTTTCAAAGACCCGCTGTTTCTTCCATAGAAATGAAATGCTCACTCTTCTGAGGAGACAGACTCTTCTCACCAGGAGGCCTTAGCACCAGAAATAGCCGTGGACGGAGGTTCGGACTTGAGTCAAACCCCCAACTAACTTTGTCTTGATTCTGAGGCACCCTGGATGACTTCTGTAGAACACCAGTGGGGAAGATACAAAGTTCTCTGAGCCTCATCTTTCCCACAGGTGAGACAGGAACAGCAGGGTTTGCACAGAGGAAGAGTAGTCATCGGATGCTCCGATACAGGCAGATGGGAGGACTTCAGGGTCATGAGCACATAAATCATAGTGTATTTGTGCAGGACAAGAGAGGAGTTTTTAAACCATCTCAGCCAACTCAGATCCTAGTGAAGGAAAACAACACTGAGTTTTGAGCCAGTGAGTCTTTGGAGAGATTTTGGTCAGAATTCCATCATTTCTTGAAAATATATCTGCTAAAATACGTCTGCCTGGAGAGGGCATGCCTGTTCGTTACAGATGCTCAGCGCAGACCTAGATGGACACTAGGACTGCTTTTCCAGCTGAGTGTCCTTCTGCTCCTTAGCCTTCAGTTCCTCTAGCTTTTTCCCATAGCGACTCAGGAAGTAATCGTCAGGTTCCACCCCGAGCTCTTCAAAGCTTCCAGAACCTTCTCCAGTCTGGCCACAGACCGGGCTCCATCAATCTTCCTTGTGCTCAAGTACAGAGTGAACTCCTGGAAACCCAGGAGCTTGCACGTGTCCACAGAGCAAATATTCCGGATGTCCCTGGTTCTATCCAGACGGGGGAAAAACACCAGACCTGACATCTTCTCTAGGTCATGGAGGCTCACCTGGAACTCGGTTAGCTGGGACTGGAATCCAATGGCTTTATTTGGCACCACAAAGGCCCCCAGTGCCAGTGGCTCCGTAGATTCTGGGCTTCTTCGAGCCAGGATCACCTTGTAAAGGTGTGAGGGGACCGCCACATTGTCCTCACCAATCACCTAAAAACAGAGCAGCCCGATTAGTGCACTGAGCTGTGAGAACAGCTTCTGAGGTTTTGCTCCCACAACTTGGTAGATGCATTACAAGAAACGGGCTGTGAGCGGCCTCAGTGTAGCCAATGCATTCCACCAACAGCTAAGGAAAAGCAAAGGCATCCAACAGCAGGTGAGTACTGATCAGTGCTAACCAGTCTTTAAAATACTGTTACCTCTGCAGGTGGTGGCTCCAGGCTTTAATTCCAGAACCCCGGAGGCAGAAGCAGGTGGCTCTCCAGTTCAAGGCCAGCCTGGTCTACCAAGTGGCCAAAAAGAAACCCGTCTTGAAAAACAAAAATAATAATAACAAAAAACATAATGTTCCCCCAAAGGGTAGGGTTCACAGCATGTCCACAGGACAGAGGACAAAGGGATCCCAGGTAAGCACTGAACTTCCAGTGGGAGAAGGGGCTGTCATTTCCTCTCCATTGGCTAGTCAGAACTTCTAATACTCTAAACATAGAAGTCAAAACTGCTAGCTTCAGCACTCCCAGCTCTCACAGTAAAAACAGCCTAAACTCCCCCCGAGAAACAACAGACAGCCTTTGAAGAGGCGGCCAGACACAGCAGCAACAGAACTTTCTAGATTACCTTGATGATGCTCACTTTGTACAGTTCAGTACATGCAACTGGTTTTCCTTAGTTCCAAATGCTCCTGGACTACCACACACTGAACTTCCAAATCATGTTGTCACATCGGATACTTTAGAAAAGTAGCCACACAGTGAAGAAGGCAGAGGCAGAGAAGGAAGCTGCTCTGTAGGTTGGCCAAATTAATGAAATAACAGTATTAGGAAGCCTCTTCAAATGTCCTTCCAATATGCTTAAAAGCCTCCATCTGTTGTCTAAAAACCAAAAGCTGAATGTCCATTTACTTAATGGTCCCTGTTAAAATGACAAGACCCAACTGAGCATTCTCCAAGTGCCCCTTGCAGGCCTTTGCTGCCGTCAGTAGGTTCTTTCCTGATTAGACAGTTCTAGCTGCAGATTATATTCCCTGTCAGAAGCCCAAATAAGGCATCGAGATGAAAAGTCAAAAAACAGGATTTTTTTTCCCTGATTTTTACAAACTCCTATCCACATTGCACATAGCTCAGAACTCCTTGGTCTGTCTGTCACACATTACCACAGCTAACTACAGGACTTCAGGGAAGACCCTGCCACAGGATCTATAACAACTACCTTTGAGCATACTGAAAGTGCGTGGTTGGTCAGGGCTCAGAGTCGGGGTTTGTGAAACCACACTGTTCACAGGTTTCAAGATTCTCACCCCCAGGAGTGACTTGTGCAACCAGGCCGTGAACTCATCAAAGCAAATGGGTGAGAAGGTAAACTGCTCACACCCGGGTCGCAGACCCTCCAGCACAGTATAAAGGTGTTGAGCTAGGAATCCTGGCATCCAGGTAAAGAGAGAGGGTCAGAAGTTCTAGGTCATCCTTGGCTACACACTTAAGAGCTCAAGGCCAGCCTGGAATACGAATCTCATTACAAAGGAAAGAGGAGGGCAACAGAACTCTGCTGCTAAGCAGTGTCACTATCTGCTGGGGAACCAACGGCCATGGTTTTCCCTACAGACAAATGTTCTATGTAGCCAGATACTAAAACATAATAAATAATAACAATAAGGGCTCAGGGACCAGAACTGAGGACATACCTACTATGGAGCCACAGTCAAAAGGGGGTAGGAAATGAGCTGCAAACATCCCACAGGGGCTGGGGACCCAGTTGGTAAGCCAACTCCTGGCGCCACCTGGTGGGCTTTCCATGCCACTGCAACACAGCACGAAAACCTTGGGGGTCCTTCTATACCATTCTATCTCGTGGGCTCCTTGTCCACAAACAAATGGCCATTTTCAAAAATACTTAACTGGTCAAGTTCACTGACTGCCAACCAGAACTGATAGCTGAGTTCCTTCGATTCCAGCGAAAGGTATAGATGATTGATATTTTACACTTTGCGACTTTACTTCGTAATGTGCTGTTCCTATAGCTTTGGGGTTTTTAAGCTCACGACAGTTTGTGGACCTTCAGTGCTGCAGTCCTGAGGGCATCAGGGATGGTGCCAGTCCATCCCTCAGCTACACCTCAATCCTGGACAGAGATCCTATTCAGAACCACAACATGTGACTCTTCTAGCCAAGACCGCCCCACAGGTAAGTAGCAAACGAACTCCACTTTCATTTTCTGAGTTATCTTGTCTGAGTCAGTCTACTTTGTTCTCAGCACACCTAAGACACCATGCCTGCTTGGAAATTAAAAAACCCAGTGTTTGTTCATTAACTTTGGGACTTAGAACCAGGCAGTAGTGGCACATGCCTTTAATCCCAGGGCTTGAGAGGCAGAAGCAGCGGCTCTGAGTTTGAGGCTAGCCTGGTCTACAAAGTGAGTTCCAGGACAGCCAGGGCTACACAGAGAAACCCTGTCTCAAAACAAACAAAAAACAACAACAAAAAACTTGAGACATAAATAATCTTAAAATAACTTAGGGCTCTCTTCCTTCTAGGTAACTCAGCAATACACACAAGCATTGACCTCGAGGACAGTCACTGCCAGACAACGTTCCTGGAACTGCCGCACTGAAGCACGACGCTCGGCTGACGAGACAGACCTCTGCTCAGGTTCCACTTTGCCATAACCATGACTCCTTTCTTCATTTCTAAAACAGCACCAGCAATCCCCAAATGCCTCTCACAGAACTGTTATGACAACAGACTGATTTGAAAAGAAAGGAAGGAAGAAGAAGGAAGAAGGAAGGAAGGAAGGAAGGAAGGAAGGAAGGAAGGAAGGAAGGAAGGAAGGAAGACAAAGAAGCATACCTTTAATCCCAAAAGGCAGGAGAAAATTGTGAGTTAAGTTTGGGTCCATCCAGGGCTATATATAGTGAAACCCTGATTCCAAGGAGGGGAGGGGGTGATATGGTGGTGCATAGTCACAATCCCATAACCTTGAGGTAAGGGCAGAAGGATCCGGAGTTCAAGGCTGGTCTGGGCTATATGAGACTCTGCCCAAAACAACAACAACAAAGATTCCAAAATCATCAAGACCTATTTTTAAAAAAAATCCTATTTTTTGAAATGGACGTCGTTCAGAAGACAGGTTTTGCAGAGGTAGAGTAGGGAAACATGGGCTCCAGCAAGATTAGGGCAGTCAAAGGCCAACATCGAGAAATCAAGTTGAACACAAATGACTGCAGACAAAGGATTTCGGTATGGCTTAACAGGAACCAAGCTTTTGATATCAGGACATCAGTAACAAACCTTTTCACAGAAGATTTGGCATAAAATTGCTTTACAAAGGAGATCGCTGCTGCTATTAAAACACTCAGGAACCCTGAACCCTTGTCGAGGTTAACAAAACTCAGAAACTGACCAACTGGAAGTGAGCAGAAAATACAGCACACAACAGCTCGAAGACAGACTCACGTGTAAGATGGTCACTTCCTAAACACTGGCCAGAGTGCCTCCTGCCTTCCCTCTCCGTGACAGAAACAACACCGCATCCGTGACAGCCACAAAGCCACCCCAGGTTCAGAAGTTGGTAAGAACCAAGAGACTTCGCCTGTTGCTTGCAATGTCATAGCTATTGTGTCTTGAGTGACGTTCTTAAGATAAATGCATTTAGTGACAGACACTATCCCCAGGAAGACAAGACGGAGAGGAAGAAAGTCAGACGAAAAATAAAACTCCTGGGACACACTGAGAGACCAAACCCTTAAAATGCCACTTACATGGAAGAGAAAAAGAAGCAGGGTGGTTTGGAACCCACAGGATCCACGCATAGATAGGAGGAGGAATGTCGGTCAGCCCTGTGTCACTACAGCAGGCACCTGCTAGTAAGGCTGCTCAAACTGAATAGAGCCCCCCACCTGCTGGGAACTGCTGCAGGCAGCGTGTGGATGCATAAATGCACGAACATACCCTAGACTTCAGAAAAATGCTTCCTTTCCTAAATAATCGAATGCTTCCCACTTGAGAAAGATCCTTTCCTACCAGGATGCCTCCAGACTCCTGGGGCAAGTTTCCGATTTTCTCCCTCCCTAGGAGTCACTGGCAGAAACCTGAAGCCTCAGATACTGCCCACGTTACCACCTGCACTCTCATCGGATCGTTTACAATGCTCAAACCCAAATCTTCAGGTATGTTTCACTTGTCTGCACTCTCTCAGAACGGGCTTCCATCGGGAAAGCACATGGACAGCCTCAGCTATGCTAAGGGCGACTCTGATTTGAGCTGTCAGATGACTCACTTCTGATAAAATCACTGCTCCTCACGCTCCCTGAGGGCTACATGCACTCAGTTTTAGGGTGCTATGATCCATCTCCCCAGATCCTAGTGGACATTTCTGTCTGGCTGTAAGGAACCCTCCTGGCCCATTTTCTGCTATTTCTGCATGCTAGCAGACCCTCCTTCCAACCAGCCTCCACTGGACACTCAGTTATCCCTGCGGCACAGACCTCTGACAGCCCAAAGGACAATGCTCTGACTGAGTATCAGGTGTGGGAAAAGACAGACGCAGGTTTGGATCCCGCCTTGCAATGAGGCGCTGTGTGCCCTGGAGTTGACCCCTGCAATTCTCAGTTTTCCTGTGTGTACTAGAACAGCTGCAAGCTTTTGGTAAGGGTTGTAGTATGACGCCCTCACTACACGTCAGCTCGTCTGTTTCACTTCTCCAGAGTCTACGACACACACACGCTCCACACCTGCACAGCACAACCCCATGTTGGCTGTGTGTGTTCTCCTGAGGGACAGAGTGTGTGCAGCTGAAAACAAGCAGCATCTTAAACGGCCACATGATCCAGAATCATCTGCCTAACTGCCAAGCAGCACCCAGGAGCCTGAGCTCACGGTTCCTTGAGAGGCACAGACAGCTCTCGAGCTGGGCAATCATGTGCCAGCATTACCCACAAATGCTTGACTAGAACTGATACTTCTAAAAGGTCCCACAAGCTAGAGAACTGCCTGGATGTTAGCTGGACATTCAGATTTCTGGAACCAGGCCCCAGCCCTTCCATCTCTTCTGCCTCCTCTGAATAAATGTGCTCACTGGATCAGCACAGGCTGCTCCTCCCCCACTTTTCCAATCTCATCTTTCCTCAAATGTGTTTTCCTTAGTGAGACTACAAGCTGACACATGCATTTGTGTATGCATACAAATACATTTTTTGCCCAATTAAATTGACTTTTTTTCTTTTATTGAAAATTATCTTTTTCTCACATAATCCATCCTGACTGGTTTCCCTCTCTCTACTCCTCCCAGTTCCTCCCCATCCTCTCACATCTAGATCCACCTCCTTTCTGTCTCTTACTGAAAACAAACAGCTCCTAAGGGATAAGAAGAAAAACTAAGATAAAACAAACCCAGCAAACCGGAATAGGACAAAACAAACACACAGGAGGAAAAGAGCCCAAGAGAAGCTGACGCAGTGACTCACTCACACCTCCTGGAGGCATCCTGTTTCCACGTAGTCCCCACCCAGTCCTTGTCACCATTGACTGCAGAGTCAAGCTCTCTGAACAGCACTTTAACTAGGTCTCTGCAGTTGGGACTCCCCAGGTGACCAATCCTGCCTTCTTCTCACCCTCCTCTCTCTTCAACCACCCCCTACCATTCATCGTCTCTACGTGGCCTCTGTTTGCCTTTTTACTCTGCATGAGAAACACACAGAGCTTCCAGGTACACACTAGAGCTTAACTTAATATGCTGAAGAGCTGACGTGTGTCTCAGCTACTTGAGGGGTGACCTCCGAGGACTGCCTGACCCAAGGGTTCCAGGACAACCTGGGCAACACAGCCAAACTGTCTCTATGGGTAAGGAAATGAACTTACTGAATGAGAGGAAGAGGAGAGGAGGCCAAGAGGAACAGGAAGCCAAGAATAATGCCTTCAAGAACCTACTGATTTCTCTTTCTAGAAGGTATGAGGTTAAATGACCTGAACCATTGAACTAGAACGTAAAAGTGCTCAGAGGCAAGTGGATCTCTGTGAACTCGAGCCCAGCCTGTTCTACAGAGTGAGTTCCAAGACAACCAGGGCTACACGGAGAAACCGTCTTAAACCTCCCGCTGCCCCAAATTTAAAGTAAATGTACATGACTACATTCTTAGAAACAGCCCCCCTTCACCGTCCGCTGTGTCTCTGTCCTTTGTCTTACTCAAGTGGCACCGACTTAATAACAAAGAATTACATCTACTTCCCTACAGGTCCATACACACGACATACACAGACATTACTATAAATGCTGGCTTTGTATTTTCAATAGACCCAAGAGTATAATCTCAAGGCCCAGGAGGTGCTGGACAGGAATGCGTAGAGGGAAACCTCCAGGAGCTAGGGAAGGCTGAGGTGGGGGTAAGCATGTGCACTCCATCTTCCAGGCAGAGCCTGTTCTACAAGCTGCTCACCAATCCAGTTTGCTGCAGACAGAGAATTGTTAGGTACACCGCAGAGTTGTTTACTGTGCAGGGTGTTCCTCTTATTTCCAATTAACTGTTACTTAGCAGTCAATTTTTAGTTTTTGGTTTTTTTTTTTTTTAAATAAAATTTATCAATTTATTCTCACTCTGGTAGAGAACTTACATGAGGTCTCAATCCTAACATCACCAACTACTGTGCAAATGACAGACACACTCTCATCAACCAAACCCTCTCTGAGGTGTGGTCATACAGAAAGCCTCTGCTCACACCTCTGCCACAGACAAACAAAGTCTGTGACAGCAGAAACTGGAGTGTGCAAATGTGCAAATGATATAAAAATACAGGCATTTCCTAGAGAAGAAATAACAGCTAATAATGACAAATCAGAGTTTAAAAATACAGCATAGCCCTCTTTAATCTGAGACAGAAATAACCAATAGAGAGCCCAGCAGGGTGACACACCTGCCATCCCAGCACTGGAAAGTCAGAGCAGAGGACTAGCTGTTTTAGGCCAGCCTGGGCTACATAGTGAGGTTCTACCTCAAAAACAAAAAGAAAAAACCCTGGAGATGACTCAATGTGTAAAGGTGCTTGCCATGTTAGCCTGGTGACTCAAACTCAATCCCAGAACCCCTGTGAAGATGGGAGAACAGACACCACATGCACACATACACACATATAATCACACACATGCACACTGTGCACATATGCACACATACACACATGTGTACACACATGTACTGTGCACATGATCACATTACACATGTACACATTGCACACATGTGCACACCACATACACACATGTACACACACGTGCACACTGTGCACATATGCACACATACACACATGTACACACATGTGCACACACATGCACATGAACACAAAGAAAGGAAGGAAAGAGAAAGCAATCAAGAATACAGTTTGAGGAACGTCATTTGCAGGTGTGCACCTCCCTCCCACACGACAGGTCCTTGAGGAAAACTGACCTAAAGCTCTGCTGATGTGAGTATCAGTAGGCCCTATACATTAAAGACCTGGAACGGGAAGGGCTCAGAAGCCCAGAAAACCAAGACCTAAGACAAGTAAGGTTTTACGACAAAAACAAAAGCCAAGACCCTTATTCAAAACACACCTTCAAGAAGCTTGGCTAACCCCATGCATCTGATGACTGAGGAAGGCTGACAGGTCTCTAGAAACTCTTCAGGCTACTTGAACCTCTTGAGCATCATCCACTGATAAACTAATGGCCAAGTTCCATCACAGACAACATCGAATGTTCCAGTGTAATGAAAACTGAGACCAGAGAATATCATCTTTGTATTTTTTTCAATTCTGAATGTCAGACTTTACCCTGGCCTTTGAGTTCACGGCATGACCCTCTCTGATAAAGCACACAGTGTTCTATACTGCCCTCCCTGGGCTCCACCTGCTATTTCCACACAATGGAATTGAATGTCACTCTTTTCTGCAGAAGTGGCATTTTCTCCTCAGGCAGCACAGCAAAAGCTCCGATCACAGTAAGTCCCGTTACTAGAGACAGGGACTCTGGTCATTTGGCTTCGAAGTTAAAGTCGTTTCTCAGCTTTTTGATCACTAAATGACTCATGAGATGGTCAGCACACACCCTGTTCCTCACAGAACTTCTGCTACACTCTGGCATCCGCTGACGACATCTGCTCGAATAGCTTGTTACTGTGACGGCCACAAAATGGTCCCTAAATTTTCCACTCGTGACAACTCCTGGGCTGACGGCAGTTGGGAGTGCCCTGGCCCCGTGTACTCACTCACCAGTGGAACCAACTTAACTCAGTTGGTCTACACTCCATCTGGTTTTCCTATTTAGTCACAGATATGGTAAGCCTGCGACTACAGACTCCGGTGGCTTAACCCAACCTCCTCCCACCACGCTCCCCTGTCCTTCTGACAGGTCTGTTTGTCAGAGTGCTTCCTTGCCTCGGGCACAAGATGCTCCTTTTTCTACTTTCCCTGCAGGACTCTGGAGGGAACCAGGAGCTTCTCTAAACTGCAGGGGTGGGGCAAGTGGGTAGGGAATATCTAGCAAGAGGTGACTTTTAGAAGACAAGACCTGCCTGTGGCTAAAAGCCTGTACCATTACTTCAAAGCCCTCTCAGGACAAGGAAGTCGGACACTTAGTTTTGTAAACTGTACACTAGAAAATCATATCCAATAAGAAAAGCAATAAATAAAATGTATGTTTTCCACTATCAACCTGAACAACATAGGTAACTAATAAATAAGTAAAGCACACCAAAACAAATAAATAAAATGTACACTTGTTTCCCTTTTTGGGTATTGTTTTATTTTGTTATGTTTTCTTGACTTTGAGGGGTTTGTTGCATCAGGTCTTTGGTTTTTTTGAGAAAGAACTTAAAGTTGGGCGTGTAGAGAGGGGAGAATGATCTGGAAGGACTTGGGGGAGGGAAAGAATATGATCAAAATGCATTTAATTTTAAAAATCATTTTATGTAATAAAAAATATATATCAAGACACTCTGACTGAGTTAATTTTTCTTTTATGCTGTGTAAAATTTTGCTACACAGCAGGTTATTTCTGTAATGCTCTCAGTTTCATACACACGGAACACGAGCGAATCGTTTCAGGCTCATGGACCACCAGTCCTTCCTGGTGATGGGAGGAAGAGGATTTAGGCAAAGCAAGAATAATTCTATTCCTAAGTTAAAATAATGGACAGCTTCAACTACTTTGGCTCTAAGATTACTTTAAAAAAAAAATAAAAAACTAAAATCAAATGAACAGGTTGGTCAGGAGAAGCAGCTGGGAGTCAGTGTTAAAGTCCAGAATCTTCTGCTTCCTTCAGCACCTTTGAGAATGACTGGGCTTGGCCACCCTGGAACCCACATGAAGGCAGCAGGCGCAGACACTGCACAGCACATCCAGACAGCAAGCACAGGCAAGCGCAGAGCAGCCCTCGAGTCTGCCCATGGGCTTTCCAGCTGCTCCCTAAGTCTCTAGTCATAGACTCCGGCGGCTTAACCCAACCTGCATTTACCAAACATCTGCTCTAATTCCAAAACTGAGTGTCCCTCCCCTGCATGGCCACACGGTGCCACCCTCCTGGCACAATCCTCAGGGTGCCTCTCCACAGAGACGCAGTCACACTACTGATGGAGCCCTCAGCCCTGGAAGGCACTCCTCGGGAGAATGTCCGCGACCCCTCAACACTGAAGCCTTCCACAGCAGTAGTTAGAGTCTGTCTTTACAGCATTACAAGCTCTCATCCACTTACTGTTTCCTGCGGTCCCCAAGTGTTCCAGTGTTGTGAACGTAAAAAAAGAAAGAGAAAGTCTTTAACAACCGTTGGATGGTGAACAACTCCCTTTAGCTGTGGGCATCTGGGAGTCAGACTGTTTTTTACCCCCACTGGATCTTCTCCTCCTATAATCCTAACAGGAGGCACCTGACAGATAATGCTGAATACATGACATTAGGAAGCAGAGTATCGAACGAGATTATGAGTTCACAGAACAACATGAGCGGGAATGTTACACGTCCTACCTGGTAACTAACTGCTTTCGTTCCATCATTTCTAGCATGAGGTAAGGTTAAAGGTCCTGATACTATCCAAACATCTTCAAATCTCTCCGTCAGCTCACGACAATACATTTCTATTCTGAAAAACAAAGCAAAACTATGTTTTATGTTTACAGGCATACATGTAAGAAAGCAGCAGGCCACCCAGTCCCTGGGAAAGACATCGCATTTAACAAGTCAGAGCTAGCCATAGTGGCACACACCTTTAGTCCCAGCACCCTGAAGGCAGAGGCAGGAGGATTTGTATAGGTTAGAGACCAGTCCTGTCTACATAACAAGTCCCAGGGCAGCCAAGGCTACATAATGAGACCCTGTCTCAAAAAAAAAAAAACCAATTTAATTTTTTTTTTAAATTGAGAACAGTACCAAGACTGTAGCTATGCACCCTAACCTACACAAGCTCATCCCATCGGAAGCTGAAGGGAAGACTTGTCCTGAGATGTTCTCAGACCATGTCTCCTGCACTTACCCATAAAAGTCAAAAGCTAAACTGTAATTCCCCAAGTCAAGGCTATTTCTAGAACGTGTATCATGAAAGACTACTGGACTAAATGGTCGTTCTTTTGTCTCTCATCACCAGGACGCACCTTTCCTAAAAGGCTAAGGGCACTAGGAACACGGACTCCCTTACTTAGCTGAACACAGTGGACGCTTAGGTTCTGGCTGTCCCGTTCGCCGACTGCCTCTGGAATGAATCTGTACAGAGATGGAGGCTCATGACAAGACCACCCAT
The DNA here is from genome assembly GCA_021653895.1 of Mastomys natalensis. NCBI lineage: Eukaryota > Metazoa > Chordata > Mammalia > Rodentia > Muridae > Mastomys > Mastomys natalensis. Next base: position 1,845,803 of record JAJTUV010000008.1, on the reverse strand, counting down.
GTGGTAGTGATATAACACTTTGAACTGCTCTGTGCATGACCTACAGGGGATGGTGGCACAGCCACCACGCCTCTCAGAGTGCAGATGGCTAGTTACAAGGTGAGGTGCTCTTCTCTATCAAGGTCTCCCTTGGGAGAAGGAAACGTGAGAGGCTCCCATAAGTGTGAGGTCTGCAGACACAACAATGACAAACTCGGGAGCGAGTGAGGAGACCCGAGTTAAACTGGAACCTTAACTGAATCCCAGCAACAAAGACACTGGGGGGATTTGAACACTATACAGCCGGCACTAAGGAATTACTGTTATTTGTTTTAAGTGCAATAGTCATACTGAGGGTTACATTTTAAAACAAGTTTTTTCATATATATATAACACACACACACACACACACATATATATACATACACATATATACATACATACATGTATAAAGTCATATCTTATAGTCTGAGCAGGTAGAAAGGACTGGAGTGTACAAATGAAACAGATGGGCCCTGACTTAGGAAGTCTTTACAGATCCACTTCATGGTTCTTTGCGTTTCTCTACGTGCACAGAGGACAGAAGAGGGTGTTGGAACCCTGGAGCCAGAATGACAGGAGGCTGTAGGCTACCTGGTGCAGGTCCTGGGAGGCAAATTCCTGTGTCCTGCAAACTCCTGGCCATGAGCTCCTAGCCACCACGCTGCCTCTCCAGCCTTGGCATCTTTTAAGTATAGGACATTTTCTTAACATTTTTTTTTTTTTTTTAGATTTTTCTTTTCTTTTATGAGTGCATTTTACCTGCATGTACGTGTACTATATGAGCACCTGAAAAGGACCCTGGATCCCCTGGAACTAGCATTACAGCTGTGAGCCACCACATGGTGCTAGAAACTGAACCCAGATTCTCTAGCAGAGCATTTTTTGCTTCCTTTCTTCTGTTAGGTTTTTAGGGTTTGTTTTCTTTTGTTTTGGTGGTGGAAATTGAAGGCAAGACCTCTGTGCATTTGAAGCGAGTAGTCTACCAATGAACTACACCCTTAGCTGTATTCTGAACTATAAAATATTACATAGGAGAATCACACCTCTCCGAGACAACCTCAGTCAATGCCAGTCTCAGATGCTTGGTAAGACCGCCTGGCAAAGTCAGCACCGTCAGAAGCAGCAGAAGGCTGCCACTAAAATGTCGAACTGTACTACACCAAAGCCTGTCTCTCGCAAAGCTCGGAAGCAGACCAGGCGGGGTAGTGCACGTGTGTCATCTCAGAACCCAGGCTGTCACAAGCCAGCCTGGGTAGCAGACAGCCTGGGCAGCGGACAGCCTGGGTAGCAGACAGCCTGGGCAGCGGACAGCCTGGGTAGCAGACAGGGCCTCCCTACAAAGCTTAGGAACAAAGTGCCTGTCCTGGACGCACTGCTCAGTTACGAGCAGGAGTATCATCCTGAGCAGTTGCTCTGGAAGCTGACATGTGAGCAGTAGCAGATGGACTGGAGAGGCAGGCTGTCTCTCAAACACAGCAAAGAGAGCAGCCGATCAGCCAGGACGGCACCCGAGGAGTGAACACATACACAGAACGAGCGGCATGCTGGCAGTCCAGCACGCTGGCCAGCACGCCCCACCGTCCATACCTACCTATTCCAATAGCCGGAATTATTTTCAAAATTCTGAGGCACAATATTAGAAAGGTAAAAGGTTTCTGCCATGGCTTCCTGCGAAGGAATGATACAGTGTGTTATTTGAGAATGCCTTCCCTCTAGATTAGCTCTAACAGCTAGTCTCTACACTACCTACTCTCTGGCACTGGAATTTGATCCACACCCCACGTAGGCCACATCCCCACCACGCCCCAACCTGCTGATGTTTGTTTACATAATTAAAGACAGAAATATCCCAAGACAGAAAACTAGGTTGTGCAAAGTAATACCTCCAGGCCAGTGAGATGGCTCTGCAGGTAGAGGTGCTTGGCCCACAACCTTGTCACCCCTAATCTGATGCCCAGAACCCACATACACATGAAGGAAAGAACTCTACAAAGATGTCCTCTGGCTTCCACATACAATCCATGCACACGCACACACAATATACACACAATAACTTAAATTTAAAAATATATATGTATATGTATATATGTATGTATATATGTATGTATGCTGGGCACAGTGGCACATGCCTGTCATCCCATTACTTCAGAGGTAAAGGGTTGGGGATCAGAAACTCAGGGTTATCCTAAGCTACATAATGGGTTCTAGGCCAGCCTGGACTACATAAGTATGTCTCAAGTAGTAATAATAATAAATAAAATCTATAACGCAAGTATTTCAGTGTGGCAGGCTTTTCTTATCACTTATAGCAGCCATTCAGATGTTTATAAGTTCCAAGGACTAACTGAAGGCCTCCAGGGAGAATGAGAATAAATTTGGGCTTTGCACATCTGGAAGAAAGGTTAACTTCCAGGAATTTTATTCAAGAGGTGTGAAAACCAAATTTTAGTTCAAAAGCAGTAGAGAAAATGTCCCTTTTCTTACAGTTTCTAGCCACTTAAATGCACTCTCTCTGTATATCTAATCTATGTGGACAAAGCTCCACCTCAATGACTGAGCCAGCACCCTGGCAGGCGCTGGGTCAGACTGACTGCTGCTGTGTTTCAACTTTCTTCATCTCTGAAACTTTCCAAAATAAAAAGAATGAGTTAGAGCTGGGTTGTGGCTCACGGTGAAAATGTTTGCAACATGCACAAGGTAAAAATAAAGTCCAAGACCTGCACCTACAAAGCAGACAGACATCGAGAGCAGAATACAATGTGGATCCAATTAACGTTTAAAGGGCACATGAGTAACCAAGCAGGACAAGGTCGCACTCAAGCTTCAGAACTTGGTTCCTAAATCATCAGCCTCACAACCTCATCCTCTCCACAGTATGCCTACACTGGAAAACTTGTTATTTCCTGCCGGGGCCATGTGGCCTCGTGACCAGCCACTTCCAATATAGTCTTCATTGAGGGCGCTGAAGGCTGAAGGGACAGTAGGATCCGGCTTGAATTTACAATGCTTCCTGTCCGCGTCACCTGAAGAAAAACACACAGAACGGTTGTCAGTGGGTCGTCTAAGGCGGGCAGGTTGGCTATTATGAGAAGGAATAGCTTCCAGCAGCTGGCGTCAGGGACCATCTGCATGCCTCAAGGTCCTAAAACAGTTCAGATAGTTCATCTGAGTTGCAAGGTTAGTCTAGGACAGGGTGCTTCTCCTACAGTGACTCTGGCCTTTCCAGTTAAAGGGAAACCGCCCTGGGCAGTGTAAGGGCGGAAGTGGTGAGTGGTGAGGAGCAGAAAACAGTCATCACCAAATCAACTTGTTCTACAAAGCACCATCCTATAGCTCTCAGCCACCGGGAGCACACGCAGGATCCCAGGAGCACTCACAAGATCACACCAACAAAGGGGCAGGGAGGTCACAATGTCCCTCTTCTCCCCGAGGAGCCATTGGCCACTGATGGCCCCTAGGAGAGAAAGAGTCAGTTTTTCAAGATGGTGCAACCCACATTCCAGTGTACATACTGACAGCACTAAGTGGCCTGGGGGAATGAAGGGGTAGGAGTGGAGGGGACCGGGGGTAGGGGATGTTAAGAAAAAGAGGAACACATGAAATTACAAGGAAATAGTGCTGAAAGGGACCCGGTAGAACTGAAGGGGAGGGAAGAGGGTGTGGACTTGATCAAAACCCATTACATGCTTATATGAAACCCTCACGTACGAAACAATTTAAACATTCATATACGAAACATTCATGTATGAGACAACTAGAAATAGACACTTGTGTATTGTTTTACAAAATGATATTCTGGCAAGCTTATCTGTACTGAGTTAATGGATAGGGGATATATACAGACACAGAGGTCTGTCCTGGACATGCTCGGCAGGGGGAGGATGTCTTACAGCTTCTCTATTGGCTCTCAGGCCATGACAAAATAAACATCTAAGGTAGGAACTCCACCCAGAAACTTCTAAATCAGATTTCTGAGTGGGATGAATGTTTGTAAACAACGTGGTAGTTAGAATGAGAATGGCCTCCTCAGGCACAGGGCTAGTCCCCACCTGGTGGACCGCTGAAAAGGAGGAGAAGATTAGGGGTGTGGCCTGCCTCACTAGAGTAGCTGTGTCCATGGGAGTAGGCTTTGAGTGTCAAGAGCCCATGCTAGACCCAGTCTTTTTTTTCCCTCTGTCTCTCTACCTGTAGATCAGGACGTCGCTCTCAGCTGCTTCTCAGAGAGCAAACAAACATCACTTTCAAGGTGGGCTAAGAGGTACCGAGGTTGAAATTATCACCAGTCCTCTAGTTTTGACCATGGAAACCCTTTAATCAGCACCTGGACAGTTTTCCCAACCACCTACCGATGATCTTGTCCTTGGATATGTGTTCCAGAACCCATCTGGGCACCCGCTTTGCCTGATCGTAAGACAAGGCGTGGTTAGTGTAACGCCGAGTCTCTGTTCCAGCTAACGGAAATCCAAACTGTTCCAACACAACTTTTTCTGCAGATTCTAAGAAAGAAAGAAAGAAAGGAAAGAGGGGGTTATGAACAGGAAAAAAAAGTAATTAGTGATTCTTATTAAGAACAAAAGATTCTAAAGACAACGATGATGTCTAAAAACAACTGGCTCAAAAGTCTCACCAAGGAGTCCGATTCTGAGTCCTTGGGAGGAGGAAGGGCCTCATATTTGCCATTATTTATTAAGTCAAAGAAAACAGTTTAGCAAAATCCTCCTTTGCCTATCATCTGTTGGGTGTTCACAATAAGCTTCATTGATAGGGATACGTGTTCGGTTTTGGTGCTGGGAACAAATGCAGGGTTACTCATAGCTGTGAAGTCCTCTGTGGCCTAGGCAGGCCTTGAACTTTTGTTCCTCTTGCCCCTGCCTACCACACACTGAGTTTATAGGCACGTGCTGCTACACTCAATAGTAGTAATGATTACATAATTAAAGGCCTGGCTGGAGAGGTGTGCAGGATGGAGGCGGAGCATAGCTCAGCGGCAGAACTGTGCATGTACTAGAGGCCCTAGCTTTATTCCTGATACCAAAAAGAAATAAGAACCCAATCTTACTAATCTTACTAGTTTTTCACATCAGTTTTCCAAATCTGTCTGTATTACAAACTCTCTTGTGTGTGTAGAGAAAGAGAGAGAGAGAAGGGAGAGAGAGAGAAGAGGGGGGGAAGAGAGGGGGGCAGAGAACTCAAAGGAAAACAGTAGCGCCACTACTAATTATCAGTCATTGATAAAATTGGATGGGAACATCTTGCTACTTATAGAGATAAAAATGGCCATAATTTTAGTTTTTCATCATCATGATATATCAGCTGCCAGGTTAAGTATCCATTTAGTTTTTAAAAGACTCTAATTCCATGAGTGAGTGCACACACATGTTACTCCAACAAGTCTGATGCCTGGCTGGGTCACAGTGAATACTGGCTCTCAAAAAAAAAAAAAAAAAAAAAAACAAAAAGCCCACCCACACTGTCCCTCACTGATACTTCCCCAGTGCTCTAACTCAAGGAAAGACTGCCGCCTACAAGGCAGCCCGGCTGGGAAACTGACACTTCCTCTTGTGGATTCAACCGGAGCTGCTTCCAAGTGACTCCTCCCCGTGCCTTCCTAGAGTAGTCCTCTGGCACAATGGCAAGTGTCAAAGAAGCAGGTGGTTCAGCTTGTCCTGGAGTGACATGGGTCTGTGCTCACTTCTTTGTCTAAAGATAAAATGCCCTGTTAATTTAAGGATTACGAAGACTGGGTAGCAGATATTCTTTACCGAAACATCTTCAAACATACTTGCTGTGATGGTTAATGTTGTCAATTTGACAGAATCTAGAAACACGTGAGAAATGGGCCCCCGGGTATGGGAGAGGGGATCTTGATTGTATTAACTGATATGGAAACCCCCAGTTTAATTACAGGCGGGGCCATTCCTGACTGGGATACGCACTGTATATAATTGGGAGAAAAGGGAGCAGGACAGCAGCACGCATTCGTCCCTGTTTCCTGACAGTGGAAGCGATGTAGCCAGCTGCTTCCTGCTCCTTCCCCACCATGATGGGGTGCACCTCGCACTGGGAGCTAAAACAGACCCTTAAGTTGCTTCTGTCAGGTATACTTTGTCACAGCAACAGGAAAAGAAACTAAGACACTTACTGAAGGCCAACTCTGTACCAGGCACTGTGCTGCACCTAAGGTGGAGAACAAACAGAGTCTCAGCTCGGGGTGAAGCTAAGGATGGAGGGGCGGTGACGTGCGAGCCCGCAGCCAGAAGAATTCGGGGAAGCAGAGGGAGCTGAGCCCCGGGGACGGCGCCGGCCTGCAGACTCACCGTGCGGCTGCCTCGCCGGCCTTACGGATCCCGCGTCCCGACGCCGGAGGAACTGCAGCGCCGTCAGCCCCGCTCCCGCGGCGCCCACTACAGTCCCGGCCAAGAAGCCTTTCAGAAACCGCCGCGAGTCCCTGAGACGCGAAGCGAAACTCTTTGCAGCCATGACTCCGGGGGCGCCAGCACTTTGTCTCTGCCGCGCATGCGCACCCGGAGGCTCCGAGACCAGAATGGTCCAATCGCCGGCTAGGGAACCGGGCGCGCACGCGCCATCCCGAGCCGCCTTCCAGACGCCTTCGCCTCGTGCGCCCCCTAGTGTCCAGCAGGGCCGGCTCTCCTGCCTCCATCCCTGGTCCGGGCCAGTTGACAGATGGGTTGAAAGTCCTGGCTTGTCAGTTTAATGTTGTACGTGTACTGCCCTCTGAAGAAATTGCCCTTAGTCTCATTTAATAGTGAGTAAACGCGTGCTCATGATCCACCGAGGATCTCCTAAATTGGGATCCAACTCACTGTGGTTCCAAAACCTGTACTCTATTGAACTGTTTACAACTTCAAAGTCAAAATACACACACATCGTAACTCCTAAAGTGTTTGTACTTTCTATCGAGTTTCTTGGGAAAACAGTACTCAGTGGAAGCAAGAGACTCTAGACCAGAGCTCAGAAGTTTAAATTCCTACCAAACTACTCAGGTATGTGCTAGTCCACATTTCCTCTTTTAATTTGTGCCTAGGTCACCAAGATGGCGCATTCAGTAAGGGTGCTTGCCACCAAAACTGATACCTGAATTCAATCCCTCCAACATACTTGGAGGAAGAAGAAAACTGACGCCTGAAAGCTGTCTTCTAAGTGCCATAAGCATGCACTTGCCCTCCTGCATGCACAGGTATGTACTGCCAGACATAAATAAGTAGATGCAATAAACTATAACTGGATTTGGTGGAGCCCATCTGTAATCAGCACTAGGAGCTGAAGAAGGATGTCAAGGTTCTCAGATCACTTGACTTCAAATGAGTTCAAATGATCAAGCCAAAATAAGACCCTGTCTAAAAAAAGAGTTAAAATCATAATCCACTAAAATATATTATTTTTTAAAGGAAGAAATGATTAACTAGAACCCACTAACATAAAGGGCAAACTCACCTTGCAGAGTTTCAACTTCCATAAAAGACAGCCTGGCCTAGCCAGGCTGACCCAGACGGTAAAGACTAGCAGTTCAGGCAGTTTTACTTCAACTGGCAAGTCAAGTTCATGGACAACCTAGGCTGATAAAAGGGACCCTCCCAGCTTGCAAAGTAACATTAGGCAAGCCATGCGAGAGCAAGACCTCTATATGGGCTGAGTCACGTTAAGGGTCTGACTGATCTCCAAAGGCGCTGAGAATACCAGCAACAACATGGTGGCTCACAATCATAAATGGATCGATGCCCTCTTCTTTGGTGTGCTGAAGACAGCGATGAAGATACATGAAATAATAAACCCTATTAACAACAACACCAAAAAGAAGCCTCAATCACCTCCTAGCTCAACAAGAATACGTAATCTTGATCAAGACCCTAACCAATCATAGCACCCCAGAGATCAACCACCATCAAGATCACCTAACCCATTATTTCTTATTTCTTTACAATTTATCGTCAAATTCAGTCAGGGTCCTTCCTCCCGATGGAATTGCCCCTGAATGCATGAAATTTGTTATATTTCTTTTTTTTAGCATATTTTTTTGAGTTAGGGTTTTTGTTTTTAGTGATCACAGGGTCCTAACATCCACATGAATTTATTTGCTGTGTGGTTTTCCATTTCTTTGTTTTTTTTTTTTCTTTGATTCTGTTTTTGTTCGGTTTTCGAGACGGTTCTCTGTGTAGTCCTGGCTGTCTGAACTCTCTGTAGACCAGGCTGGCCTCGAACTCAGAATCGCTGCCTTGCCCCCAAGTGCGGGATAAAGGCTGCCCACTGCCTGGCTGACTTTTCCATTTCTTAATCCCAACACTTGTAGGGAGAAGCAAATGAATGTCTGAGTTCAAGGCCAACCTGGTCTACAAAAAGTTTCAAGATAGCCAGGGCTGTTACACGAGAAACTATGTCTCAAAAAAACACCCTTGCCCCAAAAATTTGATACAGTGCACTGCTATCTTCCCCCTTGATATGGGGACTCATATCCCAGGACAGCATTGAACTCTTCATGTAGCTGATGGACTTGAACATGTAATCCTGCCTCCTCACCCAGAATGCTGAGATTACAGGTGTGCACCACTATGCCCAATTTAGTCAATGCTGGGGTTTCTAACGCAGAGCATGCGTGCCAGGCAAGTACTCTACTAAATAACCCACATCACCAGTCAATTCCCATTTCTTAACTGGAAACAATACCTTTCATCTGACCTCAAGGATAATCACTCAGCAGGAGGCCATTTCAAGGGACCAGCTAAGGAATTTCAGGCATTGTCTTAAAAGCCTCAGAGAAAGCTGTTTGAGAAATTCCTCCCCAAGAATATCTTTTGTGAAGTCAAGTATAAATCCCATAGGTCTCTGACCTTGATTTCTTGAGCTAGGTCAGCTGCCTTTTCTAGGGAGTTATAGTTCTAATATAGGTAGCAAACCTGTGATTTAGCAAACTCAAGCTGGATCTACAGACTAGTTTCCAGCCAAGTAAACAACTGAGCAAATGTATCTGGTCCCCACAGAGCAATTACAGAAGAAATGCTTTCGTACAGGTCTGGAGGGCTTCCAACTCAATGACCCCAGCTCTCCAGGCCCCTGAAGTCCACCCTCCATGTCTTGTCCCAAGACAGGTAGCCACTTCACCCAGGTTCCTTCTACTACAGCCGCTTTTAGCCTAATAATTTCTATCATGTGCAATGGATAGCCCTGATAATACAACCAAAAAATACTGGTCTGTGCACCTGAAGGCCACTTCAGTAGCTCTGGCTAGAATCTGTTACATGGGTCTGAGCACTAGACCTGGGTCCAATTGCTGGAACCCACAGGGAGTCTCACAACAAGTTAGAAGTCTGTCCCAGGGAATCTGATGACCTCTTTCAGTTGCTATATTCACACCGCACACAAAGTACACAGACACAGATACACACAAACCGCCTATACACATTTTTTTAAAGTATAAACCGTTATGTTAAACATAAAGATGAGAGGTGACTTTTCCTTATCCAGGCCGTTTCCTACAAAGCAACAGTAAATGCCACTTGGCCCCATCGGAAGGACTGCTGCTTTGGGATAGCAGAACACTATGAGGACCTGTAAAAGGATTGGACCAGTTTTTAAAGTGTACAAGAAAGCCCTAGTATTCCATAGGGATCCTTAAGATTATCAGTGGAGGACAAGTTGATAATCCCTGAGCTCTCTTCTACTTCTCAAACAAACTATCTACAGTGTCAAGTTTGGTTGTTTGGTTGGTTGGTTGGTTGGTTGGCTGGTTAACTTTTTTTAGAAACAGGGTTTCTCTTTGTAGCCCTGGCTGTCCTGGAACTCACTCTGTAGACCAAGCTGGCCTTGAACTCAAGAGATCCATCTGCCTCTGCCTCCCCAAGTGCTGGGATTAAAGGTGTGCACCACTACCATCCTGCTAAAAGTGAGTCTACCATCTTCCTTTTCTGCACTCACTAATGAAACACGAGCTTTCTATATCTCAAAGACTAAAACGGGCCAAAGTTTGCAGAACTGGTCTGTAGAGAACCACTTAGAAGCTTTCTAGCAGGTGCTTAGTAAGGGATGAGTTAAAAGGCATCTACCAATACAGAAATCTGACTCAAAAAACATTTCTCGCTTAAACAAATTAGCCATAGGTCCTAAGATCTTGTCTGGAGAGAACAGCGAGCTGATTTCCGAAGCTGTCTTCTCTACTAGGAAATAGAAACCAGTATTATGTTATTGTTTTGACGACCTGTGTTCTCATTTGGTGACATTCTTTTTCCAGCACCTCAGCAGTGAGTCCACACTTAGCCATGCATGGTAGAGGTCATCTGTGAAACAAACTGAATCCCAGGATGTCTCCAATCCACTCAAAAGAATGCTGCTTGGCAGACTGCAAGGCACAGGATGGCTTGAGGTGTGGTGCTGGGTGCTTTCAGAAAACATCCTCCTGCCTTTCAAGAACTTACCCTTAGTCCCAGAAATAGTCCATTGGTCCTTGAGCCACTGGTCATCCCATATCCATCTACCAAGTGCCAGGATTACTGGGATATACAGCCTGCCACTAGCCAATGGTTAAGTATAAAGGTTCTTCCCTTACACCTTATGTAGGCTCAAAGGACCAAATTCAGGTTCTCCAACTTGTGTAGTATCTTTAATTGGCTGAAGCATCTCACTAGCCTAGCTGGCAGAAAGAATGATACTTAGCTCCAGCCCCCCAAGACAGTGGCCTACATGTGTATCAAACAAGAGCCCATATAATTAAGACAGACAGCAATAGGGCTGCCATCAGCAGTAAACAGCACTCATTGCTCCTCCAGAGAATCCGAGTTCGGTTCCCAGCATTCATGTTGGGAAGTTGTGACTACCTGTAACTCCAGGAAATCTGACACCTTCTTCTCACTGCACACACATGGAAGTGCCCCACCACCCATGCCCACCACCCACATAACTTAAAGATAAAAACTGAAACCGGGAGGTGGCGGCACATGCCTTTTAATCCCAACACTCAGGGAGAGCACAGGTAGTCAGATCTCAGTATTCCAGGCTAGCCTGGTCTATAGAATACATTCTAGGATAGCCAGAGCTACACAGAGAAACTTATCTTGGGGAGGGAAAGAAAGAGGGAAGGATAGAAAGACAGACAGACAGACAGACAGACAGACAGACAGATGGGTTGTGGAGAAACAGGATATATTGCTATAATTTTAAAAAGTAAAAAATGCCTGGCAGTGGTGGCGCATGCCTTTAATCCCAGCACTCGGGAGGCAGAGGCAGGTGGATCTCTGTGAGTTTGAGGCCTGGTTCCAGACTATCTAGGGCCACAAAGAGAAAGCCGCTAAAAAAAAACCCAATAAACAACAAACAAACAAATAATGAAATCTTTAAAAGGTCAAAATGCCTGGCGTGGTGGCGCACGCCTTTAATCCCAGCACTGGGAGGCAGAGGCAGGTGGATCTGAGTTTGGGGCCAGCCTGGTTCAAGAGTGAGTTCCAGACAGCCCGGGCCCTCAAGAGAAACCCATCTCAAAAAACCAAAAAAAAAAAAATAAATATATAAAAGGGTCTAGAAAGATGGCTCAGTGGTTAGGTGCACTTGCTATCTTCCAGAAGACCCAAGTTCAATTCCCACACAATACACTTACCACTACCTGTAACTCCAGCACCAGAGGATCTGATCACCAGTTTTGGCCTCTCTGGGCATCCACATATAGTCGGCATACAGATACACACATGTAAAAATATTCACAAATTTTTAAAAAAGAAAATAAATACAGACAAGGTTACTTTATTTATTATTATTTATTTTCATATACAAAAAGATAAACCTTGAGATACTTCTAGACTTTTCCTCCTATTCTGTTGGGGGTGTGGCTGCTCCTTCACACAGGGGGAAAAACTACATTCACATCGGTTTGTTTGGGGACCCAGTGCAGAATTCAACAGCAGAACCCCAACTTAGCAGATCTAATTTCAAACTTGACACTCGTTTCTAAAATTACCACAGGAAAAAGGAGCAAAGATCCACGCAAATGAATGAACTATGGTACAATGTTCTTCCCAAAATGTTTGCATTTTGCAACTGTAGTTACATGGTTGTCTGCTTCAGGCCATTATAGGGGTGTGTGTGTGTGTGTGTGTGTGTGTGTGTGTGTGTGTGTGTGTAATATATATATAAATCAGCACACTTTTCAAATCCAGACAGGGCAACAGCAACAAGATTAACTCTGTATATATATATATGTATATATATATTTTTAAGACATGATACTTTAGTATAACTTTTGTTAATTCAGTAGTACAAGCTATTTTCTGTTCTACAAAATGTTTATTTTATAGCTACAAGGGTGAAAAGTACCCTACTACATTTACACCCCACATACTCTGGCATACAAACAGTACTTAATCGAATTTGAGCCCAAAACTAGAATCTTAGTTTTAGCATTTCCGAGAGCTTTCTCACCTCTACAGCTCACAAGCATAGACTAGTACATCTCCAGACTTTGCAATGACTCGTCATTTTAAACCGTGAGAAACAGATGAATCCAAACTCTTAATTACAATTCATATATACAAGTTAGATAACACAGCTTAGTGAGACTTAGATGAGACCCATCCTTAGGGCGACACACACATTTCCACTAAGTTAGACAAGCTTTAAGGTTTCCCTTCCAAATAATGTACAAATTTAGAAATAGCTGGTAAAACTGATACAGAAGATGGTAACTAAAGAATGACATTTTCTGTTGGTTCCAAAATTATCCCTGCAAAAAATTCCGTGCTCTGCTTTGTTTTGTAACTCACTGTCTGTCACGTGCCAAAAGCTCTTTTTCACAGGAATGGACATCAAACTCGACTCAAAGTTAACTTTACAGTACTGCATAATGCGACTCAGATTCGAGGACAAATGTGGAGAGATAATAATAACATGTGAAAAATGTGGCCTCTGACATCACCACTGGGATGATGTCAGGTTGACAAGCAGATTCTCTCGTACAGTTGAAAACAGCATCATGTGCGCCTGTGGCAAGACCTGAAGTCTAGACGTGTCTCTGATCTGCGGGACCCTCCCTGCGGTTCTCAAGGACCACTCGATTTTCTTTGCAGTTTTACAGAATTGGGGATTGGGGCAGTGACGAGGGAAAGCAAGCCGCTGGCATTTAAACAATTGCACCCTTGCTGGTGGGCATAGCATTTCAGATGAGATCTCCTGCCCTCGTGACAACTGCTTGCTCCCAGACGGCCTCAGCCTCAACAACTAGTCTTTACTATTCTGGTTTCTTTCAAACTAGGTAAAAAAAAAATTCCATGATAGTGCTTTTCCCTATGGAGAAATTATTTGGCTAAACTCATACACTTAACTCATGGCAGTGCTCTGGGAAAACCCCACTCTGGCTAAAGCACTTACAAGGACTAAAGACTACAGTCCGATAAGTGGGGCAGAGACCAAACACCCAGAGGGCTGAGTTGAAACCCACCAGGAACATGCTGACCCTAGTGTCCCACGGTTAGCAGGACGGCCCAGGGCAGGCAACTCATAGCTGAGATGTGGTGACAGCTGGCTAATTAAGCTTTTGAACTGGTAAAAAAGGTTCTTTAAAAATATATATATATATTTATTTAAAATACATCAAAATGACAAGCAGCCATATCCCACAAGGCCTAATCCCACAGCAATGTATACTACAGACATCTTCCCAGAATGCACTGTGGCAGTGGATGGGGGCTTCTACCCTGCTGTTTGAAGGAATGTTCTACATCTGAGCTCTGTTGACTGGAAATGTGTTAGGAAGAGCTCATCTTTGGGGCTGATTTGTGTGCAAGACCAGCCAGTTAGGTTGCTCTGCCTCTCCAGACTATGAGAATACTGAACACGGCAGAACGCACAGGAAGCACCATTCAGATGACACTCCCGACCAGTCCCACCGCAGTGTCAGGACAGGCTTGCCAGAAGCCCCTGGTTCCATCCTTGGGAAGAGTTTTGCTTTAAAACAAGTCAGTGTCCGTACTCAGAGGGCCTCCTGCATGTATGGTAAGAGTCGGCAGGATCGAGAGGGCCAGATGGTGACACTGTTCCACGTCGGGTCTGAGGTAACTGGTTCTTAAAGTACCTGGATCACACAAGTGCATCCAGAAATTAGGGCTGGAAAAAGGGAGGGGGGAGGGGCGGGGCTAGAAAAGACAAGTTAGAAAAAGCTCACAGCAGTTGCTTTTGAGGGGCAGGTGACAGAAAACAAAGGCACAACAGAATTACATTCCAAGACAGGCAGCTGCAAAGCACAGAAGTGTTCTTTTATGGGGAACAAAAGTTGTGTGTGTGTTGGGGGGCGGGAGGGGTGCTCCAAGGACGCAGCTGGATCTGGAATCCAGATCCCAGGTAGAACAGCGTTCCAGCCAGGGTAAATAGAGAGCACAGCTGGTTTGGACTGACACACTAAGGATCTCTTAGCAGGGCTGCCCCATCCAGTGTAGTTCTGTAGCAGCAGGCTGGAGCCAGCAGGCAGGATATAGGAACAGGCCTTTAGCTGGACCTCAGATCTGGCCATGGCTGGTTTGGCCTGTAGAGAATCCCTCTGCAGGAACTGGAAAGATACCCTGCCGTGAGACTGGGGTTCTGAGCTTCCTCTGTTGGTTCCTGATTGACTTAACAGTGAGAAAAGAAAGCAGCCTCTGGGATGACCTGACCAAAAGGGGCAAAGTATGCTCAGCAACTCTCCACCTAACTCCACCGTGGCATCCATGTGCCCCGCCACCTCCACAGGACTACTCCGTTTGGTCCTAGATAGTTCTGGTTAGTGGGACTCGGCCACCAATCCCCATTCCAACGGTTTGTATACCCCAAATCTTTCTCTAAGCGTGGAGCACACGGCTTCTGTCCTACCACTCCCTAACCCATTCATGGGACTACTTCCTACAGAAGGAGCTGACAAATTTTCAACCTCAGAACCCTTTGTTCAGCAGAAATCAAACCCACTACAGGCCTCCTCCCTGGCCCAGCACGTGTCCTCTCCACAGGCAGGAAGCAGGACAGAGATATCACTGCCAAGGGGGAACCCGTAAGCCAACTCCAGGATGCCAGTGTACTCAGGAACCCATGCATACACTATGCGAAGCTCCCAGCACTCGGCTCCAGTGTGCACAGAATCCTGACAGGAAAGCTCATTGGCTTGGATTACAGACGCATTCTCACTTTGACTCACTAGTTTATAAAAATAATCTGTGGTATAAAACAATCTCCATACTGTGTGGAGGCAATCTGTCAAGAAATATAACTAAATATATGTGTGGAGCTATAGATTTCTTAAAGTAAAATTTCAAGTGGCGTCTGTTATATAACCTACTCTTATTTACAACATTATCTAACAACACTGGTGTAAAGTGACCAGGAGCCGGGAATGGGCCAGTGCAGGGTGGGCGCCCCAGAACTTGAGGCAACACTTGTGCAGTCACAAAAACCCACCTTCACATGCCCGAAAAAACGAATGGGGTCACACTTCTCTCAACTGTAAACTCAAAAGCACAAAGTCTACAAATGAATGTAGCAACTGTTCTCTGCAGGTGTGCAGGACACCCGTCTGAATAGTATACCACATGCACCCATATGGCTGCACACACTACCTCAGCCTAAACAGTACAGACACTAGCCTGGAGACCAAGAGATCAGTGCAGAGCCAACTACCCGACACTGGCATCTGAGGAACACGATGGCCCAGTGTTGCCGTGGATGGGGGACATGGCGCTGGTTTGGGCATCAAGGAGCTCCACGGAGCACCAGGAGGGCAAAGTCTTGCTTCCTTCACACCTGGAAGATGCTGGCATGAAAATGCTACAGCTTGGTTCAGGGGGAAATAAAGATGCAGGCATTCCTGATCTCACTTCAAACTGTCAGCCCAACAGTAGTTGACCGTAATCACAGATGGGTCCAATTAGCATTATCCCAAAGAACCCATAAAAGAACTTGGGCATGCTTATTGATATGATAGTTCATGTGCCTCTTGAGCTAACTTTCTTTTCCTTTCCTTTCCTTTTTAATGTGGTTGAGCCAACTAGTTGATTCCCAAGGAAACATTTTGACCTTCGGTTTCTTTTCCTCTAAAACTAAATCAGTATCTCAAAAACACTTTCCTCAGCGTCTTTCTAAAGGTCTGGGATACATTCACAGGAGGGCTGGCTACAAATCAACTACCCAGAACTGTGTGTAAAGAACTGGGAATTTAGTCTTGAATTCATGTCGAGTTTAGCATCTAGATTCTGAAAATCCCATCAGCTGTGTTACTGGGCCTTCTAATCTAAAATAATGCTAGCTGAGAATAAATTCATCACCAGGCTGGACAAGCCAGCTACCAGGTACTTCTCAATTTAGCCTTTACAAACAGCCACGGATGAAGGAAAATTCATGTCACCCAGCCGAGAGAAAGGGCCCCCTGGACACCATCCCTTCCTGTCAGCTTCCTGTTAGTGAGGGCACACCACACTTTTGGGAAAGTTACCCTCTACTAGTGCTGTCTGAAATGTGGACCAGGCTTGATCATTTCCAAAGCTGTGTCAACAAAAGCCCAAAAGATGCAACAGCCAATGCTGGAGACCAAGCTGAGCGACCTGGAAACTCCTCGGATTCAGGGACTCATCTAATGAACCAAGTCCTGAGAACAAAGGCAGGAATTCAACTTATAGTACAATAAGCTTTTACCGTATTAGTTATTTAGGAAAAACAAATAGGACATTCTCTTACCCACCAGTATGCTCCAAGAACTTCACACTACAAAAGTAAAATTCTGTGTGTGAGCCATCCAGCCCTCCAGCTCTAGATGGGACAGTCACTTCTCTGCCCAGTGTCTGAGCATAGGAACTATCACATGACAGGCTTCAGAGCCAAAGAGCACACGGCAACTATTAAATACCTATGGAGGCTGGCCACCAAGAAAAATCATTCACACAGCCCAAGCCCTAGGGCAGAGTAGAGTAGTGTATGAAGACAGAGAGTCAAGGGCATGGTGAATGCCAGGGATGAAAGGAAATCAGAGCAGACAGTATCATGCATCTTACTGGAAGCTCAAGCCTTGTCAGGAAAGCCAGCCCAGCAAACCTGGTAGCCCAGTGATGAGAAAGGGATCTGCCCTTTGCTATGGATGCAGAGCAGAAGGTCCAGCACTTCTCCTGCATCTGGTGTCCATGGTAACAGGCCAGCACAGGCTAGCCCAGGCTAGCCCAGATGCTAATGACTGTTGACAGCCTTCCCTGGTTGGCATCCTTGTCAGTGACGGTCCACGCCTCAGCAACCTTGCCTTCACTTGCTTTGTCTCTGACTCACAGACATTTCCTGAAACAGGTGACTGCCCGCTGTCACTGGCATTTTCAACCAGAACATTCTCTGCCAAGTAGTCATGGGAGCCTGTTTGGAGTGAAGGAAGGAGGAAGCACCCCTAGCTGTTTCTCTCCCCTAACATGTCTCATCCTTTCTTACACAGAGGGACTTCCTCGTCTTCCAGAAAGCTTAGGAGAGAGGGGAATAGATACAAAATTTTCTGTGGGAAAGTGTAAGGCAGAGGCCCAGGACTCAACTGGGCACAAGAAGGAAAAAGAAGGAAAAGGAGGGAGGGATGGAGAGAGGGAAGGAAGGAGGGAGGAAGAACAAGGTCTACCCAAGTTAAGTTTCCAGGCCACACCCTGGAATATCACCCACCTTCTAGCTATGAACAGCTGGGTGTGTCACCTGAAGCAAGAGGCAGTCTACAGCCCCTATTCAGAGGTGCCAGCACCCAAACTCCCCCCTTTCCTGGCCACATCAAACAGGAAGTCCCTCTTGACAATCCATTCTGACAAGAAGATCTAACAAGGACACTGGAGTGGCTGGACACAGGCTTCACTGGGATGTCTCACACCAGAGCCCAGCCAGGCCAGATGCTTCTGAGACAACCAGCAACACAAGAGAAAAATCACCCAGGATCATAAGACCACAAAGGAGAGCTGGGTTTAGTGTTTGGCACGGTATGTGACTGGTGACTGGGTCACTTCTGCAGCGAAATAGCTACATTCCTTAGTGGTTGGTTTGTTAAGGGTCAGAAGTAGAGGTGTCCCCACTGCCTGAGGAGAAAGCTAAAGAAAAGAGATATATGGCACTTTTCAATAAATAGTTAAAGCTCCTTAAAGAAACAAGTGGAGAAGAAAGCAACTGCTCTAAGACTTGTTTTGCCAGTGGAAAGTATTCTGAGACAAGAAAATACCACAGCACAAAATCAGATGGAGGGAGGGGCAGACATAGCTTAAAGAAACAGAATCCACGTCCCCCTAACTACTCGGCCAGTTCACACTGCCCCACGGAAACAAAGACTAAGGTCTGAGAGGGAGGGGCGGCAGCTGGCCTTCCTCAGCAGCACCCTGTACACAAACACCCACAAAAAAAGAACAAACCCAGGACCGCCCCAGGCACCACACACAACGTGCTGAGAGAGAGGCTGCCCAGCTGTGAGCTGTGCCCTCCCAGACTTCACAGCGCAGTTACTGGCGGGACAGAAATTTCCCACCTGCTGCTGAAAGAATTGAAAGTCAAGTACAGTTACCTCAGGTGGGTCTGAGAGCTGTGCTAACTCCAAGTTAAAGTGGGCTACCCAGTGCTACCCATTGTACAGAACAATGCTTGACCTCTAAGCAATCCGGGAGGAAGTGGCCTACCTAGCCTCAAGGTCAAGAGATGTGCTGTTTAAATGATACAATCTAAACCAGAGTGATGAATGCCCGACTCAACCCAGACAGCCAACCTACAGCTGATGCCAACTATTTACAAGGGAGCTTTTTATCAAATAAAGATGGTAGTTCTGACTAGAAGACACAAACTTTTTTTTCTTTTTCTCTATTTCTTTTAAACTTCCTTGTCATAAAAGTCAACTTACATTAAAATATACTTCCTACAAGACAACACAACTAACAAAATATATAATTAATAAAACATACACAAGTAGAAAATTCTGAGGTATTTCTGGTTTGAGGTGGTCTGTGGTCGTGAAGTTACTTCTTTTACTTTTTTAAAATTTAAACCTCGGAAGCCACACAGCAAAGCATGTGTATATATGTGGATGTGTGTGTTCTGTCTGAAAAACAAAAACAAAAACAAAAACAAAAACAAGAAAACTTTAGCATGTTTCATAAATTAAAAAAAAAAAAAAAAATTCCAATGTGGAAACAGCAGCATTAGGAGCAAGGTTATGGCGTAAAAGAAACACAGTTTTAGAATATGCACCACTTTAAAGGGTTTGGAGAAAGCCATGTCCACGAGCCACAGAAGGGAGTCAGTAATGCAGCACTGCATGGGACCAAGCCAGAGCTGCAGGCTGGCGAGGTCCCCACTCAGGGATCCTCTGGCCCACCCACGCTGTGCAGAAGGCGCCACGGGCATCTCCCCAAACTGCCAAGAGGAAACTGCAGCTCAGCATTTCCTCCATGAAAGACATCTACAGTGTCATGTCTAATGAAAAATGTCCACTGAACTGTCATGACCTCACCTGGTCCTAACACAGGAGCAAGGTAGTGTCTTCTCCTACAGCCAAGCCCGCTAGTGGGAAGAAACTGGGCAGCTGGGGCAGCCTGGCCCTTGCTCTTGGGCTTTCTCCAAATCCTGTGCTTGCTATTATTACTGCTCAGCCTCCACAAGGTCCTTGCCCTCAATCCCTTGTTACCTGAGAAAGTAGCCTCCATAGCCAAGGGTGTTGCTCCAAATGTGCCCAAGTCCAGTGTAGCTCTGCTCCACACCCTACCCAGAAGCATCAGCCTCCCTTCCAGCTTCAGACTAGACCGCCCTCCTCATCTCAGTTCCCGTGGTTGGGTCAGGATGACACCCGTTACACCCATGAAGACACATCTGCCATTTTTTTAAGCTCACAGCCTGAAATGGGAGAAGCGCAAAATAAAGGGGGGGGGGGACCCTCTTCGGAGGAAGGGTGTGTCCGTGTAACAGTCTTCAAAGGTTCCTCTAGTAGAGAACTGCAGCATTGAGTTTCCTAAGACAGGAGACGAGTTTCTTTGTGTTACAGATTCTGAGACGACAAAGAGGACGCAAGGGGGGAAATGAATCCCGAAGGACAGGAGGTGGCTGAGGCTCTTCAGCATGGCGCCGCTTCTGCGTTCACAGCTCAGCACCTCAACGCCTGCTGAGTGTCCGCTGTTTGCGATACAGTAGAACAATATGCTGGTAAAAACTGATCCAATCCAAAAATAATATTATTAATAATAATTATAATAATTATAATAATAATAAAAGTCAAGGTAAAATAGCAGCTGCATTTTATGTGTTTGTTGGTTTTATGGGATTTCCAAAACAAAACACAACTTTTTTTTTTCCTTTTTTTTCTTCAGATCCACTGAGTCTGGAGAGACGCTAGTGTCCTGGGCTTAGATGCTGGACTCTTTAGGGAGCAGGTCCACATTGGTGACGGAGGTCACCAGAGAGACGAGACAGTCCGAGGTAGTGCCGTTGACTGACCTCCTGATCAGAGATACCCGCTCCTCCACACAGCCAGCAGAAAGACGAGCCTCTGCATCGTGGTCCCAGCACTCCTCGATGGTCACGCAGAGCTGAGCCAGGCCCTGCAGAAGAGGGAGAGGGAGGAAAGAACCCTTGTTGGGGCTACTCAGTGAGGGTAGCCAGTGTCAGAGGATCAGGAAGGGCCTATGGCCCAGTCACAGTCATTACAGGTAAAATTAGCAGGCTGCAAATTGCAGTGCAGCCCGAGACGCCTCTCCTCCCGAGGTTTACCCCACGGACACCGAGAGAATAGTCACTAAACTTCACCATAAGAAGAGAGCTCTCACCCCTGCAGGCAGATGCAGTTGCTCATCTTGGAACACTGGGACTCAAGTCAAATAAACACAAAGCCCAAACACAAAGCTTTGCCCAGTGTTTCCCAGTTGAGCCACAGTGAGGACAAGAAGGAGGTCAGGGCTTACCTTATTCCCCATAACGTCTGAGGTATGTCCCTAGAATCCAGGGTACATGACAGCCT
The DNA here is from genome assembly GCA_021653895.1 of Mastomys natalensis. Lineage (NCBI taxonomy): Eukaryota > Metazoa > Chordata > Mammalia > Rodentia > Muridae > Mastomys > Mastomys natalensis. The sequence goes on along the minus strand of JAJTUV010000008.1, from coordinate 1,824,829 downwards.
TCCCTCCTCACTCCTAGGCTCCTGCTTTATGAGGCAGGTCCCCTTCACACACCCCTGTAGACTCTAGAACCCAGTCCCCACACCCCTGTAGACTCCAGAACCATCCCACACCCTGAGATCCAGAACCCAGTCCCCACACCCCTGTAGACTCCAGAACCCGGTCCCCACACCCCTGTAGACTGCAGAACCCAGTCCCCTCACCGGGTGTTTCAGCCAGTGATCCTTAATGGTGGGCCTCATCTTCTTGTGGACAACTACCTCCTGAAGCTCCTCCAGTGAAGGGTGTTGGCCAATCTCCTCCTCGAAGGCAGCATGTACTCATCAACAGGCCCTGAGTGATGAGGGGCTGATGGGATCACCAAGGCCCAGCACCAAGCCCCAACCCAGGGTGGCCAGAGCCGTCAAAACACTCACCGTCTGCGGCCTTGCAACGAGAGACAAGCTCCCACAGCACCAGGCCCATGGCGTACATGTCGATACGCAGGAAGGCGTCTCTCTGGAAGTTGATGGCTCCCTCCAACACTTCAGGGGCCATGTACCGTCTGGTGCCAACCTACAGGAAGACAAAGGACAGGATCTCCAGAGACCAGCTACACTCAAATTCACAGGCGGCTGGGAGGAGCGATGTGCACCAGGCTGGGTAAGAGTGGAATTCTAAGCATGAAGCCTTGGAGCAAAGCCCTGCTCCGTCTTGTTTGAAGCAGAATTAAGATTCTGATGATAACTGTAATGATACCATGACCTGGAGGCAGTGCTTATTACGACAGTTGCACAGGCCTAGAACATCCAAACAAGCTGCTCTGGGGCTTTTTACTGTGATGGTGCCTAAAGCAAGCCAGACACTCAGAAGGCTGAGGCAGGAGACCAACCTGAACTACAGAGAGAGACCCTCTAACAGACAAGGGGGACATGAAGAGATGGCTTAGCTCCTAAGGCACCTATCAATCTAGCATGAAGAGGAAAGTTTGGATATCTAGAACCCACATAAATGCATCCTGCCTGCAGCACCAGCACACGGGAGACAGAGAAAGCTGGCTAGACTAACTGGTGAGATCTGGGTCCAAGTGAAGAACCCAATATTAATCAACAAGGTGTCAGGTGATCAAGGAAGATGCCAGTGGCTACCTCAGGCCTCCATGCCCAGACATGCCACTCATGAGGAAACAGAAATATACATACTAAATAAACAAGCAAAAATCAAAAGGCAGAAACAAAATGTCAAGAACATGTTTAAACCACAGAGAGACTCTCCCAGGATGATTGCTGGCTCAATTTTCATGGCCTTTTCTAGGTATCTGGCTGGGATTCTCAGTGCCTTTCTTTTTAATCTTGTTAATAACTACAAGTGAGGGCAAGCAGGCGCCTCAGTAGAAAAGTGCTTATTGCAAGCCATGCGACCCAAGTTCAACCCAAGGAACCCACATGTTGGAAAAAAAGGAAACTGACTCCCTTACACACACACACAAGATATATTCTGGAAAAGTAAAATTACAACAGAAAGAGAAAGACTGAAATACGAGGAGGAGTTGCTGGAGCCCAAATGCTGAGCCTGGATCCCTCAGCTGGCTGGAGGAAACCTCACCGATCTCCAGGCCTTGGTTTCTCTATTGGTGAGTCAAGAACCTGGTTTCTAGCCGGGCAGTGGTGGCGCACGCCTTTAATCCCAGCACTTGGGAGGCAGAGGCAGGCGGATTTCTGAGTTCGAGGCCAGCCTGGTCTACAGAGTGAGTTCCAGGATAGCCAGGGCTACACAGAGAAACCCTGTCTCAAAAAACCAAAAAAAAAAAAAAAAAAAGAACCTGGTTTCTAAGTTCCCAGGTAGCTCTGCAGTCACCTCAGCTGAGCCCAGGGCATCAGCTCTGTGCAGGTCCTCCTCCCACTGCCCAGACTCCTTACCTGTCCATGGGTATCCCCTGGAGGCTTCCCTGGCTCAAACCGAACAGCCAGGCCAAAGTCGGCCAGCACTGCGGTCAGGTCGTCCTTCAGCAGTACGTTCTTGCTCTTGAAGTCCCTGTGGAGACCATCAAGACCCAGCCCACCTTGAGATGATGATCATGATCCTCCTCCCAAAATACTAGAGTCCGTGACCTGTAGCTCCCGGATCAAACCATCCCCACCTCTGTGGGGCAGGAGATAAAACAGTTTGGGAGTTCTGGAAGGCTCTCCCGGGACCTAGAGAGCAGGTCCTATCCTGGCAGCTGGGCAGACCCTATACCACGGTACTAAAAGCCAGCCCATAAATTCTCACAAGGCACAGCACACAAGTCTTCTGAGAGTTTAAAATGTTTGGAATGTGAACAAGAATTTAGAATCAGCTTGCTAAAGCCACACAGGCAGGCCTGTGCTGGAGTAGGTGCAGACACTCAACTCTGCCTAGACTAGAAAAACCAAAACCAAACCAAACAAACTAACAAAAGCGTGGCTCAGAAATCCTAAAAGACCCTAATTCAGGGCTCTGTGAGGTTAAGCCCTTGTCATCGCCTATTCATTTTTAAGTCTCATCTGTACAGAGTGGAGTTCCCCGGGGGGGGAGGGTAGTGGACAGCTAATGATACCATGATGACACATAAAAACACACATGCTCTGTACCAGCAAACTTCAGCAAGCATAACCTACAAAGACTAGGTAAGTCAAGTCCTCTTAAGGATACAAAACGTTCTTGACCACAATCAGAATTTGAAGAGCCAGCTCTCCAAAGTAACAGAGCCAGCGCTTTCTCCTATGCCCAGCAGAGGGCACAAGAACACCGGCCTGAAAAGCTAGCTATCTCTAGCACACAGGAAGGCCAGGTTTGCTCTGACACACCACAGGTACATTCAAGGAAGCAGAGGCACTCTGCAGAGGCAACTGCAGCACATGTGCAGAGGGGCTCCTTAGCTAGGTACCTGTGGGCAATAGAAGGCTTGTGGCCCTCGCCACGACACCACGGCACATCCTCATGCAGGTACGAGAGGCCTCGTGACATCGTCTCTGCCACATGGCACAGTTCGTTCCATGTGATGATGTTCCCCTTGAGGTAATCCGTGAGGGAGCCCTAAGAGAAGGCAGCAGACTGTGGGCAAAGGCTCCAAATGCAGGACAGGATGCAACACAACCCAGGCCCACCAGGAATGTCTCAGTGCAAAATGCAGAATGGGCAGAGTGGCGATTCTTGCCATAGACGTGATCCAGGGTGAGAGGTGTGGCTGACAGGGATCAACTCATCACAAAACCATTCACTCTTGGGACCTATCTGTCTCTCCCTGGGATCTTTCTGGGTGTAGCTCACCTTGTCGTGGAAGGCTGTGATAAGCCACAGCTCCACCTCCAGGTTGGAGCCTCGTTTCTCGGCAGCAATGAACTGCAGCAGGTTTTCATGCTTCATGCCGGGTGTGCTGAAGATTTCGCGTTCACTCTGCCACGACTGCTTGTCCTGAGGCAGGGAGGCAGCTCAGTCCTGTCACAGTCATAGCCCCACAGCAGGATAGCCACCCCAACACACCCTACACTCCATCCCCAACCCCTGGTTTCCTAGCCTCAGCATCAAAAGACCATTTGGAGAACCAGGCCAAAAGCAATCTCTGGGGTAGCTGACGACAGTGCCCTGATTTACAAATGCTGAGTGAGGTGCCCAGCCAGTATCAGCCAGCAAGTGCTTGACTTGCTAAATACCCTGGGCACCTCAAAAAACTTTAAAAAGTAGAAGGCTAGAGAGATGGACTCTGAGGTTAAAAGCACTGGCTGCTCTTCCTGAGGACCCAGGTTCAATTCCCAGCACATGTATGGTGGCTTGCAACTGTCTGTAACTCCAGTCTCAAGGACCCAACACTCCCTTCTGGCTTCCACGAGGACCAGACGTGCATGTGATACACATACAAACATGCAGGCAAAACACCTGCACATATAAAAATGAGTATTTTCATTAAAAATAAGTAAAAATTAAAAACTGTAAAAAGTGGAGAACAGGCATGGTTAGACACACCTTTAGTTCCAGTATTTGGAGATGGAGGCAGGTGAACTTTTTGTGGGTTCAAGGCCAGCCTCATCTATATAACAAGTTCCAGGACAGCCTGGACTACATTCTGAAATCTTGTCTCAAAAAAAAAAAAAAAAAAAAAAGGAATCCAATAAAGAAATCAATCAGTGTCAATCTCTGGCCTCCACACATAAACCTGTGTGTACATAAAACATATAAACTACATATACAACATGGAAGTAATGGCAAAACCCAAAACCAACACGAGTCAAAGTTTGACAGTGTCTGACCCTAATCCTGATGGACTGACTGTCACTGATGAATCAGAATCCTGGACCACCCTGTGGGGAAGAGACTCTGACGCGGACCACAGTGAGAGAGGATGGTCTGGAGACCCCCAAAAGCTCACCTGAAGTGGGAAGATCTTCACAGCCACAAAGTCGTTCATGAGCTGAGCCTTCCAAACACAGCCAAAGCGACCCCGAGCCTTGATCTCCAGCAACTGTAGTGGCTTCAGGCCCACCAGAGGGGATGGGGGTGGAGGCCCAGGGTCCTGGAAGAGCAAGGGCTTAAAGGAGTCTGCGTAGCCATCCCTTCTCCCTGCCCCATACTGGCACTGTCTCACCTCATGGATGTCCACATGGCCGTAGGGAGGCTTCCGATGTCGATACATCCAGAAGGCCAGCAGGACGATGAGGGAGAGGCCTCCAACGGGCAGCAGCGAGTAGGCCAGCACCGTGAGCAGAGTGGGGGCTGTCGGGGGTGGCTCGTACGTGACTGGGGGACACATGGAGCCCTGGGTCACACAGCCCGCCCACTCTAACACTCCAGTTGGCCCTGCAAACACACCCTACTTGCTCCAGAGTGCCACACTTAGACCCTCTTCCCACAGGCCCCTCACCTTCTGGGCCCCCAGGCTCCGGCAAGTGGGTGAAACGCTCATTGCAGAAGTTGCCTTCACAGCAGCAGAAGTACACCTGGGGGTTCTCTTCAGTGGCCACACACTCCTGCCTGAAGGCCCAGAATCCCCATTACAAACTCTGGAGCGGAGACGGCAAGACTCTCCGGGGCCCCTCCCCACCAGGCAGAGTAGCTTCAAAACATCAGCAGGTAGGGTGAACCCACATCCCTTGAAGAGTGACCCAAGGCTGAGAGAGACAGGCAGGCACTGAAATGCTGGCCGAGTGAGGGGAGCAAACACCAGAACAGGGGCTTGGGAGCCTGGGTGTACAGTACCTCAGAAGATACCCTGAGATCAGTGGATGCACAAGGCGGGGCTACGGCAGCGGGAGTGCGCCCCAGCGTACCTGTCGTAGCAATTGAAGTCATCTAGCCAGCAGCCCTTCTTCACCAGTTCGATGGTGCCCGAGCTGTTGCGCCACGAGGCATAGCAGTGCAGCCGCTTGTCCTGTTCCCCCTCGCAGCGCTCTAGGCCGCTCTGGTTGGTGCGCTCCAGCTCCCAGTTGGCGTTGTAGTAGATGCACTCCCGAGTCTCAGCCTCCCCTCGCCCAGAACCTGCGCCCAGAGAAGAGAGAGGCTGAGCACGGCTGGTGACTTGTAACCAGTCCTGGAGATGAAGCCGTGCTAAAGGCGCCTGCAGATGATGCCTACCCACCCCTCTGCCCTCAATACCGGCCCCCTTACCACCCATGCATCAACACCTCTTACGAAGACCAGGCTAGTAGTATTCCTCCATTCTCTGCCCACATCAGCCTGTAGGCAGGACCTTCCTGCGCTCTTGGGTCCCAGGGTCACCAAGGGTTACTTTTCTCAGACAGGAGGGCTAAGCTGTGATCACAGATCAGCCTTCCAACTGGGTTTGGCTACACACTCACAGGTACGCCCCATCCACTCTAACATATCTATCCTTTCCCAAAGAAGTTCCATCCAGATGGCTGAACACACCCATTCGAACACTCCTCATCACAGCCCCGTCCAACCACTCCACCCTTCTCATCAACCCCACCAATAAGCCACAACCCCCACCGTTTTGCACACTATGATCCCATGAACCCTTTGGATGTAGGACTGGAAAGAGTACACAAATCCCAAAGGCATCTTATTCCCTCATGAGACAGCCCCAAGGAGGTGTGGCATTTATTACCTCTTGATTGAACCTTATGCAGATACCCTAAAGGGAATCAGCCTTGCTGCATCTCAATCTGCACCCCAGCTTTCTCCAATAACCCACCTGAGGCCAGAGGGGCATCAGGGAGGGGGCTCCCACCTGACCCAAGGTTGGCAGTGCAGACAGAAGATCCTGACTGACTGTTCGGGGAGAGGAACCCTCAAGACAGTAGATCTGAGCCACATTCACAACATCTCACCATGGCAGGCAGAGCCTCCTTACAGGGAGGCCCAGCTTTGGGCAAGGTGCCAATCTCAAGGCTCCAGGTAGGACCCACAAGGTCAAAATGTTATCCAGTCAGAATGGCAAAACCCAGCCTCAGCCCTAGCCATGCTGGGTCATGTTGGCCTAGACCCTGGTAACAACCTGCCAGGCGGCTAGAGCTCAGCCTGGCCCAGAAGGGTCTCAGTGTCCAGAGCAGGGCTCAGTTAGGGGTGTGCACTGGCTTCTCCCAACCAGGATCTTACTCAAGCACAGGGCTTTAGTTTGTGGGAAGAGTGCAGGCCGGCAAACAGAACCTAAGCAACCCAGGAGGCAGGGGCGCACCTAGAGCCAGCCCTGGTTACTTGGGGCAGGAACGCGTAGTTAAGTGAAGTACCCAAGTCTAGGGAGGACACAGGCCTTCTCCCCATCCGGATCCCAGTGCATAGCAGCAGGCACATTAGCAGGGAATTTCTGAGCCATCCACAGAGTGTATGAGGAAGACCACCCAAGCGATCCCCAGGATGAAGTGAAAGCATGCAGGGCATGAACACTCCTATGTCCTTTGCAACTGCTTCCCAGATGCCCAGCTTCCCCACAAGTCTGGAAGGCTGACCCTGAGCTACCGAATGCTAGAATGAGTTCATACCTAACAGGTAAGGTGGACAGACTACAGACAGAGGGCTGTGGGCACACTGAAAGGAAGGAGACAAGGAGGGACGGCTTCAACATGAAGCAAGACACCTGCTATAGATGCCGAGGATGGAACCTAGGACTTCGTGTGTGCTCTGTCTGCTCCACCTCTGACCTACACCCGACTCAGGAGAGTGTCCACCTCCATTCAGACCACAATCAGCCCCTGGAGTCACAAGGGCAACAACAGACAGTGCCTGAACCTGGCCTAGCTCTTCCCCCCAGGTCGCTGTCAGGCCCCAGCCCCTCTGGCACTACCATAGGATCACAGCTGAGAAGCCTAAGAGGTCCACATGAAGGCTCCAGGTAGAACCCAACGGTTCGCCAGAGCCACTGACCAGACCTGCCCATAGCCAACCCTGCAGAGCATCTTTGAGCTGGCCAGATTCCAACCCTGGTGGATGCCTCACAGCTGTGTGCCTGGGGCAAGTCACCTAGCCACTCTCTGTGAGGTGATTGACAGCACCTGCCTCCTAGGGTTGTGGCGATCCTTCCAGTCCAGACCTCACACCAAGGCAGCCTGGAAGCTTTGCATCCCATGTGACATTCCACACCCCTCCCACACCACACCCAGGCCACTGCCAGCTGGAGACCCAGGGGGCCTCCCATTTCCTCTCCCCTCCCTGGCTCCATTTCTTCACACTCTCACACTGGCTATTTATAGCATATGGCAAAATTCCAACCACAAGGCCACAGAGCCTTTTAATAGATGAAGGCCTCCCGCCCACAGCCCGGCAGCCAGGTCAGGATTCTCCCCAATTGGCCCTGCCTCCCGACCCATCCCAACAAGAGAGAACCCTACACAGCTACATTTCCATCAGTCCCTAGGACCTCAACTAGGATGGCTAGGGGTGGAGAACCTACAGAAGAGAAAGTGTGAGAAAAACCAAAAAAAATAAAAAATAAAAATAAAATAAAAAGGCTTTGGTTCCCAGCATCCACATGGTGGCTCACAATCACCTGTAAACTCTAGTTCCAGGGGCCCAGGGGCACTGCATACACACGGTGCACATGCACGAAAAATACCAATAACCATAAACTAAGTTTCCTTTAAATCCTTACTCCAAAGAACCAAACCATTTAAATTCTGCTTTTTGGCCTCATCTGTATTTGTGTCATCCAGACTGACAGCCACTTGGCACTTGGCTAGCTCATGCCACACCCCAGGCACTATAAAATGAAGGAGAACCCTGAACGAGCTACTTCACATATGACAGAACTGACTGAAGCAGAGGTTCAGGCTCTTTTTGCAGGCCACACCCTGAAATTCCACGTTTCAGAGCCCTGAGACTGCCCAGTGTGACCTCACCTGGTTCACAGGCTGGACCCTCAGGTTATGTACAGCTGTCCTGTGAGCAAAGCCATCATGAGGCTTCTTTACAGCCTTGGCGAGCATTTCCTCTCACCCTGGAAATGCTGACTAAGTAACTTTGACTCAGTACACACCGCCAAATCCTTCTCCACAACAGGTGACCCAGTTTCCAGAGCAGCCCACTAAGTCACACCGTCAACCGAGCGCCCCTGGTAACACCTGCTCAGCCTTCTTCCTGTTTCCTGGCCTTTTCCTTATGCTCTGGGAATAACACGTGTATAGCTACACAGTAACCATCTCTGTTCATGTTGTCAAAAAGCCAGGAGGTCATGGTGTATGCCTTTAGTCCACCAGCCTTTGGGAGGCAGAGGCAGGCAGACCTCTGAGTTCGAGGCCAGCCTAGTCTACAGGGCGAGTCCCAGGACAGCCAGGGGTACACAGATAAATCCTGTCTGGGAGTTAGGGGAATTTAACTATCTGGTGCTAACATGCCTAGAACATTTCTTGTGGTATTTTCCCAATTTATCTTTTCCTCCCTTCTTTCATTTTAAAGTTTTCTGCCCACTTTGACTTTCTACAATTCAATCTAATACTTCCTTAAAACCAGACATGAGTCCTAACGCATTCACGATTAAATTTGTATTTCCTCTATTCCAATCTCCCTTTGTTCCTTTTCTTTCCTGCAGTTCTGTTGATCAAACACAGCACTCCATGCAAGCTAACCACATGCTCTACCATTGAGTAACATGTATTACCTTTTAAAACATCCCATGTGGCCACTTGTGACCTGGAAGCTGGAGCTCCCTTCTCTTCTAGCACTGGCTAGCCTGTGAAATGTACCTCAGACCCTACGTCTGCGCTAATCAGCCTTTCCACCTCCGCTCCCCGAAGTGACTAGATTAACTCCATCACCTTTCAATCTTCATTAATATGAAATCCTCATGGAATAAACTGTTAACAGATTATACTCAGTATTCACTATTTTTGCTGTCTGTATACATCTCTGAGACATCATTTGTGGCTTATACAGCCAAGACTGCTTTTCTTGCTGCTATAATGGGAGCCTGGGACTAGGTATATTAGCCAGCTACCTTTTTCAGGCTTTATTTTGGCTCATCAGTTGATGGGAGGAAGGAATTTGAGGGCAGGAATGTGAGGCCACCAGTAACATCGGCAGGGGCAGGCGCTCAAGGCTGTTGCTCACTGTGGTGGTTCAGGATGCAGGCACAGTCTGGATGTAGGGTTGAGCTTTCAAACCTTAAGGCCATCAGCGATGGTCCACTTCTTCCAGCTAAGCCCTGGCTCTCGGAGGCTCCAGAACCTCGGAAAACATGCACAACCAACAGGAACAGTGTCCGACACAGGAGTCCACGGGGACATGCCACACGCAAACCGTAACAAGAATTCTTACTGTTTTGGAGTCCAAATGCTACAAATGTTTAGGTTTTGCTTCTTTGCTTATTTTTTAGAATACAATCTTCCTCTATAGCCCTGGCTAGCCTCAAACTTGTGATTCCTCTGACTCAGCCTCCCTGGATTCCACTAAGTGTCATCACACCCAGACTTCTATTGGAAACTTAATCGCTGATTGGACAGGGTTGGACAGGTGGGGATGAGGGTCTCCTAAGAGATGACTGGTTCATGAGGACTCTTTCTTCATGAAAGGATTAATCACAGAGCGGGTTGGTCATCACAGGAGTGAGTTATGAATAGCACCCATCCAGCCCCTTCTACTGAAGGAAAGGACAGCTCTAAGGTCCTCCCTGAGCGTTAGAGCCACACTCATTTACCAGCCTCCTCAACTGCTAATAAACCATTCAGTGTGTGGTGTAGCAATGGTGTTCTGTGTTCTGTTATAGTAACATCCACTATTTTTCTCATCACCGTGACCTGACAACGGGTAACTTAAAAGCAGGAAAGGGTTTTTTGGGGCTCACAGTCCATCACAGCAGGGAGACACAGTGACACAGAAAGCCAGTCCTCAGCTAGTTTTCTTTTTTCCATGTAAATTAGTCCAGTATCTGATCCAGGGTGGGTCATCCCTCCTCAGTCCAACCTCTCTGGAAATACCCTCAGATACATCCAAACGTGGACCTCCCTAAAGGCGCAGGTCATTTCTTAACCCAGTCTAGCCAAGGGTGGAAATCAGCCATAATACCACCCCCTTTTCATATTGCCCCAGTCTGTCACTTGGTAATTCCTTAAGAACTCCCTTCCTAAGCACTGTTTCTTCCTTTTACTGCATCTCATCTGTGTATCTCTTCTACTTAGTTTATTTTTCTACTTTAAGACAGGTTTCTCTGTAACCCTGGATGTCCTGAAACTCCCTATGTAGACCAAGCTGGCCTTGAACTCATAGAGATCCCTCTGCCTGTTAAGAACAGTACCAGGCTTGCAACGTTTGCATGAAACCCAGGGTCTGATGCCCAGCATCAAGAAAAGAAAAAGGCACACACACACACTCACCCCACAACCCCACCCCAGAACCCCACATGTGGTGTGTGTGCCAGGAACAAAACTCAGGTCCTCTGGAAGAGGCAGCAATATTCCTGACCCCTAGACCATCCCTCAGCTATCATCACCCTGGGTCAATTTTATATTCTATTCTTTGGATATCTCTGAATCCCCTAACTTACTTTTTAAATTTTACTTTTATTGTTGTTGTTATTATTATTTAGTTTTGTTTTTTTCAAGACAGGATTTCTCTGTGTAGCCCTGGCTGTCCTGGAACTTGCACTGTAGACCAGGCTGGCCTCGAACTCAGAGATTCACCTGCATCTGCCGCTGAATACAGGGATTAAAGGTGTGCAAATTGTGTATATGAGTACAGGTATGGCTCGGCAATTTTGGAATTTTGGTTTCTTTAAAAACACAGAAATATTATAAAAGTATGTTTTGTTTTAATCCAGGTATTTCATAATCCCAGGTATTTCATAAGGGTACATAAATGCTAGGGCCCTTAAGAGGTGAGGTGAGTGATTGTTGGTTGTTCAGGGGGATTGTTTGCAGTCTGTTAGTAGTTGTACTCAAGAAAAAAATCTCTCTCCTCCCTCCTCTATACTTCTTTCCCTCCTATCTAGTGACAGGGAGTGAAGCTAGGGTGAGGGAATAAAGGGTGGGAAAAGAAGAACCCACAGAGTAGCAAGGACCAGCTACAGGACGACAGGTGAGTATAGGTGACTGAGGCCAGAGGCACTGGACCCCAGGATCCTGGGTGATCATGAGCTGCCACATGGGCGATCGGAACTGATCTCTAGACCTCCACAGAGTAGTGTGTGCTCTTAGCCAGCTCTTTCCAGCACCCTCCTCCTCTAATTTTAAAATTTACCACCTCTGTTTCTGATGACTTTCATTCAGCAGATTTCTTTTTCCTCATATTTTGAATTTTGGATATTGAGCTTATGTCCAAATGGGGCCTTTTCTGTGGAAATGCCACCCTCCGGAGAGAGATGACCGTTTCTGCTTCTGCCAAACCCAATATGGGCCGGAATACCTTTAATTTTGATTTAGAGTTTCCCAGAACAGGGTAATATGGACTTCTAGCTTCCAGGTCATGCCTGTAGTTATAAAGTCTCAGAGGAAACTATACCTGCTCCCACTCCCCTCCCCCTTTCCTCTTGGCTGAGATAATTCCATTATCTCGTTGCTCTGTCAGCCACAGGCTGCATGCCCTCACGAAAGGTAAGACGCCAAGGAAGCCTTAGGACAGGACCCTAACCTCAACTTCACATCTACTGAATCCACCCTATCTCTAAATTACGGGAATGGGCAAGACCGAAGGAATGAGCAATTTTTTTAGCAAGGTGTGTGTGGTGTGTGTGTGTGTGTGTGTGTGTGTGTGTGTGTGTGTGTGTGTATACGCGAATATACTCACTGTGTCTGCAGGCGTGTAAGAGTATATTCTCCCCGTGTGTACAGGTGTCACGGAGGCTGTCAGGAGCAGGCTGCAGATCTCCTGGAGCTGGAGGTACAGGAGTTTGAAAGCCACCAGATGTGGGTGCTGGGAACAGAGCTCAGGGTCTCTGGAAGAGCCGGAAGTGCTCCTCTGGACCATGCCTTCAGCCCAGGATGGGCACCCGTGACTGCTGGAGGCAGGTGCCTCTGGTGCCCTCACACTCTTCCCTCCCAGTGCTGCACACGCAGCCCTGTGGCTGCACTGTGAGGTAATACTCACTATACTTTTCTTAGCACTCCATGGGGGCTTTTCAGCTCACTCTTCCACTACAAATGCCACAGACGCTCCAAGAACACTTTCCAAAGTGACAGGAGGAAGCCAAGACACCTCATGTCACCTCTAGACCAGACTTCATAAACAAGTCCCTGGCACCACCCTTCCACATTATAGGGTGTGGTCCAGGGCCCTCAGCCGTCCCCGTGGTTCCTAAAGAACACTAGAGAGCATCCTTCCAGGTGAATGCTAAGGGTTATAAGTATGTCCTGATTCCTCTACAGAGGGACATTCTCTAAAGCATAAGCCTCAAGGAATAAAAGAACCTACAGAAAGGAAGATTCAGAGCTGCAGAGCAGACGGAGAAGAAAGGACTGACCACGCAGAGCCCTCAACTGGCTGTGGGCAAAGCCGGCCAGTGGGATTCCCACCACAGAAGCATCCAAGACGCAGCACTCTGTGGTACCAGATGTCACTGTAACAGTGGTGTAAAAAGGCAGAAGGTGGGCTCGTTAGCGCAGTCAGGCCTCAGATGCTCTCACAAGTCAAGGCTGCAGGTTGCCTTGCCCCAAACCCACAGAGCCAAGCTGATTCCTAGAGGCATAAAACAGAACTAGGCAGAAACGAGCAGGCCACCTCAGGCCTGAGTCACACTGAAACTGAAGGACGAGGGGCATACCAAACACAGGCCCTTAGCACTTTCCTATTTGCGACTTCCAGGACCAGCCTATCCACACATACACCAGAAGACGCTCCTCAGCAGAACCTAACTGGCTCCAAAACCTGCCTAATCAGGTCTCCCAGCCTGGCCAGCTCCACCTACAGGCTCAGAGCTGTCAATCAGCACTCAAGCCCATCCTTCACATAAAAGGCTAAAGAGGAGGGACAGGCATCAGGGGTAGACGATGGGACAGCAACAATTTAACTCCACAGTGAAAGCAAGGCCCAATAAACCCATGAAAATTAGGGCAGATAGTTTTTTGTGAGTGTGTGTGTATACACAAGTATCTAATAAGAAAGAAATGGCACCTACAATAGATAAGCTTTCCAACAACCAGTACTTGCAAATTAGACTACAATGAGACAATGCTTTCCACTCACAAGTCCATGAACTGCAAAAACAAGATTATAAAAATCAACCTATGGGGCTGGAGAGATGGCTCAGTGGTTAGAGCACTAGCTGCTCCTGCAAAGGACCCAGGTTCTATTCCAGCACCCACATGGTTACTAACAACCATCTGTAACTCCAGTTCCAGGGGATACAATGCCCTCTTATAATCTTTATGGGCATCAGACATGCACATATACATGCAGGCAAAAAAACTCATAAACATAAAATAATAAAATTAATAAATCTTAAACAAAAAGAGACTCTCCCTCCATCTGCCCATTATCAAAATGTATTGGCACCTGGTTATGGTGATGCAGGCCTTTAATCCCAGCGCTAGGGAGACAGAGGCAATTGGATCTCTATGAGTTCTAGGCCAGCCTGGTTTACATAATGAGTTCTAAGGCAAGCAGGGCTACACAGAAAGACCCTGTGAGATCTGTCTCTAAATAAACAAATAAATAAATAGTACTGAAGAGATGGAGGGAGAGCTCCAACTTTAAGAGGATGTACTGCTCTTAGAAAGGACTCAAGCACAGACTCACACATGCGCACACATATATACATACACATATGCATACATACACACATATATACACACACATACATATACATACTCACATACACACACATACATACACACACACACAAATACATACACATGCAAACACACACAATTAAAAATAAATATTTCTTTAATGTCCTGGAGGGTAGATGCCACCAAAACCATAGAATAAAACCAGGAGTAAAACATAGAAAACAAAACTTCAAGTTCCAAACAGAGACACAACTGATAGGTATGTTCTGAGTGATCACAAAAAATTCAGAATGACAAGCCAGGCCAGGATGGAGGACAGCAAACCAATGAACCCTCTAGCTGACCCTAGAACTACACCGAAATGGCCAAACAAGGCCCAAGGATCTGGGCAGGTATTTCAGCAGCCAACAGCTGCTGACTACAGAAGAATTCAGTCAACAGAATTACCTGTCATTACAAACAGCAGAGGCACCAACAAAACCAGCGTCTGAGGGGATAGCACAACGTAGATTCTCTCTGTATGCCATTCACAACATTCTGACACAAGCCAGCAAACTTGTAAAATCAGGTTATCATCATCACTCTCAAGAGGACGCACAGTGAACACAGAGGCTGGGCAGAATGTTGGAATTAGCAAAGCATTTAAACTAACGTAAGTGTCTTGAAAGCAAAGAGGCAACTACATCTGGGGCTGGGGAATAAAACATCTCAGTGGGGAAGGAAGTGCCTGGTCCCGGTGGTCTGCAAATCATCACTCTTCTTAGATGCTATTTTCTCTGACCTGTTCTAGGTGCCTTCAGCAAAGAGACGGCCCTGGTGAGCAGCAGAGGGAGGCCCTGTATCTGCTTTCTACCCAGCTTCCTGACATCTCTTCTAAACCACAGTGTTCAACAAAGCAAGGTCTGTCTACACCAGAACGGAAACAGCCTGGATTCTGAGCATTTCCTTCCTTCTATCTGTGTTTCAAACACTGAACCACGTGTGGGGATGCTTCCGGATCCCTACCTCCACCATGAAGGCACGGCATGGCTGGCTTTCCTCATTGGTGTCCCGGCAGTTGCTGAGATGTACAGCGGCATGCCCTATAGTAAAATTATGTAAAACTGCCTTAGGACTTCAAAACGGAATGAAGGCAGGGAGGGAGAAAAGAGACAGACTTATACAAACAGTCCATGAAAAGTGTTACAGGAACAAAGACCCCATGAAAAACCCCCAAAATAGTAGCTTCCAGCTGAGCTAAGTAGCCTGAGCCTTTACTTCCAGCACATGGCAGAAGCAGGAAAATCTCTGGGAGGTCCAGGCCAGCTAGGGCTACATAGTAAGACCCTGTCTCAACAATAACAAAGTGACTTCCACTCCAAAATATAACCCAAAAGGAAAACAGAATTCACTTTCAACTATCATCTTTACTCCAAAATGCTATGGACTCATCTATGTCGCCTACAACATCCATAGGTTAAAACATAAACCTTCAGTGTGTCTATATTTAGACAGGTGGAAGAGCGGGGCATGGTGGTACATGCCATTAACCCCAGAGGCAGGTGGATCACTGTGAGTTGGAGGCTAGCCTGGTCTAGAAATACCTTCTCAAACAACAGCAAAATAAACAGATAGAAGATGGAGGCAGTCATGCCATTAGGAAACTCTGGATGTGCACAGAGAAAAGGACGGCCGCAGTGGCAGCCAGCCTCCTGTAAACCAAGAGGAAAGCCTCTTCCATCAGGCCTGTCAGCATCTTACTCCTGAATGAGTCTGCAGTGCTATGTGGTTTTCCCATTAAGTCTACCGCGCAGACAATGGCACAAATAGTGTTTGTCACCAGGATAATGTGGAAGAGCCAACGGGGACACTGTGCATACTAGAGGCACTGCCACAAGTCCGGTGTCACTGAAACTCATGAGCAGGGCCTGACAAGTGGGCTTAAATGAGGATAGCTGAGTCAAGACACCAAAGAGCTTTGGAAATCACCCCGCCCCAAACTGCCTTCCCTACTTTTATAAGTAATCATGGCGGAGGGCTGTATGAAGGAACCAGACACATATGAAATTCCCGAGGTCTTCGTCATGAGATCTTCATTTGTAATCAGAATTCTACCACCCAACATTTTGTCAGCGCACTGTGCCTGAGGCAGTGCCTCTTCCCAGAGCTCTTCAGTCACCCTCAACAGTTGCCACAGTCCCTTAAGAGGGTAAAGGTGACACCCAGAATGGTAAGTGGTCATGTGTACACGCACGCGCACACACAGGCACACACGGCTATCAGACGGTTGAAGCTGAAGTCTGTACCTCCAGAAACCTACACTCTGCCAGAGGGTCACCACGTCACCCAGCTTCTGCACCTACTGCCACCACCTGTCACTTTCAGTGCTTATTAAAATGCAAAATACGTACATCTTGTGTTCCCGGAGTTATTCTCGTCATCAATCTACATAAATAATATACAGTCAGAAAGCCCACCAACAGGAGGCCAATAAAGCATAGTCTACCTCTACACTTGAGAAGTTTTCGTGACTATTATAAAGAGTAAAGCAGGCAAGGTAGCCCACACCTTTAATCCACACTCGGAGGCAGAGGCAAGAGACTCACCATAAATTTGAGGCTAGCCTGAGCTACAAAATGAGTTCCAGGCCAGTCTAGGCTATAGTAAGACTGTGCATGAAAAGTCAATCAATCAACTGATTGATCAATCATAGTGATCAAATTCCTGCCCACTAAAAAAGCAAAAGACAAAACCAAAAAGACCTTAGTAGATATGTGTATTAGAAAGCTTGCCTACATGGATCTGAATTTAAAAGGCATCTTGCTCACACAAACCATTCCAAGGTGTAAATATTGTTACATAAAATATAACAAGCAATCCAGTTTATGCTGCTGGAGTCAAGTAGCTAGTTACCCTTAGGGATGGACGCAGCAACTAGCATGGGCTGAGAAGGCTTCAGAGCACACTTGGTAGTCACTAGGCCCTGACTGTGGTCCTGAGACCCTGAGACAGGAGGGGAGATTGGGGAGACTTGATCTGGATGCTGATATACAGGTGCGTTGGGTTTGTGGAAACACATCAAGCTCTCATTCATAATTACACTCTCCATCTTTAGAAAAAGGTTTTAAATCATTATTTTGTGTATCACTGTTTTGCCTAAACATATGTCTGTGTTACCATGTGCATGCCTGGTACCCATAAAGGTCAGAAGAGGGCATTGAATCCCCTGGGACTGGAGTTACAGATGACTGGAAGGCACCTTGGAGGTGCTGGTACTCAGGTCTGGGTCCTTTAAGAGTGGTCAGTGACCTTAACCACTGAGCCTTCCATCTCTGAAGCACTTTCTACACTCACTCCACACACACCGGGCACGCTTCATTCAGCACCACAGACCTCTGTACATACCTCATGCCTACGACCAGTGACAATTTTGGAATTTTGGTTTCTGTAAAAACACAGAAATAGAAGACTATGTTTTTGTTTTAATCCCCGGTATATCGATACGGGACTGCTTCAGACTGTCTGCCTCGTGCTCTAGCGGAGGCATAGTTTTGCCAGCTGTAGATAATTTCTGTGAGTGTGTGACGTTGGAATTCTGGGAATTTTTCAGAGTGTATATAAATGCTAGGAGAAGCAGGTGCTGGTTGTTGGTATTTCAGGGATGTTGATTGTGATTTGTTAGTAGTCATGCTCAAAGAAGAAATGAAATGAAGCAAATTAGATTCAGGATTCCCCACCCCCCATCCTTTCTCTCCTATCTAGCAATAGGGGGATAAACAGAAGGATAAAGTGGGGGAAAGAGAACCCACAAAGTAGCACAGACCAACAGGTGGCACTCGAACGTCCCTGCCTCCAACTGCACTCCGATAGGTCTTATTACCATCTTCCATGCTCCTAGGCCCTTTCGCACTCTGGCTCTTGAGCCGGACGCCAACCCTACGCCACAATATAGAGAACCCAAACGAGCCCTTTCCCAGGGCTGTGCGTCCCCAAAGGCTGCTCCCCCAGTCGCTGAATACTGCGTGGCTGCAGACCTTGACACACTTGGGTGGCATCTCGACAGTTCCAGACCCTCTGCTTGTTCAGCTATCGACCCTGAACCAGCCGGTGAAGCAACTACAAGGTTCCTTCAAACCGTTTCCCTGGCTGTGGGCTTCATTCTTAGCAGCAGGGCATTCTCGGGGACTTGCGCCAATAAACTTTTTTTTGTTACCAGTCCTCTTCTCTAGAACGGAACCCTAGTCTACCTCGACCCCAGTTACTGTCCCCATCCCTGCCCCAAACCTAGGTTCTTATTAAAATCAAGTTTGTGTTTTCTACCTAAAAAACAAACCAACAATAAGAAAAAAACAGGAAATTTGATTTCAAATGCCATAGAGGAAACAGGAGATGAAGGAATGGATTTTTTTTCCCCAAGAGACCAGCAAAAAGTTACTGTGGCCCTCACTGCTGAGACATCACTCACTTTGCTCCCAGAGGGTTTTTTTTTTTTTCTTCTTCAAATATTCTGTTTCAAAAAAAAGGTTGGAAGACAATTGATCTAGCGCATTGTAAAAAGGCCATGATTTCATATGAGATGCACTCTCCTTAAGTTGAAACAAATTCTAAATAACTGGAAGGGATTGGTAACATGTACTAGAGGCCAGCATGCAGTTGCAATGGTTAATATGGCAGAGGAAAGAATCTGCAAACACAGAACAGAGAAATAGAGAGAAATGAATATTATAAAAGACTGGTTGCTAGGTGGAGGGCGGTACTCTGATTTACAAGAACAGATTCAATCTGATGATGTAACTATGGGACAGCGCTGCTTCGTGGCTTTAAGCTTGGGACAAGGTTACGCCCAGGGAGGAAAAAAATCCACCTCATTTAACAAAGATTATACAAGGCTCTGGAGAAGCTGACATTGATTTAAAAAAAAAAGATTATTTTTAGCTGTAAACACAGTTGTATCAGACCCTGATGCAAGGCAGGTGTTGGTGGAAACCTTGGCGTTTGGAAGTTTGAATACTGGACATAAAAAAGTTATGAGAGCGTTAAAGGTGTGAGCAGCATCTATGGATGAGTGGATGAGGGATATGACTGATATAGGTTCTAATATGTACCATGCTAATGTCATATGTCAAGTTACAGCTAGAGGTCTCCGATACCAAAGTGCCAGGTGTCTCAATTTCCAGAAATGCACTCATTAGCAAAGAGACTGTGATGAAGCAGCTGAAGGTCTCAGATCTCAAAATCCCCAGTACTTTAATTGTGGGAAATATGGTCACTAGCAACAAAATTGTGAACAAGGCATCTCTAAGGGCAATGGTTTGTTTAAATATAAACCAGTAAGGCGGCCTAGGCTTCCAGGGGTGTGCAGTTGATGTGACAAAGGCTGCCACTGGACCAAAGAGTGTAGGTTCAAAAGAGACACTCAAGGTCATTTCTTACCATAGGGAAACCGCCTTGGGGGCCTAGTTCGAGGTCCCAAAGCCAAGGAGTGACATGCAAATGGAAAACCTCCACTCAGTATAGGAGATTTAATGCATGCTACTGCAGGCAGTGTGGCTCTAGACTTGGCCACAGATAAATATCTTCCTGTATCTCCCAAAATTTAATGTTATAAAATAGCCACTGGATTTTATGGTCTTTTGCCCTCAGGGATTGTAGGAATGATCTTGGGAAGGAATAGACTGACTTCCTAAAATTCTTGCATCCAAAAATTATAGATGAAGATTTCAAAGGAGAAATTAAAATTATGGCTTATGCAAAAAGGTGACAGCACTGCTCAACTGCTACTGTCTCCCTATGTCAGAGGCAAAGCTACTCCAGCAGAAAGAGCAGGAAAGTTTTCCTGAAAACCTTGGGCCACTGGCCCAGAAAGCACTTAAGTTCATTGAAAATGTCTGTTTATAATTTTCCAATACATGCACACAATTAATGGCTTAAAACAGAAGTGGGGAAACAGTGACAATTTTGGAATTTGATTTCTTTAAAAAATACAGAAATATAATGTGTTATCAGTTTAATCCCAGGTGTGGGAGTATGGAACTGCTTCCAACATCTGTAGCAGCTGACTATGATTTGCCTCACGCTCTAGCAGAGGTGTGGTTTTGCTGGCTGCAGATAGTTTCCTCAATTGTGACCTTTGGAATTCTGGGAACTTTTCAGAGGGTATATAAATAAATCCTAGGGCCCCCTGAGGGGCAGGGTCAGTGGCTGTTGGTTGTTGGGGGGGGAGGTTAGGCAGGGTGGTTTGTTTCAGTTTGTTAGTAGTCTTGCTCAAAGGAGAAACAAAAGGAAGAAATCAGATTCATGGATCTCTTTTTCTTTCCCCTGTATCCTTTCTCTCCTATCTAGTAATAGGGTGTGAAATAAGGGTGGGGAAAAAAGAGGCATCCACAAAAGTAGCAAAATCTAGCTACATTCAACAGTGGCACCAGTAGGGGGCTAAAAAAACAAAGGCTAAGTAAAGGTTTCCTGGGTAAAAAGCACTAGCTGTGAAACCTGGGACCTGTGTTTGATCCTAGGCACTCCTAAGATGGGAAGAAAGAGCCAGCTCCCACAGGTTGTCCTCTGACCTCTAAGTGCATGTCATGGCACCTCTCACACACACTATTCAACACTGACTTCGGTGGCAATGTTTGTACATGGTGCACAAGAATTTACAAGGGTATATGTGTGCATGCACACAAACACACATACATACACAAAAATAAATCACTTTTTTAAAGGGGGAGAGCTTACTCAGAAGACCCTACATTTTTGTTTTCTGATCTGTTTGTTTTTGAGACAGGCTCCACAGCCCAGGTGGACCTTTAACTAACTCCTCATCCTTCTGCCTCTCCCAAGAACAGGAATCACAGGCATGCACTGCCACACCCAATGAGACCTTGGCTGGACCTACTAACAGCCTAAATTTCTGCAACTGAATATATGTGTGTTACTTAAACAGCTATAAATTTAATAAAAGTTAAAAAGAGTTCAAGAAAATAGGGCTCATGTGACCTCTGCTCCACACAGAGGTTAACCAGGAGACCTCTGGGTAAAAGGTTTGTGTGCGAAGGTTTTCAGCTTAGAGGAAGCAAACCTAGACCCTCCCTCAGGTAGGAGTCACTCACCTCTCTCAACTAACCCTGTGTCCCTGTAGTTCTTGCGCCATTTGGTAAATGAACCTTGACCCACATGTTCTGTGAAGAGAAGTTAGATCTCCCAAGGGGCCTGGGCCATAGACAAGACCCCTACTGAACCCCACTTCAAATTCACACACAAAGGAAATCCTCTCAAATATCCAAAAGAAATGTTCCCTAACCCCTGGCTGCCAGCCTGAGAACTCATGAGAAATTTCTGAATCAATGGGCAGGTAACATTCGGGTTGGAGGTAGAAAGTGAGAAGAGTTGGCATTAAGGTGGACATCAGACAGCACTGTCTCCACACCCGGAAACACTTCGGACCACTGCAGGACCAGAAAAAAACACCCTGGCATGAACAGCCTAGACAGCTCCCAAGTCAGCCGCCTGCTTCCTTTCATTGGCCCAGGTCTGGAGGGCATCCCTCCCTCCACTCAGATGGACAGACAACAGCTGGTCTGCTCACATCCTCCCAAATACTCAGCCACAAACACGGGGAAACAGCCTCTCCTCCACCTTCCAGCCAAGGGCTTGAGTTTCCAACAGCCTTCTTTTCCTCCCCAGAACTAATTTTAGCCTCCTTGCTTCTCAGAGGTAGAACCGAAATAGTCTGCCTAGGAACAGGTTTACAAACAAGAGCATTGGCTTTGCCTCACAAAACTCCTCAGCTGTAGCCCAGAAACTAACCAGGGAGAAGAAGCCCCACTGTCCAGCAGGCCAGGCCCCTCCTGAACATTCCCTAGGGAGGAGGGCAACAGACCTGCCCAGTGGACCAGGCTTTCTCTCCAACGTCACGTGTCCATGAATGAAAACACCAGGCTAAGCTGCCAGGTCCTGAGAGGGTCTGGAAAACGGCACATGTGTGTGCACAGCATGATGGGAAAGAATAGGATTATCCAAGGCCAGAAGCCAGGACTAGTCCCATGCCAGGAGGAGGCAACTTTGACCCTTGGAACAATCCCAGCAGACCTGATCGGTAGATTTCCAATCCCTACCGTTGTCGGAGGTGTCCTGCCGACCTTAAGGACTGACTTGAAGACAGGAGTATCTCCCACCCCTTAGAACCTGGGTACCCAGAAGCACCACCAGCAGACCTGCATGGAGCAACTACCTCTGGGCCTAGGGCTCATTAGTAAGTCTGGTCAACAATGAGACAAAAAAAGACACAGAATAAGGAGTGTCTGGCCCAGAGCAAAAACCTGGTGATGACATGGAAGGGGCCAGACCCATAAATTCTAAGAAAGCAACCACATCGTCAGGGGGAAAAAGAGTGCCGAAGAGGTGGGCCTAGGAAATCTCACCTCAGCAACACTTCATGGGGTGTGTGGAGAACTCGAAATGGTTGTCAGAAGACTTGTATCCACCCTGATGCCACACCAGTAAACAGCTTCAAGTTGTCTTACTGAGTGGGGTCAGAAAGAAATGCCCCCCAACAATCCTCTGTATAACACAGCATAAAAAGAATATGGGCCAGCCACAGGGAACTGCATCCTGCAGAGGCCAACAAACTGGCCTCTGTGGAAGCTGCCCGTGTCTGTCACAGGTTACAGCAATATAGCTTTCTTAGGCAAGGCTTTCCCACCACAGACCTCCCAAGCCCTGTGGGAAGAGACAGGCCCATACCTTTGGGGTGAGACTGGCCCCCTGCCCTGGCATCCTGGGTCTGGAAGTTCCAGGCCCACAGCCACCGTGGCTCCTCGGAGCGCCACAGGGCAGGCCAACTGGGAGGAAAGGGCATGCCAGGATCCTGCTACGACCCCCAGGCTTGGCAGATGGGTACAGCCTGGGCTCACCCAGATCCCAGGTGAGCGGAAAGGGGGTGTCAGGCAGGCAGAGCCCCAACAACAGGCACTTCCTGACATTCTGTGGGAGGGAGAGGCAGAAGTGCCAGCCTCAAGGCAAAGGCCAGAGCAGGTGGGCGGGTGCGGGCAGGCAGGCTGCCCGGCCACCCACAACGGGCCGCCTCCCTGAAACCTGAACCACTTCTGGGAAAACTCAAGGACGCCAGGATTCTCCTCCGTGGCAGTCGAACTGCTGGACAATTGATTTTGAACCAAACACAAACTCCAACAGGTTCAGAGATGCAGGAATTATCTAAGCTTGGAGAAACTAGCTCCCTATCCTGACTCCAGGGGGAGAAAGATGAATGGACACTCCTTAACCATTACCCTCATCTCCCACAACTGTGTACCCCAATAAAGGCTGAATGTTCTAGACCACTGGTTCTCAGCCTACCAAAGCATGGTTTCGCCCCTACCCTCAGAGATGTCAAGAGCCGTTTCCACTCACTAGGGTCTGAGACAAGACAGCTGAGCATCTGCAGTGTACAGGCTTACCTCCTTACTGTCAACACATTCCTCCCAATAACAGAATCCACAGGTGCAAAATGCCACTGCTGTCAAGGTTTGAGAAACCCTGTTCTAGAAAGGCCCATGCAGCCAGGACCCTAACCCAGGACTAAGTGTGATCTGGGAACATGACTCAGTTGATAAAAGTGTGTGCCCCATAAGCATAAGGACCAGAGTTCAGATACCCAGCACCCCCACAAAAAGCCACGCAGTACGGTGAGCATCTGTAATCCTTGCTTTAAGGGTGAATTCCAGGGTCAGAGAGACTCTGCCTCAAAAAGAAGTGGGGCCAGCAAGATGTCTCAGCAGTAAAGGCCTGCTTGCTACCAAGCCTGACAACCTGAGTCTGATTTCTCAGGACCCACTATAGAGAGAACCAACTTCCACAAGTTGTCCGGTGACCTCCACAAACATAGTGAGCTGTGACACACACCCACAAGCTAAAACAAGATGCTTTTAAAAGAAAAAAACAAGGTGGATGGTAATTTTGAAGGGCATTTGATGATGCTCTCTAGACTGGACATGCACCCACATACATGCACAGGTATATACACAAACACGGACACTCACATGCACAGGTATATATATACACAGGCACTGACACGGATGGGTACATACACTCATGTGCACAGGTATACACATACAGGCACTCACATGCACGGGTACGTACACATACACGCACATACACACAGGGACACGCACAGGTATACACACACACAAGCACTCACATGCACAGGTACATACACACGGACACTCACATGCATGGGTACATAACACACACAGAGGCACTGACATGCATGGGTACACACAGAGGCACCCACATGCACAGGTATATGCACACACACACACACACACACACACACACACACACACACGAATAGGGAGGAGGTATGACTGAAAATATGACTGGTCCTGGATGATCCAGATTTGCTCTTCTCCCTCAAGCCACCGGCTGCCGGGCCATTGTAGCAGGTTAGGAGCTGGCTCTGAACTCAGGCTCTGGCGTACTGTGGATCCCATGTGCACTACTGACCTCTCAGGTAGAAGGGCTAAATACATAGGCACTCAGAGAGATGGCTTCCTGGGTGGGGAAGAAACCATGGAAACGGAGTGATAGGCAGAATCACAAGTAGCAGAAGAAAACGCAAGGACATGCCCATGGACCAAACAGGCTAAGGAATACATCCAATGCACACAACCTTCTAGGGTCAGACTGCCCCAAGGGGAGGGCCGATTGCAAGGCAGTTGGGATTTTACAGAGCCCACAAAGGATGTGGAATACTATGTGCACACAGGCGCATGCACACGAGCAAGTGCACACGAACGCGCACACAAACGAACACGAACACACACGTGCAACAAGTGCCCCTGTAAGCCCTGTTTATATTTTCTGGAGTTCTGTTTTTTTAGATTCTCAGAGCAGCAGGACAAGAGACAATGGAGCTTTCCCCTGCACTCCAAGCAAAAGAAAGGCCTTAAGTAACTGCCTGGGAGAGTCCAGAGACTTGGAGGATTCTGGGTGCCAAGAAGAGCAGCATAGGGGTACACTACAAAAGCCTA
Source organism: Mastomys natalensis (assembly GCA_021653895.1). Lineage (NCBI taxonomy): Eukaryota > Metazoa > Chordata > Mammalia > Rodentia > Muridae > Mastomys > Mastomys natalensis. The sequence goes on along the minus strand of JAJTUV010000008.1, from coordinate 1,799,726 downwards.
CCTAAGCAAGACACACCCAAAGGGTTCTGAGTCTCATGTCTTCACTCAGCTGTAGAGTCTGGGAGGACGGGCAAGGATCACATCTGCTCTGTAAGAGCCTCTGGGAGCAGAGGAGGGTACCTACTCCTCCCAAAGAAAGGCCACCTGATAGGCAGGCAGCCTGGGAAGACCAGCAGTCAGGAAAGACAGCAAAGGACATTCACTCTGGGGGAGAGAATTCCAAGATTCTATAGCCCTTGTTCTTGGCCTCTCCCACTACAATGGACCAGAAGACTATAGGTCAGTCGTACATACCTCCGCCCAGAGAAAATGGACAAACATCCTGGTGTCAGTGGTCAGCCTATGAGAACACCTCTGGGCAGTAAGGACCTGTTGAGACCATTCTTAGCCCACAGCTCCTGCTCTTCTGCTGCACTTCACCCTGCAGAGCTCTCCGCTCTGAACCCCAAAGACAGAGACAAATGTCAGAGATTAGAGTGCCTGGATGTCCACTTCAACGAAAGGCCAAATGCCAGCCTCCCAAGGGCATACTAGGCCAGCCTCAGATCTAGAAAGACTTCCAGACGTATGTACCGGCCACAGAATCAGTCCAGCCTTTCTCAGCCAGTGCTGTCCAATACAGCATCGGCTTTGTCAAACCCGACTACAGAGAGCTTCAAGTGTGCAAAGTTGGAATGGAGGTGTTCTGTAAAGATGCGTACATGTTGATTCTTTTCAGGTCTCTACCAGGTCAAAAATCGGTGACGCCCACTTTTAATCAGGGCGCTCAGAAGGCAGAGGCAGGAAGAGCTCTAGGCATTCCATACCAGCCTGGTTTACAGAGCAAGTTCCAGAATAGCCAAGGCTACACGAAAAAATCCTGTCTCAGAAAAAAAAATTTTTTCCTGTCTCATTAATTATAGTATAGCTATGTATGTTGAAATCCATCCACATACACCCTGGTACTCTCCGAGGTCAGACAGCATGGGACCCTCCAGAGAGTGAAGTTCAAGTGACTGTAAACTACTATGTAGGTGTTAGGACTCGAACTTGGGTCCCCTGCAAGAGCAGCAAGCACTCTTTAACACTGAGCTCAGCTGCTGTTTGAACCACCGAGTCCTGTGGTATTAAAGCAGCCAGAAAACACTAAAGACACGGCTACTTCTTTCTTTACTAACACGGTTGTTGGGAATTTTTAAGTTGAATATATCCATCGAGCCCATGTTCCCATTGGCAGCACCAGTATACAGATCTCTTCTTTTTACCACAGAGCTGAGTAATTCTGAATATCAAGCCAGAAATATGAAGGAAAGATCTCCAAAGCTGGAGGCACAGGAAAGCCAGCTCTACCCTAACCCTTCAAGGTTCTCCTCCATTTCCTCAAAAGAGAAAGCAGCTGCACAGGTGACTCTGTCTTCCCCGAGGTCAGAACCACAGGTTGAGTCAGAGCATCAGTATTCGGTTATGAACTCCACTACAAACAATGCAGAGTGAGTAGAGGCAGTACCAGGGAGCCACTCTCACCTGCCCCAAAATGGGAGGTGACTGGTGAGCCTAAACTGGGACAAACTGGAGCAGTGATGTATACAGACTTCTAGTCTGAAGCGTACCATCCTGAAAGATGCTTTCAACAAACATAAACTTAAAAGGGACAAGGCACATGTCCAGGAACAGAAATCCAGGCAGTCAAGAGATTGTCTGGAGGGCTGATGTGTACCGTGGGATCAGCCTGCTGCTGCCCTCCCCAGAGTAGATAGACTACTGTTTTCCATCACTTCCAGGACCTCGTTCTTGGGGAGAAAAGTCTCAAGAGCAGCACTTCCGGGGAGTGGAAGAAAGAAACAAAATGTTCACCCTGAGCACCGCTTTGCCTCTACCACTCCAGGACAGCACTAAAACCGCTTCCCAACAGTGGTTTCGGGTAGCAAAGAAGCGATCTCTGCCCTCTGGTTCGTACACTCCTGTTCTAGCGCACCCGGGCTCGTGCAAAAACTCTCGGGGTCAGAATTAACTGCTAACCCTCACTATCTTGTAATAGAAAAGATTGAAAGTGAGGATCCCAGTGAGGGGGTGCAATGGCCATCTGGGATACCTACCCCCGCAGCAGCAAGGGGGATCCCAGCCCTTCCCCTGCACTCCCGGCCCCGCCCCTCGCGGGTTTCCCAGACTCCGCGCTGCTGCCACCTCGGGCGGCAGGGGACCCGAGCTGCATGTGTAATGGGGGTTGGGAACAAAGACGCGTAGGACCCAGAGCCCCGGCCACCGGCACCAGCAGTCCGAATCTCCACGATCTTTTCTCTGGAGTCTCAATGCCCGACAGTCCACGTTTCCTGGAACTGCCCTAAACCCGCCCAGGAGCTCCTACAAAGTTGAGCACGCTTCAGCACCATCCGGACAGAGAAATCAGTGCATGGGCTTTGAGGGAGAAAGCGCTTCCCAGCACAACTTCGTGGGTACACACCCACACGTCCTAGTCCCAGGCAGACGCGCACCAGCTATCCCCATAGCCCGCAGCAGCCTGGGGGCTGAGCGCGGGTCACTCACGCCCGCCACGTGCCGGCCGGAGCGATCTGAGACCTGTTGGTTCGCCTCTTCAACCCTTCTCCACTCCCAGTTGCCCAAAACAAAAGCGGTCCCACGAGGGCGCATCTGCGGCCCGCTGCAAGGAAAGCGGGCGCAGGTAGAAGCCACTCACATGAGGATCGCGACGCGGAGTGGCGGGACGGGGTGCAGAGGACTCCGGGCCGGCTGTGGAAAGCCGTCCGCTTCGCTTTGCGACACCTATGACTCTCAGGGGCGAGCAGCCCCAACCCAGCCGCCCCCGGTTAGATGCCCGCCCCGCTTGGCCGTCTTCCCCACGATCAGGTTTTCCTTGCTCTATCCCTGGGTCCGCGCGACCTGAACCCCGACCCTGACGCTCCAGATTCCCTCATCACCTAGCACCTCTGCGAGTCAGAATCGCGCAGAGGAACGGCACGAGCGAGCTCGCCTCTACGATCGCGAACTGAGCACCCCGCGCGACCCCGATCCCAGGCAGGTGGCGCGGCGCCGAGGCCGCGGGGCCGCCCTTTGTTGGTAAACACCGCGCGCCCCAGGTCCCCGCACCCCCACGACGCGCTGGGTCCTTACCGGCGCACAGCGATCCCCAGAGAAGGGCGAGGGCCGCCCAGGGCGCCGTCATGTTCCGCGGCGCCGCCCCGCGGACACCCGGAGCCCGCGGGCAGGGCCGCGCTGCGCTCCCGGGGCGCGCAGGGCCCGGCGGCGGCTGCGCTCTGCTTCCCGCTCCTTCTCTGGGTCTCGCTTCCAGGCGCGCGCGCTTCTGCGCTTCGGTTCCCAGGCAGCGTGCGGGGTAGTGGCTCAGGGCCGCTGCGGGCGGCGCGCAGTGCGGCCCGGGCTATAGGGCGACGCGGGAGCCGGGGGGCGGCGGCGGGGCGCGGGCCAGGGCGCACCCGACGCGGGCATGGCGCAACGGGGCTGGGCCCGGGCCCCGGGCGCAGGGGCCGAGTCCGGAGGGGCCATGAACGGGGGGGTGGGGGAGGGGAGCTGAACCGAGTCCAAAATGGCTCCTGAGCGGTGGCCACGGAGCCGAGCCAGCGGGGAAACCCGGATGTTGGATACAAAGAGGCGGGCGAGCTGGGCGGGGAGGGGGAGGGGAGGCGGGCCCTCGGGCCGCGTGGTCCGCGCCCCCCTTGGGGGCGGGACCGGAGAGGAACAACAACACCGAGGCTCCGCCCCCCAAGCCCGCGCCCTCTGGAGACAGCGAGCACGCAGCACCAGGCTCTAGGGCTAGGCGGGGCGCGCGCCTGGAGCTGGTGGGGTTGGACTGCCCACAACTTGGCTGGTGCTTGCCCCATGCTATGGAGCCCACGCTACGGGATGTATGCTCCTCTGAGACCCCTGAGTGAGTGGGTAGGTTCTGGACCCCATATCCTGGGATTTCTGTCCTCCAGCTTCCATTTATGGGCTAATTAATTGGCAGAAAAAACGCTGAAGTCTGAATTGACAGCAGTTCCCCCTCGTCGCACACAGTTATCTCCAAGCAGAAGTGGACCCACAGAGCAGCTGCAGGTGGGAAAAAACTGGTGGTGACCTGTTTTCCTGGAGGATTCTCAGCAATCCACATCTTTCATCTTACCTTAAGCACTCCTCCCACCCATTTAAAGATCTGTCCAGAACATGTCTCTGTTCCTTTCATACAAACACACACCAGATTCCTCCATTTCAGATTGCACGCTTGTTACACAACCAGAGCCTGTGAGTGTAATCTCCCAGCTAGACTGGAAGAGCCAGTCATCACTCAGGAAAAAAAATGCTATGGAATCCTCAGATACTTCCCTCCTGCCTCGGCCAGAGAAGGGAGGAGGAAGGTGATTCCCCACAGTCTGTGTCATTTCACCTGCTTGAGCCTCGGACTTCCCTTATGAAAGTAATGGTGTTAAGCTCCTCCAAGATTTGGGTAGAGTTTCTTACTGCTACAGCTTTGGTTTTGAGGCAGGGATTCTCAGCCTCCCAAGAAGCTGAGACCAAGGGTCTGCACCTTGTCTGACTACCTTTGCTCTTAAGTTTTGTCTTTTTCCTCTCCTTATGTAATCCTCAGATGGCCTTGCGCTCTGTCCATCTGTGACTTTTCTTAGTTTTCTTTTTCTTTTTGGGGTTGTTTTGTTTTGTTTTGGTTTGGTTTGGTTTTTTGGTTTTTCGAAACAGGGTTTCTCTGTGTAGTCCTGGCTGTCCTGGAACTCACTCTGTAGACCAGGCTGGCCTTGAACTCAAGAGATCCATTGATTGATTGATTGTGTGTAATCGGCCTCCCAGCTATCTGGAAGAGTCAGTCACCTGTATCTTTGTGCTCCTATCACACACACACACACCTGTATCTATGTGCTTGATGTGTATGCCTAGTGCCTTAATGGCATCAGATACCCTGAAACTGAAGTTAGGAAGGGGATTAGCTACCTTGTGAGTGGTAGGAACCGAACCTGTGTCCTGCAAGAGCAACAAGTGCTCTTAACCACTGAGTCATCTCTGCAGACCCATGGTTTATCATTATTTTTTATTATTATTATTATTGGTATTTTTGAGACAAGGTCTTACTGTGTAATTCTGGCTGGCCTCAAACTCAACAGAGATCTGCTTACCTCTGCCTTCTGAGATTTGAGATTAAAGCCATGTATCACCACCCACACCCAATTTATTCTATTTTTAATCATGTGTATTTTTAATCATGTATGTCTGTGTGGGAATATGTATATGTCCATACAGGTACACAATGAAGCCAGAAGAGGGCACAGGATCCCCTGGAGCTGGGGTAAAGATGATTGTGAGCTGCCCCACATGGGTGCTGGGGACCAAACTCAGGTCCTCTGCAAGATGAGTTAAGCTCTCACTTAACAGCTGAGCTATTTCTTCAGGCCCAATTTTGGATCTTCTTAATTAGTGGTAGAAACTTATTCAAACAAGCTCACACCAATAGACCCACTGTACTAGGGAGAGCATTGGTTATCTTTTCCATATTGGAAAAAAATGAACTATCATTCATTCATATGCCACAAATTAGACTAGTTAGTTCTACCCTTCTGTCTTACGTGAGGGTTTGGGGGAAAAGGGTACTGAGCATAAAGGATTTCATATTACCCCAGGCTAGCCACCTATTCAATACACAGCCAAGAATGACTTCAAACTTCTGATCCTTCTCCCTCGATCTTCCAAACGCTGGGATTGGAGATTCGTACCACCATGCCTGGTTGTATGTGTCGCTGGGGATCAAACCCTGGGCTTCCTGTACATTAGGAAGATGCTACCAACTCAGCCATATCCCCAGCTTCTGTACATACCAGGTCAGATGTCACTTAACCTTGACTGGTCACATCAAAATGCTATTCTGATGTTACAAGAAAATCCCAGTTCATATATTGAACTACTAGCTTCATGGTTGCACTTGGCAGCCTATTTGGCATCCTGAATTTTACCCAATGAGAAGAGAGCTCCCATACGTTCTCCCTCTTAAGCCTGCTCCTCCCCATCTAGCCCTGTCAGAATCAACAGCGTGATCAGTTGTTCATATCAAAGCCTTCTGAGTCACCCTTGAATTTCCAATTGACCAGCATGCCTCACATATGCATCCAACATCCAGCTATATTTTTTCATAAGCCCTGTGCCACCAACAGCCTAGACCTCATATCTGGACAGCTTTAACAGTAGTGGACCGAGGGGCTCCTTAGCTGTCACCAGTGTCCATTCACGTTGCTAAGTGTATCTTCTATTTCTTTTAAGATTTTTATTATATTTTACTTAGGTGTATGTGTGTGTGTGTGTGTGTGGTGTGTGTGTGTGTGTGTGTGTGTTATGGAGAGAAGGAAACAGACAGACAGGCAGACAAAGACAGAAAGGAGAGAGCATGAATACATTAAGGTCAGATGACAACTTGTGGTTGGCTCTATCTTTCCACTCTTTGGGTGCTAGGAATCAAACTCAAATCCTCAGGATTGGCAGTAGGTCCCGGTACCTAGTGAGCCATCTCTCTGGTCCTAGTACACTTTCTAAATAGTAACTGAGGTGAATCTTTAAAAGATGGGATTCTGGGATTAGATGGCTCAGTGGTTAAAAGCACTTATTGTTATTGCAGAGAACTTGGATTTGGTTCCCAGGACCCAGATTGGATGATTCACAAATACCTATAATTCTAACTTCAAGAACATTGACTTCCTCTCCTAATCTCCACAAACACCTGTGTGCTCGTGCACACACACACACACACACACACACACACACACACACACTTAAAAATAAAATTAGAAAGATGCTTATATTACATTATAGTAATTCCCCTTTATCTGCAGTTTTCTTTTCAGTTACTAACAGCCAAACAAAGCCCAAAACACTAAATATTAATTTTCATAAATTAGAACTTTCAAACAGCTAGCCACTCTGGCTAGCATGTAGACTTCTTGCTACTCTTCTCTGACCCTCCCAGGACACAATGGATTATTCCTGCCTCGGTCAGCTGCCAGCTCCAGTTCCCAAGAATCTGTTATTTCTTAGGCATCAATCTCAGAGGGCTTCATTTCTTGGCTCTATTTATTCCTTCCTTGACCCGACAGGTCTTCTTTCTACCCCCTCTGTTAATTTAATGGTGGCGACCTTGAGGTCAGCTAAATGAATCGGACCAGGGAGGAAGGTAACACTCTGTAATGAGAGAGAATGGTTAGGTTACACTGTGCTAATGGAAAAATCCCCAAACCTTAATGGTTTAAAACGACAAAATTTATTTCTTACTCTTGGTACATATCCATTAGGTGTCACCAGACAAACTCCAGTCACTGTAATAACTCAGGGACATAGGCTAACACAGAAGTGTGTTTTTTACATATGCTTCTATTGCAGAGACAAGAACAAAACCATGATAAATTACATGTAGCTCTTAACATTTTCATCAGATTCTGAAGAAGTAGTCGTTAGGATGCTGGCTTCATGGCATTTGAATCTTTGAAAATATCCACATCAAAATATCAAACAACTACATGAAAAAAAAAAAAAACTCATAGGAAATCCTTGTACATTTTGAATAAGACAAAGTGATAAAGGTTTTCTCCAAATTACAAGCAAAGGGGGACAAAGCAATAAAGGCTGCATGAGCCAGCTTTGGTAGAAAAGGACATAGGAACACAAGAAAGAAAGCACTGTGAGGGACAAGAGAGTCCTAGACAGCTTAGAAATACGCCATGGAAAACACAAGGGCAGCCCAACAGCTGGTGACACGGGGATGGACCTTTCTCAGTCCCACTGCAAACAGACGCAGAAAGAGACTGGAACCAGAGAGGTGGCACCAAGGTGCTCTTGCAGGGGACCAGCCTTTGATTCCCAGCACCCACATAGCAGCTCATAAGGTCTCTAACTCCAGTTTCAGGGAGCCAACATCCTCTTCTAACCTCAGCAGGCACTGCACACGTGTGCACAGACACATACAGGCAAAACACACATACACAAAAAAATAACAATAATAAATCTTTGAAAACAGAAAAGAACCAAACATCTAGATTCATGGCTTTCACAGGGAAGCTTTTTTAAAAAAAAACATGTATTTATGGACAGGTGTGTGGTCTGCTGCGGAAGCCAGAACCTACTTCAACATGGTAAAAGCACCTCCTGAATGCTGCCTTTCCCTCTCTGCACCACACCGTGCCTGGCACGCGTGCATCCATACTCACACATGATATAAATGAAACACTTTTTAGAGATAGGGTCTTGCCATGTAACTCTGGCTGACCTGGGATTTACTGTGTAGACCAGGCTGGCCTTGAACACACAGAGATTTGGCTCCCTCTGCTTCTCGAGTGCTGGAATTAAAAAAACAAAAACAAAAAAACATGCTGCCATTCTGACTAATTTCATTTTATTCTTTCATTGCTATCAGTGTTCCATATTCTAAGAGATATTTTCATTTATTGCTTTAAGTATATGCTATAGATTTATTTCATTGTTAATCACATCTGGTGATTTCCTATGAGTTTTTTTTTTTTTTTTTTTTTTTTTTTTTTTTTTTTTAAAGATGTATTTGTAGTGCATAGGGAAGCCAGAAGAGGATGACAAATCCTCCAGAACTGGAGTCTCAGATCATTATTAGCTGCCATGTGGGCGCTAGAAGTCAACCTTGGGTCCCCTGGAAGAGTAGAATATTCTTAATTAGCAAGCCATCTCTCCAGTTCTGAATTTGTTACTGTTTCCTTCTGTTGTTTTATTTCGTTTGAGACAGAATCTCCCTGTGTAGCCCTGACTGGCCTAGAACTCACTTTGTTGGCCTCCAACTCATAGAAAGCTCGTAGAAAGCATGAACATGCATGCCTGAGACTTGATTTAAAAAAAAAAAATCTGTATTTTGCTATGAGTTTAATTTTTTTTTCCAAATTGGACTTTAAAAAAAGACTTTCTTCTAGCCAGGCATAGTGAATGTTTCATGTTTTCTTCCTGATGTAATAAATGGTCCTTTAAAATGTTTATCTGTCTCTCTGTGTGTATAAACACATGCTATCATGCTCCTGTGGTAGTCAGAAGACAACTTTGGGGAGTCAGTTCTTCCATCACGTGGGCTGGGGGGGGATCACACTCAGGCGGCCAGGCTTGGCAGCATGCACCTTTACCCATTCAGCCATCTTGCCCACTCTAAATGATAAGTTTTAATATATGAGAATAGACATATTTCTATTTCAGTATGGGATATTTGTGCAAGGGTGGGGGTGGGTGGATAATTTAGTTGGGAGCATGCTTGCCTCACACCATAAAGCCCTGAGTTTGAGTCTCAGGACTCACATTAAAAGCCAGGCTTGGTGGCATGTGCATGAAATCCCAGTGATGGCCGGATGGGAGGCAGAGACTGATGAATCCCTGGAAGCCGAGTGGCCAGTCCCTGTCTCAAACAAAAAGTAGAAGGCGCCTGAGAAATTTGTCCAAGCTAGTCATGACCTCCAACCTCCACATGCACCCACATACACATGTACTCGCACATACATGCACCCAGCCACACATAGATGCACTCCATACACACACACACACACGTACTCACACACACATGCACCCATCCACATATACATGTACCCATGCATACACACATGCACCCATCCACACACATATGCCCATTCACACACACATGCACAACTCATACACACATGCACCCAGCTGCACATACATGTACCCATGCATACACACATGCACCCAGGCACACACATGTACACCCTTACACACACATACGCATACACATACATGCAAAGTAGAACACTCAATGTACATTTAGGTACACTTTGTAGAAGCCACCTGCATATAGCTTTGTGTCCTTTAATCTTAAAGAGGACAGTGGTGTGTTAAAACTCTGTTCTTGCCAGCTGTCTGTTTTCCCTGCTGCTGTTGCACAAATGCCACGTGCTTTGACAGGACACAGGATTCCAGAATGTCATTCCAAGCTGACAAAACAAATAGCTGAGTCTGTAGCTCTGGTGGTTGGCACATCACAATTGTTAAATGAAGCCCTTAACATTATGGTGTCCCTCTTTATGTCTCTTCCTTCAGTTCTGCACGGTGAGACGGATGTTGCGGTTTTTGCTTTCTGTGAGCGTTGTGTCTGAACTGCTGCTGCCCCCTCCACTCTTCGGTCTTTCTGAACCATTAATTCTGTGCCTGTCTCCTCTAAACACAGGAATGCATTGGTTTGTACACTGCTTGGAAATTCTTTTTCTTTGAGTAGGTGGATTAAGGGCTCTCACATTTACGGACTGGACTCATGCTAGGACTTCTGCTTACTGCGTGCGCAAAGCTGCAATTGCCATGTATTACTGGTTATATGATCTCTTGCTTTTTCTTGAGGACAATTTGCATTTGTTAAGATTTATTCATTGTGTATACACGAGGGTACACATGTACCAGGGCACCTGTATGGCAATCAGAGGAAAACTTGTGTAGTCAGTTCTCTCCTATCATACTGGGTTGGACTCAGGCGGCAAACATCTTTACCTGCTGATCCATCTCCACAGCGCTGACATTTGCATTTTTCTTGCTTTTAAAAAACTTATTATACTGATTATATAGTATTTTTAACACTAATGCCTTTCCTAGTACTTAATAGTTCTATTGCTCAGTTCTCCTTTTTCATTACTTAAGCCTCAAGTATTTGCTTTGCAATTTTAAATATTTTCAACTCCTCAAAATCGCACATGCAACAATGAACTCTTTGTACTTCTTATTTCTCCTCTGCTGTCCTAGTTGGCTTCAGCTGCCAATCTGACACAGTCTAGAGTCATCTGAAGGACTCTCAATTGAGGGACTCCCCTGATCAGATTGGCCTGTGGCCATGTCTGTGAGAGACTGTCTTGACTGATGGTTGATGTGGGAGGGACCAGCCTACTGTGGGTGGCACCGTTCCTAGCTCTGTGTGCCTGGGTTGTATACGAAACATAGCTGAGCATGAGTCTGTGATGGAGCCAGTAAATAGCATTCCTCCATGGTGCCTGCTCGGTACCTGCCTTGACTTCCCTCAGGGATGACTATGACCTGGAAAGGGAAGATGAAATTAACCCTTTCTTCCACTACATTGCCTTTGATCATGGTGTTCATCACAGCAAGAGAAAGCAAACATATACCTTTGTCCTATGCTAGCTGACAACTTTGTCCAAGCAGTGCCATTTGACATTCTTCCATGTCAGGTTCCCCCTTTGGCTCCTGGTATGGTGACAGTTGTCTTTAGGAGGATGCCAAGAAGCAGTGAGCAAACCTTAGCTAAGGCATGACTAAAACACTGAATAGCTTAGCTAGGTAGAGACCTAAGCACACTTTTGTCCTTTTCTTACATCAGGGGTGAGGGGATGCACATTGCCACAGTCTAAGTGTGAAGGTCAAAGGACAACTTGCTGGGGTTGGTTCTGTCCTTTCACCATGTAGACTTTGGAACTCAAACTGTGATCTAAGTCTTTGCAGCAAGCCACCTCACTAGTCCTTATATTTTTCTTTGATAATGTTCCAGTGTGCCTGCCTGCATATTCAGTGACCTTTCCTAGTCTCGTTGAGTCTGGTGGGGCCTGTGGCCTTGGTTCTACCAAGATGCTTCAAAGACTTAATTATGCCTGGGTCCATGAAACCATACTTTCCCAGGGTTCCTAGGAAATGTGGTTAAGAATGGGACTGCTGAGTGGCTTTTGCTATTAAGTCGAGAGTGATAATAAAAGCAGTAGAGTTTTTTTAAAGGCTCCAGTCCAGCAAATACCCTTTTCTAACCACTCCCTGAGCCCACTCAAGACCAATCATGCTAACTTAAACAAGCCATGGTAGGGGGCTGGAGAGATAGCTCAGCAATTAAAAGCACTGGCTGCTCTTCCAGAGGTTCTGAGTTTAATCCCCAGCAACTACATGGTGGCTCACAACCATCTCTAATGGACCCAATACCCTCTTCTGGTGTGTCTGAAGACAGCTACAGTGTACTTAAATATATAAAATAAATACATTTTTAAAAATAAATAATAAAAAAGCCAAGCTGTGTTAGATGTGGACACGGAAAACACTGCACACTTGCAGGGAGGCACCACAAGAAAGAAATTTCCCTTGTCCTGTTACTTTCTTCCTGGGCCTTTCTTTTGTAAGCAATGGCATCTTTGGTCTTGACAACTTTTCTTTTACCTTTACCACACAAAATGTATTTACTGGCCAATGTATGTTGGAATATTGTGTTAGGGTTTTCTTTAATCTTTATTTTATCTGTATGGCTGTTTCCCTGTTTGTGTGTGTGTCGCTTGGAGTACAGAAGAAGCTGTCAGATCCCTTTGGGACTGAAGTTAGATAGTTGCAAACTGCCAGTGAATGCTAGGAACATAACTCAGGTCCTCTGAAGAAACAGCCAGTGTTCTTAACCCCTGAGGTATCTCTCCACCAAACACCCTCCCTCCCGGTCTACCCTCCCTAATTCCCCCCAACCTCCACACTGCCTCAGTTTGTTTTATGGTCTAAGCCTTTTGATGCTGGGCCAGTGATATACAAACCTCAAAACACTCCCAGAACACATCTAAATTACAAGGTAGACTCTTTCAAAAACACATTTGTGAAGCTAGTGGTACAACTCAGTAAGAGAGGGCTTGCCCAGCATTTTCAAAGTCACAGGTTCGAACCCCTGCTCCAATAAAGGGGAATCGGGGAGAGATGGATTTTTAGGTATTTTCAAAATTTTGTTTATTTTGGGAAGTTCTAAATATCAACAGGGATCTTGTCTTTATTCTCTTCCCTTCTTTTCTGGTGCCACCCTGAACTTCCTGTCGAGTCTCCCTCCTCTTTGATCTGTCATGGTCTATCCTTCTGTTCAGTGTCTTCTCACATAGGCTTGCCCTGTTTCCATTTGGATTTGTCCTTTAATTTGTCACCTATGGTGGCCTTTTTCATCTTTTTTTTTTTGTCTGATTTATTGTAAGAAAGATTTGTTGGATTGGAATGTCGTCCAAGTTAACTGTTTTGTGGTCCCAGATGCCTTTGCAGTTGGTTGGTAGTGTAAATTCTCTGTAACAACTTGCATCCCAGTGGCTGTTTCTGTCTGCACTGTGGGTTTGCTGTGGGCAAGATGGCTGCTCGTAGCTTCTTCCTGCCTCACACACCGAGCCTTCCAAGCGACCTCATGTCTAGACACAAGTCTCTTTCCATCTGTGCTCTGTCCCTTTGATTTCCCAGCAGTCATTGCTCTTAATCCTAGTTTCACACCTGTCTGCAACATCTTACCACTGTGTCAGAACCGGTGGTCTGGTTTAAAACGAGTCCAGAATTCAGCATGGCCTTGTGGCAGAGGAAAACTCTAGGGGGTGATGCAGGAGTGAGATCGCCAGGAAAAGTGTAAAGTAAAACAGGGGTGTAGAGGGAGGACACAGCTCAAATATAGTAGAACATGTGGAAGTGAGAGTCACTAAGTATGCCAAGTAAAAAAGGAAATCCAGGCTGGGCAAGTGGCTCAGCAGGTAGGTCTGCCTGGAATGCGTGAGGCCATGGGTTCCATCCCTGGTATTGCATAAGTCAGGTGTGGTGGCAAATACTTGGGGGATGGTGGTGGGAAGCCCATAAGCTTAAGGTCACCTTTGGCTGCAAAGAAAGTTTGAGGGCAGCCTGAGCAGCAGGAGACCCAAAATTTAAAAAAAAAAAAAAAAAAAAGCCAGAATTTAGAAACTTCTGGAAGCACATAATTTTGTCATCATGACTAAATACGAAACCTAAAAGCCAAACCTACCGGAAAACCAGTAGAAGTAGTTCTGGCAGGCTGGGGAGGAAGGAAGAATATTCACCAGACCCACAAAGGTCATCTTGAGTGGGAAGTAAACCAGGTTCGAATGGGGAGGGAAGATGAAGGAGACAGACAGACAAGAGAGAGCTCTGGGAAGACACCTACAGAAACAGGAGGGTCACAGGCAGGAGAGAAGTGGCTTCGTTTGGGTTCCAGGATGGGGGAGGTGGCTGAAGTTGAAGAAGGAGGAGTGGTCAGAGTCAGGGAAAAAAGGCTGTCTCTCCTTTGTCAGCTGTTTGGTCCCTTTAAAAGGGGAATACGATTGTCTTTGGTGGCCATACCCTACAGTGTTTTCCTGGATGAAAGACAGGAAAGAAGAAATTGCTTTTTCATTCTAGGACATGCAACCCCAAGTCTCCAAGGAGTCATGGTTTCAGGACGGTCCAGGACAGAGGACAGGACAGGACAGGAGCTCCGCACAGAGTCAGCACAGCCAAGCTGCTCAGACCAAGCACAAGGACTAGTACCACTTGGAAGGCAGCAGGGGGCCTGGGCCGGAAGAATTCATTTCAGAGGCCCCTGGGCCTTGGACAAGATTCTCTGTTCCAGTTGGGCGTATCGAGGGAGAAGGGCTGCGTAGACCTGGACAGGCAGAAAGAGAGAAAGAGCAGTATATAATGGTCCGTAGGGACTGGAGAGACGGCCCAATGGTTTAGAGCATCAGCTACCCTTCCACAGCATCCAGGCTTGAGTTCAGTACCCACATGGTGACCCATTATGGTCTGTAACTCCAGTTCCAGGGATCCAACACCCCCTTCTGGCCTCCTCAGGCACCATACACACATGATGCATAAACATATATGTAGACCAAACACTCACACACATAAATAAGTAAAATTTAAAGTAAATAATATGTAAATATATATATATATATATAAATATATAAATTATAAAACATATTCCAAATTTCACAAACCTTGTGCAAAACCAATGAGGATTATGACATCAGTATTTTCTCTAAGCAGAAATGTGTTAAAATGATGATACTTTGGATAAATTAGATAAATGAAATAGATTGTTCAAAATTAATTTTGTTCAATGGGTGGTGGTGGCACATGCCTTTAATCCCAGATCTCAGGAGGCAGAGGGCAGCCTGATCTAAACAGTGAGTTCTAGGTCAGCCAGGGCTACACAGAGAAACCCTGTCTTGAAAAAAACAAATTAAGACAAACACAACAAAGGAAAGAAGTAAAGCGAAAGAAAAGGAAAAAAAGAAAGAAAGAGAGAAAGAATAATTTTGTTTCTATTTTTACATTTGAAAAATTGAGGCATTGAAGAGATGGGCATTGGTTAAAAACGAGAGGCTCTGCCGGAGCCTGACAAATACAGAGGTGGATGCTCTCAACCAACCATTGGACTGAGCACGGGGACCCCAGTGGAGGAGTCAGGGAAAGGACTGAAGGAGCTGAAGGGGTTTGCAACCCATAGGAAGAACAACAATATCAACCAACCAGACCCCCCCCCCAGAGCTCCTAGGGAGTAAACCACCAACCAAAGAGTAGACATGGAGCAACCCATGGTTCCAGCCGCATATGTAGCAGAGGATGGCCTTGTTGGGCATCAATGGGAGGAGAGGCCCTTGGTCCTGTGAAGGCTCGATGCCCCAGTGTAGTGGAATGCCAGGGCAGGGAGGTGTGGGAGTGGGTGGATGGGGTGGATGGGGAAGCAACCTCATGGAAGCAGGGGGAGGGGGAATGGCACAGGGGATTTTCGGGGGGGGGGAGACCAAGAAAGGGGATAACATTTGAAATGTAAATAAATAAAATATCCAAAAATAAATAAATAAATAAGCCAAAAAAAAAAATAACCTCTTGCAGAGGACTCAGGTTCAGTTCCCAGCACCCTTGGGTTCTTTTTTTATGCCAAGGATGTAATTCTGTAGTCAAGTGAATGTTTCACATGAGTGAGATCCTAGGTTCAACACCCAAGTGCTGTGGGTTGTGTGTGGAGTAGAAGTGTGTGTGTGTGTGTGTGTGTGTGGGTGTGGGGTGGGGTGTGGTGGTGGGGGTTGCATTGAAGGGGCGGTGGGAGTAGGGTGGGGTGGGTAAGGTAAGGTTTCCCTCTGGTTAAGTACAGCAGGTTTAATATAGATGAAAGAGAAAACCTTATCTTTTAAAGAAAAGAAAATAGGCCCATGACAGATTGAGAGGCAAGTGCTAAGAGAAAATCCAGTGGTTTCTCACCTGGGAAGCTCCTGGGTTGGGGGTGGCAGCCAGGCTGGGCTGTGGCGCTGATTTCACAACCTCTGAAAAGGCACACCTGTCCCTCCAGCAAGTCCTAGAGGGGAAAGGTCATCACATCCACGCATGTCACATGAAGGTGTTAACTGAGTGAATGTGTCAGATGCTGCTATGGTGACAAAACACTGTCAACCAGGCAGGGCAGCTCAGCAGCAGGCGCCTCCTCAGCCTGCACAAGACTCAGGCTCCTACCCAGCACACCACAAGAAAACCCAAGTCTTTAAACTGGAGTCACCAGCTCAGAAGAGTTACTAAAAAGTTACTGATAGCAAAATTGCTTATAAAAAAAATACTTAAAATGGGGTGATTTTTTTTTTTTTTTTTTTTTTTTTTGTTTTATACACATCAGAGAATGGCAAGTTCAAGGCTCACCTGGAATCCAGAGTGAGTTACAAGTCAATCTGGACAACTCAGTGAGACCTCATCTCAAAACAAAAAATATAGGAGGGAGAGAAGGAGAGAGAGAGAGAGAGAGAGAGAGAGAGAGAGAGAGAGAGAGAGAGAGACTGACTTAAAATACAGTCCACCAAGCACAGACAAGCACGAGAATAGAAGACCCTGGGTTCAGTTCCCAGCACTGGGGTAAGAAGTAAAAATTTGGAAGTAAATTATCCAAGGATCTTGCAACATGAAGTTGCAGGAATTGGAGGAGAAACAGGAATGAGGATAAAGGTTTGTTATTAAGAGGACAGAGCTCCACTCTTCTTTTTCAATGTTCAAAGAAATAAAGTTTAAGTCGGTGTGCTGAAGAGTGAGTTCCCAGGGAAAGAATGAACCCCTGGGAGAAAGGGTGGAGCCCCCGATGCACTTGACAGCCAGGAGTTCCCTAGCAGACAGGTCACAGGGTAAAGCAGCCTAGCTGAGCAGGCTAGCCTTAACCCTAACTAACTCTCTCTGCCAGTAATGTCTGAGGTTTCAGGAAGACAGCCACGAGAGCCAGGGCCTCTGGGGAGCTGTCCATGGTTCTGGACTTCTTGGCTCTGAGGCCTTCACCACTGTCTCAATTTCTTGCTGTTCATCTCCCCTCATCCCCCGTGGGTGTACAGACCTACACACAGGCTGCCCTTAGGCATGCCCTGTGGCCTTTTGGTCTCTAGAGTTTGACTTGGACAGGCCTCATCTGATTTGAATACTACCTCTCTTTCTCCACTCTAACTAGAACATTCAAGACAAAGGGTAGGGATTCATTCTTTCTAGGAGGGATATAAATGAGGCTAACAGTCCTGAGGCTCCGTTGCCCTCAATAGGGAACGCACTCTCCCTCCTTCCCACGCTTCTCAGTCTCAGTGGTGCTTAAAAGACTTGTGAGACAGTCCTGCCCCATTCGTTGACCTACCATGAAAAGCTCTGTACGCGGAGCCAACGCAGGCTGAACTGGTAGTGTCTATGACGTACACAGGGGCCCCAAAAACATCTGCAAGCACCTAGGAGGGACACAGGAGTTAGAATGGGTGAGTCATCGCTCAGAGAATCATTGAGAACCTTCTATGCTCTGCTATTTTTTCCTCACGTCTTCTGATGCCTTCCATCCAACCACCGCTCCCTTAAGTCTGTGGAGCCAGTGGTGAGACAGGAAGACCCTAGAGAAGGACTACAGTCTCCAGGCTGACTCTAGACCTAAAAGACAAGATCCTACCACATAGCTCAAGCCAGCCTGAAACATCATATTCAGGCATCAGCCTCCCGAATGCAGAGACTTTGAGCAGCAAGCCATGCCTTGTGCCTTTTCTTTTAAGATGGGATCGTACTATGTAGCCATGGCTGGTGTAGCACTATTTAGACCAGGCTGGGCTAGAACTCACAGAACCACATGCTGCTGCCTCCTGAGCACTGGGATTTTGAAAAGTGCGTCACCACGTCCAGGCCCCTGTACTTTTTGTGTGTTTGTGTGCATGTGTCTGGGTAAGGAGGATCCTCATGTGTGTGGGTACATGTGGAGGCCAGAGGTCAATGCCAGGTATCTTTTTCAATCACTTCACGTCACTGTTTGTGAAAGAGTCTGTAATTTGGTCTTCAGCTTATGAATTGGCTAGAATGGCTGGCCAACACTCACAGAGACCCTCTGTTAGCCCCTTGAGAGGTACAAGCGGCTAGAGTGCTGCTGCCCAGACTTCTCTAATGGCAGTGACAACTGTTCCAGCCCCTTGGGGAGGGGGAGTGGCCTGGCCCCTGGCTAGTGGGAGAAAAAAAGCCCCCCCATCCCACTAATCACTGAACTTGCCCCCAAATCAGACCAAAAAAAATGCCGTCCAATTCCAGTCCATCTTAGAAAGCTACACACACACACACACACACACACACACACAACACAGGAAACCCTATGTAAGCCTGCCCACCTGTTCCGTCTCAGTCTTTGCTGCTTCTCTCCCCAGTAGAGACAGCCCACCTCTTGTGTCACTTTCTATGTCCTGTTGTGTGCAGTCTGTGGTGTGGTGTGACTTTGTTGTATTCCTTGGCTCCTGACGGCCAGGATACCACCCATCATAGCTGCGACACTTGCACCTCCTGTCTCCATTTCCCAATGCTGGGCTTACAGGTTCATACGACCAAGGCGGACATTTTCAATCAGTAGGAATCTGAACTCAGGTCCTCATTCTGTGCCCCGGCTTTTTAACTATTTATATCCTGGTTGTTGTTTTTTTTTTTTTTTTTTTGCAACTTGACACAAGTTAGAGTTATCTAGTAAGTCAGAAACATGGTTGAAAACTTGCTTCATAAGCTCAGCCTGTTGACAAGCCTGTGGGGGCATTTTCTTAATTAGTGAATTGATGTGGGTGTGGCCACCCCTGGGCAAGTGCTCCTAGGTTCTATAAGAAAGCAGGCTAAGCAAGGCATAAGGAGCAAGCCAGTAAGTAGCACCCATCCATGGGCTCTGTCTCAGCTCCTCTCTGTAGGATCCTGTATGCCTTCCCACTCTGACATCCTCCAGTGGTGGACTTATAAGCTGTAAGGTGAAACAAACCCTTTTCTCCCTAAGATGCTTTTGCTCACCATGCTTTACCACAGCAATACAAAGTCCACTTAAGTTTATTTACTTCTTTATTTTCAGTGCTGAAAATCAAACCCAGAACCTCAAGTGTCACAAGACAAATGGATGGACAGCTAAGAAGATGGCTCATTCACTCAAGTGCTTGCTGTATATGCACAAGGACCTGACTTGAAACCCCTAGAATCCATGTAAAGAAGCTGAATGTGCAGCACATGCCTGGAATCCCAGCCCAGGAATCCAATCCCTGGGGCTTGCTGGCCAGCCATTTCAGTCAAATCTGAGCTCCAGCATCTGTGAGAGTTGATGCCCCCAAATAAGGGGGAGAGTGATGAAGGAAGACACCCAGCTCCTAGATGCAAGACAAGGAAGAGGCTGTGGTACAGGACTACCACCACACGTACCTGCAAGATGTCTTTATTGTGAGACGCTCCTCCTGTGGCCAGAATCTTTGTCTTGGGCACTGTAAGACAAAAGATGAAACGGAACTGAAATGCTTGTAGCAATTCTCTCAAGACAGAAAGGACTGTCCTTGAGCCACAGATGGCTACTGGTAGCTCTATGGCTGATCTTCTGATCTTCCAGAGCTCTAGAGACACCCAAAGCTTGGCTTGTCCATGCAAGGCCCCTCAATTTTGCCTGGGAATCTACAGTTCCTCTGCCTTTATTGTCTTTTTTTTTTTTTTTTTTTTTTTGGTTTTTGGTTTTTGGAGACAGGGTTTCTCTGTGTAGTCCTGGCTGTCCTGGAACTCACTCTGTAGACCAGGCTGGCCTCGAACTCAGAAATCCGCCTGCCTCTGCCTCCCAAGTGCTGGGATTAAAGGCATGCACCACCACCGCCCGGCACCTTTATTGTCTTTACCAACTATAAAATTAAAGAATGTGGGGTTGGGGGACGTAGTTCAGTTGGCAGAGCAAACACAAGGCTCTGAGTTCCACCACCATCTACTTTGCTCCACTCCACCCCACCCCCCAAAAGGAAAAAAAAAAAAAACTTCCAACAAACTAATAATAGAAGTTTTCTTCTATTGATAAGTGCTCCATACCCAAATCTTGTAAAAAGCTTTGGTGGGGTTATTACTGTTGTCGTTGTTGATGCTGCTGCTGTTGTTGCTATCTCACTCTTTAAAAGGATTTATTTCATTCTATGTGTCTGTGTGTGTTAACTACACATATGGAAGCCTGTGAAGACCAGAAGAGGGAGCTGGGTCCCCCAGATCTGGGGTTACACTTGCATGGTGGGAACTGAACTCTAAGTCTTCCCTAAACGTAGCAGGCATTTTAGCCACCGAGCCATCTCTCCTCTATCACCTTTGACACAAATTGAGATGGCATTTCATCCCCCCAGACTGTCTCTGTTGTAGAGGATGACCTAGAACTCCTGATCTGCCTGAGTTCAGAAGTATGTGCTGCCATGCCCAATCCAGACCAACAACATTCTTTTTTTACATTTATTTTTTTATTTATTTATTTGTGCATGAGTATCTATTCTTGAAATGCCCTTTTGGTTCTCAGGCAGGACTAAAACTGAACATGTTAATGACTGACCAAGAAAAACCCTGAGCCCTCAGCCGCCAATCCACCCATTAGCCTGGAGAAGTACAGACAGGCACCTCCATGTGTGCATCTTTGTGTTTGTAGGCATGTGTATCTAAGAGATCCTGTTTGAGACTGGGAGATATAGCTCAGTGGTAGAGTACTTGCCAGCAGCATGAAGTCCTGGGTCCCATTGCCGAAATTATGGGGAAAAAAAAACAGGGGTTAAAGAAATGACTCAGTGATTAAGAGCACTGGCTGCTGTCCAGAGGACCCTGGGTTTGATTCTTAGCACCTGCATAGTGGCAAACAACCATCTCTAACTCCAGTTCCAGGGCTTCAATGCCTTCTTCTGGCCTCTGCAGGCACAAGGCACACAAGTGTACATAGCATCTATGCCGTTTAAGCATTCAAAAACAATTAAATTTAAAAAAAAAAATTTTTTTTGTTTTGTTTTTCAAGACAGGGTTTCTCTGTATAGCCCTGGATGTCCTGGA
Organism: Mastomys natalensis; assembly: GCA_021653895.1. Taxonomy (NCBI): domain Eukaryota; kingdom Metazoa; phylum Chordata; class Mammalia; order Rodentia; family Muridae; genus Mastomys; species Mastomys natalensis. Next base: position 1,778,699 of record JAJTUV010000008.1, on the reverse strand, counting down.
ACTCACTCTGTAGACCAGGCTGGCCTCGAACTCAGAAATCCACCTGTCTCTGCCTCCCAAGTGCTGGGATTAAAGGCGTGAGCCACCACTGCCTGGCAAATTAAATTTTTAAAAATGAAAAATAAAAATAATAAAAAATATCTGCTGAGAGACAGCTGAGCAGATTAAGACACTTGGTAGCAAGTGTTAAAGCCTCAGAGATCACATGGTAGAAAGAGCGGGACAGACTCCGCTCTCCTGCTGACTGTGTATCTGTCCCCCACATACAAATTATAAATGTATTTAGAAATAAAAAAAAGAATCCCCCAGGCTGGAGAGATGGCTCTGAGGTTAAGAGCACTGATTGGTTCTTCCAGAGTCAATTCCCAGCAACCACATGGTGGCTCACAAGCACCTGTAATGGGAATGGGATCCAGTGCCCTCTTCTGCTGTGTCTAAAGAGAGCAACAGTGGACTCATATAAATAAGAAATAAAAAAAGGAACCCCCGTAAACCTGGGGGTCTTGTTTGAGAAGAACCTAGCAGGGCCTGCAAAGCAGGACTGATTCTTGCTTTTTAACTTGCTAAAAGGGTAAGTGTCTTTATGTAACCACATATGATCCTCCTGTGCCTTCTGCACTCTAGGCTGCTGGGATGACCCCTCTATGCCTAAACGACCATTATTGATGGTCCAAAGACCCCTGCTAGGCATTCAGAACTAACTTCTCTGCCCTACTCACTCAATCTCACTTCTCAGAGACTTCTGGGAGCTCCGGAGACCTTCTGGATTAAAGAAAAATCCAAACTGGTTGGCTCACTTTTTATCCCAGCACAAGAGGAAGGGCAGAGGCAGGCTGCAATTCTCTGAGTTCAAGGCCAGCTTGGTTACAGAGTTCTACAACATCTAGGGCTACATAGAGAAACACTGTCTCAAAAAAAACTAAATAAGTCCAGGATGCTTATCTGCAGCTAGGCACACAGCTGGGGGCACAGGAACACTTCTCCTAATGCCTACAATCCATGATGTACTGATCGGTTTAGTGGTGACAGAGCTGAGAAGCAGGTCACCCTGCCTCTGCATCTACACCTGCTCTAAGGCACCTCAATTGCTTTCTCACCTCACCCAGAACCAAGTCCATCTACCGTCTCCTCATAGCCTCCTATAATGTAAGGCCTGAGTAGACACTACTGTCTCTAAGCTCTTCCCCCTCCACCCCCTCCACCCTTACCACCCCTTCCACCCCACATGCCCCAGAACACGTCCAGCCGGCCCCTCACTTACTGACTCGGTAGCCTAGGCCTTCTGCGTGAATCCTCTTGGCCATGAACTGGCCTTCGATCAGTGCTCGGATCTCCACATCCCCAGGAAATGCTGAGACCTGTCTCCAGAAAACAGGCACAGCATGAGGGACTCTGTGTGGTGTGTGTGTGTGTGTGTGTGTGTACGTGCATGTGTGTAAAATAGGGACAGTGAGGGACTCTGTGAGTGTGTGTGTGTGTGTGTGCATGTGTGTAGAACAGGCACAGTATGAGGGATTCTCTGTGTGTTGTGTGTGTGTGGTGTGTATGTGTGTAAGACGGGCACAGTGTGAGGGCTGAGTGTCCTCGTGTTTATGTGAGTGTACGCAAGTGATCTTACTTTAACCACCAATGTCACCTGCTGCAAATTTGTGCAAACACAGCTCTCATCTCACATCTCAGCGCTGTCTCTGGCAGCCAAGGGTTCAAGTCCTGACTGTAACATTTCCCCTCTGACCTTGGATATCATGGGAATCTTCCTGCCTTGGCTACAATGGTTTTTAAGGTCACCATGGCCAAACTGACAGTGAGTCAATGTTTATAAGTGACAGCCATGAACTTATCCTGAGTATCCACAGTAACAACTGTGGAACATGAAGATAGCTCTGATGGAAGTCACCCCCAGGCGGGGAGCTGCTTCTCCAGCCCCTCAGATAAAGAAGTAAACCGAGCAGTCTCTCAGACTGCTCTTGCAGAGGACCTGGGTTTGGTTCCCAGCTCCCACAGGCAGCTCACAAACACCTATAATTCCAGTTCCAGGGGACTCAATGTCCTCTTTGGGCCTCTGAGGTCACCAGGCACACATGTGATCCGCATACATCTACACATATATACTGAGTGTACACATATGTACCTTGATGTACTTGAGAACAGGCATGTGTATCTTTTCTCTATAAATAGAAAATGAACTTAACCCCAACCTGAGGACCAGGATGAAATTTTTACAGTTTGTTTGTTTGAGACAGAAACTCTCTACATAGCCCTGGCTGTCCTGGAATCCACATAAATTTTCATGACTCAGCCTCTGAGTGCTGGGATTACAGCGGCACCGCACCCAGCAAACTTTCTACATTGTATCCAAAGCACTCCACTGAATGTGTAATGCTTAATTTGCACCATCTAACCAAGTCCACCTGCTGTTTACAGTGACTAGAGAGTCCCCCAAAAGTTCCTCCAACATCCACTGGGGTAACAAACATCCTCTAGCCCCAGCTCCCAAAACATGATGTCAGCTCGCGGTGACTACCAGAAAATCAATTTCAAACAGGGACTCTCCTGGAAGGGGTCACACACAAATGAGAGAAACGCAGCTCCCAGCCAAGAAGGTCTGGGTGTGAGCCTCCTCCACCACCTATGTCCTTGTGACTTTGAGCAGGTCATGAAGGCTAGGCCTCTTACTTCCCCGTCTGTAAAAAGGGTTGGTCGAGTCTACATTGCAGAGTTGAAAGTGAAACCACAAGCATGGTGCCTGGAACCCAGCGGTCCTCAACAAATGCCACTGTCTCTCTCACTGGCCTTTCCCACTAGGAAGAAATTCCTGCCATCAGGACCCAAGAGTTGCTGTGAGGTGGAAGATATGGTTACCAAGGAAACGTCCTGCAACAGCAGCTGGGGAACTGACAGGAGCTCACAGAGAGCTCTGGTCACCTGCATTCTTCCTTGGGGAAGGAACAGGACGTGTCTAAGTCACTCCTGAGACCCCACCTCTAGAATACACCCTAAAAGCAGCATGCCGAGGGCCAGCTGTTAAACAGGGTTCAATGCCAGCGTCAATGAATGTAGGTGTAAGGCCAACAGCATTATGTATCTGGAGCTGGAAGACAGCTGGCAGTTGGAGGGCTTTCAGGGTAGCAAGAGGATCTGAGTTTGAGCCTCCTAAGGTGGAGCCGGAGAATCCCTGGAACAAGCTCTTCTTTGATGGAGAGAACCTGTCCTAATGAATATGGTGGAAAAGCAGCCCAGGAAGACTCCCAGTGTCATGCGTGGGCTGCCACAGGCACACACACTGGCATCACACATGTAAACACACACACGCACCACATATATACACATGAAAAAGACACAAGTACCTCAGTGTTTTCCGCATTAAACCTGTGACGCCCGATAATTTCAGGGGTGATCTCCATTACATCGAAATAAAAACCTGAAGCAAACCCAGAAAGGGATAAGCTGTCAGCACTCTGGAGCAAAAGAACAGTTTCTCAAAAGACTTCAAAAAGGACAAAGCAAAGTTATGTCATCTGTGTCTCAGCCTCCTTCCATCCTCTAGGAGTCCTTGATATTCTCAGACCTTTCTCTCCCACAGGACAGAAGGGACTGGGAAGGCCCGGGCTGTTCTGAGGCAACCTTTCTTACTTCCACTTGGCAGCTCAGCTGAGGAACAGCTGCCTCACTCACTAACCCTGAGCACCAGGTGGGGTATGTTCAAAGAGACATGTCCCTTCCTTCCTCAGGACATAGCCTTGTGCTGCCTTCTGTCTGGGGCAGAAACTTGCATACTGAGAAGCAGAGGGCCACAGTAGATCCTGGGGCCGCCATCTCTGATGCTATCTCCAGGGATTTTTAAAGGAGAAGAATACGTAACTCGAGTCTGACCTTTCACTGGAGGTTTATGGAGCAACAGCCAAGGATAACCACATGAGTGCACCCTCAGAACCCGAGGACCCACACCAGCTTGTGAGAATACATGTGGAGACAGAAAGCCTCTCCCCAACTTTTCCATGCCCCCAACTCATGGTGCTCCTAAGTCTTGCTGCCCTGTCCACAGGCCCAGCCTACCCAAGTTTCCGTTGTTTCCCATCTCCGTGGACTGCAGGGCCTTAGAGAACTTGTTCCAGGAACAGGAGGCAGACTCATCTCGGATCTTCTCTCTCATGAGGGAGCCATTTTTAAAGCTGCAGAAACACACACAGTGTGAGTCCTGGGCTTCCAGGTTTTGTGGTGTAAGATTAGAACCCAGGTGCCTCACATGCTAGGCAAGGATTTACTCCCAGACTGGACCCAGGGTTGTTGAAAGAGACCCAGACAGAGGGTCTCCAGGTCAGGCTAGACCACAGTCCATGGGCAGACCAAACAGGCAGCCTGAATTTCAAGTATCTAAGTCTCTCCTGTGGTTTCTTAAGACACCCTGAAAGGTGCTAGACTCACACTTAACTTGGGATCTGATTATGCTGGACACTGCCACAGTGGGACCCACACAGGGCTTTCTATACCTTGTATCACCTCTTCTATAGAGCTGGGTACGACCCCAACTAGACCTGAATATTCTCCAATGGCTCTTGGTAAGTACAGCTCAAAAGCCTTCTAAGTCTGGTAGCTTCCAACAGTATCAAAGATCTGTGACCAGGACATGGAGTACACAGCTCCTGTAAGACTCTCAGGAAACAAGCTGTCCCAGACCATTTGCTGAGGGTCAAGATAAATATATATGTCAGAGCACCATGAAGCAAACGCTTCACTTACAAACCCAGTGCCACACAGGACAGCATTGGAGGTAAAATTTGCACCCAAGCTTGGGAGACTACAGGTCTTGGGCTCTTCCAGAGATGGTTCTACTGTCAAGCAAGAACTCATGTGTCCCTGTGATCTCGGCTACCCATGACACAATTTAGTAGGAAGAGCTTGGGGATGTCTGGTTGTGCCTGACCTGTGTGCACCTTCTTTCCCCAAGCCAGAAATTCCAGGATTACCATAGAAGTGCCATGTAGTGCTGTGCATCCACTGGGTTGCAGAAGATGTGGCCTTCCAAGGCAGGCTATGGGCTTTTGGAGCCAGAGAAATAGGGTGTCGCTGGTGCCCAGGCTGACCTGAGGAGAGCAGAGCAGAGGGTGAGGTGCCGCTTCAAGCGTCCTCTGCCAGTGATGTACTCCGCATCCCTGCCTTCATCCAGTCACTTCGATCCTCATACTGTAGGTGACAACTGCCAATTCTTCTTTTTTTTTTTTCCCTTGACTCTCCTTATACCACGTGAGTTAAAGTTCAGCTACCCAGATTCAGGCTCTCATGGACACCATCATTGACTTTCCAAAGCTTAATACTGAATCATCAAAGTAACGGTTTCCCAAAGGCTACCCTGGTAGACATAGAAAAGCCATAGAAGACATCTCCCCACATACCCAGCAGCTCAAAGCACCCTGGCCCTCCTCCCACTCTCGGCCACTATGTCCAGCAGACAGTCACTGTCAAGCAGACAGGGGTCTTGCTTGACATCAGCAAAGGACAACAAAAGCTAGTGAGCCTCCATCCTTTTCAGATGTAGAAGACTCTCTGACAGTAACCAACACACAGCTGAGACTCAGCACCCCAGTCCCCAGGACAGAAGGTCTGTAGGTGTGAGAAGTCACCTTACCGCAATATCTCCTTCCTCCAACCTCATGCCGGCCAGTGACGCTGGGGATGGAAGGGAAACCTCTGGTTAGCAGGAGTCACATGGGGGCCACAGAGCAAACTGCAGTAACCACCTAGACAGCACCACAGATCCCACCCATTCAGCCTTAACCCACAGTCGAGCAAGCTGAGTTTAAGGAGTCCAAAAGGTGACAGGGTCAAAGGGTGGACTGCTCCAGACAAGGCCCCAATTTGGGTTGAGAAATCTCCCTCGGGGATACAAACTCCCGGTCACTGCCACGTACTCCAGGCCCACAGAGAACCAAAGAGACTGGGCCAAGACATCAAGAACATACATGGCAGGAAAGATGGAGGTGAGACAGGAGCACAGTGGGTTTCGCTCACCCAGGGCAAAGGAAGGTCTGCAGTTATGGCATCTGCCTCCTGAAGACACAGGGTTCCCTGCAGCAATCTTCTCTGCCCACTTGCTAACAAACCCCAAGCACTAAAGAGGACTTGGCACATAGCCAGTGCACTCTAAATGTTGAGTGGGATGAACTGAGTGGAGGAGAAATGAGAACAGGAACAGACACCCTTAAACTCGGCAGTGGGGTACGCCCGGAGGCTGTGCACATGCCCAATCACAGGAGACAATGCGGAGCTCCATCACAGAAGGTCAGGACAGGTGAAGCCCCGACACCCGTACATCAAGTTGATCAGAAGGATGGAGGCTAATGCACGAGCACAGGAAGAACTGAGACGGAGAAGCCCTCCAGTGTTAACTGTCCTTTGAAGGTTTGCTAGGAAAAGATGGCTTTCCCTGTGGGGCTGGAGTACAGCACACAGCACACTCCTAGTGGGGCCCATCTGGCCTTTCACAGAAACCAGAGGCCCTGAGAGTCACTGAAGGAGAAGAGGCAAGATGGAAGGTGCCACAAGAAGCAAACTGTTTATAGACCAAATGACCTCAAAACAGCGTCCTGAAGGATGGGCTGAGGAGCTGAGGTGCTGGCTGGAATAGAATGGAGGTGGGGGTGGGAGGCAACTGCCTTCTTTACACTTACCGACCTTCACCAAGACACTACAGGCCCGAGCCCATGCCTGAGCCTTTGAGGGTGGTGAGGCCAGGCTGGGATTGAGATAAAGAGCCAGAATTCAGAGGGAAAAAAGAACAGCACATAAGGCTTCATCAAGTTGGTTAGTGGGCTGGCCATGGTGGCATCCGCTGCACTGGGGAGGTGGAGACATAATACATTTCTGAGGCTCTACAACCATCCAGCGTAGTCTACCTGGGCATTCCAGGATAGTGAGAAATCCTATGTAAAAAGAGAATGTAGGCTGCGGCAGTGGTGGCGCACACCTTTAATCCCAGCACTTGGGAGGCAGAGGCAGGCAGATTTCTGAGTTCGAGGCCAGCCTGGTCTACAGAGTGAGTTCCAGGACAGCCAGGGCTACACAGAGAAACCCTGTCTCAAAAAAAAAAAAAAGAGAGAGAGAGAGAAGAAAGAGAGAGAGAGAGAGAGAACTAGCAGCAGACAAGGAATCTAAACAGCTGGGGCTGTCCCATCTGCACATGGACCTGCACACTGTGCACATGCACACAGAAGCAACAATGGAGAGAGAGGAGAGAGGACCAAGAGGAAGCATGGAATTCTTTAAAAGTCCAGTAAGAATCAAGTATGGTGGCTCACATCCGTATTCCTGTACCTAAGAGGCTGGGAGAAGAGACTAATAAGCATCTGAGGTCAGCCTGGGCTACATAGTAAAATCCAGGCCTTCAGAGACCCCTTCTCAAAAAAAAAAAATATATGTATGTGTACATGTATACATACATATATATATATTTGTGTTGGTGTGTGTGTGTGTGTGTGCATGTGTATATGTATATATGTATATATGTGGATGTGTGTGGATATATAATACATATTCAATTTGTGTATATATATATGGAAAAAGAAGGAAGTACAGCTACAGCCACTCAGCTGGTCCGTTGGCAGAGCAACCCCCACTGAGGTCTTACCTGGGTTGTCCCCAGTGAAGGCTACCACTTTACATCCTGGAGGGAATCCATAGCGCTGGACATAGTAGGAAGAAATGGTTCCCTAGGGAGAAAGAACACTGTGTTCTGCTGAGGTAGCCACAGCCTGCTCAGCACAGCCACACACACCTCAACCCAGGAGACCCCTGGTTCCAGGTCACTGGAGCAGAAGGAATTTTCCACACCTCGGGCCATGAGGATGCTGCAGGCATCTGTGGCACAGCCTGGAGCTCCATCATCCTTCCACAGATGGACCCTAGTACAGGTTTAGAACTACAGGCTTGAGATCAGCCACCTTGAGGATCACGTGAGTTTGAGAAATTCAGGATAGTCAACACATAGCAATCTCCAACTTCTATCTACTTTGTGAACACCAAATTCTGGATACAACGTTGAAGGAAAAAGTAACAGGACATTGGTAAGCAAGCTCACAGACATAGCAAGTGCCCCATTCATTTGTTTATTACTCCAGCAACTAGAATAAGAATAATAAGATAAACAAGGGCACAGAACAGAGTTCTAAAAAAAAAAAAAAAAAAAAAAAACTAACCTCAGAGTCAGCTTGGGTTAGCCTGAACTAGATAGCAAGCTCAAGGCAAACCTGGGCTACATGACTACAGACTGTCTCAAGAAAATGGGGTTAGGGCTGGAGAGACAGCTCAGAGGTTTAGAGCACTAACTACTCTTCCAGAGTTCCTGAGTTCAATTTCCAGCAACCACATAGTGGCTCACAACCATCTGTAATGGTATCCGATGCCCTCTTCTGGTGTGTGTGAAGACAGCTACAGTATACTCATATACATAAAATAAACAAATCTTAAAAAAACAAAAAAGAAAGAAAGAAAATGATGGTAGATTAGAGGTATAGCTCACTTGGCAGAATGCTCAACTAGGATGCACCAAACACTGGATGTGGTCCCCAGCACCATGTAAACCCAGGCAAGGGAATGGGCTGCAGAGATGGCTCAGCAGTTAAAGCCCTTGCTGCTATGGCAGGGGACCTGGGTTCAATTCCCAGCATCCACACAGTGGCTCACAACCACTTGTAACTCCAGCTCCAGGGAATTTGATGCCCTCTTCCGAACCGCATGCACATACACATAGGCAACCACTCATACACACAAATCTAAAAAATTATCTAAACCAGGCATGGTGGTGTACATGTAATCTTAGCACTCAGGAGACAGGGATAACGGATCAGAAGTTTAAAGTTATCCTTGACTATACAACAAGTTCTTGGCCAGCCTGAGGAACCAGAGACCAATAATAATAATAATAACAACAATAGTAGTAGTGCTAATATTAATAACGGTGGTGGAGAGGCGGAGGCAGGCAGATCTCTGTGAGTTTGAGGCCAATCTGGTTTGCAGAGTGAATTCTAGGACAGGAGTATTACACAGAGAAACCCTGTCTTGAAAAACCAACAGTAGTAGTAGTAATAATATCATCATCATCACCATCATCATCATCATCATCCTTTTAAATCCAGGATCCCTTTAGAACAAGATTAGAGCCCATCTCTCCCACAAAAGATAAATATTCTTTAGAAAGAAGTTAAAAAGGGCAGGGCAAGCCAGACAGTGGTGGCACATGCTTATGATCCCAGTGCTCTGGAGGCAGAAGCAGACAGATCTCTTTGAGTTTGAGGCCAGCCTGGTCTACAGAGTGAGTTCCAAGACAGCCAGAACTACATAATAAAACCCTGACTTGGGGGAATAAAAAAAGTGAGTGAGCGAGCAAGAGAGCAAAAGAAAGAAAGAGAGAAAGGCATGATAGCTGATGTCTACAATCCTAACTCAGGAAGCTGAGACAGGAGGATGACATGAATTGAAGGCCACTCTATACTACATAGTAATAGGCCAGCATGAATTACACAGTAAGACTGACTCAAAGAAACACATTTTTTTAAGATACTGTTTCCCCCACTAGGAGAAGAAAAAAAAAATCCATCCATCAATGTTTTGAATTTCCAACAGAACAAGCCGTCCTCTGGGAAAATACCCAGCTTCGACCTAGGTTGCCCCGGAAGTGAGAATGTGCTGAGGCCTGTGGCCTGTGTACAGGTTAACATGGAGGGGTGACCTAGGAGAGTAGAGAAAACCTGAGGGCAGGAGCCTAAGGGTGCCTCATCCCACTGGGTGCCCCAAAGACAATGAGGTGGTAGCCACCGAGGAACCTCTAAAAGCTGGGGTTGGTCTTGAAGACTGATTCCCTGGGGAGGAGCAGGGATCGGTCACTCACTCACAGGCTCCTGTGCCCTCCACACTCACAGGACACATCAGGACTCAGGGAGGCCCCAACATAGATAGTTTAGTTCCAACAGGGGTGACACCCAGTGAAGCCACGGTGACTTCTCATCAGCATTTGGTCAATAAATGGAAATAGATTTTCTCAGAACCGGTTCTTTCCTGCTCCTCTAATACTTGCCTCTGAAAAGACTCCTTAGAGGCATTCGTGGTGTTATATAAGCAAAGGCCACGTCTTAGACAAAGCTTTGGTCTCCATTTCTCATGAAACAGAAGGCCGCATTCCAAGGACTTAGTGTACACACAAAAACCCAAAAATAGAAGCAAAATCCCCACACTTCAAGTCAGCCCCAGTCACTGACATGAGGCCTGGCCCCTAGCGACCCGTGATATCTCACAGATAACTGAAGCCCGACTTTTTGGGTTGTTTTTCTGTGACAGGGCCTCAATATGTGGCTCTGACTGTTCTGGAACTTGCTATGTAGACCAGGCTGACCAGGAACTCATGGGGATCAAAGGCGTGGGCCACTACTCCATGCTTGAAGCCTAATTCTAATTATCTTCCTCCTCCTCCTCTTCTTCTTCCTCCTCCTCCTCCTCTTCTTCCCCCTCCTCCTCTTCCTCCTCCTCTGCTTCTTCTAATGCTTGAACATCGCTACTCAACAAGGTAATCTGGTAGCCACTTGTCCACCTTGGTGGACCCCACACAGTGGCACAAGAGATAAGACAACTAACTCCCCGTTGGCTGCTGTAAATGAACTCTCACCCTCTCATTGGTGTGATCCTCTCTACATGCAAGAACAAGGCTGGGCAATCAGAGCGCACTTGGATGTTCACAGCCAATATCTATTCCAAATGGGTGGCCCCATACTCGTGGCCAAATGCCGGTAACTTACTTGTTTGTATGCCCAACCACCCTCCGAAACCCTCTCAACATACTGAATCTCACCTCATGTACTCAGTGGCCTTGTACACAGACAGTATTATCTCCAGAAGAAGAAGGTGGGACACTAATTAAATACAGGCAGGCTGAGCTAGGTGTGGTGGTACTCATGCCTTTAACCTCAGTAGTAGGAGGCAGAGGTAGGGGCGTCTCTTTGAATTCTAGGCCAGACTGGTCTACACAACAAGTTTCAGACCATCGAGGGCTATATAGAGACCCTGCCTCAAAACAACAATAAGCCTTAAATGGGAGGGTCTGAGTGCAGCCAGGGTTTACTCTCAGTCTGTGCTCTGTCTGCCAGATCTTCAGTATCTGTTTTCCAAAGCCTACCTGCTGCAAGCTTCCATGCTTTCACCTAGAATTTCAGCACTCTGCATGTTTACCCTTAGGAGTGCAGTCACCTAGAAATCCTTCAGATAGCTTGGGAACCTAGCCGCTTATTTGAATGCTACTGCATTATCCAGATATCCTGACTAATTTCAAATGTTGCTGAGCTTGGGCTTAAGGGAAATCTCTGTCTCTCTGTCTCTCTCTCTGTCTCTCTCTCTGTCTCTCTCTCTCTCTGTCTCTCTCTCTCTCTGTCTCTCTCTCTCTCTGTCTCTCTCTCTCTCTCTGTCTCTCTCTCTCTGTGTGTGTGTGTGTGTGTGTGTGTGTGTGTGTGTGTGTGTGTGTGTGTATGACCCTAGGCTCCACCAGCAGTGCCTGAACCCACACTGAAGTCACTACCGGAAAGAGGACTTACCACAACGGAGCAGGAAGGGACTGGTGAGCCCAGCTTCTCCTCCAAATGCGGGGCACAGACATCCAGGCAAGCTTGGGACCAGACTTTTTCCTGGATCTGCAACAAATTCATTCCAGAACCTAAGGAAGGAAGGAAACAAAAATAAAAACCTCTGGAGGGCTGGGAGCTTTGGCAGCAGAGATAAGTAAAACTGGCAGAGAAAGTTAATTCCCTAGTGCAAAGGTATGACTAGTTCTCTTTCTTTGTCTGCTTTTTTTTTTGTTTTTTTTTTTTAAAGAGAGAGAGAGATGCATTTACTTGCTTTTCTATGAATGGATGCTTGCTTGCATGTATGTCTACGCACCACATATGTACGGTGCCCGTGGATACCCGTGGATACAAGAACACAAATGTGTGACACATTTGAAAATGGAATTTCAGATGGTTGTAAGTTGCCAAGTAGGTACTGGAAACTGAGCCCAGGTCCTCTCTCCAAGAGCACTGAGCCTCCTCTCCAGCCCTGTGGCTGGATCTATGTCATCACAGAAGGAAGGGAACACGTTTGGTCCACTTTGAACCTAAGAGCCAGAAGGCAGCAGGGCCATATAAGTAAACCGTGTTTCCACCACCTTCAGATACTCCCCACAGACCCTCATCACACAGGAAGCCTGAGAAAATGTTGTTTCAAGGCCTGCCAGGGACAGGTACTGCCCGACGGCATGCTAACCAGCAACTGCTCCCTTGTCCTGTGGGCTTTAAGGCACCCATCTGAGGCAGCCTTAAGAGAGGGCAGTCCTCAGATTTCCCAAACTCATGGCCCTATCTAGGAAAAGACATGTAAGGTGAGGGTCCTCAGAATGATAGCTTTAAAAAAAAGGTTTAGTATTTTTATTTATATAAACAATATATTATTATTATTATTATTATTATTATTAATGTGTTGATGTATTTGACTGTGGATATGTGCACATGAAGGCAGGCACCCAGAGAGCCCATACAAAGCTGTTGGATCCCCTGGAGCTGGAGGTCCCAGTGGTTGTGAGCCACCAGACCCAGGGGCTGGGAACTGCTGGGTCGTCTGCAAGAGTAGCACATGCTCTGAAGTGCTGAGCCGTCTCTCCAGAAAGAGAGCAGAGCTGCACACTTGCGTTCCATGGGTCACTATGCGAGGAGGCCTCACTAGCTGCCAAAAAGGTTCAAGTGCCTATGAGTCAAAACATCTTTGTTTTCTTCTTCCAGGCGGATCCCAAACTTATTACATAGCTGAGCATGACCTGGGACTTCTGATCATCCTCCCTCTAACCCCCAAGGCTGGGATAACAAGCAGATACCAACACACCCAGTTTGACATAGTGCTAGAACTGCCCAGGGCTTCATGCCCTGGGCGTGCACTCTACCAACTAAGCTATATCCCAGCCCCCAAATAAACTTCCATTCTTTATATATTACCTGGTCTTAAATATCTTTATTACGCCAACAGAAAATGGGCTAAAGTATTCTCACACTCATCTATGAGTTCTTTCTTCTTTTTAAGTATTAAGCACTCTTTGTTTTAAAGATGTATTTATTTTATGTATATGAATACACTGTAGCTGTCTTCAGACACACCAGAAGATCCCTTTAGAGATGGTTGTGAGCCACCATGTGGGTGCTGAGATTGAACTCAGGACCTTCGGAACAACAGTCAGTGCTCTAAACCACTGAGCCATCTCTCCAGAGCATCTATGAGTTCTTCCAAGAACTTCCCTCCAGCTTCCCCTCCCTGCTGACGTCACTTCTAGTTTATCAGAGTTTTGACACCAAAAGTTCACAATTCTGAGTGGGGCATGGTAGCATACGTTTGTAATCAAAGCACCTCAGGAGGCAGAGGCAGAGGCAGAGGCAGAGGCAGAGGCAGAGGCAGAGGCAGAGGCAGAGGCAGAGGCAGAGGCAGAGGCAGAGGCAGAGGCAGAGGCAGAGGCAGAGGCAGAGGCAGAGGCAGAGGCAGAGGCAGGAGGATTGCTATGAGTTTGAAGCAAGCCTGGGCTATATAATGAGTTCAAGGCTAGCCTGGGGCACACAGCAAAATCTTGTCTAAAAAACTAAAACCAAAGGGTAGGAAGAGATGACTAGGTTAAAAGCGTGTACTACTCTTACAGGGAACTCAGTTTGGTCTCCAGCACCCACGTCAGGTGGCTCGAAGCTTCCTACAGCTCCAGAGGGGTCCAATGCCTCCGGCCTGCATAGACATCACACAGGTGCCCAGACACACACAAATCATTAAATAAAGTAAATCTATTTTTTAAAGCCCTAAACCAAAAACTAAAACAAAATCCACCATGCTGAGCATGGCGGTGCGCACCTGTTACCCTAGAAATTAGGCAGCAGAGACAAAAGGTCAGATGTTCAAGGTCAGTCATCAACTGCTTCACTGTAAGCTTAAGGCCGGCCTGGACTTCAAGAGACTGTAACTCACAGAACAAAATTGGACTGAACAATAAATAAGGAAAGAAGATAAATAAGGATTCGTAAATCTGCCAAGCATGAACAACACGATTAAGTAGATTGCGAAGCCAGGGTCCAAGATGCTCCCTGAGAATTCTTGCCTCTGGTACTCACACCATGTGAGGTGCCTTCATAATGATCCCTGCGATCAGAAGGATGAAGCAAGGAGCAGCCCCAGCCGCTCGGCCCCTTCTCCCATTGCTCCCCTCCCTCTTCCCCTCCCTCCCTCCCTCTCCTTGCACGCCCTTTCTCACGCAGGCCCTCTTTCTTCTCATAGTCTCATCAAGGACCTTACAGAGGGACTTTGGAAGCTTCCCCGACCCCGCCACCCTCCAGATGCTTGCACCCTCGCTGCTAGTTTGCCTGTTGCCCTGTGTGTGATCTTGAGCCAGGACCACCCAGTCCGGCTACTGCTACACTCCAGACTAAAGGGTCCTCGGGCACAAAGGGAGAACATAAACCTTTGCCATCTTCATTCGATGAGCGAAGAGGACACTTGTCACACAGCTGAAATGATGAGAGCTGCATGACAGGCACCTAAGCTGGATGAGAAGACTGCAGTCCCCATGGCCACCCTACACAGGAACTAGCGGGTTCTGAAAACTTACCATCACTGTAGTCGATGGGTGAGTACCCACCCAGGAACAGTGAGGCAGCAAAGCTGCTGACCAAGGAAATTCTCTGGAAAAGAAGGAAGCAGGGTGAGAGAGGACTGACTTCCACACACACCCAAGCTACTGAACACTTCACACACACACACACTTACACATGCACAGAGGCACACAAGCACATACATGTGCACACTCACACACATGTACACTCACATGTACACACACAGGGCCACACAAGCACATGCACACACATGTACGCTTACATGTGCACACAGAAGTACACAAGCATATACATGCATACTCATGAGCACACAGCACATGCACACACACACATGCACAACACACCCAGAGGCACACAAACACATACATGTGCACACTCATGATCACACATGCACACACACACATACACTCAGAGACAAACAAACACATGCACACACATGCAAACTCACACACACGCATGTAAGTTCACATGCACACACACACAGGTGCACATACAGAGGCACACAAGCACATGCACATACATGCACATGCACACACACACACACACACAACACCACACCATGAGCTGAGGCTGGAAGCTGCAATTTCATCAGGCAGTGATGGAGACAGAGCATCCACTCAGAAGCAGCCTGAGTTCTCAGTAGCACTGCTTTAAAGCAAGGAAACCACCATGACGGATGACATCAGTAGCCAAGGCCCTGTGAACATGCCGCACTTAGGGAGGCTGGTTCCCACCGGGAATCCATACATGCACTCTCAATACCTCATTCCACGTCTGCATCTTTGACATTTGGTCACAGGAAGCGACCAGAATATGAAAAGTGTTAAGACTCTCAAAGCTACCAAAAGTTAAAGACAAACTGTCAGCTCCACAAGAAGCTACAACACCCAGTCTTACCCCAAGAGAATCACTGATGGACTGTAAACATAAGCCTGAGTTCTTAAAAGCGACTTTCATACCGAGGGCCCCTAGAGTGGAGCAGAGAGCCACCTCCTTTAGTCCCCACTGGGACATGCACCTCATTCCCCACGTATAAGAAGGGTTTTTCACTCTTCAGTGGCTAATTCTGCAGAGTAGTTTGAAATCTGGAATCATTAAATAATAAATTGCAACCAGGTATGGTGGTGTAGTCCCCTGGTCTCAGCACTTGAGGCAGAGGCAGGGGTTTGAAGCCAACCTCGGCTAAAAGAGTTCAAAGCTAGACTGGGTTAGACAGAAAAACCCTGTCTTAAGAACCATCGTGGAAACAAAACGCCAAATGCTGTGGCAGGGATGCACTCCTGTGATTCTAGCTCTTGGGAGGTGGAGGTAGGAGAATCCTCGATCATGGGATCCCCAGCTTCATAGAGAGCTCGGGAACAATCTGTGCTACATGAGACTCTGTCTCAAAAAAATATTCATAACTCCTATGAATCTGCCAAAAGCACAATAAGCAGTTTATTGTAGGAGCCAGGCTTCAAGATGGTCTCTGTTGAGCCTTCAACCCACCCTACCTCATAAATGTTCGGAATGAAGTGGGGGCACCACCCATGAGCTGGGGGTTGGGCTGCATAAGAAGGGAGAAGTGAGCTGTGTGGTCCAGCTTATGGCTATTGACTATGGGAGACAACTGCGTGTGGCACAGAGCCCTCTGTGTATCTAAAATTAGAAAAGATGCAGGGTTTTTTTTTTGGCTTTGTTTTTCATTTGTCTTCCTGTATTTATTATGTGAGAGAAGTGCATATATGTCATAGCACTCGTGTGGAGGTCAGAGGGCAACTTTCAGGAGCTGGCTCTCTCCTTCCACCCTGTGGGTCCTGGGGACAGAACTCAGGTAGTCAGGCTTGGAGACGACTGAACCTGAGCCATCTCAACAGCCCCTCTCTGGACCAGGTCACACCCTATTAGCATTAGCCAGTGCACATAAGATGTGCTCCTGTTCAGGTGAGTGTGATTTCAACAGAACATGAAGGCTCACCCACCTCAGAGTTTGAGTAGGCCTCGGGGTTCTTCTGAAAAAGCTTCGCAATTTGGTTCCCTGTGAAACGCTGGAAAGAGAAAGAGAGCACAGACTCTTAGAAACCCAGATCATACACAGAATAATCATAAAGTAAACACGATCTGGGTGCAAATCTAGAAATTCTTGTTACCAGCTGGACACCAAAGTTGGGTGTATTTTAGGCTTTGAGTCCCAGAAATGTTCTTGGCCATGAACTCTTAGGCAGTCAACAATCCCTCAGCACCCACAGACAAGGCAAATCCCAGCTTCCTGAGAGGGCTTCTCACGAGCCAATCAGCTCTGTGAATAGTCCTTACGATAACTGTCCTTAAAAATATTATTTATTTCTTTTGTTAATGGTCTGTGAGCCATGTGTGAGCAGGAACCTACAGACACCAGAAGACAGCCTCAGGTTGCCCTGGAACTAGAGCTACAGGTAGCTATGAGCTGTCACGTAGGATCCGAACCTAGGCCCTCTGCGAGAGCAGCCAGTACTCAGAGCCCCATCTCCAGCTCCAGGAGCACCACAGGCTGGGCTCAGGTATTCTCCTTGTGGAGACCTTATTCCTAGTGTTTTAACCAAGCTTAAGGGATTTGGTTTTTTTGTTTGTTTGTTTTTTTCCTTTATTTTTTTTTTTTTTACTTTACGATGGAGGTATATGCGTGCCTTCCTCACATAGATAAAATGTATGTGTGTTTGTGTGTGTGTGTGTTTTGTGTGTGTGTGTGTATGTGTGTGTTTGTGGGTGTGTGTGTGTGTGTGTGTATGAATGTGCACATGGGTGCCCAAGGAGGCCACAAGAGGGTGTCCAATACCCTGGAGCTCGGGTTACATGCTGTTGCAGTTGTTACTCACCTGATGTCCTGGGAACTGAATCTTTGCAAGTGCAATGTGCACTCTGACCTGCTGAGCAATCTCTAGACCTCCAGTCCCTACTCAAGCCACAATCATGTGACCCAAGATAGCCAATCACAATAAACTCTGGAACAGTGGCTAAAGCCCTTGAGGCCCCACACTAAAGGACTTCTGGATGTTTAGCTCCTTTCAAAACTACCTCAAACAAGTCCTACTTGTTATCATGAGTTTATGGACCTCTGTCTGAGGTAGCACGCACCTCTCCACACAGTACTTCAGGATGCCTGGATCAGAACCGAAGCCCACACGCTCCACTCCCGCCTCAGGGACTACACTAATTACTTCAGATGATGTGGCTACCAGGTAGGGCACCCAGAACCCTACTCTCTACCCTGGCATGTCACCTACCTCATAGGCCCGGGACCCTGTGAGGCAGCTAAGAGCCCGGGCCCCACCCACGGCAGCCTCCAGCTGGTGGCACTGGGCTGTGGTACTGGAGTCCATCCATATTGGGCAGTCGCTGAGGGAAAAGCAGTCCTGGAAAAAACAGTGGAAGTTCAGACTTCCGTTCTCCCACCGACTGCAGGCTGGTAGTCACACTGTCTGTAATACCAGAAAGACCTTGTGGATAAGCCCTCTGTAGGGTCGATGAGGTCTCTCCAGAAACTCTGAGAATGGGTGATCTCCTCTGTCGAGGGCACCCAGGCAAGTCAGGCTGCAGGAGACAGGCAGGGTGCAACAGTGGCATCAAAGTGCAGGTCTAGCTGGGGCTTTGGAAACAAGGAGAAAAGAAACGGACCCACCTCCCAGCATCACCAGGGAGCCCATAGCTGTTCTGTGAAGGAAGGGGCTCACTAATGGGGGGGGATCACCTACAAGGAGACTTCAGCCTGGGGGGCTGGGCAGACCATGCTCACTGAACTGTCAATGTCACCTTCTCATACTGCAGAGAAGCCTTGGATTTTGAGGTCCACAGGACATAGGGGCCCCTCTGCCTGCTTTGCAGTTTATTAGATTCACAGAACATCCTCACCTGCAGCTGCTGATGTAATGGGAGAGCTGGTGACAGGCTTGACAGAGCTAGGCTGGCTCCAGTCTTCCAGTAAACGCTTCCATGTTGCTGTAGAGGGGCACACAAGCACATGTTCACACACCATGCCCTAAGACACGTGTACACATGTTCATGCACCATGCCCCAAGACACGTGTACACATGTTCACACACCGTGCCCTGGAGTCACAGCTGCCTGCAGAACCACACTTAGCTCTCAAGCCTGTCTCTGCCACTCTCTGTCATGTATCTCAGTGTCTTTACGACACTTGATTTTCACTTTTATAAAATGAGAACTTGCAGGAAGGGTTCCAGAACCACTGAACCGTATTTTGGCGTCTTTCGTCAAACCGTACTAATATTCAACATCGCTGACACGCCACCTGGAGCCGACACATGACACCTATTCACTTAACAAACATCTTGGGCACCTAGAGCATGCCAGGCCTCAGATAAAAAAGGTCATTTCTGCCCGATATCCAGGACCATGAACTCAAATGAGGGAAAGACACAAAAGTGCCATTACAAACCCTGCAGAGACTAGGGGATGGCCTGGTCTTTAACGTGCTTGTCTTACAAGCATGAGGGCCTGAGTTCAGACCCTCAGAACGCACATTAAAAAATAATCTGGGGTGTAGAGAGATACCTCCGTGTTTAAAGGCGCTGGCTGTTCTTCCAGAGGTCTGAATTCAACTCCCAGCACCTACATGGTGGCTCCCAACCATCTGTGACTACAGTTCTCAAGAATCTGATAACCTCTTCCGGCCTCTGCAGGCACCAGGTATGCATTTGGTGCACAGATCCACATGCAGACACAACATTCATGCATAGAAAATAATAAATAAGCAAACTTAAAACAAAATCTAGAGGGCCGGAAAGATGGCTCAGTGGCTAAGCAATCTGGCTGCTCTTCCAGAAGACCTGGATTCAATTTCCAGTACCCACATAGAGGCTCACAACATCTGACATACAAGCAGACAAAATACCTATAGACAGAGAATAATTTTTAAGAAAATAATAATAATCTGGGCATGGTGGTGTACACTAATAATCCAAAAGTGGGGATGTGGGGACAGACGGCTTCCTGGGGCTCACTGGACAGCCAGCCTAGCCTACTTGCTTAGCTCTAGAACAGTGAGAGACCCTGTCTCAAAAAGCAAGGATGACACCCAAGTTTATCAGCTGACCACACGTATGTGCAGACATGTGTATATGCACCCTCACACACACAAACCTGTGGGGCCGAAGGGAAAAACCACGAGAACACAGAGAACCTCACCAGTGGGTGAACAGACTGGGCGCATGGACAGCGGGTAGCATGGAGCTTCAGGCTGACAGTATACACTGGAGTGTGAGGTGGGTACCTACTGCCAAGCCTAATAAGCTCAGTCTAATCCCTGGTGTCCACATGGAGAAAGAACAGAAGCAACTTCTGGAAGCTTCCTGAGACCTCCACACATGGGTGGCATAATATCACAAAGACACACATGCAGAAACTTTTTTTTAAAAGAGTAGTTAAAACGTAAAGTTTACTATGTTCGAGGCACTGTTCTATGTATTTAACAGCCACAAGGACCATATGCTAGATAAGGATATGGAGGCCCCAGGAGTCTGGATGTGCCTCAGGTCAGGCTTCTAGGTGACAGAGCTGGGCACGCCCAGAGCACCTCCTCTGGTTGGCAATGCCACCACCAGCTCAGAATCGCCACTGGGACTAGAGACCACAAGGAGCTTAGCACAGTGCCTAGAGCTCACTCCAGCTCAGTTGACAACAGTGGGAATACTTCTTCAGCTTCCTGCTGAAACTACTCTCAGTGCTTGAGAAACGGCTCAGTGATTAAGGGAACTTGATGCTTTGGCAGAGAACCCAACACCCACACAGGGGCTAGGGGTGGGGACTCACAGCAGCCTGCAACCCTGGGCTCCAGGAGAACCAACATCCTCTTCTGGCCTCCAAGGGTGCCTGTACATCCATGCACAAACCTACACACACACACACACACACACACAGAACCACACACAAATAAACACACAAAACTGTTCTCATTGTTAGGATCACTTCGTATTGTTTTCCTTCCAGGAACTAGAAAGAAATTTTAATGCCACCAAACAGCCACATAAATCCACATCTAATGCTTGCTCCATCCCTTTATGGGACCTATGCATACTTCCCCTGCCATCTGCCCTATTATACTAACTATGTCTCTGTCTACTGAGTACTGAACACGCATGTTTGGCCTCATGCGTGGTAGGAAAATGCTCTACCACTGACTTATGTCTCTGGCCCTCTGTTTAATTTATTTTGAGACAGGGACTCAATTTGCCAAGGCTAGCCTCAAACTCACCCAGGTAGCCCAAGTAGGCCAAAATGTCACAATTTATATAATGCTTTCTCACAGAAGCAAGAATCTCCTCAGATTCTTTTGCAAGGACACTAGCCATAGAAAGAGCTGAAAGTACTGTCACTACCAAAGAAATGTGTACTCAAGTTCAAGGCCAGCCTTTTCGACAGAGCAAGTTCCAAGACAGCCAGAGCTATACAGAGAAACACTGTCTCAAAACAAAACTTTAAGAAAGAAAGAAAGGAAGGGAGGAAGGGAGGAAGGAAGGAAGGAAGGAAGGAAGGAAGGAAGGAAGGAAGGAAGGAAAGAAGGAAGGAAGGAAGGAAGGACAAAAGAAGGCAATTCATGCTCCACAGGGAGCCATCAGCTCAGCACCCACCCACTGCTAAGATAGCTAAATTCTCAGGCTCCACGGAGCGGAGCTGTTGTTGACAAACCTGGCCTGCTCCAGATAAGGCTAGAACTTGAGAGAAGTCAAAGCCAGAAGCCTTCATCTTCCCCAGGATCAGGTCCAGAGCCTGAGAAAAAAAAAACAGAATCCACTGAGTTCTCTAACCACAAGCCTGAGCATAGAAATGCCAGGGGCTCTGCCCAGAGGAGGGTCCTTAACACAGGATCTGTAAGTGTTAGGATCTCTGTGGGGGGGATAGCTTATTAAACAAGCATCAATCAAATAAAAGGGTCAACTTGACCAAACACACGTTTTTTGTGTCTGTTTTAAATATGTATTTTTATGTATGGGCATGTATCCATGTCTATGTGAGTGTATGCCCCCCATGTGTGTGGGTGCCTGAGGAGGCCAGGAGAGGTCACAGACCCCTGTAGCTGGACTTACAGATGCTTGTGAACAATCTGACATGGGCACTAGGAACTAAACTCAGGTTCTCTGAAAGAGCAGCCACAAGCACTCTTAACAACTGAATCGTCTCTCCAGCCCATTTTTGTTTTTTTGAGAGAAGGTCTCATTATAGTTCAGGCTAGCTGCAACTCACTATGTATCTAAGTGAGGGGTTCCCCGAAGGTATCCAGGCAGGGAAGAGGGGAGGAGGGGAATCAAACTGGGCAAAGAGACAAGAATAAAAACCCAGTGCAGATTGACTTCATCACCTGGATCAGATTTCGGGGAGTCTAATAACAGGTGGTTTATTCCTAATGTATGTAAGCCCTGTATAATTTTGGGGAAAAGTTTCCTGGTGTAACACAATCTCCAGTGCACAAGGAAGCCTAACTGCATTGAAACTCAACTCAGGAATGTCATTTCTTCCAAGAAGACGGGTTCTAGATATGTACTGCCTGTACTAGTGTCAGGGCCTGAGTGTCTGGCCTGGTCTCAGTCATACAGACAGCATAGAGGTCATTTGGGCTATGAGCCACCTCTAATCCTACTTAAAGAAGCTTGATATGGCCTGGGCCAACAGATAACGCAGATCACCAGGTTCTTTTTAATAACCCCAGCTCTCAGCTTTCTGAGGGAAGAACAGGTTTTTCATCTTTCCCATTGGAAAGACAATCCTGTGTGCCTAACATTCCCGGTTTCTCTGGAGATCTGTGGACACAAGGACCTGCGTGCTGTGCTCCAGCTGAGGAAGGCCTTGATTGAACTCTTGACCTTTCCCGCCTCCACCTCTGAAGCCCTGGGGGTTCCGGGTGTGCACCACCGTGCCTACTCTGGCTAAGTAAGTGTCAGAGATGTGAAATCATACACCGTAAATCTTCAGGATTTCCGTCTGTACTTGGCACCTTTTTAAGCACTAGGGAAGAAACAAAGTGAATAGCTCACACTGTTTGTTTCTCTTTTACTTGGATTTCTACTTCACCGTCTGATTGGTCTGACTCGAGTGCCACAGAGAGGAGCAGAGGGCTCCAGGGCCAGACTCTGACACAGGAGCCTGACACAGAGGAGTGAGTGGAGCCAGTGGCTGTGCTGTCAAGTCCCTATTCAATCTTTTTTCTAGGAGTAGGTGAGGTGGACGTGGCATCCAGCAGAGTGTGACATTACTGCCCAAGACCTCGTGGCCAGATGGACTGGCATGTGGCTTTATTGGTAGAGCACTTGCCTACCATACCTAAAGCTCTGGATTCCATCCCCAAACCACATGAAACCAAGCACACGCTTATTAGGGAGATAGAGAAGGGAGAATCAGAAGTTCAAGGTCACCCTCAGCTACGAAGTATTTGAGGCTACCTGGAATACATGAAAACCCATCTCTCTGTATATTTCATGGCAGACAGACAGACAAATATAAACATTTCATGGCAGGAATCTGAGACTCATTGCAGCTTGTGTCTCCTGAGGACAGAGAATTCACTCCAGATCATGTCTAACCCTGAGATTCCCACTCCATGCTGAGATCACTCCAGGCCCTCACAATGCTTCTTGTCAAACCTTGGACAGGAGGGCAGGGACTGGCAAAGTTAGAAGCAAGTTCAGCCTCAGAGGCTGCCTCAGCTTAGTGACCATCCTGGCTCTACATGTAACCCTGGATCTCCACCCAACCACCCTGACACAGCCCTTCATCTCTGGGACCTCTCCAACAATGACCCTTGCCTCTGACCTCCCACTAGCACCTTGGGTCTGGCTCTGTCATCTGAGGTGCATTTCAGCCAATGTGTCAAGTTAGAATTCATTGTTAACTCCACTCTCCCAGTATCTGACACATGATCAGGTAGATAAAACAGAACTCACAGTAGTCTTTTTTTTTTTTTTTTACAGAAATATAGGAGATGGTTAAATGGTTAAATGGGTATGGGAGGCCAGAGAAAGGCTTTTAGCAGACACACTAAGTGCTGCCTTTGGCTAGCTTCCATGTTGAAGGATTTTGGTGCCATCAGCATGAGGCAAGCTCTGACCTATCAATGTTTGTATTGGATAGGTCCTTGTATGGGTCACCAGATCTGGCCACAGGAGGGTCAGGGCGCGTGGTCCTAACCAGACGGCCTGGCCTGGGGTTGATCTCAGCCTGACTAGTTAATTATAAGACAACATTCTAAGTGGCCATGCTGTGGGGACAAATACTAAGACACTAAAACCCTGGGGCCATGCTTGGCCTGAAAGCCTGTCTCTGTGTCTTTTTTAAGGTGGCATAGGCTAGGGATACAACCCAGTCGGTAGAATGTTTGGCTAGCATGCAGGAAGCTCCAGGGCCACATACACTGGCACTTAAGAGGTAAAGACACGATCAGAAACTCAAGGTCATCTCTGGCCACATACTGAGTTTGAGACCATCCTGGGCTATGAGACTTCATCTTTTTTTTTTTTTTTTTTCTTTTTTTTTTTTTTTTCGAGACAGGGTTTCTCTGTGTAGCCCGGGCTGTCCTGGAACTCACTCTGTAGACCAGGCTGGCCTCGAACTCAGAAATCCGCCTGCCTCTGCCTCCCAAGTGCTGGGATTAAAGGCGTGCGCCACCACCGCCCGGCGAGACTTCATCTTTAAAAAAATAAACAAACAACCAGTCAGGTGTGGTGATGCACACCTTTAATCCCAGCATTATGGAGGAAGATGCAGGCAGATCTCTGAGTTCAAGGCCAGCCTGGTCAGAATGAGTTCTAGGACAGCTAGGGTTACATAGAGAAACCCTGTTTCAAAAAAAAAAAAAAAAAGTAAATAAATACATAGACAAACAATGAATTCTGGCTTATGGTACCCAGAATTAAACAGTCTCAGTGGATGCCCCCAAGAACTCCACTGCAGGGCCAGCAGTGCCCCAGGCTGCATATCAGAAAAGGAAGGGAGCCTCCCTATGCTTACCTGGACCCACATCAGGACCGGAGAGGTGACCGTCAGCCTGTCCTTGTGTACATGGACACCGCCCTGAGTTCTGCAGGGAGAACATGTATGTGGGACGGAGTCCCAGACAGGCCGAGCTCTGAGGAACTGCCCCAGAGTGGGTGGCAGAGGCCTCCTCCACACAAAGGACAATATCCCTTGAGTGCCAAGCAGAAATTATGTACTAAGCAGGGAAAGATGTAAAGAAAAGGCACAGGCATGGAGTCTTTTCATATGAAACTGGACAGCTTTCTCAGTTTTCGTTTCATCTATATGAGTGCTTGCATGCATGGATGTGTGTAGCACATGTGTGCCTAATACCCTTGGAGGTCAGAAAAGGCCATAAGATCCCCTAGAACTGGAGTCATAAATGGTTGTGAGCCACCATGAGGGTGTTGGGAACTGAACCTAGGTCCTCTGGAAGAGCAGCCAGTTCTCTTAACTGGAGTCTCTCCAGCCCTGGGGAAGCCTTTTCTAGAAGGTACCAACCTTCTCAGAAGAGAAAGTCTTGCCCAGAAGGCAGGATTTCAGTCCTCAGGACTGGAAACTGGTTGCTATTTTTTCCTTTTCCTCCAGAGGCTTACACTGTAGGTCAGGCTGGCCTGGAACTCACTCCTGATGGCTGACGTTGTAGGCACAACACCCGAAGGGCAGGTAACTTATATAAGAGAAGTTGAGGGTATAGCGTCATGATACACCGAGTGTTTAATATGTACAAAGCCCTTTTTGATTCCAAGAACAAAAAAGAAAAATGAATAAAAAAATTTTAAAAGGAGCAGTCACCTGTGATGGCACTCTCATCATCCCTACTCTCTGGAGGCTGAGGCAGGAGGACTACCAACTGGGGGCCAGCCTAAAAAAGGGAGCCTTTTTCTCAAATAAACAAAACAAACAAACAAACAAACAACCAAACAACAACAACAACAAAAAAAAACCAGATGTGGCAGCTGTAACCTCAAATTTTGGAAGTAAGGAACAAACGAGGATTAGGAATTTAAGGCTCTCTTCAGCTACACAGTGAGGTACATGAGAGCCTGTTTCTAAAAGGGGTACAAGGTGAGAGAAGATACATTCAGATGCACATATGTGTACACATGCCGTGTGCCACAAGTAGTCTAAGGAAAACAAGGCAGACAGTAGATGTGACCACTGGACTCTGGCCCGAAAGAAGCATGAGTTGACGCGAATGTTTTTCCTTATAATGTCTTCAGTCTGTGGTATTTTTTTCTTTCTTTTTTGAGACAGGGTTTTTCTGTGTAGCCCTGGCTGTCCTGGAACTCACTCTGTAGATCAGGCTGGCCTTGAACTCAGAGAGCCACCTGCCTGTGCCTCCCTAGCGCTGAGATTAAAGGTGTGTGCCACCACAGCCCAGCTTTGTGGTACTCTTCCATTAGTAACAGAAGGTAGCCAACAGAAGGTGCCTGGCACAAAACAGACCTCAAATCTATGAGTGAATGAACGAATTCAATTGGGAAGGAATAGGGAAGAAATCACTCTCTGTATGAAAAGATTCTCGGGACCTGCGGAGATATATAGCTCAGGGGTTAAGAGCACTGGCCGCTCTTCCAGAGTAACTGGGTTCACTTCTCAATACTCTATGGTGACTCACAACGGTCTGTAATTCCAGTTACCGGGGATCCGATGTCCTCTACTGGCCTCTTTGGGCACCAGGCAAGAATGTGGTGCACAGACATACATGCAAGCAAACACATATACAATAATAATACAGTAATATAATAGATGCTCAGAGGTCTATGTAGACCTCTCTTGCAGCCGGGTTAAGTCAGAACAGTATAGCTGATAAATGCAAATGGTTTAGGGAGGCTCTCAAACCACCCACCCACACATGCACGCCAGATACGTACCCAAATTCTGGAAGGTCTCTGTCAAAATGCACACTGTCCTCATAGAAGACGTTCAACTCTGCATCAACGGCAACAACTTTAACCTAGAAAACATTTATAAAAAACGGTGTATAGGATTTTCTCAGCCTCTACCCTGGCCCAAGAGGCTTCTAACTTCAATTAAGGTTCAGCATTGAGACAAAGACTAATGGGCATCATTGAAAAAAATAAAGATTAATAAAAAAATGAGAAATCCAGAAGAAATTCTCACTGTCTACAAGAATCCGCTCCCCAAACAGTGGTCCTACACCTGGCAAGGAGGCTTGTCCCCAGAGCCTGGACTACCATCAAGCCAGACATGACATCCTGTGGAAGCCATTCCAAGCTCAGGGAAGACGGAGAAACAAGTCTAGTAGGGCAAGGTGACTGAGTCCTATGGGATGTTCCCCATAGGGACCCGCAGGTCCTGCCTGAGAAGGGTCTCACAGCTACTATGCTTATTCCTCAAGGGCGAGTGTTGAACTCCTGGGTGTCCCATGCCTACTTGGAAGGCAAATTGTTAATTCACTCAGCTATCGCTGGGAAAACCAACCTCTGACCAACAGTCCTGGAATCACAGACCCTGGCACGCTAATGCTAGCCAAGAGGGGGTGGGGGAGGCAGAGAACAGGCAAAGTCCATTTGCATACTATGCCCATTTCACTTTTAAAAAATAAAAGTGCATGGCATGGTGGCACCCTCCTTTAAACCCAGCACTCAGGAGGCTATGGATAGTGAATCAGTATTGAGTTCAAGGCTAGCCTGGTCTACACAATGAATCCAGGCCAGCCAAAGCTACATAGTAAAGTTCTGTCTCAAAATATAAAATAAAATAATAAATCAAAGTAAAGTAAAGACGCTCAGCTGTGATCCGGACCTAGGCTATGCATGCGTGCACACCTCTGCCAGCCTGTGGGCTCTGCTGTTTTCGCTGAGTGTCTCGGATTCCAGCCATCTGCAACCGGGACTCGCGTGGACCCTTGAGGCACTTTCCCCCATTCGTGCTCTCGGGGTTCCGCAGAAGGCACCCGCGGTTTCCGGGAGAACGCCTCTGGCTGGCAGGGCATCGCCAGGCTCCCGCTCCGCCCCCACCCCTCCGCGTCCCCCGCGTACCTGCTGCGTGCTGAAGTCCCAGCCTAGGCAACAGCGGCGGCCCGCGCGCTCCGCCATGGTCCTAGGGGTTCCCGCTGCCCGTCTGTGCGTCCGTGCGTCCATGTGTCCTGCGGTGGCGATACTGTCGCTCAGAGACGCCAGAGCCCGCCTTTCGCCACGCCCGGCAGGACTCTGGACTGGAGTCACGAGGCGGGACTGCCCTCTGGCGCCGCCTGCGGGAAGGTCGCGAGTGGGACTGCGTCTGACTGGGGCACGCAGTGGTCGCTACCAATGCTGGTCCCCACTTTGCAGCTCAGTGGCTTCCCTCCAGTTTCACCCCACCCATACCCACCTCTGTCCTGACCTAATGTAATACCAGCACTTGGGAGGCTGAGATAGGAGGAATAAGTTCAAGACCAGCCTAGGTAAATAGTTGAACCCCTGTCTCAAAATTAAAAAGGGGCAGAAGAAGCCAGTTGTGGTGGTGCATGCCTTTAATCCCAGCACTCAGGAGGCAGAGACAGATGGATCTCTGTGAGTTCAAGGCCAGTCTGATCTACATAGAGAATTCCAGGACAGCCAGAGCTACATAATAGAGACACTTTGTCTCAAAATAAAATGTGGGGTGGGCTTCTGAAGGTCAAGCTGGGACAGTTGATGCACGCCTTTAATTCTAGCAGAAGAAGGCTGGTTGGGGAGACGGGTCTGTATGCCTCTGAGGCCAGCCTGATCTACAAAGCAAGTTCCAGGTCCGCCAAGGCTACACAGTGAGACGATGCCCCCCCCCCCAAAAAAAAAATAAATGAAAGAAAGAAAGGAAAAGAAAAAAGGAAGTGGAGGCTGAAGATATTGCTTTCGTCTGACCTGTGCCCTAGAGTCAACTAAAAAAATAAAAATCTTAATTAAATTTGGGATAGTAGCCGGGCGGTGGTGGCGCACGCCTTTA
Source organism: Mastomys natalensis (assembly GCA_021653895.1). Taxonomy (NCBI): domain Eukaryota; kingdom Metazoa; phylum Chordata; class Mammalia; order Rodentia; family Muridae; genus Mastomys; species Mastomys natalensis. The sequence continues at coordinate 1,750,137 of JAJTUV010000008.1, read as the reverse complement.
ATCTCAGCACTTGGGAGCCAGACGCAGGCAGATTTCTGAGTTCGAGGCCAGCCTGGTCTACAAAGTGAGTTCCAGGACAGCCAGAGCTACACAGAGAAACCCTGTCTCGAAAAACCAAAAAAAAAAAAAAAAAAAAAATTGGGATAGTAGCTTACACTGTATCAGTACTTGGAAGGGTGAGACTGGAGGCCCATGAGTTTGAGGCCCGTCTGTCTCAAAAATAATAATAATCTCTCTCTCTCTCTCTCTCTCTCTCTCTCCTCTCTCTCTCTCTCCTCTCTCTCTCTCTTTCCCTCTCCCCCTCTCCCCCTCCACCCCCTCCTGTTTTTTTGTTTGTTTTGACAATCTTGACTAGGCTAAAAAAATTCCTTCTGCCCAGATTGGCCTTGAATTTGCAGTCCTCCCAGCAGAGCCTCCCAGTAGCAGAGATTAAAGGCCTGTAACACCAAGTGTGGCCTGACGTGATCTATTCTAAGATAAGGGTGGCCTTGAATTTACAGTGTAGCTGGAACTGGCCTTGAATTCCTGGTCCTCCTGCCTCACTTTCCCAAATGCTGTCATTACACATCGAAGCCAAGATTCCCAGTTTGAAATCATCTGTTATTGTGACCCATGGGGTCAGCACACTGCCTGGGCTGAGCTCAGGTGTGGTGCAAGACTCTCAGCGCCTCCCCCCCACAACAGTATGCTCACTGTGCACCTGTCTGAGACCTGCAGAAAAGGGCTTAGTGTGTGATGTCAGGAAAGAGTGTGGGTGCACAGCCTAAAGAACGGGCCTTTGAGTTCTGGAGGCAGAGGGAGGCAGATCTCTGGGAGTTCAAGGCTAGCCTACTCTACATAGAAAGTTCCAGGACAGCCAGGACTACACCGTGAAACCTAGTCTTAAAAAGAGGTGGAGATTTTGGGGGGATGATGAAATCCCAAGAGGCCACTGCCAGATGGAGAGGGGCTTCATACTCTTAGTTAGACACAGGGAAGGGTGCTGAGGCATTGTGGGTGACCTAGTAATTTAGTCAGAACGCTTGAGGCCTCTCTGGGGTGTCTGAGAGGAGATGTTGGGCAGGCCAGTTTGGATGTGTGGCCTCTAACTCAGGAAAGAGGTCTGGGTTGCGAACAATGATTTGGGAGCTGATGTCTCTAAGTGGGTGAGTCAGGTGTGGGAAAAGAGCTCAGAATAGGACAGATGGAGGCTACTCAGAATTATGAAAAATACATGGAACACACATGAGAATCATGACAAGCATACGGGGAAGATGCTAGATAAACTTTCCTTGAAGGCTGGCCTTTTGGCAGTTAATGCTACCTAGAAGTATGTTAGGTTGAAAAGTGGAGAGGTGGGTCCTAAAAATTTGGAGAGTCAGTGGGATCCCAAGGTGTGTGGTTCATGTTGCTATACGCAATGCCAACGGCTTAAACAGTTTCTCACAGTTCTCGAACTGGGAAGTCTAAGGTCATATAGTGCTGACGGTCAGCTTCCGGTGAGGGCTCTTTCCCACATGTGCAAAGGGTGGCATCCTCTGTGCGCCATGTCCGTAGAGACATGCTGTCGACGGGTACAGGGAAGAAGGCACAGCTTCACTCCAACATCCACAGTAGCCTAGGAAGCTCTCCTCATCTCTTAGTTACCGCAACTCCAGACAACTAAAACTCCTGGCTCTAACATAGAAAACAATCTCAAGACCAGCTAATATAAAGCACAGTCCGGTTTATTTCAGTTTTTGTCTTTACATTGATTGATGATCGATCGATTGACTGATTTGCTGTGCATGGTGGCATGTATATAGCTGTCAAATGACAATGTGAAGAAATAGGTTCTCCCTTCTACCATGGGATTCTGGGGATCAAACTCAGATCATAGGGCTTGCCACCAAGGGTTCTTACCCACTGAGCCATCTTGATGGCTCAAGATATTTTAATAAAGACGTTAAGTGTAAAGGCTGAGAAAAAGGCCGTATGGAAGAGAGGCTGGAGAGATGGCCCTGTGGCTAAGAGCACATACTGCTCTTGCAGAAGAGTTGGGTTTGATTCTCAGTACCCACATCTGTAGTGAGTTCAAGACCAGCCTAAGCAGTTTAGTGGTCCATCTGAATATAAAATGCAAGTTGGAAGAGTAAACTCAGCCATAGAGCACTTGCCTAGCAGGGATGAGGCTATAGAGTCCCAGGATTGTTACACAAAAAGCAAAACAAAGAAACCACCAGAAACTAGGGACTGAATTAGATAAGTCAATTATAATTCAGATTCAATAATTTGTTTTATGCATCTATAATTTTATAATATGTTTATCTGCAGAAGAATTCATCTTGGGGGGTTATATTGGAAATTAAGTCTATATTCAGTCTATTTTTTAAAGACTTTTTAAAAAGATTTATTTATTCATTTTATGTATGTGAGTACACTGTCACTCTCCTCAGACACACCAGAAGAAGTCATCAGATCCCATTACAGATTGTGAGCCACCATGTAGTTACTAGGAATTGAACTCAGGACCTCTGGAAGGGCAGTCCGTGCTCTTAACCACTGAGCCACATCTCTGGCCCCTTATGTTCAGACTATTGTGAGTCAGAAGAAATAAAATTAGTCTTTAGATTGGTGGGAAGTTGTTATGAGGGAAGATGGCATTTTGACCAGCTGTTTCTATCAGGGCAAGCATAACGCAACTCCTGGTCCAAGGTGGAGGGTGGGGTTGGACTTGCCTTCTGTTAAATCAGTAGCTTCTGTTAAAAGGGCAGCTGACACTGAGGTTTTTAAAAAGCTGAGTTCAAGTTTGCAGCTGGAGAAACGCTTGATGGGCTCTGGTGTGCAAGCAAACAGCTCTGTGGGGAGAGGAGCTTGTCTTTCCCGAAGGGGACGAGCTGGCCGTGTGTGTTTGTACTCTTTAGAAGCAAATCTGGCTTAGAAAAGTTAAATGTTTATCTTCTTTCTGATTGTACTGTGCTCATCCCTTGGGGTCTGCCTGCCTCCTTCTGTGCAAATTCAAAACGAGTCCGTCTACACTCGTGAAGGAAAAGTCTGGAAAGACATAACCCTGTGTTGTCATGTAAATCACTGAGGCTCAGAAACTGGTGGTTAAGGGGTGATGCTTCCATTGCCATCTATCTTATATGGTTTATAACTTGTAACTTATGGACTGAGATGATACAGAAAAGGAAAACATACAGGAAAATAACACACTATCACCCACTCAGCGGTCTCTCCCATCCTACCACGTCTTTCAGGGGTAGATAATGTGTTATTCTTCAGACCATGCCAGCCTAGCATTATATAGACCTCAAACTCACAGTGATCTTCCTGCCTCAGCTTCCCAAGTGCTGGGATCATAATCCAATTAGAACTTTTAAAAGAAATATTCATTTTAAAAATTATGTGTATGTGAGTGCAGACACCTGTGGTGTTCACGAGGCTATTGTTACAGGCAGTGGCAACCCACCTGCTAGGAATGAGTCGGACGCTCTGAAGAGGCAGATGCACCTATAACAACTGAGCCATCTCTCCAGACCTGATTAGAACTTTTCATCATTCTCTTTATGAGACAGGATTTTTTTCCTTTTATTGAAAATAAGGTTTTTTCTTACATACTAGATCCTGATTACATGTCCCTACCTTCTATTTCTCCTGGTTCCCCCTCCCATTCTCTCACACACGGATCTACCCACTTTCTGTCTCCCATTAGAAAACAAACAGGCTGCTAATGAATAATAATAAAGTGTAACATAGTGAAAAATAATCAGATAAAACAAAAACTAACACATCAGAATGGGACAAAACAGACAGAAGAAACAGAGCCAGAGAACAGGCACAAGAAACAGATACAGACAGAGACCTGTGCATTCCCACAATCAGAAGTCCGTGTGTGTGTGTGTGTGTGTGTGTGTTTTGTCCTTGGTGTCTCCCATAGTTGTTGTAGCCCAGGCTTGACTCAAACTCATATGTACTCAAGAATGACCTTCATTGAATAAACTCTCCTGCCCCCACTTCACTTTGCAAGTGTTGGTTTTACAGGCATATATATACACCACTGTGCCTGGCTAGTCGTTTGGCCAGGCATGGTGGCACATGCCTTTAATTCTAGCACTTGGGATATCTCTGTGAGTTCAAGGTCAGCCTGACTACAAAAGCAACACCCAGAATAGCCAGGGCTCTATTACATAAAGAAACCCTGACTCAAAAAAAACCCCTAAAATACTAATAATAATAATTAGAAGTGGCTTCAGGAGGGGTGGAGGCACAAGCCTGCAATCCCAGCACTTGAGAGAAAAGCACACAAGGACGGGGAGATCAGTGCCAGCTATGGACTAATTCTCACCATGTTTTGCCAAAGTTCCAGTCTCCATTCTGCTATTCTTAGCCAACTCATGTTCCACAGCCCAGCTCCCCACAGCGGCCAGAGGCACTGTGGAAGGAAAAGCTGCCTTGGATGTCCCATTTCAGACCCTAGCAGGCCCCTCATGTCCTCAGGGATAAGAATCTCTCCTTAGTCCATGCACACAACCTCAGTTCGGGTCATAATTGAGAAGGACAATTTCTTTACTCTTGTCTCCTCTGGTCCCCAAACTCCTGAGGGCAAGGAAGGCTTGGCTTCTGCCTTGACCACGAGCTACACAAAGTGTGTGTGTGTGTGTGTGTGTAGCAAATGCAACAGGTGGGGGCACTGCTGAGCTGTGTGTTGGGTGGCTGGGCCAGTCTAGCTAGAGAGACAACCCCTCCTTGGGGCATGTGGAGGGGGGAGGGGAGAGGGAAAGGGTCAGATACGACCTGCAGGCTTGGGTCACAGGAGCATGAGAGCGAGGAGGGACCAGACAGCCCTTTTTATAATAGTGGACAGGGCTACCTGGCTGTTGCCAGGTAGCTGCGGGGAGGAGCATACCTGGCTGTTGCCAGGTAACTCTGGAGGTGGAGTTTGACAGAATGCTAACATCCCCCACCTGTTATTCTACTAGAACCTCAGGTATACCAGATTGTGCTGGAACAGACATGCGGGAGATTGAAAGATGTGTTGACTCAGGGGTCTGCTCCTGGGGTGTGCCAAGCAAACCACTCAGGGAAACTGGAGGCTTCCCTACCTTCAGGGAGGAGGATTGCATCTGGCTCGGCTCTGTTCTCTGGCTTGCCTTGCCCTGAGAGTGGGGGCTGGAGGGTGGGAAGTCAACCATGCACCCTTAAGACTGAAGATGAATCCTGTGTCTAGTATACTAAAGAGAAATTAGTTGGATAGATCCAGGGGATGGGTGGGGACAGTGTGTGCCCAAAACAGCTGTGAGGGACACGTGGCTCCAGGCCTATGGACCATCAGGGTGAGTTTCACTATCAGGAAGGTCACAGGTCAGTACGGAGCTAAGAGTGCCTGGCTTGGGTGACAGGTGTTGAAGGACAGACCCAGGGAAATACCAAGAAGCAGAGGCCGAGCAAGCTAGCAGGACTCTATAGCCTGGAGCCTGGGTAGCAGCTGAGGCCATGCCAGAGGGTGATTTGAAGACTGCTGGGGTGCACACCAGAGCCTTAGGAGCCTAGGGCCGAGCCAGCTGGGGACCCCATCTTCCAGATTGTTGGCTTCCTGAACATTCAGCAGCTGTGGTGCAACACAGCCACACAAGATGGGTCCATTTTCACCATGGAGGTCAGAGAGGGCTCATGAGGTGGCAGCCTTCCCTTGAGGACATGAAAGTGTTTACCCATCTCTGGGGAAGGGAGAAGGATGTTTTCTTCAGTGGTGTGACCAGACATAAGCTACTCATGTACGGAAACTCAGATCTCTGGTTCATTAAGCTGGACCTGAGTGGAATCGACTTTGACCTGTTGTTGGCTTCTTATCTGGAGGAAGAGTCATTTGTACCTCCTCTGGAAAAGATCACATGACAGCTCCATAGAAGGGAGGAGGCAGAAGGTGACTGTGGGAGGCTATTCTCAGCACCTATTCCCAAGAGCAGTATGCTAGACCAAGTCCAAGTGGTGGAAGGTATGTTGGGGACCAGCTGTGGGGAAGAGGCTCCTAGGATGGAATACCTCCTATACACGGTACCTTGGGATATCCAGTCCCCAGCCTTAGCCTTCCGCTGAAGAATTCCACACGGCCCAGGGTTGGAGAGCAGGGGCAGTGGCTAGAGGCTGGATGATTCCTGGGATGGGAGAACCTCTTCTAGGACAACGGTGTCACCTGAGGTCCTGCCTAACAGTTTTCCAGAGCCTGCACAGTTAGGTCTCACCAGAGAGACCCTGGTTCTTAATCATTTATGCACAGAATCCAGGAGTTGAAAGTTGACTCCTGTAAGAAATGACAGCCATCAGACTGAGACAGTATACATTTACTATATCCGTCCCTCAGAGGTACAAATGGCTTTGCAACCTGGGTTGCTCACTTCAGCATGGCTTGGGGTACTTGACAGGGCAGTCCCACCTCTTGTTCCAACATTGAATACATTTTCTAAATTAAAGTGCTGTGACACACCCCTCCTCTGCTGAGTGTCCCACACAGATGGCTTCTGTAGCGTCCCTCTCCGGACACCACTGTAGGACTCTCTGGGTAGTGTCTGCTGCCAGGCCTCAGTTCCCAGGGTATTCAAAGACAGCAGCAGCTCCCATCCCAGTCCCGATGCACATGGACACCACGCCGTAAGCCCTGAGGAAAAGAACCAGTGTGGGCTCGCACAGCCAGACCCCGACCCATGCTCCTACCAGGCAGAGCTGCAGCAACAAGAACTCATGGGCAGAGTCAAAGCCAGCAGAGCAGACCTGTGGGAACTGAGTCCCTGACAGACACACACCCAGGTGGCAGACACCTGGTTATGCTGCTTTTGAAGCATGGCTTCTGGAAGACAGGTGTCACCCCTCCATTCCCAGTTGAGAACACCTGTGTGTGTGCTCACCTCCCCAAACCCCAGCTATCAACACCCCAGCTCAATAACCCCACAACAGCCCACAGGGCGCAGCCTTACCGTCTGCCTCGGCGTTTCAGCTCATTGAGCAGTGTAACAACCTGCCTCGCTCCCGTGCAGCCCAGGGGGTGGCCCAGTGCTATCGCGCCCCCAGGGGGTTCACCTTCTCTGCAGGAATCCCTAGCTTCTCCACACAGTAGAGGGCCTGGAAGGAGCCAGAGCAGGAGCTGAAGTCCCCATCTGCCCTGAACTGCTGGCCCAATCAATCCCACCGTAACACCCAGGCTCACCTGACTTGCAAAGGCCTCATTGATCTCAAAGACGTCTATGTCATTCACAGTCAGCCCTGTAGACAAGATTTGGATCAGAGCTGACAGTTATGGGCAGGACTCTAAATCTCCTTGGGCTCAGTCCCAAGTACAGCTCTAGTGGTCTACTGTGTAGCCAGGTGAGTGGGTTCCCTGTAGTCGGTTAGAGAGGTCTTGGATGTGGGGTGCTAGCCTGACTCACCTTCATTGCAGAGCACCCGCAAGGTCAAACCCAGCACTCCCCAGTCCCAGATACAAGTTATGAAGGATCCAAGGCCAGGGTGAGAAGGAGCCACCTCACCTGCTTTCTGCAAGGCCACAGGAATGGCATAGGCAGGTCCGATGCCCATGATGTCAGGAGGAACCCCGACCACTGCATAGGACCTCAGGACCCCAAGGATGGGGAGGCCCAATTCTTCAGCCTTGGACCTCCGGGCCAGCAGGACGGCAGCTGCTCCATCACTCACCTGACTGGAGTTTCCTAGTGGAAGGGTGGGATGAGGAGGCATTGGGCCTAGAGGAGGAGAGCCAGACACCCCACCATCACCTTCCCAGGGGGCCTGGTCAGCTCCAGGTCTCAGAGTGGGACACGCTACCGTGATCAGCTCTATTCCTGACCCACGCTCACCAGCCGTGGTAGAGCCTCCATCCTTGAAGGCAGGCTTCAGCTTAGCCAGGCCCTCCATGGTGGTGCTGGGGCGGACACCCTCATCCTGAGACACGGTGATGGTTTTCTTGTCACCCTTATCATCGAGGACAGTGGTTGTCACAGGCACAATCTCAGCACGGAAGCATCCTCTGCTCTGGGCTCTTGCTGCCCTGCCAGACCCGTGGATAGTAAGACATAGGCATGGTTGGGATCCCTTCCTGCCTGTCCCTAACCTTGGCCAGCTCAGAAGAACATGTACTTCAGGGTTTGGAGTCTGGGAAAATATCTAGCCCTTGAAGAGCTCTGACTAGAAGGAAATCCTCAGGACACTACCTTTTGGTAGGTACAGGATGCCTGAGGACATTCAGAGCCTCTTCTTCATCTGCCCCATGGTGCTCACTAGATCACCTCAAAGGGGAGGAGGAAGTTTGAAGATGTTGGCCTTCCTTACAATCCTTTTAAAATTAAATGTGTGTGTGTGTGTGTGTGTACATATATCCCCTGCCCAACCCCCATAGCATGCATTTAGAGGTCAGAGGTCAGCTGTGGGGAAGGGAAGTGGTCCCCTTCTGGGGGCAGTGTCTCCTTTCTGATGTTACTCTAAGTTCTTCTAATAGGTGGATAACAAAGTACTAGCTGCTTCTCTCATTTCTGCTAAGAACCCTGCTTGAGGAGGCGACCTAGCCCAGACACCACGTACTTCTAGCCTAGAGATCTCAGGCTTTGTACTTCTCCGATGGCAGCTCATCTTTGCCTGAGGTCATCTCCCCAGACTCAGCCTATTCCATAATTTGGGCCACTGTTACCTTCCAGATACAGATACGAAGTCTGTCCCTTGGCAATACACTACCCGATCCACTCTCCAGCCCCACCCTCAGCCCACCCCCACCCACACCCCCCCACTCACTTCTGCTGGGAGGCCAGCGCGAAGGCATCCTGCTTCTGCCGCGAAATGCCAAACCGCTCAGCCACATTCTCCGAGGTTATCCTAGGGCACACACAGGAAAGCAGAGGCCGTGGGTCTGCTGGCCTGAGGGGCCAGGGCCACGCTGAAGGACTATGCTTGCACCTATGGGGGTCCACGTCAGAGACAGGGCTTCCAGCCCATGCCCCAGGGACTCCTGGCTCATCATAAATACTGAGCACTCATGTCCACAGATGCTCAAAGACTCACACCTCAGGGAGGGAAGAGCAGACTGAACGTGGGGCCTCAGAAGGAACTGTCCCCCGGGTGTGTCGTCTCTGCCCATAAGACAGGGCAGGAGGATGCTGGGAACACTATCTGGCCCGTTTCTCCTGTGGCTTCCAGGCTACTCTTGAAAACACACAGGACGTGGAGAAAGTCAGGTCAGGCTAGAGTTCTCACACAGACAGCCTCCCAGAATCCCTTGCCCTTGGATACAATTTGGAGAGCTCACAGACATGGCTGCAGAACTAAAGCCCTGGAAAGGTGGAACAGACTTCCCACAAGGCATCTCACAGGCCTGAGTCCTCCCCTGCAAGTACAAGAAACCAAGCTCCCCATGTCCACAACTGCTGACGCCGCCCAAGGCTTTAGGGGCTGCTCCCACTGCCCCCCCGAGACACAGTCATGTAGAATGAGTCAGAGAGGTGTGAATGTGGGGTGTGTGTGTGTGTGTGTGTGTGTGTGTGTGTGTGTTTGCAGGGATGGGAGGCCTCAGGAAAGTGAAATCAAGGGCAGCATCAATCTCATATCCAGTTCCTAGCGAGCATATGACAGCCAGAGGAAGAAGAGGACGCTAAGTACTGAGAACCAGAGAGAAAACATCCTGGTGTCTGGTCGAGGACAGGCAGAACCCTGAGTGCGCGCACACACAGCTTCCTGTGAACACTCACCCCATAGGAATCAGGCAGTCTCTGGCTTTCTCATTCTCCAGCAGGCGAGAAGAAATATTCCCAGGGTTCCCTCTCCCAGACAGGGACATGGACTCCACCCTGAGGAGGAGGAAGAGGAGGAGGAGGAGGAGTGAGCTCTAGGCTCCAGTAGGAAGCCCCAGGGACAGCCAGCTGTGTGGCAAGTGCTGGGGAGTAAACATCCAGGGAGCCCTTGGGGAGTGAGGCAAGCTCTCTAGGAAGCCTGAGGCAAGTGGAGGTTACAAGGCATCGGAGCCTTCTCTCCCTCAAGCTGAGGACCCAGCACTTTACCAGACACACTCCCAGTGCTGATGCAGGAAACTGGCAGTCCCTAGGCACTGGTACCCACCCCTCAGCACAGGACAAATGCCCAGAGCTTGGTTAAGCTCTCAGAAATATCAAAGTCAAAGGGGGAAAGGAGAAATTCCTTTAAAACAAGAACAAAGTTAGCGTCAATCAAAGAGAGACCTGACTGGAACAGACAAGGAGGATGGACAGGGAGTCGGCGTCCAGGGCTCGGAAAGGGTGTGTGGGTCGGGGTAAAGCATCAAGACAACAGCGGATGACCTTAGTCAAGAGGTTTCTCTACCTCTAGCACTAGCCTGACATCTTTTACAGCATAAGATGCCTTCACACCGAGTCACCACAGGGCACAGAGCCCATGGAGCCGGCTGGCCCTCTCCTATCCTTCACAGAGCTGAAGCAGGTGTCCCTTTATAAAGATGAGGACAGTGAGGTCTGGGTGGTGGGGAATGCCCTCGGCTGTCCAACCTAGACCACAACTAGGCAGTCTGGCCCCAGAGATCGCCGTCAGCTAAGGGATGGTCAGGTCGTGATGTGAGCACCCTACAGATCACCTGCTCTGTTTCCAGCATGAGGGTCCTCAAGCTGATTGGGTCTAGACTCCCTTGAGGGACTTACGGATCCCCAGCCGGTTCCCTTCAGCCACATCTGCTGCCCTCACTGTGACAGACACTATGAACAGCAATGGCCAGGCTGGCTGTGACCCTTGGCCACCACAGTCCTCATCTGTGGACTTGGGCTGTCTTCCTAACGGCATGCAGGTCAGGGCAACATGCTGCAGGCAGCCAGGACCGGACCTTAGGGCTGCAATGCTTCCTATCACAAGCTACTCTATAGAATTGACTGCTAGTTCGGAGGCCTCCCAAGGCCTCCCCTTAACTGTCTTTCCAGCTTTGGACAACCTCAAGTCTAGGTCCTAGCACCCTGGGGTGCAGTCTAGGTGGTGACGGTGAACAGATACCCAGCAGTCTGTCCCTCAGAATGCAGATGTAACTGAGTGCTAGACTGGTGGCAAGAGAATGGCTGAGGAGAAAAGTTGTACAATCAATAAAAGCTGTCCCTGGGGGGCTGGAGAGATGGCTCAGTGGTTAAGAACATTGACTGCTGTTCCAGAAGTCCTGAGTTCAATTCTCAGCAACCACATGGTGGTTCACAACCATCTGCAATGAGATCAGATGAGATCGGATGCCCTCTTCGGGTGTCTCTGAAGAAAAGCGACAGTCTACTCACATTTAATATATATATATATAAATAAATAAAATGTCAGCTGACCCTGACTTTATGACGGCTCCCAATCTAAGATCCTCTTGTCTCACTCGCTGAGATGGACAGGCATGAGCCACAGTGCTCTGCTCTGTATGTCTCTGGGTTTAGAGAACCAAAACTGATATTCCTTTCTCTCCAGGCAAAGAGAACACAGGAGCGAGTGCCCTGGGGGAACTCTCAACTCTAGTGCTTTCTCAACATGCTTGCGTACATGTTCCACTCTGGCAGTTCCCCAGGGTACCTGAGAGACCAATTCCCCTTCCTGCTTGTGCTGAGCCTGGACCATTCCTGAGCAGCCCAGCACTTGGGCCACTCCTAGACACATTTCTGGAAGCCCAGCCTATTCAGCTGTCTTAGTGGACAGGGAGAATCCTGGAATCATTGCCCCTCAGAACTGAGGAGAGAAAAGTTAGTTTGATTATTGCATTGGTTAATAAGGTCCGGCAGGAAGGCGATCTTACCCGCAGGCCATGCCAATGTCATAAGACCCATTTCTGATGCCACCTGCAACAAAAGCACTTCATAACCATCCTTGGCCGGGGTGGGTCTGCCCTGGAGCAGCAAAGCCCACTCCCTCCCTGTTCTTGGGGCACACTCAACAAAGCCTCACGGAAGACCCAGGAGCACCCAGAAAGGCTTGGGGTGAGACAGTAGGAACTCCTCTACTTTTTCTGTCTAGGGTCCTGAGGGTCAAGGACCGAGGTCAGGGTACACTCATGGGCACCCAGCAGTCACAACTTACCAGCAATGTTGGCCACTGCCTGCAGTCCTGATGAACACTGTCTGTTGACCGTAGACAAAGGTACAGTCTCTGGAATGCCGCTGGAACAGAGGGGAGATGGCGGTCAGCCCTGGATATGTGGCCAGCCTTAGATATGTAGGCAGCCCTAGATGTGACCCTGCCTTATGGAAAGCAGGCCCCATGAGTCTTCAGGGTCCCATTATGGCCCATAGCAGTGTACAGGCCAAAGGGTGACAGCTGGCCTTGCCACCACTAGGGAGATATATGCAAAGGAGAGGTCAACTACTAGGCAAACTCTGTCACTACAGCCACTTGCTACTAAGGAGATGGTTATAAGCTTTGCCCATGAGACCTAGCTCTTGGTCTGGTGGCCAGTCTCTTTGTGAGCAAAGGAGATGTCTACTTTTCTTTGTCAAAACTTCTGAAGGAGAAGAAGAACGCCAGTGGCCCAAACAAGCTTCCCCTGCCTGAGCTTCGAATCTCAAGGTACCAGGACGCTCCTGTTTGCAGACCCTAGGCTGCAAGCATCTGTAGTGACAGGGAGGTACATAGTAACCCAGTGGACAAGAAGGCCACTCATCTTGAGAGTCAGTCTTGGGGGTGTCTGGGCAGGGACTGGCCAGAGCTAGGTGAGGAGGGAGAGAGCTCTCTGTGGTGACAGAATAGGCAGAATGAGGGTATAGGGTGGCCAGTATAGCAGAAGAAGGGAAAGTCACAAAGAAGAAGCAGGTGAAAGATGAACTGGAAAGTTACAAGAGGGGTGGGGAGCCTAAGTCTGACCCTTTCCACGTCTCTAGAGAGAAGGTTTCCCTGTTCTGACTGGCTACTATTGCTATTATTCCTCACCCACGTGGTAGGAAGGACTAAGGGAGGTGGGTCTTCAATCTACATGTAGAAGTAACTGAACTACTGCTTTCCCATCTGGAAGGGCCAAGATGAGCAGGGACCCTGGCTCTCCCCTCCCCAGATACTCTGGGTTTTGCTCCCCACCCCTACGCTCAAGCTTCTGATAACTGACTGAGCCTGGGGTTCTCAGGCAGCTCAAGTAGGAAATGAAGTTAAAGTTCTGATCAAGGTCATGTGATTATTTATCTGACATGTGAGGGAGGACAGAGTCCATGCTTCCAAAGGGTAAACAATAAGCTGGCTTTGGGAAACATCTGGTCACCTTTGCTCTAGTCCCAAAGCCCTGGGTATCCTGGTTCTGGGCCAGGTAACACATTCTTCAAAGTAGGGGCAATGTTGGGTCCAAGGATTCTGGCTGATTTGATATCTAGGGTTCAACTTGATAACCTGTCACCTACAGACTGGCTAATGTTGGTAGAATCCCCACCAGAGGTAGAAGGGTTACCTCAGAAATTGGGCGATGCGTCCCATGACAGCCCCAGCTCCTGGCTCAAGTACATTGCCTGTAGATAGAAACCTTATTCAGTACCAAGCAGTGGTCTGCATACTGAGGTTCAGTTGTGAGTTCCAGAAAGGAGATATTCCAGACCTTTCTTCCGGATCACTTTAGGATTTCCTCAGATTCTTGTAGAGCTATAGAAGTTCAGAGTCTGGAAAATGGGGAGCTAGCTACCCAACAGCTTGTCATCTACCAACCCAGTAATGGAGGGTCAAGGCATGCTCCTCTAAATCACAGGCTTGTGGGGGTATTGGGGGGTGCTTGCCTGGTAACAGGAGAGACTAGGGTAAGAGACACAATGCAAAGTCTGAAGGCTGAGGGAAGCGGGGCTGTGGGTGAGAGAAGTGAGAGTCTGCAACTGCTCACCTCCCCTAGTGTCCTCCTTCAAGCCCTGCGTCACTGCAGGGACGAGGGACAGGCTGGCACCTCGGGACACTACACTATGTCCTAGCTCAGGGAAAGAGCAGGGGTTAGGGCAGGGTGGGAAGTGTGTCCGTGTAGGGTTTTCTCACTTCCTGGAAGCTCCAGGAACATCTTGGCTTTAGAGCAATGATTCTCAACCATATAAATGCTGTGGTGACCCCCAACCATAAAATTGTTTTTTATTGCTACCTCAGAATTGTAATTCCACTACTGTTATGTATCAGATATCTGTGTTTTCCTGTGATCTTAGGCGAACCCTGTAAAAGGGTCCTTAGAACATCCCACTTAAATCGGTAGTATCTGTAGTCTTGCTCAGTGAAACCCAGGTTCTCAGTGAGAAGGAATGGCTCCAGGGAGGAGGGCGGCTGGATAAGGACCGGTGCCGGACCCGCAGGGGAGCTACCCACGAAGATGTCTCCCAGCTGCTCAGGCTTTAGCTTCACGTCCTGGAGAACCGCGGTCAACACGGCCGACAGAAGCTCGTCGGGGGTGGTGTCCTGCAGGGCGAGGCGCAGCAGCGGTGAGACCAGCTCCCCGCATTCTCTCATCTGGGGACTTTGCGGTCACCGGACCCCCGTGGGCAGGATCCCACCCACGCTGACCGCCTTCTGCTCCCCTCGGCCGCCTGAGGGGGCCTCACCTTGAAGCCGCCGCGGCTGGCGCGGCCGATGGGAGTGCGCCGTCCGTGCACCACCACCACGTCGGAGGCCGAGGCCTGCGGGAAGCCAGAGGCGCAGGGCGCAGCTTGCAGCGCGGAGCTCGACTCGGGCCGGCCGGCTAGGTGGCCCAGCACTACCTGCAGCCGATGCATCGCGGAGGTGGGTCCCACAGATTCGCTTAGGCTCTGAACACAGAGCTTTATGAACAGAAACGATGGCAGGCGCAGGCGCAGGACAGCCCTCTACCTCGCGAGGCCTGAAAGTGGATCAAAACCCGGGCAGAATAATACTGAGAATGGTGGATGGAGTCTTTAAAGGGTCCGCCCACCCCTAGACACAACCAATTAGATTAAGGGAAGTCTGCTCGAGGGCCGCCCACCCACCCCTTGCCCCAGAGCCCCGCCCAATGCCGGTCCTAAGAGTCTCTTTCTACTCAAAGCTCCGCCCGCCAATCCTACGGAGGCCAATCAAAATACGCACTCTTAATCCTCCCCTAGAAAAGCAGACTGGAAACTAAAGTTTGCACAACGTTTTGTAGACACACGGAAAGGAGACTCCCCAAACTTCTGGTTTCCTAAGATGAACTCAGCCTCAAGGGAGTCCCTCCCCTTGAGCGCATCGCGCAGCAGCGTGAAAGGCGGAGCCCGGCCCATGGCTTCTCCCTTTGTTGGGCTAGGCAGAAAAGACACTCTTGTCTTCCATCAAAATTTGCTGCTCCCGTCCTGGGACCCAAAACCCAGAAAATCCGAGGACCTACATAATGTTGAGGCACCTAGTTCAGCCTCAACCGGGTTGGGCTGTCACAGAAGCCCTCTCAGAAAACAAAGTCATTTTGGGTTCTCGGCTGGTGTGAAGAAACAATTTTACTAAGGTGCTGAATGGCAGGCAGGTATGCACCACATGTCTTAAGCCTGTTCTACGTCTGTTTGGAATAATGCCATTAGTGTCCACATTCCCCTAATTGTACTAAGCCCGGGGGAGGGGGGCTGGGGACCCAGTATTGTAGATTGACACCTAAGTATGTTAACCAAGTGAATTAACGAAAACAATCTTCTTTGGGTCTAGACTCAACGTTAAAGAGTAAGAGATAGGTCCGCGTGTTTTTTGAAGACCCCTAAAGGCAGTGCTGTGTGTCTCAGATAACAAGGGACAGGATGCCCCAAATCCCAATTTTCAGGCAAGGACTTCCCCTTTAAAAAGCAGAGTCACCACAAGTGACCCCAGATGGCTAAAAGTAGACTGAGCCTTCAGGCTATTACTTCCGAAGCCAATCTGTCTCTTCCCACTCTATTACCAGAATATAGATTACTATACGGAAGGGCTGTAACGCCTTCAAGTTCTAAGCAAGGCTGATTCACCTCACCACGAATAGCCATCACTACTAGATCGCTCAGGACAGGTCGGTGGGCCAAGGCAGATGTCAGAGGCAGTTTTTATAAGTTCTCACACCTCCGAGGGGAGGAGAGCAAAGGTTAGAAACGCAAGTGGATTGACTTCCAGGTTGCGTTGTGGCTCGGGATTCCAGACTCTAGCAAAGGGCGGAGCTTCTCGGAAAGCGAAAGAAGGAGGGGCTGGCAGGAGACTTAAGGGAAGTAGGAAGTCCGACCAGCGAGCATACCAGACAGCACCGGAGCCCAGGGTTGCCTGCCATGTCTGCGGGAAGCCCCCGCGTGGGATCCGTGTCCCTGGACTCCTCCATGTTCTCCATACCCTTGGTGGCACTCAACGTGGGAGTGAGACGCCGCCTCTCGCTGTTCTTGAACGTTCGGACGCCGGTGGCAGCCGACTGGACCTTGCTGGCAGAGGAGATGGGCTTCGAGTACTTGGAGATCCGAGAGCTGGAGACACGCCCGGATCCCACTCGCAGTTTGTTGGATACTTGGCAGGGACGCTCTAGCGCGTCGGTCGGCAGGCTGCTAGAGTTGCTGGCCTTGTTAGACCGTGAGGATATACTGAAGGAGCTGATGCCCCGCATCGGTGAGGAAACATGCTTTCTGGCCTTGTGCCAATGGTCGACGGCGCTGGTCTTGGCGTGTTAATCTTGCTTCATTTTTCTGGGGTGTGCTAGGGAGGCAGAGAGTGACAGTCGAATTTTCTGTCGGTATGCAGGACAGCATAGGGATTGGGAAAGGGGTCAAAAACCCTGAGATAGAGAAAGGATGTGGAAACAGTCTAGGCAAAGACCTTCAGTTGGACCAGGAGACAAGATCTGCTTCTCAGTTGTGTCGGGATCAACAGGACAAGTAAAGGACTAAAACCACTCTGTTACTCACTGGTACTCAGCACAATGCCTCCCCCCCACCACACACACACAGTGAGGTACACCTTGCTATAAATGGGGGTCACCATTCTCACTGAGCACTAACTGGGTGCCTGAGCCCTTTGACATTCAATCCCTCGCTGCTCCGGTTGCCCTGCACCCTGCAAGATGCCCAATTTGGCACCATTCTCTAGAGCCTTAGAAAGGGGAGTCGGGATGAAGGGTCAGAGAGGCAGACTTTGGAGTCCTCCCAGATGTCCATTTTGGGAGAGTCAGAAAGCGGGTGTTAGTTTGTAGAGCCGTCCATGGCACACCAGTGGCTGGAGAAGGCTCAGAGCCCATGGCACAAAGACAGGATTCTGAGTACAGCAGCAGCCTGGGGCACCGGAGGAGATTCTACACCCTGTCTCTTCTCCACAGAGGAGGACTGCCAGAAATACATAAAGAAGCAGCAGGAGCAGGAGTCCGAGAAGCCCTTACAGGTGGCCAGAGTGGAAAGCAGTGTGCCACAAACAAAGGAGCTGGGAGGCATTACCACCCTTGATGACCCCCTGGGTAAGGGCCCAGTCTTGTTCCCCTGGGTAGAATAAGTGGGCCACAGCCCCAGACATGTAACATGCAGAGGGCATGGATACTGGAAGCAGATGGATGGACCTGGGACCTTGGGCAAGCTGCTCATTCTGAGCCTTGGTTTCCCCATCTAAGAAATTGGGATAGCAGTCCTGTTTCAGAGTGGCTCTGAGACTGTAATGGCATGCCTCTATCATAGTTAATCCAGGTTTCATCTGGGAGGGAGTTATCTTTTCACTGGCAGGAAGGGCTTGTGTATGACATCACTCTGGGATGGGTGCAGGCCCAGGTTCCCTTGATGGAAGACTCCAGGTTGGGCTCCTTCCAGCCTTCTGCAGAAGGCTGATTGTTTCCCTTGTCCCCATCCTCAGGACAAACTCCGGAGCTTTTTGATGCCTTTATCTGCTACTGCCCCAGTGATATTGAGTTTGTGCAGGAGATGATCCGGCAACTAGAACAGACAGACTATCGGCTTAAGCTGTGCGTGTCCGACCGTGACGTCCTGCCGGGCACCTGTGTCTGGTCTATTGCCAGTGAGCTAATTGAGAAAAGGTAGGTTAGGCATCTAAGAGGGTAGTGGGTGAATGCATGAAACCCAGAAGTCCAGATGCTAGGATTCTCCTGCTAGCTGGGCTCTGACCAGCCTGGGTAATATGGTCCTTCCTGACACCATCCTCTGAAGGAAGTCATCGCAGTGCCTGAACTCTGCCACTCTCCCTCAGGTGTCGCCGCATGGTGGTGGTGGTTTCTGACGATTATCTACAGAGCAAGGAATGTGACTTCCAGACCAAGTTTGCTCTCAGCCTGTCTCCAGGTAAGCTTAGATCTGCTTTGGTCAACGAGAGTGAGGAGGTAGAACCTTAAGATGCTAGTCCAGGAAAGCACTACAGATCTCTAAGGATGTACCTGTGTACTTCTTTATGTAATGGATACGTACCATGGGTACCTAGCTGGTGGAAAGCTGGTGTTATGTTAGCCTGTGCTTTAGGGACTGAGCCTGCCCCACCACAGGGCCCCACCTGGTCCTAATACCACATCTTTTGGCCTGCAGGTGTCCAACAGAAGCGACTGATCCCTATCAAATACAAGGCGATGAAGAAGGACTTTCCCAGTATCCTGAGGTTCATCACTATCTGCGACTATACCAACCCTTGCACCAAGTCCTGGTTCTGGACCCGCCTTGCCAAGGCTTTGTCCCTGCCCTGAAGATGACCCAGGGAGCCCTAGGTCTGTCAGTCTGTCTGTGTTCTTCTGCTTGCCTCTTCTGACATTGTAGGGATAAGCTTGTGGTCCATTCCTCCCTAGACATCTGCCGTAGCCAGATGGACATCATCTGGACACCATCTCTCAAGTCCTTATGGAACTGGTGACTGCAAGTGGCATTATTACTTGCCAGGTTGCCAGCCAGAACAGTGTTTATCGGGGCTGAATGAGTCTAAGTGGAAGACTCGTTGAGCTACGTCTCAGCCATCTTTGACCTCAGTGTCTCCTCCTGAGAAACAGGATATGGAGATGAGGCATGGAAATGTTGAGGCACTGGTCTGGCTATCCTAGAAGACACAGTCTGGGCTGAAGGGGAGCTGAAGGACCACATACTGGCTGTTAAAGGGACCACAGGCTTGCCAGGACAGCTGCTTCCCCCTTAAACTCCCTTTCCTCCTCCCACAGGGCAGAGATGAAGATGAGCTGACTTGGAGCCGGATTCTCTGATGCTGTCTCGTCTGCATCTTTGACTGCCCTCAGGCTCAGCCCATGTTCAGTGGTGACTGGCCTGCGCAACTGGGACTGCCTTTCATTCCCACCCACCCATGCCTGTGCACACATCTCAGTTTTGCCTTGCTTGAGGTGGGATCCTGTCCTCTGACATGCCTATGAGCTGGGTCACTAGGACCACAAGGACAACGTCATCGGGGAAGCTTCCTCCCTGGCTCACCAACATGAAGGCTTTCTACCAACTTTCTGTACCTCAATACTTGCTTTGTTAACAAGCAGCAAACACACAAAAAAACATTCCCTCCCCAGTGGCTGAAGGCACGTGGCCCCATATAGTCTTGTTCATGTAGATGCGTGTAAGTCCATACATGCTCCCCCATTCACACAGGCATCTACATACATGTGTTTCCTTTGGGACAGCTCCTAAGAATAGCTGACTGGAAGAGTTCTACTATCAAGGGGGCTTGGCCATCTCCCTGCACAAAAATGGGGTGCCTTTGCTACAGCGCCTATAATTCCAGCATTTGGGAGATAGAGGCAGGAGAATCAGGAGTTCAAGGTTATCCTTGGCTACACACCAAGTTTAAGGTCAGCCTGGGCTACATGAGAACCTATCCCCACCCCCAGCCCCCAAAAGAAGAAAAAGATGAGGGCACTGTTGATTTCTCCTCTCTTCTCTCCAGTCATTGAAAGCAAAGTCTAAAAAGGCCCCAAACACATTTGGGCCTTTAGCAAACTGAAGATAAAAAAGGAGAAGCTGTTTGGTGTCACCCCACAAACCAGCTGCAGGCTCAGCTGTTTTCTTCCCAGAAGTACTGTTTGCATATTTCTCTCAAGTTCTCTAGCACAGAGACAATGTCTTGGTCTCTCTCAGGGCACACCCCAGGGTCCTGAGAAAATGGGTCTCACCTCAGTGTCTGGGGGAGGAATGGAGACCTCTTTGCACAGTCTCATGGGGCATTTCAATGCTTGATGTCGAGCATTTTAAAGCAGCCTGGGGAAAGTATCTCCTACACCTGTTTTATAGGTTATTTTGGGAGTGTCAATAGAGAGAAAGGCTCACTTTTGTACCTTGTACTTCTATATGTGAAATTTAAAATAAAAAGTATTTTATTTTGAGAAAGTGTACTTGTGACTGTATGTGTGTTAAGGTATTTGGAAGCAGAGAGGTAGGCTATGAGCTTGTAGCATAAGAGAAGCCGCTCTATAATGTGGTGTCTCCCGCCACTTCCAGATGGCTGAGCCCCAGCCTCGTGGGCTTGGGCTTCATCAGTGAGCAGATGGAGCCAGAGGTATCATCCTCAGCTCCAGAAACCTGCTTCCACCCAGCAGCCTGAGTCTTTCTTACTTAAAGTATATCCTGGCCCTGGTATGCAGTGTCAGGGATTGAACCCAGGGTCCATGTTAGGCAAACAGTGTCATCTGAGCTGTATTCTCAGAACACCATCTATCCCTTGATGATGGTGTCACACATATCCAGCCATTGGATGGCCAAGTGCTATACACGCAACACTAATGTTTCGTTTGTAGTCTTCAGATAGGAGGAGATCGTATGAGGAGTGGAAGAACTTTGATCACTTTCCAACTTTCTCAAGACCTGTAATTATGTCAAGGTAGAAAGTTTTAGAGCCAGGTAAGGTAGTGTGCCTATGGTTCTAGCTACTTGTGAGACTGAGGCAGGAGGACTGTTTGAGCACTACAGTTTAGGAATCATAGGGCATTCTGTCAGAAAAAGGGTTTAAAAGTTGTTGACTTTTTTTTTTTTTTTTTGAGACAAGGTCTCTCTGTAGGTCTGGCTGTCCCAGAACTTGCTATGTAAAGCAGACTGGCCTCAAACTCACAGAGATCTCTGCCTGCCTCTGCCTCCCAAGTGCTGGAATTAAAGACTTATGTGTCACCACACCCAGTACTTTAATTTCTAAAGGAACATTTGTTGTTTCTGCATCTCTGAAAATACCTGTATTTCCAATCACCACTGCAATTTCAAAAACTTGCTCTTTTCAGGATCTGTTTGTTCCATGAGGCCAGGCCAAGGCAGATTATAAACGCTAATCATGCTCTGATCTAAAGGAAATTAGACAGCAGTAAAAGAAGCAAGACACAAACGCAGGAAAGTCAGAACCACCCAGGAACCAGGTAATGGAGCCCTGGGCAGCAGGTATGCTGGCCGGACCAAAGGCATGTATCCTCCATGTCCTGAAGACGGGGCTCTGAAAGGTGGTGGAGGTGACAAAGCAAACCCTAAGCTGGGAGAAGTACTAAGGGAAAGATCTAAGCGAGAGGCGTATGTCGGATGGAGAATAGAACTGTCAGATAAGACCTGTGGGGCTCAGCTGAGATGACTGCAGCCACAGACCTCAGGCTGCAGAAGGCTTCGGTGTGGGCCATAGGGAGTACTACACTGAATCCGGTTGGGAGGAGCAGAGGAGTGGCTGCCTGTAAGGTGCATCTGGCAAGTGGAAAGGCAGGGTTGTTGCATCTGCGTTCAGGAAGCTGCTTGAAGGAGGATGAGAACGGAAGTGGTGGTGAGCTGGCCTTGACTCCGTAGTCCCCACACTTCCTCTTTCCTTGGATCACACCCCACTGGCCTCATTCTCGAATACCCAGGATTGCTGCACATCTCGGTTTTG
The DNA here is from genome assembly GCA_021653895.1 of Mastomys natalensis. Classification (NCBI taxonomy): domain Eukaryota; kingdom Metazoa; phylum Chordata; class Mammalia; order Rodentia; family Muridae; genus Mastomys; species Mastomys natalensis. The sequence goes on along the minus strand of JAJTUV010000008.1, from coordinate 1,728,462 downwards.
AGGCAGCCGCATTTCAAGTGCCCAGTTGCTACATGTGGAAAGTTTCCACGCGACTGTCTTACTTTGAAACCTGGCTACTGACCCCTGAGCCTGTAGCATCAACATCACCTCCCCTGTTAGATACGAGGCCTCTCTATGTTGGGAGGTGGTACTGGAAAGATAATTTATCAGGATGCCCGTGCTTTTTAATCTCTTAAAAGACTTTTGATTTTATGTATATGAGTATTTTGTCTGCATGTTTGCACGTGTATCACATGCATGCCTGGAGTCCACAGAGATCAGAAGAGGGTGTTGAAGCCCTTGGAACTTGAGTTATAAATGGTTGTCAGCCACCAAAGGTTGTGGGTGCTGGAAACTGGATGTGGGTCCTCTCCAAGAACAACAAGTGCTCCTAACCACTGAGCCAACTTTCCAGCCCAGAACTCCAGTACCTGAGAGGAGAGTCCTTAGGTGTCAGGATCCAGCCTCCACAAAGGATCAGAGTTCTCAACTAAAAGCAGGGAAATCTGGAAGGCACATAATAAACAGACATAGACCGCTTCTTGGATACAAACTGACAGGCAATTTTTCAAGGCTTAAAGCTATTCTCACTTCTCTCTCTGCTCTGCTTTCTTTTTTTTTTTTTTTTTTTTATCTCACTCACTCGCAGCTTGAGGCTGCACACACTCTACATTCTCTTGTGTGCTCTGCTTTTCTCCTGTGTGCTTTTCCTTTCTCGGACTCCCACATTCCTACACACCTCTGTGCGTTCCCTTTCACTCACACACACTCTTCACACACACCTCACATTCTCTCTTCACTCACTCTTTACATGCTCAGTCGCTTTTCTCTTGCCTTAGGCTTTTATTGATACTACAAAAGCAGGTAGAAAAAAAAAAAAAGACATTGTGTAATCATTGTCAAAGCAAATGCAAAAGACTAACCACATCCCACAAAGAATCAAGAATTACAATTGTTCCCCAAAATTTCAAGCTTCCTGTAGACCCAGGCCTTTGTCCAATATAATAATAATTGCAAACTTACCATTATTTAAACTTTAACTTCTAACTTATTATATTTCAGAGCTCCGAGGTCAGCTACTTGCATGTTCCTGTGAAGCTCTAATGATAAATGACATGGGCAAAGCTGCCAGTCAGTGGCCAGAAACAGTCAAGTTAACCCTTAACTCAGTAGTTCTGCTAGCTTTCTGCTTCTGTACATTGCACATACTGACTCTCCTAAGAGTCCTAGTGTTTTGACTTAGTTTTACTGATATATAATTTTATGTATTCTATACTTGCTTATCCAGGAACTACTCTTAAATGTAGTATAAAGCTTATTTCATAACTTCAATAGTTTTTCCTTTCTTGAGGTCCCAATATTGGCTCTGTTTCATTTTCTAATAATTTCTTCAAACCTTCTTGGCAAGTCAAGCATTAATCTGGAACTACCATTGTGCAGTTATTGCATTGTTTCTAAGATGAGAGCACACAGCATGCACCTGGGCCATTAGGACTGTGCTGTGCTGTGCCGGATGCTTCAATTTTTAATTGTTTAAGAGTCATTACATCAAGGAACATCTAGTTTCACAGAATTCACCAGAGCAGAAGGAGAAAGAAATAGGAAAGTCAGATATAATAGAATAATTATATACACCAAGGTCAACTGAAAAGCCATCACACACAAATGAAATCTCTACAGCCATTGTCAGGGCTAAGGTTAGGAGAAATGGGAACAACTGTTTTTTTACAAAGAGCTGCCACAGGCTACTGAGCTGTCTCCATCCCAGCCTGCTGCTGGTAGTCCCTGTCATAGTATGCTGTCCCCAACATCTGACCAACATCCTTGAGGTTCTATGCTCACTCTCATCTACCAGGATGAGTAAATAAGAGAGGGATTTCTGTTTTTCAAGTTGCTTTTTTTTTTCTTCACAGATTTTTTATCATAGCACTGAGTTAGGGTTTTACTGCTGTAAACAGATACCATGACCAAGGGATCTCTCTCTTCTCTCTCTCTCTCTCTCTCTCTCTCTCTCTCCTCGCTCTCTCTCTTTGATATTTTAATTTTTTATTGATATTTTCTTTTTCTTTTTTCTTTTTTAGGTTTTTCCAGACAGGGTTTCTCTGTGTAGCCCTGGCTGTCCTGGAACTCACTCGGTAGACCAGGCTGGCCTCGAACTCAGAAATCCACCTGCCTCTGCCTTCCGAGTGCTGGGATTAAAGGCGTGCACCACCACCGCCCAGCGGTATTTTCTTTATTTCAAATGTTATACCCTTTCCTGATTCTCTGGAAACCCCCTATTCCATGCCCCCTCCCCCTACTTCTATGAGAGTGCTCCCCCCCCACCCACTCCTGTGCCTCCTCCCTGGCATTCCCCTAGACTGGGGCATTGAGCCTTCACAGGATCAAGGGCCTCTCCTCCCATTGATGCCCAACAGGGCCTTTCTCTGCTATATATGCGGCTGGAACCATGGGTCGCTCCATGTGTACTCCTTGGTTGGTGGTTTAGTCTCTGAGAGCTCTGGGGGTTCTGATTGGTTGATATTGTTGTTCTTCCTATTGGGTTGCAAACCCTTTCAGCTCCTTCAGTCCTTTCTCTAACTCCTCCATTGAGGACCCCAAGCTCAGTCCAATGGTTGGCTGTGAGCATCCGCCTCTGTATTTGTCAGGCTCTAGCAGAGCCTCTCAGGAGACAACTATACCAAACTCCTGTCAGCATGTACTTCTTGTCATCCATAATAGTGTCTGCATTTGGTAACTGTGTATGGGACAGATCCCTAGGTGGGGCAATCTCTGGATGGCCTTTCCTTCAGTCTCTGCTCTACACTTTGTTTCTGTATTTGTTCCCATGAGTATTTTTCCCCCTTTCTAAGAAGAACCGAAGCACCCACACTTTGGTCTTCCTTTTTCTTGAGTTTCATGTGGTCTGTGAATTGTATCTTATGTATTCTGAGCTTTCGGGCTAAAATCTACTTATCAGTGAGTGCATACTATGTGTGTTCTTTTGTGATTGGGTTACCTCACTCAGGATGATATTTTCTAGTTCCATCAAGGATTTTGCCTAAGAATTTCATGAAGTCATTGTTTTTAATAGCTGAATAGTACTCCATTGTGTAAATGTACCACATTTTCTGTATCCATTCCTCTGTTGAAGGACATCTGGGTTCTTTCCAGCTTCTGGCTATTATAAATAAGGCTGCTGTGAACATAGGGGAGCTTGTGTCCTTGTTATATGTTGGAGCATCTTTTGGGTATATGCCCAGGAGTGGTATAGCTGGGTCCTAAGGTAATACTGTGTCCACTTTTCTGAGGAACCATCAGACTGATTTCCACAGTGGTTGTACATTAGTGTACATAAATGTATCCTTATAAGGCAACTCTTATGAGGATAACATTTAATTGGGGCAGGCTTACAGGTTCAGAGATTCAATCCATTATCATTTAGGTGGGAGCATTGTGCAGGAGGAGCAGAGAGTTCTGCATCTTCATCTGAAAGCTGCTAGGAGAAGACTGGCTTCCAGACAGCTAGGAGGAGGATCTTAAAGTCCATGCCCACAAGGACACATTTCCTCTAACAAGGCCACACCCACTTCAGCAAGGCCACACCTCCTGATAGTGCCACTCCTTGGACCAAGCATATTCAAACCACCACACTGAGAGAAATAAGTAATGCAGTAGGCTCCTCAGTGATTCCAGGTGGAGAAGCCCTGACCCATACATCAGCATCAACAGTCTTCTTCAGGCTGTGTATTATGATGTCCTCAACACTAGCTCCCACCTTCTGAGTACATGACTTGGCTAAGTCATATGCCCTAACTATGGTCAGTGAAGCCTCTGGAAGATTCCAGGGTGCTGAGCACAAAAGGCTGAGTTCTGAGGTCTTGGAGCACAGACCTGTGAAATGGAGGCGAGCTGGTGGCAGCACTTGGGAGCCCTGTGTCAAGCCTTGCTGCTTGAGTTTTCAGACATATAAACCAGCAAATGCTCTATGTATTTAAAGAAGTCTAGGTGGTGTGCAAATCATGAATTTTCTCTGTATCTCTTCCTCTTGTCCTCCATTGGGCTCTATGCCTTAAGATACTGACAGACCGCCAGCCTGGTCTACAGAGTGAGTTCCAGGACAGCCAGGGCTACACAGAGAAACCCTGTCTTGAAAAACCAAAAAAAAAAAAAAAAAAAACCTTGGACAGACCTTGGAAGACTGTGGTTGATGGTGTCATTTATTTCTCATTGGTATCTGACGCAGTAATTGGTACTGGGAATGGGCTGAAGATGGGATTCTGGAATGGAGTTGATCACATATGTTCCATTGGAAAGTGATGACCTGGTAATCCACAGGAAGCATTATTATCAAAAAAAACTAGACTACACCAGAGGTACAGGGGGTGGGCAAGTCAGCCTATCTGAGCACCAGCGCCAGAAGCTACCTGCTACACTGATCCATCAAGTTGGACTGGTACCTCAGGTTCCCATTGTGCAATGGAAGTGTTATATGCTGATCTTGTTCAAAGGCACAGGGATGTGTTCTTACCCACAATCCCACTGCCTGTGTCTCCACTCATGCCTTTAAAGGAACACGCTTCATCAGTCAGTGGAGGAAAAGAAAGCACAGGTTTTATTCAGAGAGGAATCTGACAGCTCTTGTATGCAGCCAACTATGGAGTGGCTTGAGAAGCCAGCAGTGGAGGGCTGACTTTGGTGGACAGCATTGCTTCAGGTGGAGATCCAGTGTGGGATGTAAAACCAGGCCAGGAAGTTTGGTAAGGTAGAGCAGGTTGAGACCCTGAGACTTGGCATGGCCTAAGTCAGGAGTCTGCCAGAGAGCTGACAGTTGCCTAAGCCTCAGGTGTGTGCCCACTGAATCTCCAGGTCTCAGACTGCTCTACCTTACTAAACTTCCTGGCATGGTTTTATGTCCACAGTCCAGATCTGATTTACTCATGGGTAGCGACAATGGGTAGGTACGTCAGCTGGTCAGGGATTTGGAAAGGACAGACTCACAAAGACCAATGACAAGGAGGGCAAGGGGAAAAGGTCTGTACTGTAGATGGATTGCTCACAGTGTCCCACTTAGATGCTCATCTAGTGGCATTTCTTGGGGAAGACTCTCAGGCATCAGGAGAGTAAGTTGGACAACTCCACCTGGAAACATCAGCTGGTCTCATCCTCAGATGTGCTAGTATTTGCTCTTAGGTCCATTTACAAAGACATCATAGTGCCAGGAGAAGGGACTGTGATGGCATTATCACATAGATTTCTCTTTGGTTAAAGAGGTGGACATTTAGTCAGAAGCAATCAAATAAGGGGGGCTGGAGAGATGGCTCAGCGGTCTAGAGCACCATTGTTCGTGTGGAGGATCCAGGTTTGATTTCCAGCATACACATGATGGCCCAACCATCCATAACTTCAGTTCCAGGGAATCCAATCCCCTCTTATGGCCTCTGTGGGCCATATACACGGTGCACATACATACATGCAGCCTTTCAGATACCCATACATATAAAATAAAGTTAATGAGTCTTAAGAAAAAGGAATGAAAGGATAGATTTTGGTAGGTCAGGAAGAAAATGAGTGAGATATTCCAATAAGGAGTAATCTGGAAGAGTTAGCTTAATCTTAAGGACAGTTGTTTTTCTGAGGTGAAGTCATGGGAGTTGAGCCTTGAAGTGAGTCTGAAGAGTTTAGGGAAGATCCTCTCACAGCTCCCCTACAGAGGGATGAGAAAATGTGAAGGCTCTGAGGAGAGAAGGGACTGGATAAGGACTAAAAGGAAGGCCCTTGTGGATCTCAGGGACCTAGAAGGAAGGTCCCCATGCATCTCAGGGACCTAGAAGGAAGGCCTCCATGGATCTCAGGGACCTTCCCATTTTGTCTTATTTTATCTAAGAATTTATTGTGTAAGCCAAGCCTTGAGCTTGCTGTCTAGCCAAGAACTTTGAACTTCAGATTGTTCTGCCCCAGTGCAGGGATTAGAGGGTCGAATCAGTTGGTTTTGTGTCAACTTGACACAGCTAGAGTCATCAGAGAGGAAGGAGCCTTGGTGAGCCTCCATAAGATCCAGCTGTAGGGCAGTTTTTTCTATTAGTGATCAGTGGGGGAGGGCACAGCCTATTGTGGGTGGTGCTATTCCTGGGCTGGTGGTCCTGGGTTCTATAAGTAAGCAGGCTGAGCAAGCCAGGGAAGCGAGCTTGGGGGAGCAAGCCAGTGAGCAGCATCCCTCTGAGGCCTCTGCATCAGCTCCTGCCTCCAGGATCATACCCTGACTTCTTTCAGTGATGAACAGTGATGTGGAAGTGTAAGCCAAATAAACCCTTCTCTCCACAACATGTTTTTTGGTTGTGGTGTTTTGTCCCAGCAACAGAAACACCGAGACAAGGACTGTGCTACCATGCCTGGGTTCCTCTGTTTGTCTGATGGTGCTCTTAGTTTGTTTCTACCTTCGTTGAGAGTCCTTTACGCTATTTTTTATATGGCTGTGGTATATTTCTGCTGCTATACAGTCCCAGTTATCTTGATAGTTTCACATTTTACTTGTGCGGTTTCCTTACTTCCTCATTCTTTAAAATGTTGCTGTAGGTATTCTTGGATATGTTGCTTAAAATACATGCACAAGAGTTTATCTTGGTTGTAGACTGTACAGTGGAGTTTGGGGTTTGGAGCAGAAGTATGGTCTTTACTTTGCCAAGATAATCAAACTGTTTTTCAAAGGTCTTCATCAATTCACATTCCAATTAGCCAAGGATGACACACACACACACACACACACACACACACACACACTCACACACTTAAGGCCAGTGTCTCAGTCAGTCCAGCCCAGCCCAGCCCATCCTGTTCTGGAACTTGCTATATGCTGCTGTGATTAAAAATGGTCAAAAAGCAACTTGGAGAGGAGATGGTTTATTTGTCTTAGAGAGTTATTTATCATGGAGGGAAGCCAATGCAGGAACTCAAGACAGGAATCTGGGGCAGAAACAGAAGCAGAGGCCATGGGAATGATGCCACAGTAAACATCATAATGTTTGATTTATTATCTATTGAGATGGTCTCATGTAGGCCAGGCTGACCATGCATTCATTCACTTATGTAGCTGAGGGTGACCTTGCTCTCTTGCCTCCATGTCTCAACTCTGGTCTCAACTCTGGGATTACAAGAATCTGTCATTATGGCCAGCTTTTTTTTTTTTTTTTTTAAAGATTTATTTATTTATTTTATGCACGTGAGTACATTGCTTTCTTCAGACATACCAGAAGAGGGCACTAGACCCTATTACAGATAGTTGTGAACCACCATGTGGTTGCTGGTTGCTGGGAATTGAACTCAGGACTTCTGGGAGAGCAGTCAATGCTCTTAACCACTGAGCCATCTGTCCAGCCCCATGCCCAGCTTGTTTTTGAGCACAATGAATATAGGGTGCATGAGAATGAGTTCCTGAAAGTAGGAGGGGTGCAGAGGGAGGAGTAAAGTAGGCTTTAAGGCCTACTAAACCTGTAACAGGTACTGTTTGCAACACTGACAGCACCTAGGAAGCGGCCGCCCACCTATTTCCCATTTTGTGTTCAATTAGCCTGAACTAATTAAGCTGCTGTGGTGCAAGGCTGGAAGAAGCTGGCACTCCTCTCTAGTTCAGAGCCCAGTATGATGCTGAGAGTCCACTGTGGGCATGGACTCATTATTTCTCCCCTACAATCCCCTTTACACCTACCCTGCATTTCCAAAGTGTCTGTTCCTGTGGACATTTATGATCTGAACTCACCAAGATGGCAGTCCCTCACTAGGCTCCAGATTCCTAGCTTATGTGTGTTCATGTTGTTGATCAACAAACACTGTGACCTAACATGTTCTTTTGTAGGGTATTATGCCAACCACACAGCAGAGAGTACGCCTGAGTGGGGTATGGTTGTTGTTTCTTCTTGTCAGAATGGATGACATCACATTGCATGTGACATGTAATAAGGACTCTGGGAGGGATAGATCCAGCAGTCTATAATTGGTCCCTGGGCTGATAGGGAATTGAGAAAAACAGCTCACGACAGAGACATAACATTGTGCTTTTAAAAAATATATTCATAGGGGTGGCGCTGTAGCTCAGTGGTTTAGTTCCTACCCAGGATTTGTGAAGTCTTAGGTTCAATCCCTGGTACTGCCAGAAAGGGGAAAAAAAAATCAGATCCCTCATAGTGGTTACCCACTAATTTCTAGACTTTCAAAGCAGTTTTACTTAAGCCTGTAAACCTTGAATTCCTATAATTACATAACTATGTGCTGATTATCCAAGACATCACTGGTCTTGAAATCTGTCTTTCCCTCTCCATTCTGCAGGTGCTAATGGCAAAACTCAGGACAGGCAGCTGCTTAAGTGAGACAGCATGGATATTCTTTTACATCTGGTTTCTCAGTCCAGGGATAGATGGTGGTAGGTCATGTTCTTTGGCCTGTTGCAGAGTTTCTTTTCTGAGAGTCTTGGTACATGAAACACATCTGCAGCTGCCTGTGTGCTCTCTGACTCCACAAGAATGTTTTTCCAGGCACTGAGCTGTGGAGAAGTGTGGGAGAGTTAACACTGTAAGGGCAAAAATATTCCTGGTTAATATCTCACCTTTCTTTTCCCCTCCTCTCTTGTGGTCCTGAGGATTGGCCTTCATGAATGCTAGGCTAGTAAGAATGGTACTGTCAGCCACAATCTCAGCCCCTTCCTTGTCTCTGGTCTCTTAATTCAACAATTTTGAGATACGTTCTGTAGTTTGTTTTATTGCTTGCTTCCTTCCTTTCTTCCCCTAGACAGCATCTCTGTGTAGCCCTGGTTGTCCTGGAACTCACTCTGTAGATCATGCTGGTTTGGAACCCAAGAGATCTACCTGCCCCATCTCCTGAGTGCTGGGAATAGAGACATGTGCTATCACTGTCTGGCTATGTTCTGTGGTATTTTAGGTTACACTTAGAAGAATGAAGCCCATCACCTACACACTAACCCTTCATTAATGCACCCAGTAACAAGTATCCTTCCCTTCCCTCAATTCTTTCATTCTATAGAGAGCCTCTTCAGGTTGCCTCTAAATATACTTTGCACTCAAATTCTGGTCTCAGAACCTGATTTGGTAGGACGGGATCTGAACTGACACAGGGATGCCTTTGAGAATATGGGAAAAACTGATTCTCCTCCTGGGAAAAATATACCATACTCTCAAGAAACCAGGGTGGGATGTGGTGAATTTTTGATAGAAGGACCAGGGTCCAGAACCATTCCACATTTCCTTTCCTCTCTTCCTCCTCTCTTCCTCTAAATGATTATCAAGAGTCACAAGCATAAGTGGAAGAAAACCATAATTCTATTAATAGTTTTAGAAATATTTAAAACTACCTATTTTAAGTACACTTTATATAGCTGGCTCCCTAACTATTTTGCTATCACAGTATATCTTTCCTGTACGGTGCTTTATGAGTTATAATTATTTAACTATTAACTTATATGTTACTGTTTACTACAAAATCTCCATACTTCAGAAAAAAAAAAGTGACTAAGTTCCTGATCACTGTTGTGACAGTGCTTTAAAGGCTGTAGCTTGGGCTTATAGCCTCAAATAGTCAATTCCTAGCTTCCTTGTTCATTAAAATCATGGTATTATAACCTCTATTAGGCCAGAGGGAAAGTCGAGGAAAGGGGAAACAAAATGACTAGATCTGTAGAGGAGGTTCCTGGTCTTCTTAATCCACTAAGGTACCTGTATGAGGAGGTAAACCAAGAACACATTAATAAATGTACTGTAGTGTTATCTAACAATAATTGAGACCAGTATCTTGAATTCCACCACGAAACTGGTAGTTCCTTTTTTTAGGGGAAGGGAAGAGAAGGCAGTCGTAAATTCTAAACTATACTTAATTTCAAGGTAACGAAGGAAAATTGTAAAGTCTGTCTGTGGTCCACACAGCCCAACAATTCCAGGTTATTTTTGGTTTATTGGTCTTTCTATTGGTACACATCTTGAGAATTCCAATCCTTCCCCACTTCCTCTCAATATTATGTTTACTCTTCTCCTTCCAGCAAAAAAAAGGTGTGTCACATGCAGTAAATGTGTCACGAGTACTGGCTGAAACAAGCATCTACAGCAAGACCTTGCACCTTTCCGGAGACTGGAATATTCTGTCCTCCCATTTTTTGTTTGTTGAAATCACCTCTGTAAGGTCTGGCCCAAATGACACCTCTTCTTGAGATGTTCTACAAGTTCTATCAACCAGATGTGTTCATGGCCTTCCCACTGGATAGTTCAGCAGTATTGCTCTGCAGGGCCTGCACTGGGAGGCGTTCAGCTGAACATCTTCTCCGCAGCGACCCTCTCTCTCCAGGTTGTTTTAACGTTTTGTTTCACCAAAGCGCGATCTCCTAAGGCCCAGAAAACTTTCTGTGAGGATGACAAAGGCCAGGGACGGGGCCTTGAGCTGACCCCCAAGGCGCGTGACAGAAGCCTCATAGAACAGTCAAGGCGCTGTCTGGGCAGAGCCAATTAACCTAGGTCCCCGAGGCAGGTGCTAATTGGCTCTTTAGACCCGAAGCTGAGAAACTACAGAACCCGCTCCCGCCCAGAGCCTGGAGGCGGCGCTGAGTACTTCCGCCTTAGAAAAAAAAAATGTCATCACCGGCCGAGCTTCCGGCTCCACTCGGGAGCCCGCAAGACCTTTTATCCTAGTTGGCCGTCATCCGCGTACCCCACCCGGCCGCTCCCTCCGGCTTCTCCACACCCCGGGGCGCGGCTTGCACGTCGGGAGGGTGTGACCGTGACGCCGTGACGTCACCTCAGTCAACTGGGTCCTGAAAGGTTCTGGCTCTCCGGAGGAACAGCGAGTCAATCTCCTGGAGGCGGGACTAACGTATGACTGATGTCCACTTGTCCCAGTTGCCGTTCGCATGCTTCCTCAAACTAACCAATGAATGCAAAGCAGAGACGGCAACGCCTCTCCCTCGGCCGCTAGAGGAAGGTCCGCTCCCTCGGTTTAGCACTCAGTGGCCGCCATGTTTGGTGTGGCTCCTCGTTCTGAGACAGTTTGCTCTCTTTTAGCTTTCAGACGCCCCCAGTGAACTCCTCCACGAGCACTTTCTTCCCTTCAACTATCGACTTCCACTCTCTCAGGCTTCCTTCTCGCTCGCCTCTTGTCCAGCCACACTCAAGATGGCGGCCGGAGGCGGCGGGCCGCGGCCAAGCTTCCCCGGCGTGATGACGTCAGCGCGCTGCAAGTCGGCAGGTGGAGGGAGAAGGGAAAGTTTGGCCCGTGCTTGGGGTTCGGGTGGAGGGCGGGACGGAGGGGCAGGGCCGGGGAGAAGCTCGTTTCGCGGTGCCTCGAAGGCTGAGGCCGGCTCGTAGGCTGGACTGGGGACTGCGGGACGCGGAGCCGCAGGAGGCGAGGTCGGCCGCAGCCGCGCGTCCCCGCCTCGGGGCCGCGCTTGACCCGCGCGCCCCGGCGTTGTGCGCCCCAAGGCTGGGCCAAGCGGCGGGTTGGGGGCGGCGGCTGGGCGTGGGAAGGAGCGCGGCGAGGTGACCGGAGAGCCCGGAGCGTGAGGAGCACGGAGCCAGGCGCTGCAGCCGTCATGTCCGAGGACTCGAGCGCCCTGCCCTGGTCCATCAACAGGGATGACTACGAGCTGCAGGAGGTGATCGGTGAGAGCCGAGGGGCGACGCGCGGGGTTCTGGGCCCGAGCCTTGCTGGGCACTGGTGCGAGCCGTGCGCCTAGGGTGGGGCTTCCTCCGGAGGGAGAAGTGTACCTGAGACAGATGCGCCCTGTGCAGAAGAGACATGTGGATGGGCGGCAGGCCTGGTACAGGCGGCACTCGGGTTCGTGGGCAGAGCCGTGTGGCTGTGGGATTGTGCGCTGTGTGTGCTTGAGTCCATCCCTGCATCCACGCGACGCTGCACTAGTTCGCAGGGGTGAAGCTGAGGGAAGCTGCAGGTACCCGGTGCTGAGCAGGTTAGACCCGCCTCTGGCTCCTTTCAACTGACTTTTCTGGTCGAGGAGGCAGATGTCACCTACATAGAAAAGAATGAAAAAAAGCGGTAACGGGTCTCGGTAGGTGGCCGGAAGGAAACGGGCAAGATTAGTTATAATAAGAAATGATTTGGATAAGTTACGTGATTTCAAGGAAAATTGTTTTTCTGAGGTAAAGACTTGTAAGTTGAGCCCTGAAATCTTCGTAGGAAGATCTCCCTTCTCCTTCCATTGAGGAATACGAAAATATGCAGACTCTGAGGAGAGAGAAAGTGCTTGTTAAGTTTAGGGACCAGAAAGAGGGCACGCATTGATCTCAGGGACCTTTGAAGCTATGGTAAAGATTTGGAGTTTCAAGTTGTCCTTGGAGGGCTTCAACCAGGGACCATGGCTTGCTCCATAAATCTGGTTAGTATGTGTGAAGTGGCCTTGAATAGGGTCTGAGAATACCAGTTGGTCGATACCAAACATGGATTGTCACTCCCAGAGGTGCATAGTGCTTGAGGAGGCTTAGGGGCTGGGGATGAGGGAGAATTTGTAGTACAGCAGTGATTCAGTGGCCTTAGAAATCGAAGGGGATGGGTTTAGTAAAACAAAGGCGTAATCAGCTGACATGAGCAGTTGACATGGCTGTCTACACTGATAGCATCCTGTCTTAAAATTAGTTTTACAGTAGAGACCAGCCCAAAATCCCAGAGCTTTCTTAAAGGTGCCAGCGTTTATTTCACTGTTTGTGTTAAGGAGAACAAGAACAAAAAGCCACCAAATTTCTTTGTAGGTCTCTGTGTGTTGGCATGTGCTCGTGTAAAGGCTAGCTTTTTATGTTCTTTTTGATCAGTGTCATTAGTTGATCCAGAACTCACCATTTGGTTAGGCTGACTTAAGACTCCAGAGCCCTCCTGTCTCTGCCTGGAAGCACTTGGATTTCAGGCTCTTTACAGGATTCCTGGGCCTCACACTTCACATGGGTGCTGGAGATTCAAACTGAGGTTGTTCATGCTTGCTCAGCAAACACTTTACACTGAGCTATCTCCCCTGCCCCCCAATTTTTTTTAAAAGCAGGTCTCAGGTTGCTCAACTTGGCGTCCAATTTGCTGTGTAGCTGAAGCTGCTGCCATTTCTCTACATTTCATCGTCTTTATACTTTATCTGCCAAGCTTGATGACCTTAGTTCCATTCCTGGGACCCTAGTGTTGAAAGGAGAAGCTTATAGCCTCCTTCTCCACCCCCCCCCCCAATGTAATAAAACATAAAGGATGCCTAATCTTTAAGTCACTTCATAAGTGTGTTCTTTCTGTATGTTGGGTCTTTGACATGTACTGGTTGAGCTAGGTACATCTCTTGCTTTTATAAAGACTCTTTTGATTGGTTGTTTCTTGGGACCTTAATTTTTCATAATGAAGGAAGGGTTTAAATGGGAGATTCCAGAATGATGTCAGAAAAATAAAGGGGATTCTGTTACTCTGGAAGAGTAACATTGTTCTTTCCTTCTGGTGGAGTGTGCATCCCTCCTAGCTGCCTACAGCCTAACTGGGGTGAAAGGACTGGTTATAGTTATCATCCCTGATGCTTTTGCACTTCAGCTACAAACTCTGATTGCTGCAAGGGCTGTGGAGATGTAGTGACACTAATTTTGCCCAATGATAATTATAGAACAGGATGTCTGAGTGGGCTGGTAGTTCTGAGAGTGGGTTCTCATCCCAGTCAAACTGTGGTCCATGGTTTGTCACAGGCTAAGAATGCCAGTGTGATTTGGTCATCTTTTACACAACAGTCTGCCAACTGGAGAGATGGCCTAGGAGTTGGAACATTTACTACTCTTCAAGAGGACCTGAGTTTGGTTCCTAGAACCAATATTAGGCGGCTCACAGCTGCCTGTAATAGAAGCTCCAAGAGATCTGATGACTGCTTCTGGCCTCAGGCACCTGCACATACATGACATTTGAATACAGATATGCACATATATACATGAATGAAAAATAAAAATAAATCCTTTACTGTGAAGTCCAGTCATAACATGATTTTTTTCTTTTAGTATGTTTACTGTGTAACCTTCACATCATCCAGCTTTAGATTCTGTCTGTCCTCCCAGTGAGATTCTTGGTGCTTCCTGCTCCCAGCCCCAGGCAACCACACATTTATTTTTGCCTATTGGTTTGTCTTTTCTGGACATTTTACTTAAATAGGATCCTATAATAATGTGACCTTTGGTATTTGGCTTCTGTAACATAGTACACTATTTTTAAAAGTTTGTGAATGTGTAGTCTATATTCCATAAAATAACCTGATTAAAGTGTACAGTTCAGTAATATTTTAGTAAATTTACAAAGTTGTTCAGTCATCACCACAATCCAGTTTTAGAACATTTCTTTCATTCCAAAACGATGCCTCATTTCCATTTGCAGTAAGTAACTCCCTATTCCACCCCAGCCCCAGGCAGCTAAAACCTTACTTTATGCCTGTATAGATTTTCTCTCTGGACATTTCATATAGGAGTAATCCTATAATGTGTACTCTTGGTATTTGTCATCTCTTACTTTGCATACGTGGCTGAGGTTCAACCATGTCCCATAGCACGTAGTAACAGTTATTCATGGTTCCTTTGAATTGGCCAGCGGTTGATGGGTATAAGATTGTTTCTGTTCTTTGGCTATTTGGAATAAACCTGTTTGTATTCATATCAAGTCTTACTGGACAATGTTTTATTTTCCTTGTAGAAACCCAGGAGTAGAATTACAAGGTCACAATAGTAAGTTCAACTTCTGTCTGTAAACTACCAAAAGTTCTCTCAGAGTGCTTGCACCATTTTACATTCCACTGCTTTGTGTGAGGATTCCCATTTCTCTACAACTTAGCAGTCTGCAGTTTGTCTTTTATTGTATATATGAATGTATTGTATGTTCAGGGGAGCACCAGGGCCTCACACATGCTAAACGTGTGCTTTGCTGCTGAAATACATGGCTAGCCCTGTCTCTCTGGTTATCGCTGTTGTAGTGGGTATGAATTGGTATCTTACTCCATTTCTCTGAGGACTAATGATGGTGAAGATCGTCTTACGTGCTTGCTTGTTAGACTTTCACACACTCATCTTGAATTCTCTTACTTGGGTTGTACTTTGGTACTTTCTTGAGGTAAGGCTCCCCTCTGGAGCCCAGGCTAGGCTAAATTGGTGGCAGTTTTTTTTTTCTTCCCTTCCTCCCTTCCTCCCTCCCTACTTCCCAGCCTCCCGCCCTCCCTTTCCATTTTTCCTTTCTCTTTCTTTCTTTCTTTCTTTCTTTCTTTCTTTCTTTCTTTCTTTCTTTCTTTCTTTCTTTCTTTTCTTTCTTTTTCTCCCCTGAGACAAGGTCTTACCGCGTAGCTCTGGCTGTCCTGGAACTCCCTATATAGGCCAGTCCGGCCTTCACAGAGGTCTTCCTGCCTCTGCTTCCCAAGTGCTGGGATTAAAGGTGTGCTAACATGCCTGGCTCTGGAAATTTTGATTAATTTTTTAAAATTTATTTTGAGACAGGGTCTAGCTATGTAGTTCTGACTGGCCTGGGATTTGCCTAGGTAGATCAGGCTGTCCTGGAACTTGAGTCTCCTGCCTCTGCCTCCACCTCTGCCTCCAGAGGGTTGGGATTATAGGCCTGAGCCTGGCTAAACATTTTACATTTTAAGGAAGTTTCTTTTTATATTGATTGTGCTTTTGGTGCAGATATACCTACGACATCTTTAGAAACCCAATATAGAATGTTTTGATATATATATATTTTTAAAAGATTTATTTATTTATTATGTATACAGTATTCTGCCTGCATATATGCCTGCATGCCAGAAGAGGGCATCAGATCCCAGTATAGATGGTTGTGAGCCCCCATGTGGTTGCTGGAAATTGAACTCAGGACCTCTGGAAGAGCAGCCAGTGCTCGAAACCTCTGAGCCATCTCTCCAGCCCCGATATTTTCTTTAAGCACTGTGAGTGTAGCTGTGACATTTAAGTCTCTGATACATTTCAAGATTTCTTTTGTATGGTGAGAGATAAAGTAAACTACCTTGTTTTGTACTCAGAGATGTGGAGATGTAGAAGGAGAGGGTCTTCTCTCTCCTTACCTGGTTGGTTCTGGGGAGCAGGCTCAGGCCATCAGGCACCTTCTCCCTGTGGGCCCTCTCGTTGACCCCTTGTTCTCCTTTATGGTAAAACAAGCAATCTGCCCTGGGAACATGTTAAACATACCAGTTGGAGTTCAGAAGGCTTCCTTTAAAAGAATTTTAAAGATTTTTTGGCAAGCTTTAAAGTTTCCAATGTGATTACTGTAAAAGGTGTTAATATCTTCGAGGTAAATCCAGGTTCAATTCCCACAACCCATGTTTGGAAGCTCATAGCTGCCTGTAACTCCAGCTACAGGGGATTTGACACCTTATTCTGGCCTCTGTGAGTGTGTATGCACATACATAAAAATAGAATGTTTAAAAAAAGAATTTCAGCGTGGTTATACTGTATTTGATATGTGTGAAAGCAGTTTTAAAAATAAGGAATTTGGGATTAGACTAATCTTGTCTTTACCACTTAATAGATTTGTGATTATGGGCACATTTTGTGAAGTTGATTTTTAATATTGGTGTCCTGATGCCAATAGTACCTGTCATGGGGACTGTTGTTTGGATTGAGAACGGTTGTTTTTGCATACTGTTCAGCTTGTGTTAAATGCTTCCTAAAGTAGTTGTTATTGTCTATTTTCTTTGTCTTCCTTCTTTTTGTCATTTTTTCCCCTTTCCCTTTCCTTTTCCTTTTTCTCTCTCTTTTCTCTTCTTTTTCTTTTTTTGGTGAACAGGGTCTCAAAATAGCCCTAGTTGACCTGTAACTCACTATGTAGACCAGAGTAGCCTTGAACCCATAGAAAACTATATTCCTCTGCCTCTCCAGAGCTGTGTTAAAAGGCTTGCACCACCATGCCTGACCCCTTTGTCTTATATTTCTCAGATTCTGATATTGCTATGAACTCTGAAATTCTATGTGATTTCAGCTCTTTAAGAAAATTACTTGTGTGTGGGAGGGGGCTTGGTGGTCTGTGTACATCTATGTATGTAGTTGTGCTCATGCCCCAGCTTTTGCACAGGGCTGTGTCTGAACCCAGTCTTCATGTTTGCATATTAGCCACTGTGCCCCCTGAGCTGTTTCTCCAGTCCATGATTAGAATTGGAATCTTGTAATAAACATTTTGAGTCTGCCTATCAGCTTACCGCTACTTCTCTGCATGTCCCCTCTGCCCTATTTCAGGTTTCATTCAAGTTTTGGTGCATTAGGTGTTTATGCTAGTCAGGGTAATATGTACAAGGGTCTGCACCATGCATGGTGTTATTAGCACTGCACTATGGTGACAGACAAAAACCAGCCTATCAGAAACCACCTTGGCAAGGAAACACTGTGCCATGTGGCTTTTACTATCATATCTGAGTAACCAGTTACTTCAGATTAGGTTTAAAACTGGAAAACATTAGACTAGTTTTAAGACTTGATTTTGCTTTGATAGCTTTGACAAAGGCAACTCTAGTTTTATTCCTTACTTTCTCCTCGACATTTTAACATTTATGTTTTTCACTAGCTACACATTTGAATCTTTTTTTTTTTTTTTTTTTTGCCTTGCTCTTGACATTCTTTTTTTTTTTTTTAATTGGACACATTTGAATCTTTAAAATTGTGGTTGTAAATGCAGATTCTGGAGTGTCCCTTTAGATTGTGAAAGACTTGCTGTTCTGTCTGTAGTGGTATAGTTTCTGCTTAGTCAGGTGGGAGAGCCAAGTGATGGTTTTCAGTGAGGCCGTCATTAGACCCTAAACTTGTTAGAGTTAGACCAGACACTGCATTTGTCGCATGTAACATAAAATAAACAGCGATGGTTTAGAAGCCTGAGGTCCAGACTTCATGTCTGAGGCTCTTGATTTTTCACATCGTCACAACCTAGCCTGTGACTCCTTTCATAATTATGTGGGATTCCTTTCACCTCTAGCTTCGCACTTACATCTAGTCCAGAAGAATGTAGCAGAAGGCCAAAGCCTTGACAGATGAGTTAGCACCTTTCAAAGAGCGTTTCTTCCTGGGTGCCTTAATTGGTGACTTCTACTTTATTGCCTTGAACTGTGTAAATTGGTCATTGCAAAGGGGACTGGGGAATGAAGCTTTTCAACTGGGTAGTACATTATTCACTAAAATTGGAGAAAATTGCGAATAAAGCTAGTGTGTGTTGTCTTTATCAAAACTAGATGAATCAGGGCTGCAAAGATGGCTCAGTGGTTGAGAGCACTGTCTGCTCTTTCAGAGATCCTGAGTTCAATTCCCAGCAACCACATGGTGGCTCCCAATACTGGGATCTGGTGCCCTCTTCTGGCATGCAGGTGTACATGCACTAGAGTACTAATATATAAAATAAATACATAAATCTTTAAAAAAAAACAACAACAAAAAAACCCCAAAATTAGATGAATCAATACCCAGAGTTTTCTTGTAAGGAATTAAATGGTTAATTAAGTTAAATTAACTTAAATAATTAAAATAATCAAGACATTGCAAGTAAATGAATTAACCTGGAGAATAGTGCCCGGTTAATAAATGTTAGTATTAATTTCAAGAGGCATAGTTAAGGACATAGTATTGAAACACCATGTAGTTTCAGTCTCTTAAATCCTGCTTTGCCTTGCACTAACTGGTTGACCCTACATCTTTTTAAAAATATTTATTATTATTTTGTGTATATGTGTTTTTCTGTGTGTGAGTCTGTGCACCGTGTGTGCCTGGTGACTGAGGATGCCCTAAGAGTGTGTCAGATCCTTGAAACTGGAGTTATGGATGGTTGTGTGCCCAGGACCTAAGGCCTAACTTTGCTTGTACTGTTTTGTTTGCATTATTTTGTGGGGCCAATGATGGCTGACTGATGGGATTATTGTAATGATTAGATGAGAAGCAAAAGGTATTTAAGAGGTGCTCAACATAGTGAGAGCTCAGTCATCAGTGTTCATGACGATGACAGTGAAGCAAGACCATGACAACCAGGCACCTCTGTGGTCTTCTAGCGAAGCAGTTTCTTTCCCTGATGACTAGCCCATGATTTAATTAATTTGTTCAAGTCTTGTACACCTGTTATATACCCGGCACTGATCTGGGTTCAGAGGGAAAGCAAACATAGAAATCCTTTCTCTCCTGAAGTTAGTGGCCCTGCTATGATGAAGAGGGGAAAGGACTGTAGGTTGCTAGAGGTAGAAGTGAGTGCTAATGTAAGCAGGTCTGGGAAAGCCTCACCTCCGGGAAGCCCCACCTAGAAGGTGACATTTGAGGAAAGACCTGAAGGGCATGAAGCAGTAATTGGTGTGTTTGTTCCAAGCAGGAACTGAGCAGGACTCTGAGAAGCTTGCCAGTGTTATAGAAGAGGTAGGGGATGCAAGAGCAGAGCGTGACAGAGTGAGGTAACACACGGGTGAAGAGATTCTGAAGATAGTGTGGTAAAGATACATGGCCTTGGCCATCGGTCTAAGTCATTGTAGGAACTTATCCTTGTGAATTTGTGTATACATGTATATGGCATGCATGTGGGAGTGGAGGTCAGCTTTTAAGTTAATTCTCTTATTCCACTCTGATGGTTTGAATGAGAATGGACTGCATAGGCTCATATATTTGATTACTTGGCTTCCAGTTGGTAGAACTGTTGGGGAAGGATTAGGTGTGGCCTTGCTGGAAGAGGGGTGTCACTGGGAGTGTGTTTTGAGGTTTCAAAAGACTCTTGAAATTCCCAGTTTGCTCTTTCTCTCTGCCTCTTGGCTGTGGGTCAGGATGTGAGCTCTCAGCTGTTCCTTTTACTCCACCATCATGGACTCTATCAAGCCTTCTTGATTGATAACATTTAGGTTTGCTCTTTCATTGTTAGTTCATTCACAGTTAGTGGAACTTGTGGGTTTAGGAAATAAGAACCGAGCCAAACCATCCCATTGTTTTTATAGTAGTCCCTTTATCTGTGTTTTTTATTTCTGAGGTTTTGGTTACCTGAAATTTTAAATGAAATTTAAATTTAATTTTAATTTTAATTTTTTACATGAAAAATCCAAAGTAGCACAGTGAGATTGGCTGTACTGTTCTCACTGCATGTCATGGTTGTCCAGTGTGTCAGTGCTCTCTGTGCTTGTTCCGGCTCGTTCTGCTGCACGTTTGCGGGCCACTACGTCCCGGCCCGAGCTGCCAGTCAACAGGGTCTAGAGAGAGTGTAGGGGTGGATGGGCAAGAGACACAAGGGAATGGAGACAAGACAGAGGGTCTGATTAAGTCTCTTCCCTTATTGAAAGGAAATCCTGGTATTTATATGCTTTACCACGTGCCTTGTCCTCGTGGACAAGCAGGGAACACAGCTGAAGGCACTATGTCACGTGCCTTGCAGCGTGGATACCACGTGTGCCTTGCAGCTGGGGGCACTAAACAGCAAAACAAGATATGTGAGAAAAACAAGATGCTTATCAGAGTGTGCTCAGCTGTTGTAGGTTGTTGAAAACAAGTCTCTTGTCAGGGTATATGGCTTGAGATGGCTGCAAAGATGATAGCCGCTTTCTGCTAGGAGTTGGCTCCCAACATGTGCTGACTGCTCAGAGCCCATTGCTCACTTGCCTTCTCTGTCAGAGGGTATTTCCTGATTAAACTGTGTGGTATTGTACTCAGTTCGTGTTAGTGATGGGCCCATGCAGGACCCAGTGGTGCTGGCAGGTCTCACACATGCCAGTTTCCCTGAGAACAGAACACAAAAGCTGCATTTGCAGCTCTGGCTTTATGATTATTAGTAATGTATATGGGTACTCTATCTGCGTGTACACCTGCATGCCAGAAGAGGGCATCAGAACTCATTATAGATGATTGTGAGCTACCATGCTGTTGCTTGGAATCTTTGGAAGAGCAGCCAGAACTCTTAAATACTGAGCTGTTTCTCCAGCCCCACAGCTATAGCTTTTGTTTTTATTTTTTGCTCACACACACAGAGCACAGGTTGACCTTGAGTTCAAGATTCTTCTGCTTCTAAGACTATATTTAGAGGTGTAGTTTACCCACCCAGTTACAATGTGAAAGGTCTTACTTAATATTAAAAAAAAAAAAATCAGGCCGGGCGACGGTGGTGGCGCACGCCTTTAATCCCAGCACTTGGGAGGCAGAGACAGGCGGATCTCTGAGTTTGAGGCCAGCCTGGTCTACAGAGTGAGTTCCAGAGTTCCAGGACAGCCAGGGCTACACAGAGAAACCCTGTCTTGAAAAACCAAAAAAAAAAAAAAAAAAAAAAAAAAATCAGAGCTGAGCATACAGTAGAGGATAGCTAGAGGCAGGAGTTCATGGTTATCCCGTTACAGAGTTCAAAGCCAGCCTAGGCTGTAAGAGACTATCAGTCAAAACAGTGATACTGCTAACTTTATTTTTAGTTTATTATTTATTTAACTTTATTTAGAAATAAGATTTCTAAACATCTTAATACTGTGTAGGGTTCAGTATTATTCCCCAGATGCAGGCATCCTCTGGGAGGGAGGGATGGAAGGCATTCCCTGTGAGTAGGTGGTAGCTACAGGTTTCAGCTCCAGCATGTGTTTTGCTTATGTAGACATGCCATTCATCAATCTAGTTCAGGCTAGCATTTCAGGTCCCTTCCCCTTCCCCTCCCAGATAGGGTTTCTCTGTAACAGCCCTGTCAGTCCTGAAACTCGATTTGTAGACCAGGCTGGCCTCAAACTCACAGAGAACCACCTGCCTCTGCCCCGACTAGTGCTGGGATTAAAAGTGTGTGTCACCACTCGAGGCTTCAGGTTTTGTTTATAGTTAGTCAGTTTAGATTATCCAGAAATAGATGTGAGAATACTGTAGAATACCACTAGAGAATACTTTGGAAACTTAACTTGATCACTAGTGAACACATAATACAGATGTGAGAATACTGTAGAATACCACTAGAGAATACTTTGGAAACTTAACTTGATCACTAGTGAACACATAATACAGATGTGAGATTGTTTTAAACAGAATCTCTGTGTAGGAGAGTCATTGTATCTTCTGTGATTTGAAAATTGTTCTCCCCACAATCAGCTTCCTTCAATTACTTGTTTCCAAGAGTCACACAGTGGCCTCACTGACAGCAAGAGAGGGTTAAGTTTTCTGTATGGGTTTGTACATAGAAGAGAGTCTAAATCATTGTCACTTGTCTAACCCTGTTGTACTCAAGGACCTAGCAAAAGAAGTTCAACCTTTTAAAAAACAAATTGCAGAGCACTTCAGTAGTATTGGAATAGTACTATTTTGTGTTTTATTAGACAGATGGACAGATAGAGACAACCCTAAGAGAAGGCAACACAAAATGTATCTGATAATCATTTCTTTGAGGTAAACAGGAAAGCATCTATAGTTTCTGCTAAGGAACATATGGAAATCAGACGTGTCCTGTTGACTTCAGACAGTTGAAGATGGCTGCTGAGTCTTCTGAATTGTAAAGTAAATCTTGTTTGTCAGGATAGGACGTCACATGGACACTTTACATTTTGAGGAGATCAGCAGACCTTGTAATTGGCAATGCCATTTTGTAATCCTACTAACAATACAGGAGGTTCATATATATATAATATATATTATATATAGTTATATATATATATATATATTATTATATATGTTATATATTATATATGTATATATATAATATATATTATATATACAGTTTTTTTTAACAAAAAATTATTTTGAGGTAAGGTCATTCAATGTATCCCAGGCTGGCCTTGAACTCATGATTTTCGTCTCAGCATTTCTAGCAACTACTCTCAGTTATTGTCTGTCTGTCTGTCTGTGCTGGGTATTGAACCTAGGGCCATATTTCTGCCATATAGGCATTCTACATAGCTGTGTCCTGAAATTGTCCTCTCCCCAAACCAGGGCTTGTACTTGTAAGGCACGTGCTTTATCTACGAGCAGTTTAAGCTCCAATCTCTTTTTCTTTTTCCTTTTCTCCCCCCTACCTTTTATATTTCCCTATAGTAATGAGTGCTGAATCTTGTCAATTTTTTTCATCCTGATCCTGTACCTTATCCCTTGAGGGCCTCATGGTATTCCACACGCACTCTGTCACTGAGTGGGAGCTGTAGTCCTGGTCCTCCTGTATTTTTGGGAAGGTTTCCTTGGTTATTTTTGAGACTGGGTCTCATTTACCTCAAATTGGCTTTGAACTCTAGTGAATCCTCCTGCTTGTGCCTCCAAAGTAGGATTTACAAGTGTGAACTACCATGTTGGGCTTGTGAAGGAACTTTTAAATTGAGAATATACTCACTAGTTATGCTACATAGTACATGTTAAATTTTATTCTTTAAGTATTTGAATGGATCATGAAGTGATAAAAATGATGGAAGTTAAAATCTGACAGGAAAATAAATGAGTGAGTCTGAGCCCAGATTGTTTTTGTTAGGATGATCTTTTTTTTTATTTTTATTTTTTCCAAGACAGGGTTTCTCTGTGTAGCCCTGGCTGTCCTGGAGCTCACTGTATAGACCAGGCTGGCCTCAAACTCAGAAATCCGCCTGCCTCTGCCTCCCAAGTGCTGGGATTAAAGGCGTGCGCCACCACTGCCCAGCCAGGATGATCTTTCTTAAGATAATCATTCTCTTAAAAAAGGGTAGTCTTTGTCATGTGGTTTTTGTTTCTCTCTCTCTCTTTCTCTCTCTTTTTCTTGAGATAGGGTCTCAACCATTTTTTTTTTCTTGAGACAGGGTCTCAACCGTGTAGCTCTGGCTGACTGGCTTGCAACTGGCTGTGTAGACCAAGTTGGTCTTGAATTCACAGAGACCCATCTGCCTCTGTCTCTGAGTTCTGAGAGTAAAGACTGTGCTACCATGCCCATCTGTCATGTTCTTAAATTTGTGAGTTGACTTGTAATTCAAGAACAGTTAACAAAATTATCAAATTTCTTTTTCTACCACATTTTTCAAACCCAGAAATCTACAATTATTTCATTTCAATATAATATAAATGTTTTTTTCTTATGAATAAAAACATACATCCTGTAAGTTGAAAAAAAATGCCATACTTCCTCATTCAAACCTATAAACAACAGCACCCAGGAGGCAGAGGCAAGTGGATCTCTTAGTTCTAGGTCAGTCTGGTCTACAGTGTGAGTTCCAGGATAGCCAGGACTCACAGAGAAACCAAACCTTGTCTCAAGAAACCAAAAGACTCTAAAACCCCTATAACCTATAGATAGAAAATTATCATCATCATCATTTTTGTTTAATTTATTTATTTGTTTTTTTGATTCAGGTTTCTCTGTGTAGCCCTGGTTATCCTGAGACTAGTTCTGTAGACCAGACTGTTATGGAATTCACAGAGATCTGCCTGCCTCTGCCTCCCAAGTGCTGGGATCAGAGAGACCAAAGGCAGGCACCACTATGTCCAGCTTATTGTTTTTTAATTATTATTATTTTTTTGTGAGGCTGGCTCTCACTATGTAGCCTTAGGTAGCTTGGAGCTCCCTATGTAGACCAGGCTGACCTAGAACCCAGAGATTCCCCTGCTCCTGCCTCCCGAGTGCTAGAATTAAAGGCATGGGCCACCACACGGGGCTCTGATTTAGCTACGCATGATTGCTCATATTAACTTGTAGAAAATGTTTACTGGGTATTCTTTTATTTAGCATTTTGCTCAATACTTTTCCTGACATTTAGGGGTTTGTTTTGTTGTTGTGATGGGGTTTTACTTTGTAACTTGGCTAACCTTGAACTCCTTGAGCCTCAGCTGGCTTAGAACTTATGATCCTCTCTCTCATCTGATGAACACTTGGGATTGTAGACCTGTAATGACATGATCCACTGAGATAGTTACCAACAACCATGGTGATTAAACTACTCAGAATTTTTAGTTCATTAATGGTGCCTCTGAATAGTCTCTTGGTGACCACGCTTGAGTACAGCATTTTAAAAGGCAAAAACATAATTGAAATTAAAGTTAATTTAGGGTAAAAGTAACCTTGAAATGTTTATTCCTGTCAGAGCATAATAATTATTTCAGCTACAACATAACAATTTTTTTACTTACACCTTCTTTAGTTATTTTAGTTTACCTAATTATTTTGGTTAATATATCTGGAACATGGTCAAGGACATGGAACTCTCAAATGTATTCCAAGGCAGATGTAACTGCTGGGGGAGGTTATGGAGGGCTGAGAACTGTCTCAGCAAACACACAATGTAGTGAGAACAGGGTGATGTTATCGGAATCACCTCAGTACCACTGTACTTGCCTCATCTTAGGTTGTCCTGTACTTCTCTTGGGGTGTTGCTGCCACCACTGCTGCTGCTGCTTTTAGAGGACTGAAGAACTGGTTCTGTGGTTAAGAGCATTAACTGTTCTTCTAGAGGACATGGGTTTGATTCCTTACACCCATATGTCAGTTCACAACCATCTGTAACTCTAGTCCCAGTGCCCTGCTCTGGCCTCTGAGAGCACCAGGTACACACGTGCACACACATACCTGCAGGCAAAACATCCACAGACATAAAATAAATAACACAATGTAAAAAGTTTCTCTTTGTGTGTTATGTGTGCATGTCCATATGTAGCACACATGTGAAGGGCAGGTGTTGATGTAGGGTGACTTCTTCAGTTGTTCTGTACCCTATATTTTGAGACCCAGTCACTTACTGAACCTGGGGTTTACTGATCCAACAAGACTGGCTGACCATTCGGTTCGGAAGAGCCTCCTGTCTGTTTGTCCAGCACTAGGACTACCAGCACGTGCTCCCACGCTCAGCTTTTACATGACTTACAGTTTCTCAACTCTGGGACCATGCTTTGTGGCAAGCACTTTATGGATGGACCTGTCTCCTCAACAACCCATTTTACGGGTGGATTCTGAATCTTACTAAAGTCAAACTCTACTGAGAGGAAATGCCTGTTACAAGGGAGTCTAGGCCTAGGTAGCTTTCCCCCAGAGTAGTGGAAACACTGTGAGTTTTGTGTCCAGCAGTCTACTGAGGGCTGTTGTCATTACTATAGTTACTCTGCAATACATAACGCATTCTCCCTCCCACTCACTTACCAGCAGTTTCTTGAAATTGCTTTATATTTGAGAGGAAGATGAGATAATAGAGAAGGAGGGAGGAAATCTAATGACACCTTCCCTGTAGTGTTTAATGTGTTCCCTTCTGGGGCTCACTATACAAGGGGATGTTTGCCGTATGATCATACTAGTGATTAAAATGCTGGGAGTGGAACCCATGTGACTACTTCAGTGAAATGTGTAAAGGTTGGAGATCTGGTAGGGAATTTGCCCTTCTGTGTGTTGGTAAAGATTCAAGTACTTTTGAACCTTAATAAACTCACCCTAGCCCAAATAATACTTGAGATACACATGTGTTTGAACAGTTTAAATGACTAAAATTATGTAGTGAATAAATCAGTGAATAATAGCAATCACTAATTGAGCATTACTCTGCCAGGTACATGGTTGTGAAGTGGAAATTTATTCTGTCCCTATAGTGGAGATGCAGCGTGAATTTGAGTCTGTTTAGTGGGACTGCTTGAAAATAGGTGAGTTTCGAGTCAGGCTTTGAAAGGAGGACATCATGTGGATTAATCTATGAAAGACTGAAGGAAGTCATGTGGTGTACATGAAGGTGGTGCAGAAATAAATTGCATTCTGGATATGAAAAATCAGTGAATATGTTCAGTTACCAAGTACTTAGTGCAGGATCAAGTAGATACTGTGATTAGGAGGTTTGAGGAATGACTTGCAAATGCACATGTCATATTTGATGGAGGATTCTACCTAGGTAAGATTTAAAAATAATCCATGTCAGTCAGGAAGGCAAGTGATAGGCCAGAGATGGGAGAAGGGAGGGATGTGTTGGCGGGTGGAGTTTTTGACCCCCGGGAAAAGACCATAGACTCAGTCCAGTTGTTGCACCTTTGGCCCTGAGTCTGGGATCTCCTAGGGATCTCACTGGGAGCTTCTAAATGTTATGGAGTTTGTAACTCCTGAGAAAAGACCATAGACTCAATTCAGTTATAATTAAAAGGTTTATTGATTAGCTACTAGCAGGATGAACAGTCTCTGAGCCAAAATTGATGTTGCCATCCAGGAGGGTTATGGGGATGGACTTTTAAAGGCAAAAACCACACAGAGACCTTCAATATCTATACATGCAAGCAAAAAATTGTTCTGTTTTGCCAAGTTAAGTGATTAAGACAACTCAAAATAATCTTTGGCAATCTGCTTAAGCAAGTCACAGAAGCAAAAAAGCAGTCACTTAACAAGCAGACAGTCATGGCTGTAGAGTTTTGGGTGGGGTCACTGAGTCAGGGTTACTGGGACTCCAGGGACTGGAGTCAGAGATAAATGGCTGGTGAGTCCCAAGGTGGATGCCTAGCATAAAATGGAGCTTCTTTAGCCATAGCAAAGAGAATGTGAATGACATTAAACTTGTAGTTTAATTCCCACAATCTTAAAGGGCTTGATAAGTGCCTTGAACCTTCTTTTTGGGAGTTGGCTGGAAAAAGAAGGGAAAACAAGCAACAAAAGTGCCTCCGTGGCTCAGTGCAGTTGTCAGAAGCATTGTGCCATTCTCTTCAGAATTATTGAATTAGGAAGTAAAGGTTGTATTCTAAGAATATGAGAGAAAAGTTACTTTTTTTTTTTGAGACAGGGTCGGTCTCTCTCTCTCTCTCTCTCTCTCTCTCTCTCTCTCTCTCTCTCTTTCTCTCTTTCTCTTTCTCTCTCCCCCTCCCTCCCTCCTTCTCTCTCTGGCTGTTCTGGAATTGGCTATATAGAACAGGCTGGCCTCACAGAGATTCTCCTGCCTCTGCCTCCTGAGTGCTAGAATTAAAGATGTGTGCCATTATACCTGGTTAAAAATTACCATTTTAAAATGTACGTTTGATTAAAAGTTTTTGCATTTAGAGTGTTTTATAATCATCACCAAGAGAAGAATAAACCCAGCTTATGATGCAGTCGCTTCCGCTCACCCTCTCAGCTCCTGGCAGCCACCGTTTTCTCTTGATTTGCATGTTCTGAACATCTTACATAAAGGAAAGCTGCTAATACGGTTTTCGATGCAGGACTTGACTAAGTTAGCCTATTATTTTTTAGGTTTACCCATGTTTTAGCATGTGTCAGTATTCATTTCTTACCTCATGACTATGTTATATATAGCCATCTCTCTCTTTTCTCTCTCTCTCTCTCTCTCTCTCTCTCTCTCTCACACACACACACACACACACACACACACACACACACAAAGTCCAGCCTTTGCTTCCATTATCTTGTCTAATGGAACTTCTGCCTTCCTCTTTCACTGCATGGATCATTTTAAGTACATTGAGCCGTCCAGATAATTCAAAATAATCTTTATCTCTAGATTCTTCCTTCTTCCCTTCCTTCCTTCCTTCCTTCCTTCCTTCCTTCCTTCCTTCTTTGTTTACTTTGGGGACGGAGTCTCATGTAGTGTAGGCTGACCTGGAACTGACTGTGTAGCTTGGCCTGACCTTAGACTCTTAATCTTTTGCTTGTGTGGCTTTGAGTGCTGACATTAGAGTTGGGCACTTCCATGCTTAGTTTTAGAGCTTTAGTTTGGTAATATCTAGCAAGTATTTTTTAATATTTTTATACATAGATATTTTTCCTGCATGTATGTTTTTGTACAGTTTGAGGTGGCCAGAAGAGGGCTTTGATTCCATTGGAATTGGAGTTAGAGGTGATTGTATACTACTAAGTGGGTGCTGGAACTAGCTAGTACTCTTAACCACTGAGCCATCTCTCCAGCCCTAAAATGCATCATGATGATGGTGATGATGGTGATGATGATTGATGGTATATGATGATGATGATGATGGATATGATATATGCTTGTAGATTTTGGAGACTAGAACCTTAATGTCTTGGGATTGGGGACGTTATTTATGTACTACATGGAGTATAGATCCCTTGCTGTTATTCTGCTACCTAAGGCTTTTCCTCAGACTGTTTTCTTTGTTGTTCAGATGAACTAGTGATCTTGACTCAAAGTTTACCGATTCTTCCTCTGTGATTTGTCCTTCATTGAGCTCCAGCAAATGCTTTTTCTTGGTCATTATCTGTCTCAGCTGTATAGTTCCATTTGATACTTTAACTTTTTTTCTTTTTTTTTTTTTTCAAGACAGGGTTTCTCTGTTATCTCTGGCTGTCCTGGAACTCACTCTGTAGACCAGGCTGGCCTCGAACTCAGAAATCCACCTGCCTCTGCCTCCCAAGTGCTGGATTAAAGGCGTGCGCCACCACTGCACAGCGATACTTTAACTTGTGGGTGCACGTTTCATCTCCTTTTTTCTTCACATCAGGAGCAAAGATATCTTCGATGTGCTAAACAAACCTCTGTAGTTAAATCAGCAGTGTGGCCAAATTAGCAGTGTAGTTAAATTAGCCACTGCCACCAGTTAACCTTCAGACGAGTGTCAAGACTGAAAACAAGCAAAACATTCTGGGACTGAGGATGGATTGTGTTGGTAGAACTTGTGCTCCATATTCACAGGACTCTGTTTTCATTCTCTAGCACAACTTCCTCTAGACACATTCCTAAATTGTTACGTGTGTGTGTGTGTGTGTGTGTGTGTGTGTGATTGTGTATGTACAAATCACTCTTCCATCGTGCCTGTATGTCGAGGTCAGAGGTCACAAGAGCTTCCAAAAGTCACATCTCTCCATCATGTATGTCCTATGGCTGGAACTCAGGTTTTCAGGCTTGGTAGCAAACATCTTTACCCACTGAGGCCCCCCCACCCTGTTTTTTCATTGAGAATTTATTTTTTATTACTGTTTTTTGAGATAGGATTTCATGTCTCATTGTCATGAAGCCCAGGCTTATCTCTAGCTTGCTATGTAGCCAAGGATGATTTTGAATTGATCCAGCTGCCTGTTTCCTAAGTGCTGGGACATCCTGCATCATGTCATTGATTATATCCTGGATATTTGGGCTATTATGTTGGCAGATTCTTGATCCTATTTTAATCTTGTATTTTGGCAAGCAGTTACCCCATTTCAGCTTAGTGTGTGTGTACCTTTCTGTCCTGCTTTGGAAACTGTAATCCTCACAGTGATTGAGTTTTTAGTGCTTTTGCAGTGTTGTTCAGGAGACAGTGTTGTCCATGTCTGCAGGAGCTGGCCTGGACCTAAGCTCTGCTAAATGCTGCTTGGCTTGGCGTTGCCATAGGTGTGCACAGGGCTGAATCTGCCTGTCACTATTGAAGATGTAGAGTAGGGACCATTCCATGCTGGTGTCGGGGTCATTTGGGCCAGTCCTTGGCCAGGATGAGGACTGGGCAATATTTTGACGGCTAGTTCTGTGCTGAGCTGCCCTTTTTACAGATCTGTAGCCAGAGGGCAGGCTCTTATAGTTTGTTGTCTGTGTATCTGTTCTTTCTTGGTGGCTATGAGGTGCCTCTGCTCTTAACCTAGAATATATGGGAGAGAGGAGGAGAAGGCAGTGAACTCATGGATTTTCCCAGTCCTGTGGTCTCTAGGTCATCTACCTCCTTTCTATGCCTTCCAAAGCCTTTTGGTGGTTATTTTTTCTTTTTTTCTTTTCTTTTTTATTTTTATGTATTTATTTTAGTTTTTCGAGACAGGGTTTCTCGGTGGTTGTTTTTCAGTTGTTTTTATGGTATTTAGTTGTATTTGTAAAAGAACAAGATGTATGAGTCTATGCTATCATACTTCAGAACTAGAATCCTAATGATTTTCCATTGTTTTTACACTGTTCTTTATTGGCTATAGATATGAAACAGCTAAGGCCTTTTTAAAATTCTAAATTACATTTTTCTTTCTCTTGTATGTGTGTGTATGAATGTGAGTGCACAAGTACCATGGTGAGTGTGGAGTCAGAGGACATCTTGTTGGAATTAGGTCTCTCCTTCCACCATGGGGTCCTTGGGGTTTGAACTCAGATTGTCAGGCTTGGTGGCATGTAGAGCCTTTTCCTGCTGAGCCACCTTGATGGCCCTGAGGTTCTGAAGCTTGTGTTCCCCAGCTTTCTGGGGTGTTTCTCCTCATCCATCATCTACTGTGAGACACAGCAGGCTTATTCTTCATTGTTTAACTATGTGTTTGCTTTCAGGGAGTGGAGCAACTGCCGTGGTCCAAGCAGCTTACTGTGCCCCCAAAAAGGAGAGAGTGGCAATCAAACGGATAAACCTGGAGAAGTGTCAGACTAGCATGGATGAGCTCCTGGTATGCATAGCTCCTACTTCCCAAATGGAGAAATATGTTATATCTTATAGTTCATGTTAAAAGAAGAGATAACTTGATATGTTTAGTTTCTTTTGAGAAAGTGACTTATTTTCATTAATAAATGGTTATAAAATTTATAAAATCAAAGTAAGTTGAAAAAATTACAACCTTATGCTGAGGTTAATATTTAATGCATACTTTTTTTTTTAGACTGAATATTTTAATTTCTTAGCATTTTTGTGATTTTGCTCTTTTTGTGTGTATTTGCTCTGTTCAGGGAATGTACCACTGTCTGTTTGCTCATGTAGGTTTAGTAAATATGTGTGTAGTATCAATACACTGAATGTGCATGGTTTATTGAGCATATGTCCTAGTATTGTATGATTGATGTTTGTTCTTGTTTATATATATGGTGGTTACTTAGTTCTCATTTCTTTAAGTAATACTGTGGATTTTTGATTCCTGGGTCAAGAATCTTTTAAAAGATACTGGCCTTAGAGAAACACAGTATCAATGTGTGTAAGATGAGGAGAAAAAACAGGTATCCTTTACCTCTACTTATTTTAAAAACTTGTTTTTTGTTCTTGTTTTGAGACAGGATCTCACTACATACCTCAGGTTACTCTGGAACTCTCAGGTTGGGATCATAGATCAGGCAGGCTTTAGATTCTCAGACTCACAGAGATCCACCAGCTTCTGCCACCTGAGTGCTGAGATTAAAGGCATGTGCCACCATGCTGATTTAAAGTTGTTTGTTTTTTTTAAGGGTTTACTTTGGTGTGTGTGTGTGTGTGCGTGCATGTGTGTGTGTATGCAGGCGCACACATGTACATGTTTGTGGGTCTGCAAGTGCATAGGTAGGCCAGAGGTCAATGTTGGATGTGTTCCTCAATTGCTTTCCACCTTATTGTTTGAGGAGAGCCTGGAACTTGCTAGTTGACTTGACTGGCTGACAGTCAAGCCCCAGAGTCTTCCCAGTGCTGGGATTAAAGCGTGTGCTATGCCATGCTTTATGTGGGTTCTGGGAATTGAACCTAGATAGGAAAAATGCTGATAAAAAGATATTCTCTGTCCCCCACTCCTAAAAAAAGCAATCTCAAAAGGATTGTTTTGTATTTCTGTTATGTTCTTGTTTAGCAGTACAGTTTAAGAATGTAGCCTTGAGTAGGCTATGTAGTGAGTTTCAGGACAACCAGGGCTATGTAGAGAGATTTTGTCTCAAAATAATACATAGTAAGTACTTAGCAAGGGAAATTAGCTTTACAAATCATATTTTGAGACAGGGTCTCTTTATAATACTGACTGTCCTGGAATTTGATATGTAAACCAGCCTGGCCTTGGATTTAGAGATCTGCCTGCCTTTGCCTCCTAAGTACTGGGATCAAAGGTGTGTGCTACCATGCTTGGCTCAGGTGTGGGCGTGTTTAATATTGATCCCATACTCAGGAGGTAAAAGCAGGTGGATCTCACCAAGTTCCCAGCCAGCCTGGTCTACAGTTAGAGCCCATCTTTAAAAAATTAGAGGAAGGAAGGAAAGAAGAAAGGAAGAAAGAAGGAAGGGCGTTAGCTGACTGGAAACACTTGAAGAAGCAGTCTCATCAGCAAGGGTAGACTTCATAGGTGCTGAGGAGGTTGTTGGAAATTTAAGTGAGGATGGTACACACTTGTATGGCATTAGTGTTTATCCAGAAGAGAAGAGGCGTAACTGGAACAGGTGTTATGGTTGAAGAGGCTATCAATCTTTATTGTCCTTGGTAGTCTCCTGCTAGAAAACTCTAGAAATCTGCAGTTTCTCAGGTTACAGCTCAGAGTGTAGCCTACCACGTAAAGCTGCAGCTTGTCCTCAGGCCTTCACACTGCTTGTCACTGCTGTGCAGTCCTTTTTCTCACCACCTCCCTCAGCCAGCTACCAAGTCTGTTCTTTACACTTCCTCTTTACCTTTTGGCTCCTCCCTTTCGTCTGTATTGCCTTTTTAACTTTTTGAAACTGGAAATTGAACTTTGGCCTGACGTGTGCTAAGCAAGTGCTCTATCACTTAGCTGCTGGTTTTTAAGCCTTTAAAGACAGTTCTAAGCTTGAAGATTTGTAAGATCCCTGCTGCTCTCTCAACTTTCTCTAATATGAATGTAACTGTTGAGCTATACCTAAGAATGAGTTATCTATTGTTTTTCCAGTATCTCTTATTCCCATGGAGAGTAGTTGCCTCTAGTCTTCATTTATTTCTTAAATTGCAGCCGGAGTGATTTGTGAAAATATATATAGTTAGACCTTTGGTGTCTTCCCCTAGCTGTTAGGATAAAGGCTACATTTTTAATATACTCAAAAGGGTCTTTATGATCTGGCTCTAGGTAAGTAGACAATCAGAGGTTTTTTCACTGTCAGTGCAGTAGGACTTCAGAGAGCTTGCTGCTTGTGCCTCCTAGTTTTTGTGTCTCTCTAGTGGACTCTTGATTTTTATCAAACTATTTTTCTGATGTCATAGTGTTCTTTAACTTCTTTACCAGACTGTCAGTTTTGTGAGGGTTTGTGGTGGTCAGCAATTGGGCCTGACATAATTGGTACAGTAGACAATAAATACGAGTATGACCTGCTCAATTAAACATCTTAGTTAAACAGCTGTACTGAGTATGACCTGCTCAATTAAATGTCTTTGCAGTGGTCATTGTGCTGTCGTTTGCTTCTTTACTTTTCAGCCAGGGATTCACCAAGTAGCCCTGGCTGGCTTGGACTTCTCTCTGTATAGACCAAGTTGGCCTTGAACTCAACAGCTCTCTGTGCTTCCCTTCCAACTGCTGCGATTAGAGGCATGTGCCGTCATACCTGGCCTGAGACCAATTTAAAAACAAGATTTAGTATTTTAAAAATTACGTGTATGTTTGTGTTTCTGTGTGGTAGTAGGTATGTGAACACACATGTGGATGTCTGCAGAGGTCAGAGATACCAGATCCCTTTGAGTTGGAGTTAATGTCAGTTGTGAGCTGCCCAATATGCATACTGGGAACAGAACTCAGGTCCTCTGCAAGAGCAGTCAGTATACATTCTTAACTGCTATCATCTCTCCAGCCCTCATACTACCAACTTTTACCTCAGTCTGGGTGCTATTTTCCTCTTGAACTTGTGGAACCTTAAGACCCTTTGCTGACTTGCATTGGAGGTAGACTTGCAGATCAGCTGCTCCAGCTGTTGGGGTCTCGGTGCCTGTAGCTACATGTAAAAGACAGAAGAATGTTAGACTAAGAAAAGGGAGAAGTGGGGCTTTCCTGGGTATGGATGGAGATTTTCTAGGGAGGTTATTTTCTGTTCCTTTTTATGTTTCTTTCCCAGTGGTTCTCTCAGCCCTGGATTGTGGTGACATTTGACATTTGCATGGGATTATGCTTAAGTTAGAGGTTATCTTGGCAGTCTTTTGGTGGCCACCTGAGATCCAACTAGGTTTGACTACAACAACTTCTGCCTTGCTGGTGTCTGTCCTCAGAAATAGTGTTTGGCAAGGCCAGCAAGGCAGTACATGATTAAGGCAGTATAACAGTTATGCCTTAAATCTATCTTTGTCATACTTAAATATTACTGTGGGGCTGGGGAGTGTGGCTCAATTCCTAAATACTGAGGTGGGAGGTCACTTGCCTTCCGTTCCATACTGTTCAGTTTCCTCAGTCTGAGGGCTAAACTGAGCTCCTAGCTCCTCCCAGAGGATTCTTCCATCACCCTTGCCTGTCTTGGCTGTTTTCTCCTGGTGATTCTTGTAATGTTTATTATGATTACTAATTTGCATGTACATGCTGACTTATCTCTTCTTTTTACATGCACATATCTTACCTATCTTACCTGAAGTCCTGTCTAACTGTGTAAATAGGCAAGTGCTTCCTTCTTTCCTTCTTTTCCTTTCCTATTTACAGAGTTTTAGAAGTTAAGGAGCCTTGCAAAAGCCTATGCTGTTGTCTTTAGGGCTTGCAAAATATGTACAAGGTCTTGCTACAAATAAATTTGCATTTAAGTAGAAAAGATGAAAGAATAGCATTTACTGAGCACTTCATTTATTATTTTTAAAGAATGTAAAAAACTCCTTTCTATCCCAAGAATATAAGGCATGTGTATGAATAAATGGAAAGCTATATAAGCTTTCCATTCAACAACGTTTATTTGTTTGTTTGGTTTGGTTTTTTGAGACAGGGTTTCTCTGTGTAGTCCTGGCTGTCCTGGAACTCACTCTGTAGACCAGGCTGGACTCGAACTCAACAAATTTTTTTATTCAACAAATATTTATTAGAGGTGTACATGTGTGTCAGGCACAGTGGTAAATGCAGAGACTATCCTTAGTTTTTGTTGAACTTGCAGTTCTGTGGGGAGGTGTGCGAAGAAATTAAGTGGACAGTGAGTGTAGGAGCTAGAGAGGACTCAGTGGTTCTGAGCATTTGCTGTCCTCCTGGAGGACCTGACCAAGGCAGGTAGCTCACAGCTCCGAGTGATCCAGTGCCCTCTTCTGACTTTCATGGGTACATGGATGCACACGTGCACGCAAATGCCTCAACAAGAATAACTTAAACCTATTCAGGCAAAATACTCAGACTCATAAAATAAAATAAATATTTAAAACAAATCTCTATGGAGCTGAATCTGTCCTTATTTCTCTTGCCTTCCCCTCACATGGGACATCATGTGTGGGAGTCTCATTTTTGCCTTCCTGTAGCTCTCAGCCTGACAGAACCAGACAATTAGGCACATAATATACTATGTAGTACTTACATGCTATGATGGGAGAAGGTGCCAAGAAGGTACTTTGAGTTATGGGCTCTTGGGACTTCTAGTCCAAGGCCTCTCTCATCCAGAAAAAAATAAAAATAAAGTTGTTACAGTTCCAATAATAATAATAATAATAATAATAATAATAGAAGCTGCAGCTGCAGCATCATTTGATGAACCTTGTTGCCCTGGAAAAATGGTCTAGGTACATTCACTGAAACCAGATTGCTAAGTGAAGATGCTGTGGGAATACATGATACAGAGGAAACAGTAGATTTGAGGTCCAGAGACAGAAGCTGTAAGTCTGTGTGTCTACACCATAGGAGTGGGGTCAGAGGAGACTGGGTAGGAACAGAGGGGCTGGTTTCTCTCAGGGTTCTTTAAAACATTTCTGATCCTTTGCTCACTTACATTTTATAACCCGAGATAGAATTTAGGCTTTGGCACAGGGCTCACTACTCTGGATTTAGTTTATAACTTTGTCCATTTCAGTGTATTTCTCTTTGGTGTAAAATTGTTAAGTCTTCTCACAAAAATTAGGTGACCTGATATTTTTAAAGACAAAACAACCCCCACAAACAGGCAAAAATCCCCTTCCTTCTGTTTATTAGTAATTATTCTCTGTGGGCCTGATTGTCTAAGATTATTCAGGGATGCCTTGTGTGATAAGCAGTATGTGTCTGTAGTTTCAGAGATTCTCAGTGCAGTGTGTACAAGGAGTAGAGTCAGAAGTGATGGAGGGAAACCTTGACATTTTCTGGTTTAGCCCTTTTGAGGGGAGGGTGGGGGTTTTGAGACAGGGTTTCTCTTTGTAGCGTTGGTGGTCCTGGAACTCACTCTGTAGGCCAGACTGGCCTCACACTCAGAGATCTGCCTGTCTTTGCCTATCCTAGTGCTGAGATTAAAGGTGTAACATAGTTCTGGGGCAGCCAGATCTAGATTTGTTTATTTATAGGGATTGCTTTAAGTTGGAATTTAGTCAATAATCATGTATTTTTTTCTTTGTAGAAAGAAATTCAAGCCATGAGTCAATGCCATCATCCTAATATAGTGTCTTACTACACGTCTTTTGTGGTAAAAGATGAGCTGTGGCTAGTCATGAAGCTGCTAAGTGGAGGTGAGTAGACTACAGTAG
The DNA here is from genome assembly GCA_021653895.1 of Mastomys natalensis. NCBI lineage: Eukaryota > Metazoa > Chordata > Mammalia > Rodentia > Muridae > Mastomys > Mastomys natalensis. The sequence goes on along the minus strand of JAJTUV010000008.1, from coordinate 1,691,410 downwards.
AACGCTAAGTTTCATTAAGTTAAAAATGGAATATTTTCCAGCACTCAGGAAGCAGAGGCAGGCAGATCTCTGTGAGTTCAAGGCCAGCCTGATCTACATATTAAGTTTCAGTCAACCAGAGCTACATACACAGTGTGATCCTGTCTAAATAAATAAATAAATAAATAAAAAAGTTTTCTCATCCTTACAGGGTTTTGTGGACATTTTGCATTTGAGGAGATACTGAGAGTGTAGCTTCAATAAACTAATGCTCGTGTGTAGCTGTGATAGGTTCACACTTTCCACTTGGCTGTTTTGCCTCTGACATGTCTTAAGTATGGTTCCCTCCTCCTCCCTTTCAGGACATAAACTGATTGAAAGACTTTGTCCATTTATGTTGATTTATTTGATTCTTCCGTTTTGATGTCAGCCATAGTCTGTATGTCTATTTCTAGCATACTAAGCATTAGATTGGAAGTTCAGCTCGATCAAATTCAAACTGAGTATTTTTAGATCTGGAGTGTTGACCATTTCACAATGCATCACATCAGGAAGTGTTTCCTATCTAAGTGGGTCTTTAATAGTAAAGTTTACTTTGTTTGCTTAAGGTTGTAACAACTCAAACCTCTATGAAAACTATTTTCCTTGTAGCTATCAGGTAATCTGTGAGATGAGACTTTGGCACTATTTTCTGTATCCCTATAGGACTTAAATTTTATTATTTTAGCATTTAGTCCTTGTTTAAATCAGGTAATTCATTAGAAGTTATTTTTATTACTGCATTGTTTATTTTGTAAATATAAGCTGTTTTTTTTTTTTTTTTTTTCCTTTTTTTGTTTTGTTTTTCTTGAGACAGGGTTTCTCGTGTAGCTCTGGCTGTCCTGGAACTCTCTCTGTAGACCAGGCTGGTCTCGAACTCAGAAATCTGTCTGCCTCTGCCTCCCAAGTGCTGGGATTAAAGGAGCACGCCACCACTGCCTGGCAAGCTGATTTTTTTTTAAGATTTTATATAGATAGATAATAGATAGATAGATAGATAGATAGATAGATAGATAGATAATGATAATCATACATACACACACACACACACCAAAACACACACACACACCAGCTGTCTTCTTGTACACCAGAAGAGGGCATCAGATCCCATTAAAGATGGTTGTGAGTAATCATGTGGTTGCTGGGAATTGAACTCAGGATCTCTGGAGGAGCAGTCAGTGCTCTTAACTGCTGAGCCATTTCTACCCCTGATTTTTTTTAAAATTTTATTTAATGTATGAGTACTCTGCTGCATATATATCTGCCTGCCTGAAGAGGGCATCAGATCCCCCTATAGATGGTTGTGGGCCACCATGTGGTTGCTGGGAATTGAACTCAGGATCTCTGGAAGAGCAGCCAGTGTTCTTAACCGCTGAGCCATCTCCATCCCTCCTGCTTTTTTAAAATTTTTTTTTTTTTTAAAAGAGGAACCTTGCCTTAATAACTGGGGCTCTTTAATCTCTACTATAGTTCCCATTAAAAAGGCAGAATAGAAAGATTGAGGGCAGGCAGGATGGCCTAGCTGGTGAAACAGTTGCTGTGAGGTGTAAGCCTAGTGCCTTCTTGGGTCTCTGGGACCTGTGTAAAGGCTGGATGAGAACGCAGCTCTGAAAGGGTGTCCTCTGACCACATGTGCACACGTGTGCACTGGAGCATACATGCCTGCCCTCAGGAGCAAAGAAACATTCAAATATATTTTAAGAATTGATTGCTGGCCTAGAGAGAGATGGCTTAGTAGTTAAGAAAACTTGTTGTTGTTGGAGAAGACTGATTTCCGTTTTCAGCATGAACATGGTAGCTAGTGTACAACCATCCATAACTCCAGTTCCTGGAGATCCAATGCTTTCTGACCTCCAGGGATACCAGGCATGGATATAGTCCATAGTGATACACTCACACATAAAACTAATCTAAAATAACTTTAAAACAATTGCTTGTTGAGCTGGGTGTGATGGCTCATGCCTGTCATAGGAGCATGTGAGCATAAGAGGCTACGGTGGGAAGATTTCAATTTGAGGCAAGCTTAGACTATAGCTAGTTTCTTGCTGTCTGACTCCAGGATTCTCTTGCTCTCATTCCTTCCCTTCCCCTCTCTCTGTGTTCCTGTGTGTTTGAGTGTACATGTGCACACACATGTTTATATTTTTGTGTGTTTGTGTTCATATGTGTGCAGTAGGTAAGAGGACAACTTTAATTTTTTATTTTTTAGATTGCCCTGGTCTTTGCCAAGTAGTGCCAGCAAACCACAGGGGTCTTATAATCCCTACCCAGTAATCTCTCCTGTACTTGTAATGCCTTCCCAGGGTTGGGATTACAAGTGTGGTCACCACATCCAGTCTTTTCTTTCGAGTGGGTTCTGGGAATTGAACCTAGGTCCTGGTGCTTGCTTTTTTTTTAACTGGCTGAGCTGTCTTCCCAGCCATATTCAGAATTTCTCAGGTTCACATTTGTATCCCTTTCTCCCCAGATCTATAGTCAGCCAATCTTCTAAGAAGTATTGACATTTCTGCTGAAGACTAGCAGTACACAGCAAAACTTAAATACTTGGAGTGTCCAGTGCTGTGGCCTCAGTGCTTTTAGAGCTTGGAAATTCTGTATGTTATAAATAAATCATAATTTCACATTAATATTTTCTATTGGATATAATATAAATTTATAAAACTTTTAATATTATACTTGAATCTGTTTTCTCTTGCACAGAAAATCTTGATTCCTCCAGTATTAGAATAATTATATATTTTTTCTTGTAGAGTATATGTAATATACACAAATAGATGTACATTTAGCATCTATAGATTGAACATTTTTTATGGTTATCTGAAGACACATGCTATATATAGTGATATATCTATTTTCCCCCTTGGTAAGGCTTGGGTTTGAATGTGTAGCATGGTTGGTAGGACTTGTGAGTGACAGGGCTTCAGCCTTCCCATCTTTGTGTTGCTTAGTTTCTGTGTGCCTGTATGATTTTGTAAGTGAATGTGATTTTCTATCTTACAGTGTATAGTTGTAGAAGAAAGAATCCAGATTCATTTAGTTTGTAGTTTTGGTATGATATTTTACTTCATACTTCCTCAGAGAAACATAAGCCTTAGAATAAAATATACCTTTCTCTTTAGAAGTGTCTCTCACTGGAAAAGTTTCAGGTCTGAACTTTCTTACTTTTTGTTGAATGAGAGCATGCCTTCCTGTGTTCCTGGGTGTTGAGAAGGGTGACCGGAGATCACAGAAGTGAAGATCTACCCCTGTGCTTTCATGTGTGTGGTACACAAAACAGCTTAGTTATTATAGGGGCCTGTCCCTTGCTGTTTGATGCTTTCAGCGTAGCCAGAATCACCTTTTTGTTTTAATCCCATTAGTGACACACTGGAGAACCTGGATTGCTTTGTTAAAGGCCTGTTTCATATGATGGTTGCTAACACCAACCACCTTGCAAGATGGTGGTCAAGCATGGTTCTTTTCAGTATGGACAGATTATGGGAACATTTAGGTAATATTGTATCTTTTGTTATTGATCACCTATAGCATAATTGTCTTTGTGATTTATAAATATATGTAATACAGAGTTTTTCATGTTTTGAAAAATATTTCATGATAAATGGGAGCGTCTGTCTAATTCTCATCACTTCTGTGTGCTCATCTATCTTTTCTGCAACTTTATGCACATTAAGTGTCTTGTTAAAGATTTCTGCTCCTCTTTATGATCCTGATCACAGGTGGGTTCCCTGTGAGAAGGATAAAATATTTTTTAACTTGCTTGTTGTCTCTCCTGGTCTTAGGTGTCCTGGGTCAGTGTCTGATTTTTCCAACCCAGCACTAGGATACTTTAAAGTATGCCCTAGTCATACATCTTTATATAATTACATGTATTTTTATAAGTCAACATTATCTTAATATATATTTAAATATTAAAAGTTCTACACTTTACATTTAAACTTAATAGGCATATTAAGCAATATTTAGAAAACAAAAACTAGAACTACATTCACCATATTCATACATATACACATACATACACACACATACACATATACATACATATATTTTTTTATTTTATTCTGATATTTCCAGCAGTAAGGAAAAAACTCTATGTGTTTAATTTAAATTAATTTTTTATTGTTTTTTTTTTTTTTTTGAGATAGAGTCTCTATGTAGTGTTGGCATTTATTAATATTCTTATAAATCTTAGAACTATTTTCTGTTCAAATACCTGTTTCTGCAGTTTGTTAGCACCACACTACAGTATAAGATCCCCAAAAATCCAGGAGTTGGGGCATCAAATTGTCCTCTGACCCCAATCCACTTGCACGTACCATAATCATACATGTTGATAGAAATAAACAAAATGAATAACAACAGCAGCAGCAGCAGCAGCAGAAGCTAAGTACTTAAGAAAAAGAACTGACACTGAATCCAAGTGCCTAAGAAAAATTTGGAGAGGAAGGAAAACAAGTACCTATAATCATTAAAGGATTATGTATAGAATTGCAAATGTCTAATTTAGATGCATTTTTTTAGATAGGTATATGTTGTTTAGAACCATCTTTATCTTTGTCATTTCTTAGAGTTGAAAATATGGGTAATCCCTTTTCCTAAGCAGGACCCAGTAAAATATCAGACCAATAGTGATGTGCTTTGCATGTTTAATCAATAACTGTGAGCTTTTAGTTTTTTGACACCTATTGGCTTATAATGGAATACTGAGCTAAACAAATTGTGGGCCCTCTCCAAGTTCAATGGCTCAGAAACATCTTAGGAGTGGTAGTAGTCATTACGGGTTGAAGACATAGTTCAGTGGTAGAATGATTGTCTAGCATGGGCACTGCCATGGCTTCAGTCTGTAACCCTGTAAGGGAGAGGGGGAGGGGGAGGGGGGAGGGGGAATAATAGCTAACTTTTTCTTTCCATAGTGGTAAAGTAAGGAGAGCGATGTGTTGATTAGTTCACATGATTGAGTTAATTGCCACTTTAACAGGCATCTTAGCTCTGCAGTTGCTTCACTCTTTGTCCCTATTGTTACTTTCTTTAAAATGTCTTTAACATTTTTTACTTTTATTAGGTGCATTTATATGTATGTAGTGTATCGTGTGTACAGTGCCTACAGAAGTCAGAAGAGGGCATTGGATCTCCTGGAACTAGAGACAGTTGTGAACCATCATGTGGCTGCTGGGAACTGAACCTAGGTTCTCTGCAAGAGCAACAAGTGTTCTTAACCACTGAGCTATGTCTGTGGACATTATTCTGATAATTAGCATGATTTCCTTGGACAGTTCAGGTTTTGCATTGCTGTCTCTCTGTGCCCAGGTTGTGATGGCACACAGATTATTTGGGGAGTAGAGGAGCTATATTTTTAACTTTTTGCTTTGTTACAAAATTTATACTTTTTTTTGTTTTTGTTTTTCAAGACAGGGTTTCTCTGTGTAGCCCTGGCTGTCCTGGAACTCACTCTGTAGACCAGGCTGGCCTCGAACTCAGAAATCCGCCTGCCTCTGCCTCCCAAGTGCTGGGATTAAAGGCGTGCGCCACCACTGCCTGGCCAAAATTTATACTAAATCTCATTTTTTAGTATTTTATTTGCTTTATTCTAAAAATGCTTGGGTTTTATTTATTTTTCTTTTGAAAATTTCTTTTTTGAGATAGGTTTTCAAATAGTAGAAGGCTGGCCTCTGGCCTCTTCCACCATGGTGTGTGTATAGTCTCACCTCCTGTTTATTTAGTCTCCAAGGCTGGGGTTACAAGAGACTTGGTTATGCATTGCTGGGGATCGAACCCAAATTCATGCCTGCTAGATGAGCACCTTACCAGCTGAATGCATTCCAGCCTGCAGTACATGGAGTTTGCTGGATAGCTGTCATCAAAGCAGTGTAGGTTGTTACAGTGTCTATTACAGTGCAGCCTCTTGGGCTCATAATTATGTAATGACAGTTTCTAGAGTCTGAGAGTCCACTGTTTCTCTTTTGTTGTTGTTAGTTGGTTGGTTTTACTAGCTTGCATGTTAAAGTTCAAACACTTGAGTTTTCTCTGTACACTATTCCTTGCAGATGTGGTTAAGGACAAAATACAGTACACACTCCTTCAGCTGTTCCCCAGATCCCTACCTTAGTTAATTGGGTTAATTGGGCTGTCAGAGATCATGGTTAGTCTCTTTTGCTTACCTGTTTACCTTCATCTTTGTTTCAGTTCACAAAATTTCTGTGGAACTTTAATGTTTGAGGAGAGAAGATTGTAATCACCATCATTGAATTAAATGCTATATGTTTTTTTCGTGCTTCTGCCTCTGGAGTGCTGGGATTGAAAGTGTGCACTACTACTGCCAGGCCTGTGGTGCGTTTTCTTGATTAATGATGGGAAGAGTCCATCTCACTGTGGTGGTGCCATCCGTATGGGTGCTATTAGAAAGCACCTTCCACAGCCCCTATATCAGCTCCTGCCTCCAGCTTCCTGCCCTGTGAGGATTTCTGTCCTGACTTTCCCTAGCAGTTTAGTGTGACTTGAGAGCTGTAAGTTGAAATAATTTTTTTCCTCACATTGTATGTTTCATCACAGCAATAGAAACTCTAACCCAGACCATGTATTCTTTCGATATGTCAGACAAGTAGCTCCTTGAAGTCAGCAAACATATCAGATCATGTTTTTTGTTTTTTTTGTTTTTTTTTCTTTTGAGATATGGTGTCTGTATGTAGTACTGGCTGTCTTAGAGCTCATGTAGACCAGGCTGGCCCTGAACTCACAGAGATCTGCCTGCTTTTGCTTCCCAGATGTGGGACTAAAAGCCTGTGCCACCGTGGCTGACATATATATCTTACTTTGTAACAAGTTCTAGATAATAATATAATAGGACTTCCTTGAAATTTTCATTTAATTTTTATGCTTTGATTTGTTTTATGTGTTTTGAGACAGGAGCTTATTGTGGGCTAGGCTAATCTGGAATTCAGTGTATAGTACACTGGCCTTGGATTTATGACAAACATCCTGCTTGAGCCGTGAATGCTAGGAATACAGCGTGGGCAGAATTGTCAAATGAATACATTTTGTTGATTTTAAATTCTATCAGGAGTTTCCCTATTTCCAATCTTTATTTTAAAAATTCTTAAAGTTTCAAACGTGGAACTTTATCTTCTCACTAAATAGTTTTTGTAACCTTTTTGCTTCAGGGTTTAACATGTTTGATAAACTCTAGGGAACTGAACTTCTCCCTAGGCCCTCTGGATTGCAAGTTCATAAATTTCAGTGTTAAGGAAGGGAAAGCTGTCCTATATTATGTACTAGGAAGTATTGTGTAGCATTTAGAACCTCTCTGGTTCCTTATCTCTAGCAGAATAAAGTGTCCGTCTCCTGCTGGAAGTCCTGAGTGGTAGTGGGCTGGCTCCCAGAGGCAGAATAATGAGACTCTCTCTTGCAACCAGTGCCCTCTTCAGTCCTCTTTCCTCCCCTCCCTTCTCTTCATATGGCATGGGTGCTGGAACTTCAGGTAGGGAGTACTTTCTTTTTTCTTTCATATTTTAAGCCTGTATTATTACACTGTGTAGCTCTGGCTGAACAGGAACTCACTCTGTAGACCCTTGTCTCTGCCTCCAAGAGCAGCTGGGGCATCACTTCCTGTATTTGTCCTTCAGGCACTGAAGTTCATTGTCTCTAGTCTGCTTTCTTTCCAAGAAGGTCATTACCCTTCTTCTTATCCCTCAGGTTCTTTCTTCATGCCTAGTCTGGAGGGAATGTGACCCACTGAGGCGTCAGGCTTGACCACACCTGTATTCTATCATGGATGTCTTCTTTGGACTGTTCCAGAGGCTTAAAAGCCTTCTAGAAGCCTTAGCACAGGATTCAGTGTCAGTTCTTTTTCTTAAGTACTTAGCTTCTGCTGCTGCTGCTGCTGCTACTAAATCAGGCATATTGAATCATGGGATTATCTTGTTTGAGCGGGGACTTAGAGGCCGAGTCTCCTGTAGTTGAGATTGCTGTTGAGCTCTCTATGGCCACTGAACATGGTCTTCAACTCCAGCCCTCCTGCTGCACTTTCCACATGCTAGGATTATATTTATGAGCCACCACACCTGACTCAAGTCATTGGATCTAAAAGAAGCTTGTGTTGACAGTGCAGTGTTTAGGTTTTGAGAGCTGAAGCTAGGGCACTCTACCACCAAGCTGCACCACTGGTCTCCTGGATTACGTTTTTTTATGTATTTGAATTAATTTCTTTAGGTGAGTTAAGCAAGAATATGCAGTATAGTACATTTTCAGTGGGACCTAGCGGCTTTATTTTATTGAAGAAAAATTTTAGAGAAAGCAGGAGGATATAGGTGGTGAATAGTGCCTGCAGACCTGATGGAGTCCTCTCTATGCATTTTTGAGCCTTTGTCAAGAGTTCTTGAGTGTAAGGAGTTTGGTCGTCAGGGTTGTGCAGTTTTAGCTGCTCTCCTTGTTGATCAGCATCTTCACCCTGAAAGTTGGACTGCTGAGACATCTGAGCTTGACTTCAGGGAGAGCTGAAGTTGCTTGTATTATTGGCTTTACCTTTGCCTTGCCTGGTTTGTTTATGTACTTGATCATTGTATTAGAGCTCTCTAAAGTGACGACTTAGAGAGGTACAAAGGGGATTTATTAGAATGACTTACAGGCTGTGGTCCAGCTACCCCAACGGTGGCTGCCTGTGAACAGAAGGTCCAAGAATCTAGTAGATGTTCAATCCAGAAGTCTGATGTCTGAGCTGGTTTCCAGAAGTCTGATGCCAGTGAAGGAGTGGGTTTGCTAGCAATGGCAAGGGCAAGCTGGCAGTGAAGCTTCCATGTCCTTATGTAGACTTCCAGCAGGAGGTGTGTCTCAGGTTAGAGATCTGGATTAGAAGTGGACCTTCCTATTTCAAATTAAGCAAAAATCCCTCACAAGTGTGCCCCTCCATTTGAGGGTTTTAGATAATTTGGATGTAGTCAAGTTGACGAGCAAGAATAGCTGTGATTTTTACTTTCCATGTGTTTCTTCATTGATTTGACTTGTATTTTAATTGTATTTTTACATTCTTAGTTATAAAATACTACACAATTTAATCTAGGTTGAAAACTTCTTTGGCTTGTGGTATTTTATATTTAGAGTGTTACTGATTGGCGTGGTTTACCCAGGGGTATTAATTACTCTCTGTTTTAGGTTGATATTTCCAGTGTGAAGCATCTGTATTTCCTTGTATTTGCTATTCTTTCCTTTCTTACATAATTTATTTTATGTGAATGTTGTAAGTGGTTTGAATTATTGAATGAGTTAAAATTTTTAGAGGACTGTGTTTTCTGTTTTCAGGTTCTGTTCTGGATATTATTAAACACATTGTGGCAAAGGGGGAGCATAAGAGTGGAGTTCTGGATGAGCCAACCATCGCTACAATTTTGCGAGAAGTCTTAGAAGGATTGGAATACCTACATAAGAATGGGCAGATTCACAGGTGCGTGAGTGTCCATCGTCCTCCTTCATAGCAAGTGCAGGCTGTGCTTTGTCTCATTGAGGACACTTTCTTTCATTTATGAATTTGTTTTACTTCTGAGCCCTGTACTTTTTGCATTGTTAGTTTTAGTTTGTTTTACTTATTACAGTGTGAATTATATACAACCTATAAATATTAAAGAAAGTGATAAATATTAAAAAAACAAAACAAAAAGTAAGCCAGTCATGGTGGCACATGTCTTTAATCCCAGCACTTGGGAGGCAGAGGCAGGTGAATGTCTGTTGAGTTCGAGGATAGCCAGGGCTAGATAGTAAGGCCCTCTCTCAAAGAACAAACAAAAGTGGTATTTTAGTAAAGTTGGAAAATGAAAAACAAAACCAATTTACTTTCTGCCAAGAAGACACTCACTGGTTTGGGATATTGGTTTTATTTTCTTTTGTTTCTTAATGTGCTTAAGATAATGGTACTTATATAATATTGTCTCTTATTTTTGAGGTGCTAGGGATTGAACTCAGACTCTTGTTCATGTTATACAAGTATTTTACAACAGAGCTGTATATTGTTAGCCATAAAAAACAAAAACAAGAACAAAACATAACAAAAAACCCCAAAAAACTAAAATATCATTCCAACTTTTGAAAGTCTTGCTAACTTGACTTGCCCAGGCTGATTTCAACTCCGGATCTCTTTGCCGTAATTGTCCAGGCCCAGGAGTCACAGGCATACACCACCTGTCCACGCGGTCTATTGCTCTGCTCATTTTATTTTTATATTCTTTTTTAAAATTAACTAATTTATTTATTTTATGCATGTGAGTACACTGCCACTGTCTTCAGACACATCAGAAGAGGGCATCAGATCCCATTAAAGATGATTGTGAGCCACATGTGGTTGGTTGATGGGAATTGAACTCAGAACCTCTGGAAGAGCACTCAGTGCTTTTTACTGCTGAGCCATCTCTCCAGCCCTTTATTTATTTATTTATTTATTTTTGTTTGTTTGTTTGTTTGTTTGTTTTTTGAGACAGGGTTTCTCTGTGTAGCCCTGGCTGTCCTAGAACTCACTCTGTAGACCAGGCTAGCCTTGAATTCCAGCCCTATATTTATATCTTAAATATTTTTCCAAATTATTGAAAAGTTCTTTGTAAACAAATACTTTTTTAGTTAAAGCTTTAATTTTTTCTTTTTAGATAGTCAGCACAGACTAGACTAGTGCTGTTCCCTGGGGACTGAGTGATAGACATTGGACATGTGGTCTGCGAGCCCTTTTCTCCTCATGCAGGCTGTTGTCTGGTCCAGGGGAGTTGTCATTGCTCATGGAAGTGGAAGGCTTTTTCCCTAAGCCATCTTTTGCTGCTGGGTAGGGAATTGGCACACACAGGTCCTGTGGAGGGTTAGGGTTTTTTAGTAGCACTTTCAACATTTTTATAAAGGATGCTTCTTGAAGTTTTCTTTTATTTCTCTATCACTAAATGAACAAGCAGACAAATAAATAACATCTCAGTTCTAATGTATGTATGTATGTATCTGAGTAAATAACTTTGTAATCATAAATGTCATGTGTATCCTGGTTTGTAGCTTACAATAACCAATTATCTTGACTTGAGATACCTGAGAAAAGCATCAGAAACAGTCAGAGATGTTTCATATTGTCAAGTTCATCAGAGACAGTCACAGAGACGTGTCAGATTGTCAGGTCCATGTATTTAATATTTATTTTTTCACAGTTTCATCCATGTACTCGATACTGTTCCTGCCCCATCATCCTCTCACCCTTTTCACTTGTTTGAGCATATTTCTGAGATTGCTTATTTGATGGGAGCCCGTTATCAGTGGCTATACCACTTAGGAATGCAACCTTTCCTCTCTCTGGAATCAAATTGCTTGTAGCCCATCAAGGAGGCTTTATGAAAAGGAAGCCCTTCTCCAACCATGATGGAATGTTGATGGGGGCCTAGTGTTGTGCAGATAGCCACATACCATGGTACAGCAGCCATGGTATGTGTAGAGTATAATGTCTGACAACACTCTGGTTCTTACATTCTTTCCTTCTGCTTCCTGAATCTCCCCAGAGTCGTAGAGAGCATGATATGGATATCTCTCTTAGAGCTAAGGACTCGCAGTTCATTGGTTTTCAGCATTTTGACCACTTAGGAGTTTCTGTATTACTAGTAATCCACTGTAACCAGAAGCTTCTCCAACCAGGGCTTAGAACATTAATCTGTGGATATAAACAAATATCTAGAAGACAGTTTGACATCATGTTCATTTAGAAAAGTAAGGTTCCTATTTAGGGCCTATGACTGAACCATGGACTTTCAACCAGGTATATTACCAGGCATGAATGTCTCCTGTTGAGAGGGTATCAAGTCCAGTCAGATAGTGGTTGGTTACTTCCACAGCAGTCATATATTAGTTGACAGATCTTGCCTGACAGGTTGACATTGAAGCCGAAAGAGATCATAGCTAAGTAAGACAGTAAGACTACCGATTAGTTTTTTTCTGTGTTTTATGTTGCTTTCTGTTGCTGTGATTAATGCCATGACCAAAAGCAGCTTGAAGTGGGGTGTAATTTATTTAACTTACAAATCAATGCATACATTTTAAGCGGTAGCTGTGAAGGAATGCTGCTTACTGGTTTGCTCAGGTAGCTTTCTTGTACTGCCCAGGCTACCTGCCTAGGAATGGCACTGCCCACAGTTGACTAGACCCACATCAATTAGGAAGTAATAAAATTCCTCATAGGCATGGCCTTAGGCAATTCTTGGGTTGAGATTCCTTTTCTCAGTTGACTCTAGTTTGTATCAGGTTGACACCTGAATCATGGTCTTCTTCCTGCGGCCTGTGTAAGTGTTCTGTCACTGCAATAGCTATCCAGCAGGAAGGTGGCTTCTAGCTCAGTTCCAGCTTGATATCTCTATGTCTTGCAACCAAAGTCTATGGCATCTTCAACAATAGGATTGTTTAAAAAACATGTTTATATGGCTCCATGAGTGTCTGCACTTACACTGTCCATTGTGTGTGTGCTTGGTGTATGGAGAGGATGTCAGTTTCTGGAACTGGAGTTACAGGTTCTTGACAGTTGCCTGATTGTGGGTGCTAGTGACCAAACTTGGGCCCTCTGCCAAAGTAGAATGCACTCTACATTGAGCCATCTCTCAATCCAGTACTTCTGACATGTCTCATTAAATTGTGGCCACCATTGTGCCAACGTTAAAACAGTGCTAACTCCAAGACAGCGCTAACTCTATAACTCCCATGCCCTGTGAGTGCTTTTCCTCTTGCTGCTCTCAGCATAGTCTCCCTTCTGGGTTGGGCTTTAACAGTCTCACTGTATTGCTGTTGGGCACACACATTGTTTTGTATGTGTGGTTTCCTCCCTCCCTCCCTCCCTCCCTCCCTCCCTCCCTCCCTCCTCCCTCCTTCCCTTCTTCCCTCCCCCCTCCTCTTTCTCTCTTTCTTTTGTTTTGCATTTGTAGGTTATTTTTCCTTTTCTGTTTCCTTGGTTGGCTGTTTTTTCATGGTTGTCAACATGTTTGCTTTTGTCTTAGATTTCTGAAAACACTCTTGATGTTTTTTTTTTCTTGTCTGTCCTTTAGGTTAATAATTCTGTCTTGAAAATTATTCTTCTATCATACATCTGCTTCTAGTATGGTGAATTTCCCAGTAGAATTTTCAGTAATCCTTCCATTCTGTCTCCCCTTCTCCCTCCCTTCTCCTTTCTCTTTGCCTGTCCTCTTCCTCTCCCCTCTGCTTCCTTCTTCCCCAGCCCCTTCTTCTAGTGTGTGGTCACTGTCTGCTTCTCCTGTGCTTTGTTTACATTCTTTTTGTTCTGAAGTCTGATGAATGAGTAGAGGTATACTCATATAACACTAGCCGTTGACTTCTGTACTTCTATGGATGTTAGGATGTTTCTTGGTAGAAGCCTGGGATGGTGGTACTATAGTCCAACAGTTTTTGACCAGGCTCTTTTGAAGTCCTCTCTGCTCTTTGTACACATCCTTCTGTCGGGCAGAAGTGTAGTGGTAGCAAAGGCCTTTGTGTCAACTGAGCAAATGTGTCTTCAGTGTCTTTGTTTCTAGTTGGACTGCAACTACAGATGATAGAGTTAGCCTTTATCTTTCTTCATGGCAGTCCTCAGAAGGTGGTTTCTGTTACTAGTGTCACTGTGTAGATGTTGCCCACCACTTCTAACCAAATGAGTCTGAGTATCAGAGCTCTGGCCAGAGATGTGTTGCTCATCAAGATGTAAACGACACAAAAATAGTCCTTGCCTTAAAGGGATGAAAAACTGTTTATTCTGGAGCCAATGTGAGTGCTCATGGCTTGGAAATACAGAATTAGATTACCCTAAATGTCATGTTCCAATGAGGTAGCAATTGCATGAAATCTTCATAGAAACAGAACAAAGAAGGTCATAAACTAAGACACTTTCCGAATACAGCGGCAGAAACTTGAGGTAGGTGTTTCCAGCAGAGGAGGAAAGCTCAGTTTCAGCCTTCCAGTCTCAGATGCTGTCTGATAAATTCTTAGGTTGTGGGTTGGTTGGAGCTGGTGCTCTGCTAAGTCAGTACAGTTCAAAAGGTCTCATCAGATAGTCTCAAAACATGTTAGATCGAGCAGGGTAGGGAGCAGGCTATAAATAACCCCAGATAAATTTGAATCAGGCTCTGGACCTGCAACATTCTAACCTCTCAAATCTTTGAAGTTGTAGATAATCAGCCTCGTGGAAACATGAGTACAGGATGTAGCTTCTTTCTAGGAGATTTCATCCACAATGGTCTGCCTGGTAGACCTGGAGGTCTCAGAAGTACTTTCAACATTTCTTGCAAGAGCTCTACTGATAACAAATTCTCTTAATTTTGAGATTTAAAGATTTTGAAAAAAAATCTTTTAAAGGATAATCTCAAAAGATAAAGACTAGGCGTGGTGATGCACGCCTTTAATCCCAACACTTGGGAGGCAGAGGCAGGTGGATTTTTGAGTTCAAGGCCAGCCTGGTCTATAGAGTGAGTTCCAGACAGCTAGGGCTATACAGAGAAAACCCTGTCTCGAAAAAAACCAAAAAAAAATAAAAATAAAAAAATAAAATAAAGATAGAGACTAAATTTATCCAACAAATTTCTCTGTTTTTCTTTATATCTGTTTGTCTTTTGGTCTGTCTCTTCCTCTTCTGTGCCTTTACACACACAAACAACACATCTATACACACCTTATATACACCTATATACATGTGACTGTACTAGGGAAGGGTGTCTTTGGAACAAGGCCTCTGCTAAACTGACAAATGTTTCTTGTGTTCTATGTATAGCTTTCTTTGAGATTTTTGTTTTTGTTTTCGTTGAGACAGGGTCTCAGTATGTAGCTGTGGCTGGCCTGGAACTTGTTAGATAGAGCTGGTAACCTTAAACTCAGAGATCTGCCTGCCTCTGCCTCCTGATGACTAGGATTGAAGATGTATGATCCTGTGCTCAGGCTGACTGAAGGGTTCTGTGATGAAGAGTATCTTGGTGATAGGGGCCAAAGGTATGCCACAAAACTGCACATGTGATGGCAGGTTAAATGGGGGTATGGAGCACACACAGGGAAAATACAATGGAAACGTGACTTTGACTGTTAGTAATGACTGGGCTGGCCATAGGCACTAAGTCATTGTAGGTGGGGGCGAGCCTGGTTCTAGAGTGTGGGTTCTTTTTTTTTTTTTTTTTTTTTTTTTTTCGTTTTTTTTCGAGACAGGGTTTCTCTGTGTAGCCCGGGCTGTCCTGGAACTCACTCTGTAGACCAGGCTGGCCTCGAACTCAGAAATCCACCTGCCTCTGCCTCCCAAGTGCTGGGATTAAAGGCGTGCGCCACCACCGCCCGGCTGAGTGTGGGTTCTTAGTTGACGAGCGCTGACTTCAGAGATTCTGATTAGGATGAACATGTTCTAATCTTTTCTCTCCTTGTGCCCTAATGTTTTCCCTAGCAAGAGATTCTCTTTAACAAAAGTGTTAGACATCTTTAAGTTTCTAATTAGTATATTTCTACTTTTTGGTTGTGAATCATTGCTTCTTTTAATCTCTTTTCAAGTTTTCTGTAAAGGGAAGAAAGCCAAGTATGTCCATTGCACTCCTTTCATCTTTAGGTGGCACCTGTAGCTGGCATGTGAGAGCCCAGTGAGCAGAGTGACTGAGGCACTAAGCAGGCCGGCCCACAGGCTGAAGAAGTGCCTGTGATTGTCTGGGACAGTGAACAAATTCTTTAGTCTGCTGATGGTGGCCCATGCCTTTAGTACCAGCACTCAGGAGGCAGAGGCAGGGGGATCTCTGAATTCAAGGCCAGCCTGATCTGTAAGAGTGAGTTTCAGGACAGCCAGTGCTATACAGAAAGACCCTGTCTTGGGTATGTTTGTATGAGGTGGCGGGGCAAAACAACAAAACAAGTTCTTTAGCTGACAGCTATGTTTGGCATCCTGAAAGGTCCCTTGTCTTGTTACGTGTGAGGCCTGCCTGGCCTCCTAGAGTGTTCAGTAAGCCTTGCCATTCCTTTGCTTTCCCCTCTGAAGCTGCTTCTGCAGATTACATGTTTAATTTGAAATGGAAACACAGACTATGACAAATTAATCAAGAAAAATAGTTGCTTAGCCTAAGGCTCTGCTGGAAGATGGACCAGTGCCTATGAAATATAAAAGCTTAATGGTGTTACCTATGCAGGAAAGACTTGCATATGACTTAATAATGTTACCTGTTGTGCTTTATTTAAAAAAAAAAAAAAAAAAAAAAAGGAAAAGCCAGGATATGTTTTGTAGAGCAGGGTAGAGTGAGGTGAGAGGGTGTCTTGGTAGGCCCATGCAGAGGCATCCTTTCTCTCTGAGATACCAGCCATACCATGGGTATGGTATAGAATAGAGTTTATTTAGGAGATGGGAAGGGAGTTGAGAAGGGAATAGAGGCAGAGAAAGAGAGAAAGGGAGAGAGGGGGGAGGAGAGAAAGAAGAGAGAGAAGAAGAGAGAGGACAGGCTGGCCAGGAACACATGGAGCAGGGAAGGGGAAGAGAGGGAGATAGAGGTTAGGGAAAGAAAGTGCAAAGAGAGTAAGAGAGAGAGGAGGGGGCAAACAGCCTCTTTTATAGTAAGCCAGACTACTTGGCTGTTGCCAGGTAACTGTTGGGCAGAGCCTAGAAGGAATGCTGACATAACCTCCACAGGTGAGACAGACCTGCATATGATTCTGTGTTCAAACAGTTCAAAATCAAAATGGTGACTAGGAAAAACCCTAGTCCTCTCAATTTCACCAGATGGAACTGTTGACGCCATTAATATACCTTTCTTACGTCCCTGTGAGGACTGCATGCCTATGATCTCCTTTCAGAAGTCTGACACCATCTAACCACGTGAGAAATGTCAGATACATATGCCTCACAGCTGCCAAGGTCACCAAAAGCAAGGACCCTCTGAGAAACTGTCACTATGGAGAACCTAAGGAGACCTGGCAGCTAAATACAATTAGCTGTCTAATTGTCTTGGATGGAGTCTTGGATAGAAAAGGAACATTGGTTAAAAAATAAGGGAACCTGAATAAGTTGTGTGGATGTGAGGGACACAGTAAAGAAATGACTGAAATGCCACTCTATGATGGGGTGGGGATGGCTATTATGGATAAAAGTGAGAACAGCCAGATGCATCTGGAAAAGTTGAGGGCAGAGAGAAAAAGAAACAGACTGGAGATGAACATGGTCAGGGCCATCTTCAAGAGAGTCATGAGAGCAGTGGAGATCAGAGACAGTCTCGGGCCAATGAGCATAGTGCATAGTGTGGAAATTAGGGAGGAATCAGAGAAGGGCCTGCTTGGGACTTATAGCAAGTGTGTGTGAAAGGGACTGACAAGGCTTGGAGGCCAGCATGGGCTTTCATGTGCAGTCACAGGTGTGTGTCAGTGGTGGACCTGAACCTATTTCACAAGTTCCTGAGGAATGATGGCTTTGAGTTAACCACCAGAGATTCTCTGCAGTCCAGCTTGAGCTCATTAGTTCAGGGTGTCTTAGTTTGTGTTCACTAATTTTCACAAAAGTACTACATGGATGTAAGGTGTTAACAATGGAAACTAAGCTTAAGGTGTTAAATTTTCTTTTCAATTTTTATGTAAAGCATTTAAAAACATCTTTTTCTTAAATTCCAGTTTTCTTGTCTAAAGAAGATCACTTTTTGCCATTTTATTCTGATTCCTTTGAGAATTATTTTATTGTCAATAAACATATAAGTGAATATGTATGTGTATACATACACATATACACACACACATAATATATATATATAGGATATATATTCCTATTCTGTTGTTTAAGCAAAAAATAAAAATTACATTATATGAAGCTTACCCCTTCTTCAGAATATATTGAAAGCACATCCCTATCCCCATGTATTTGGGTTGTTGAGGCAGGAGGATCATGAGATAGAGACCAGCCTGAGTTATATAGCAGAACTTAGAACAAACAAAGAAATGCGGGTTGAGGACACCATTTTTAGCATTTGGTTTATGTAGGAAAACATGAGTGAGTTTCAGCAATAAGGCTTAGGGGAGGCTGGATGAGAGTCACTTTCTTTGGCCATTATTATCCCAGTCAGTATTTAGTGAGCTTTAGTTTTCTAGATTGTCTAAAAAGTTATGTTCCTTCTTAGAGTTTTATGTTTGGATTGATAGTATAAATGGCTAAAATTTAAAAATTTTATTAATACCTTTAAAACAATATTTAAATATTGGTAATGTTTTGTAAATAAACAGTTGCTTAAATTTTGCCATTCTAAAGAACAAATGTTTGACGGTGTTTTTTTCTTTGAAGAGATGTGAAAGCTGGAAACATTCTTCTAGGAGAAGACGGCTCTGTACAGATTGCAGGTAACAATGAGCAGGGCTGTGCTTTTGGGGTGTGTGTGTGTGTGTGTGAGTGTGAGTATATGTGTGTGTCACACATGATGCACACATGTGCTTTCACATTTGTGAGTACACTTGTTGCCACCTTGTCTCGGCATCCTGAGCATTCATTGCCAGTGGCTACCATGCCTGCCTAGCATCTGTGTAGGTGCTGGGGATCCAGACCTAGGGCCTCATGCTTGTGTGGAAAGGACTTTACCCACTGAACCACCACCCCGGCTCACAGAGTGTCTTTTTATTTTGATATAATAGCCAGCAGAACCACCTTATTTGTCTGCTATGTTTTCCTTGTATCTGATGATCCTGTTCTCAGGACATCTTTCTGTGTAAGCACCCTCTAACGATGGCCTCTACCACTCTTAGGTATTTTCTGGCCATTACTCATTGCTTCCTGTTTTCCCACTCCTCACCTTCGTTAGGTGTCTGGACTTCTGATAGGGTTCTGTCTCAGAGCAGTCTTGCTTATTTAAAGGAGAAACCTCTGGTGAGAGGTGATATATAGTTGCTTTTATCTAGAGTTGTGATGGTAAGTTTTAATTGTCAACTTTACTCACTCTAGAGCCTGAGACAGAAATCTCCATAAGTAATTGTGTAGATCAGGCTGGTCTCTGGACATGTGGGGGATTTTTTGATTTAGGTTAATTGAACTGGGCTGTCTCACTCTGCATGTGGGCGGCACCATTTTGTGTGCTAGCTGCTGTGCTGAATGGACAGAGGGTCAGCTGAGCACTCGCATGAACATGTTCATCGGTGGCTTGCGGGAACATAGTGTGATCAGCTGTTGGAGGTTCCTGTCCCCTTGACTCCTAAGTATGAGTGAGCTGTGTAACCTAGAGTCATGAGCCAGGGAAAGCAAATCACAGCAATAGGAAGAAGGGACAGCACAAGGATGGCGTGGAGTCTCTGCCTTTTAGGGAGCACAGGTTTGGTAGTTTTAGAGCTTAGGGATAAGACTGGAAGTCATGTCTTCCTACAGATGGCTGTTTTGACCAATCTCCCTCTGTCTGGTCCCAGACTGCTACAGTAATCAAGTGAATCAGGATAATATTCAGCCTTTAAAAGATAATTTAGCAAATACCTTTAAATCCTGAAGTAAGGTAATATTTTATCCAACATAAAGTTGATTCCTTTAACATGAACCTTCTTTTTGTCAAAAGAGAAACACTTTTTCACTAAAGACAAGACGAAGAGTAGGGTAATTCCAGCATTAATATACATGCAGCAGCATGTGTCTGAACCTGACTGGGGGAGGTGAGCAGAGATAGGAGGCTTTCAGGGGCTCACTAGCTAGCTAATCTATGCCAGACCACGAGCTCAAGGCTCAATGAGACTGTGTCTCAAAAATGAGATGACACACAAACACAAAAATTAAGATAGTGATTGAGGACAGTATCCAACATTTTTCTCCTACCTCTACACAAACATGTACAGGTGCGCACCCTTCCTTGTATGTACTACACGTGAAGACGGGAGATATGCAAAGCAAAGGCATGTAATGCAGTCCAAGGTAAAGCACTGAACATAAAACAGTTACTAAATGCCAAGTGACTAGCTCGACCAAAATACTCAGCAGACCCCGTTGATGGGTGTAGAGCAAGAACACAGAATCAGACTGATGGTAGACGTATGAATCAGTGTGGTGATGTCGTTAAGTTGAGGGTGTGCATATGCAGACTTGAGCTGTAGCTTCTGTTGTGTAGACTAGAGAAACTCATCCTCACATGGGCAGCAGTTGTCTTAATCATGAGTTGTGGACATTCCTAATGCCTTTTACTAGTAGACAGTAGACTTAAATTGTGGTTGGTTTTCACACCAGCATACCACATAATGAAAATTTAATACAACCATAGCTACCTAAAAAGCGTGAAGACGTCGTGAAATTATAATATGAGGATATGTGCTGAACACAAGGGCCTTTGTCTAGCGTCTGTCCAGTGAGCAGAGCTCTGCTGTCTCTCTTTCCTCTCATACCGTCCTGTTCTTAGTACACTTAAAAATATAACCCACAGATTCACATAGACCACATTTTTTTACGCATTGATCTATTAGTGAATAGGCAAATTGTGTTTCTTTTTGTCTATTTTGAAAAACGTTGCTATAAACTGGATAACTATCTCAGCTCCTGTTCCCATTCTTTCTTCTTCCCCCTCCCTTCTTCCCTTTTTCCTTCTCTCTTATTTTATGTGACCCAGACTAGCTTGAACTTCCAACAACACTCCCCCGACTCCCTCCCCCACCCCCAACCCCCGTCCACCATTATTTTCTGTGCTAGGACTGTGGCCATGTGTTTTATCATGCCTGGCTTACTTTCTTCTGGTATATGTTCTTAGAAGGTGGATCATATGATGATTTTACATTAGCTTTTTTAAAAAGTATTGCCCTATGTCAAATAGTAATTGTACCCATTTTCATTTGCATCTACAATTCATAAGGATTTCAGTTTCTCAACATCTATAACAAAACTAATTTTCTAGTTTTAATTTTTTTTTTTTCTTTTAGACTGGCTTTTTCACTATATAGCTAGCCCTAGGTAGCCTGGAACTCACTGTATAGATCAGGATAGTCTGGAACTCAGAGAGATCAGCTTGCCTCTGCTGGAATTAAAGCTGAATGCCACTGTGTCTAGCTTCTAGGGTTTTTTGTCATCTACTTTATGTCTTACGGTTTTGGCGTGTTCTTTTAAATGTGTTTTTTGGTTGCTGCTGAATTGTAGACTTTTCCTTTCTCCACACTCTCCCCCTCACCTTTTTTTAAAAGACAGATTCTCGCTTTGTAGCCTATATTGGCTTCTGACTCTTCAGCACTAGAATGTAGTTATTCTTTGTATATTCTGGATATTAATATTTTTTCAGTTGTGAATTCAAATATATTCTCTGATTCTGTGGGTTTTTGTGTGTGTGGTGTGTGTGTGTGTGTGTTGTGTGTGTGTGTGTGTGGTGGGGTCATTGGTTTTAAGGGTTTTAGTCCAGGGCTAACTAGACCCATTGATTTGGATGGTAACCCTAACCCTGAGGCAAGCAGAATGAGAGCATCTTGAAAGCGTTTGGGAGGTGGAAGCTGTGCATGGTTGTTAGGAAGCTGAGAACAGCAAGAAGGGGCCTGCAACACAGGGTCTTTCCAGAGCCTTGACCACTCTTCTCCCAGTAGGTCCAGACCTCCACATCCTCTCCCCAACTGCCATCTTCTCACTCTACAGGGATTCATCCATTGACTATACAGAACTCTCAGGACTAGCTTGTCCCACAGCCCATCTGCTGGTAGCTAGCCCAGGTTGGTGAGACGTGGGGGAGATTTCCTGTTCAGACCATAACGACTGCTGTGCTGTCTGTTCTGTTTCAGATTTTGGTGTTAGTGCTTTTTTAGCCACTGGTGGTGACATTACCAGAAATAAAGTGAGAAAGACGTTTGTTGGCACCCCATGCTGGATGGCACCGGAAGTTATGGAGCAGGTACTGTGGGTTTTGTTTTTGAAATGGTTTAAGATTTTGTTGTTAAACCAAGCCACAAACCTTAGTGCCTGTGTTTGATCGATGCTCCATGTTAGATGCATGAAATGCATGTTTCTATCGATTGGTTTAGAGCTTAGTCTAAGGAAAGATATTATTGCAGTACAAAGCAAAGCAAACAACAAAAACTACACAGGATACAAGAAACGCAAGAGTATACCAAAGATAATCCAAGGACTAAGGGAATAAAGAACTTAAAAGTATATCTTAGTACAGACCAGATGATGGATTGTTCACCTTAGAGCTTTCACTGCTGGTGCTCTTCTCTTCCCACTTGCACATCAGCTGCTCGCTGTAGCCTCTTGCCATGTGTTTTACCACACATTAAACACTGCTGATTTCAGTACCCATTCTTTAGTCCTTTTCTTACCTCCCTCATGGCATTGAACAGTTGAGCACTGCAGCATTATTCACTCCCAGTTATACAGTCTTCATTGTTCTCCTACTGTCAGGCTGTTTCTCTGACCTCTTTTGACCCATCTATTCCTTTTGTTTTGTTATTCAAGACAGGGTTTCTTTGTGTAGCAGTGGTTGTCTTAGAACTCACTCTGTAGACCAGGTTGGCCTCAAACTCAGAGATAGGAATTGGTAGGGTACACAAGTGTTCTAATCACAGGCTAGGACAGGAGGATCCTGAGGTTGAGGCCAGCCTAGAGTATATAGCCAGACACTGTCTCCAAAAAGAAAAGATGTTGTTTCCTGAGGTCATTTGCTAAGGCTCTTTTCTTCGTGGGTGCCTGTGTTCACTGATGGGCTCATTCGTGCTCAGGTGTGAATGATTTCTGAGTTACATGCAGACCGGCCTAGTTCTCAAGACTCAGGTTACTTTCAACACTGTATGGGATTTATTCCTGAATGTCACAGATGAATTACTATATACATATTTTCCTATATATGTACATATATTGCTATATAGAGCCTGTGGAAGGAGGGCACTCCAGCCACACAGGGTCTTAAGAGCTGCCGCACTCAGGAACAGAATGAACAAACATAGGCTGTGGAGAAAGGCTGGGGCAGGGGAGCAGTATGAAGAAATATGAGACTTCATTGGTTTTCCCAGGATGCAGGATATGGTCGGGGCTAAACCTATTTCCCAGATAAGCAGGAGCTACCCTTGATCTGTCTGGTAGAGAAGCTCGTGGGCATGGGAAATATTATCCATGGAGGAAACTTTCCTTTGGAGACCCTCCTGCTGTACCAGAAGGCAGAACAGCACACATACTGACCACTGAATTTAAGTCTTGTACTACAGACTTTGGAGACCAACCTTCTCCTATGTAGCTCAATATAGAAGATTAAAAACATGTGACTATGACATGATGGTGGCAATGGAGACTGAGCGAGAAATCCAGCAGTCTGCTCATGTCAGTGACTTACAAACTCCACAACCCCTTATGATGATAACATTCCTAGCACAGCCTCATCACTCAGGAGATGAGGCAGGAAGAGCTCTCGGCCAGTCCGGCCTACTTAATGAGCTCTTGTTCTAAAACAAAACCAAGAACCTCAGGAGGAGGGAGATGGGAAAGGAACTGTGGGGAGGCCAGTAAGGGGAAAGACATGGAAGGAAGGAATTAAAAATAAAGTCATAGAACATTTGGAAACGAAAAGGATTATGGAAAACCTTGGTTCTAGATTATTATTATTATTATTATTATTTTTAGTTTTGTTTTGTTTTTGGTAAATAGACTGAACCTTCTAATTACCAAGCTTAGTGATAGTTTTATACTTTTCTAAGTGCTTCATCGTGAACACTTTTCTGTGTTTTCATATAGACTTAATAAGTACTACTAGTAACTGACTATAGTGTTCTTTTAAATGAGCATAATAATTAATAGTTTACTGGTTTAAAGTTTATGAACACATTTGGTAATGCACTCCTATAATCCCAGTACTTAAGAGGCTGAAGTAGAAGAGTCAAAAATTCAAGGCTAACTTGGGCTGCACAGGGAGACCTCTCACTTCTGCCTTCCCCGACCCCCAATTTTTCATGACATACTAGAAACTTTTATAAAGGTGTTTTAGCCTGGTTAAAGTAATTGCACCTCTCCCCTCCCATCTCCCCCCCATCCCTTTCAGGTTCGAGGTTTGATTTTAAAGCTGATATCTGGAGTTTTGGAATCACAGCGATTGAACTGGCCACAGGGGCAGCTCCGTATCATAAATATCCACCAATGAAGGTGAGGCTCATATGCAAAATATTACTCCATCTCAAGACCCAGTGACTTTTTACGTTTGCTAATCATACTGATAGTTATTTTCCTAGAGTTTTCATATATATTATGGCAAAATAGAATCTTTCTAATAAGATTACCAACATAACCATTTTTGCTTTGCATTGTATAGGGACCAAATCCAGGATAAACCATTTTTGATTGAGTATTTAGTGATAAGTATGTTCACAATGTATAGTCATCGCCGTACCCAGACTCTTCTTGGATTCAGAGCCGTTGAACTCTTCTACAGAATTGCTGAGCTTTAGTCGGCTTGCTGTTCCCTGTACACAGAGCTATTGAGTCTAACTGCATTTGGTGTCTGTTATCCGACCTCCTTGGTTCTCTACTCATCTGCCTTTTATAGGCTCTGCTGCCAGAGTAACTAAGGTTGCAGGGGCCTCAGGAAGAATGTGAACTAAGAATGTGAACCAGATGTAGCTTTGTTACTGACAGAAACGGTTGGTGATTTCTATAGTAGAAATTTGTGGAAGAGAAGGCTCCATGCTGTGAGGTCAAGGAAAAACGGGGCAAGCAGTAGGAGAAGCTAAGGTGGCCATGCTGTCTTCTGCTGTGGTTTTCACGTTTCTATTTTTACAGTCGTTTGACAATGGAAGAACTAGGTCTGTGGAAATGGAAGAGATGAGGAATTGTAATTGAAGGATTTAACAGCAGTTGACAGTGGGCACTTGTGGGGATCCACCATCTATATATAGCTTTTAACTAATGTCCAGTACACGTGGAAGCCTTGGACTCTGAACAACCAATCTGTTTCTTGTGGTGCTAGGTATTGAGCCCAGGGCCTCACACATGCTAGAAAAGTACATATATCCCTTAAGCTATAGCCCTGACTCTAAAAGTCCACCTAGATGGTAACTTGTATGTATGTGTACCCATGTGTGTGTTTATACCCATGTATGTGTGTGCTTTTAGAGACCAGAGGTTGTTGTCAACTATGTTCCTCAATCACTCTTTGCCTTATATTTTGAGAGAGGGTTTCTCTCTGAACGCTGTAGCTTGCTAGTTTGGCTGAACTGGCTGGCCAACAAACCCCAAGGACCACCTCCCCCAAGCCCACTTCCTCTTCTCAGCTGGAATTGCAAACATAGACCACCACACCTAGCTTTTTATGTGAGTTCTGAAGGACTGAACTCCGGTCCTAATACTCACACAGCAAGCTGAGCTGTCTCTAGCCCCCTAATGTCAGCTACTAGAAAGTAAAATCTGTTTGTGTGTTGGGAAGCTTTATTCATATTGAAAAGTCTTCATATGTTTATACTGGACTGAAAAATTTTACAGGTTTATTGGTATACTTTTGTGGGCTCCTATATCTACCTCCCTTCCAACCCCAGTTTCAGCCGGATCACTTCCAACCCCCCAACACTAGGTAGGAGTGAAAGAAGGTTAGAGGGGAAAGGGACATAGATCTCTTTAGACTACTTCCTGATGATTAGGGGCATCAGGTTTCTTGGGGCAAGTCTAATCTTTGATGTCAGGATATCCAGTTTCTTCTTCTCATCTCTTTGCTTATGACCACTTGACAAACTGCAATAACAGAAACCAGCAGCAGCAGGGAGAGCAACAGCCTCTACAGGTTCTCTTGGGGTTCTCCCATTTATACACTCTCCAGTACCCAGAATTCCAATTGTAAACTACCTCTAGCTGGTAAAAATCACATCATTCCTAGACCATGAGACAAATCATAGTTAGATGCTGTAGACAATCTGAAGCACCCCTATATCCCACACCTGGGATTAAAACAAAAACATAGTCACATAACATCACTGGGTTTTTAAAGAAACCAAAATTCTTACTATACAGGTTTTAATGCTGACACTCCAGAACGATCCTCCTTCTTTGGAAACTGGTGTTCAAGATAAAGAAATGCTGAAAAAATATGGAAAATCATTTAGAAAAATGATTTCATTGTGCCTTCAAAAGGATCCAGAAAAAAGGTAAAATATTAGATAAACATGACATATCTCTTCTGATACATAAAATGGTGTGGGAAGCCCTAAGAATTATATTTGCATACACAGTATTATGTGTGTATTCTTAAAATGAATGAGTTAAAAACGTTGGAAACATTCATAAAGGCCATTTTACAAGATTGGAAGGGACTGAGTTGATTTCCTGTACTTATATAATATATCTAAGTTGCCCAGATATTTCTTGATTAATTTCTTAAAACTATGAAATTATATTTGTGAATTCTTTTTTTTTTTTTTTTTTTTTTTTGTGATTCTGTATTAATGAATGCAGTGTTAATGGGCAAGTTTTTCTTTTTTCAACCGTCACTTAAAATATAACTGCCATTTACAATTTAATAACAAAGGACTATAACAACACATTTATATTCCATGTAGGAAAGAGTTTCATATAGTTTCCTTGTTGGCTTTAGACACACTGAGTGGTAAACAGCAGGTTCTTAACTAAGGGTATTTATGTGTGGTATTGTTGAACAGCACCGTAGGCAAGATCACTGAGTAGAACCTTGTGTTTTTGAGGTTACCTCATCCTAGTCCTAGAGGTGGAACTTGACTCTTGACTCGACTGTAACTTGGAGCTGTATCCCCACTGTGTCTCCTTTATTATATCCACCACCCACAGCTACAGATTCATCTACCCATGGGTCCAAGGACTCTGATCAAATTCTACCAGTACTCAGCATCACCAGCCTTTTCTCTGTCCTCATTCCTTGAGCATCCCAGTTTACTTAGCATGGTAACAGCTACACTGGTTAAGCTGGAGGTGGTATAAAGTGCAGGAGGGTTATGTGAGTTCTACACAGATACCATTCCATCTAAGTACAAGGGACTGAGCATCAGAGTTTTGCTGTTGGCAAAGGGGTCCTGGAAGCAGTTCTCCTGGGATACCATGAGCAGACTGTAATTCCACTACGTTTCTTAGTACTAAAAGTTATTTAATTTTTGTTTCTCTAAAGGTCAACAAAAGTAAAAGACTTTGACATCCTTGGTCATGTGTCTAGTATATGTAATGGGGCTTCAAAATTTACTGTTGGAAATATTGGAAAGGGTAAGGAAAATAGGCCATCAAGTTCATGTTCATGGTTTTAGAATTTCTTCTGTTTTTCATCAGTGGCTAAAACTGACAGGGAATTCTTTTGTTTCTGCCAAGTTAGCCAACAAAAAGAACACATTCCTTTTTTTTTTTTTTTTTTTCCAAATACCTAGAAGTAACAGGTAAAAATCCATCAAATGTAAAGATCCTTAGGTGCCAGAAAAGTGAAGACTATATAAATTACAGAAGAAACTCTAACTAATCCAGTGGCCATCAGCAGAATACTACTCAGTCTGATGTCCCATGAGCTTGTGTTTTCGACTCTGATGTTGTGACTCTTGGAATTGAAACCATGGATCCACCTGGAGGAAATGTTCAGCTGAGTTCCTACTTAGAGGACCATCAGAAAATATCTTCCTCCTTTTTTATAAATTGTTTAGTTTGTGCATATGAGTTGCTTCTGTATATATGTACAGCACACACATACAAGAAGCCTCCCTTCACAGTCATTTCCAAGAAGCAACAAAATCTCTCATTGTTTTGACTTTACTTCCTACAGATTGAGAGTCTGAATTTGTACTTGCCTCACTAAATGCATACCCAGCACCTCTTGAGCATAGAAACAGTTGTTAGGCAGCTACAGAAGTGTACTGGAACACCTGCTGGTCCAGGTCCCATAGCTCCTGAGACCAACATGCCCAGTTCAAGCTGCTGTCAGCCATTCAAGCTGCAGCACACATGGTGGCAATGTAAGATGAACTAGAGTTGGCATACAATAGTATTAGTTCTTCAAGAAGTTTGGATAATGCAGTGGTAGCTGGAAAGATTATAAATCTTCAAATTTATTAAAACCATAAATCAAAATCATGGGAAAAGACTTGACTAAAGAATCAAGCAAGACTTCAGTTAAAATGTGTGGGCTGGACTCTTGATTTGCTCCTTATTGAATAAAGTGTGAAGAAAGAAGAACTTAACAGTGCAGAGGCTTGGTAGGCAGGCACCTTCTCCACTAAATGGTCAAGGGTACAGCATAATGAACTCTGGAAGCTGTGCAGTAAGAAAGGTACATTGCCTCGTGAAGCTTTTCACCTCAAGAGCCCCAAGCTGAGGAATGTACTCTAGAATACTCGACCAGCATTTGTCGGAAGTATCACGAGCAAAGAGAAAAATTGAGAAGCATGACTAATTGACTAATTAGAGTATTGGACTTGGAGAGTAGATGTGACGGGGGATGCAGAGGGTGTCAGACAAGCCTCTGGGAAACAGAAGAAATCCAAAAAGAGCTGCAGTTTCTAGTTGAAAGACTACTGATGTTGATGGTTAGGTTACTTCTTGGTAACTATAATTTGGTTACATAAAATGTTAAGTTTATGGATCTAGTAAAGGATATGAAAGAACTGTGTACTGTCCTTTCAACTCTTTAATAAGGCTCTCTATGTATTTAAATCTCTGGGAAGTAGAGAATTAAGCATTGTTTAAGTATTTTAAGGTCAAATAACACAAAACACAACTCCATTAAACAGAAGAAATGAAAGAAAACAACAAACTATTGACCGATTAAACTAGCAGGTGCGTGTGAGCGTGAGAGTGCATGCGCCATGTGAGCACACACACTATGTGCTGTCTCACTTAGTTTTCACAGGAATCCAGCAGGTCAGCATTTCTATTCTCTGCTTCACAAGGAAGAAACAGAGTAGTGCTTAAGCAGCCTTGTGCAAGTCGCCTGTAATAAAATGGGATGTACAGTCACACAGATGCACGAGTGTTTAGCCTGTATATACAGTCACAAGGATGCATGCATATAGACTTCTCAAGGAGAGACAGTGAGAATGGAGAAGTGATTTCAGATAACAGCTGAAATAAACCGTGTTGGCACAGGCCTTCCATCCTAGCATTAGGGTAGGACTAGGAGGATGAGAAGGTTAGTGATCATCTGTGGCTACTCAGCCAACTTTGAGGCTAGTCTTGGACACATGAGACTTAAAGAAATAAAATAAATTCACAACAACAACAATAATGGAAAGATAGGACGGGCTTTCTAGTTCTTGAATCCCCATGTTAAAAAACTGTCTACACACAGCATACCTTCTCTCCCATCTGTGCACTCCTTGTGTGGCCTCAGTCGTCTCCAAACCCTGACCCTACCGCAGGTCCACGACAGCAGAGTCACGAGGGCAAGGCCGGAGCAAAAGTAATGCTGACCGAGAATAACTGTCAGTTCTCCAGGCAGTCACATTCATATTACTCAGTGCACCTGAAATTAAGATTTTTTTTTTGTAATAATTTAGACTTCTCTCTTCCCAAACTTGTACTTTAGAATAAGATGTTATTTTGGGCAAAGAAGGCATTGCACCATTGAAATCTTTACTGAATGAAAAAAATAAGAATGTCAGTGTTTAGTTTCAGTTTATAGGCATTTGCTGTTTGCCCATTTCCTATCTATATTAATCTTCAGAAGCATTAGTTCTCAAGCTTGAAGTTTAATCTGAGAAGGTTTAAGAACTACCAATACCTGACTCTTGCTCCCAAATTCTATGCTTTTGATGAGGAATTGAAGATACTGGCCAGGTGTTGTATGCATAGCAGTATTTAAGAGCCACTGTTGAGGCTGAAGTTGTATTCAGAGGTACATGCTTACCAGACTTGTACAAGCTCCTCACTACACACCTGTCCTCAGCAGTGTTCTGTTCCCCTTAGCTTCTGAGAAATAGCATTGTCTAGCATTCCATGTATGAGATAAGAGTAGGTGTGGTCTTTGGAGAGTAAATTATTTATTCTTAGTGATCCTCTTTTAAAAGCTTGTAAAATTGATAATGAAGAATTTACTCCAAACAAGGTCATGCATGACTGAACTTAACTGAATTTGAGTTCAATTTGGAAAATTGAAATTTGTTTCCTTTTTTTTTTTTTTTTTTCTTAAAAAAAAAATTGAATCATCTCCAAAAATCCATAGTTGCCTTAAAATTAAACTTGTTGGGCTGCTGTGTAACAAGAATCAACTTTTTGATTGTTTTTCTTTCAGTTCAAATACATTTTTATGCTTTGGTAAAACTTCTAGGTAGTTATTTTCTGGCTCCCTTAAATGATGTTGCTAAATACAAACATTGGGAGTCCCTAAGAATTCTCTTCCAGAAATAGTAGATTACTAATAAGATTTTCAAACATTCTGTAATTGTCATCATCACTTTCTTATCCCCACTACCCCCAGAGGCTCCTCTTTTGTAGCCCTGGCCGTCCTGGAACTCACTCTGTAGACCAGGCTGGCCTCAAACTCAGATCCGCCTGCCTCTGCCTCCCGAGTGCTGGGATTAAAGGTGCTACCCAACACCTGGCCACTCCTTGGCCATTTCTGTTTGAGTTTTTGTTCTACTCAGTGTCCTGTACCAACATTATTTTGATGTTTAGCAGGTGAAGGAAAGTGGAATGTACTGAGTTTTTAGTTAGCTGTCCAGGAAATAGTTTCTCATTTTTGAAGATGAAAATTGACAATATGCTTGAAAACTAAAAACTCTCCTTTCTGCTTTTAGACCAACAGCAGCAGAACTGTTGAGGCACAAGTTTTTCCAGAAAGCAAAGGTGGGCATTCCAGCTTTTGAGTGTGTGCGTTCACATGATGTTCCTCAGTTACTCACACTGTGTTCACAGTTGCATTTCCTAAGATGATTACGTTTGGAGACGTGATGATAGATAAAATAAGGTATTATGTTTGCAGCCTTTGGTAAGTAAGATAACTTGTGTTGGGAGCTGGAATGAAGTGCTTTCCACATAATCATGACTACAGAAATTTGATCCCTAGAACCCATAAAAATAGTGAGGTGTGGAAACTTGGCTTATAATTCCCTAACTGGGGAAGTGGACATGGATGCATCCCAGAGCTCCTTGGCTGGTGCACCTCAAGTCTCAGTGAGAGATTTTATCTTAAAAAACAAGGTGGATGCTGGGCATAGTACACACATGCACATCTATCTGTGTACACATGAACATTTTCCCATTGTAAAAACAATCTATAAGATTGAGCTCTCATCTCAAGGTTTGGTGCTGAACTACAAAATGCCTCATATCCCAACTTAATGCATTAGTATATTTGGCAATCTAGGACCAAACAAAAACAAAGAACGCACAGTAAAGTTAGCTTCTCATAGAAAACGGTTCCTAGTACACACTGAAGGTTTGTTTCTAGGTGAAAAATAGTGAAAGTGTTGTGCAAAACCTTTGGAGCAGAAACCCCTCATCTCTTCACAGAGCACTTTCCACATATTAACTGTGGCTGACATCTGTGTCACATGGTTCAATAAAAAGATCTGAAAACCGACTTTTCTTTTCCAGAATAAAGAATTTCTTCAAGAAAAAATACTACAGAGAGCACCAACCATTTCCGAGAGATCTAAGAAAGTAAGCGGGGGTTTAGTTCACTTTCCATGGCTTGCATAGAATAGATTTGCAGGGATTTTGTTGTTGCTTGTTTCACATTTTTAAAGTGGGTGCTAGTCTGTAAACAGAAATGAGAATTACTTATTTTCAGCCATTTTGAAGCATTTGCTATATCCAGTCAGCAAATACCTGGCAGCTGTGTGCTTAGTTAGGTATTACTCTGCTGTCTCTAAGCATAACAAGGGAGCAGTGAGTCAGTTCAAACCCTGTTGAATCACTGTTTCCAGCTATCCAGAGTGAGATGGAGAGTTTGCATAGCAGTTATAGCTTGGGGTATAAGTCATATTACCTCCGAACTCCAGGCATGTTATAACAAAGCACTTTGTTTTGTGTGTGGTGAGTCTAAGAACGTTGTTCATAGTTTGATCATAAGAAATATATTAAAGTTCTAGTTTGGACAAAATACATGTTTGCCATTTCACCAAAATAAAATCCCCCATTTTCCTTACTTTTCTCCCCTTAAGGGAGATTTAGCAAATGTGAAGAAAATGCTGTCCCATGGATTTCTGTTGGTGATAGACTGGAGGGGAAGACCAAGACCCTCTGTTCAGCATGATACAGTAGAAGGCCTGCCTGGGAGGTTAGACCATTCTGGGAGAAGCTCACTAGACATACATTTCACTTCTGGAGATTTCTGCCAATATCCAGAGGTTTTGCTTAATAAGGAACAAATGTGTGTTAAATATTCGGAGTTTATAGTTTCACTAACAGTCACTAAGAACATCTCAGCTTGCCTTCACCTCAGAGCTTTGCCATTCTGCAGATAGGGACACTCACATCTGGTTATTAAGAGATCTTCATTTTCTTCTAGAGTGTTCCTGAGCAGCTAGCCCTTCTTCTCATCTAGAAAAGGGTCCCTTCCATTCTCACTTGCTCTTCTTTCTACTGTGTTTATCAGCTGCTGTCACTTAGCTGAGTCACAGGCTTAGGGCACAGTCGGTTGATCCCAGATGATTGACATCTGACGTCTGAGGAATGGAAAGTTCAGAATGGCTGGCTACTTGGGGAAACACTCTGTGCATTGCACCACCTCACTGTAGGCCATTAGTGTAGCATTTCCTAAAGTTTTCTCTGACCACCTGACCTACAGTACTTCCTTCCCATAACTTTCTCTTCCATCATGTTCTGCTTTACTTTTTTCAAGAACTTATAACCATCTAACACATGACAGCCTCTCTACATTATTAGAACGAAAGCTTACCTCACCATATCTCAACAGGGTTGCCTCAGTTCTTTGTATTTAGTAAACGTTTGCAAATAATTTGAATGCAGTTTAAAACATCTATGCTTGTAATCACAGTTTAAGTCCTAATTGAAATTGTTCAATGTCTGCACTGCAATTTCTTTAAGATCAGTGAATTCTGATCTCAAGGGAAGTACAAGCTGGGTCATAGAACATACACCTGTAACCTGACGCCTATAGTATTTTGGTGGCTGAAACAAAAGGATTGAAAGCGAGAGGCTAGCTTAGGCATCTTTTGATCAGCTGTGATGAATACCATGTCCAAATAATGAAATATGATTTGCTAATAAATTACAGATATTTTTCCACTTACCAGTGCTTCCATTATGACTTCATGAGAAGATAAGTCACTTGGTAGCAGTTGCCAGGATTAGTACTACATGCTTCCAATTTTAGTACCTGGAGGTTGAGGCAGGTTGAGGCAGTATGGTCACAGGAGCTCAGGAGTTTGAGACTAGAGTGAGCAATGTAGTGAGACCTCATCCAAAAAGGTAGAAGGAAAGGGAGGTAGGGCAGGAAGTGAAGGACACACGAACACTACACTATAAACATTTTTCCCTGAACTAGCTATACAGTTCCATGCTCCCTGGAGAGGCTGGCAGCTCCTAGCCAGTCATATAGCCGGTGTCACTTAGAGTTTATTGTTGGTGCTCTTAGGGTAGGTGGATCAAATGTATTTTCCATTTACTTTAAAATATATATAGTATATAGTATATATTCCAGTAGGACATTCAGGAACATTTATAATGATCCATGTTGTAACATGAATGAACCTTTACAAACGTGTTAATAATAGTACACACTATATGATTCTGTGTGAGATGTTCAAGAGTGCACAGAGACAGGCAGTAAGCCAGTTTTCCAGAACTGAGGAAAGTAGGGAGAAACGGGCAGTGAGTTCTGTGAGTTCTGTGAAGAATGGTGATCGATGTGTTCTCAGTTTGAATGTAGTAATACCTATACAACTCTACATAATGAGAAACCAGTCAGTTGAACTTTTCTCATTGTGTAACTTGTGTGGTGTGTGAAGCTATTATTTTAAAAAGAGATCTCTCTTTTTGGATGTTCCCTGAGCAGGAGTTGTGTTATAGATGAATCAGTTGGGATGGGGTTTACACCCTACATCTTGATTGGTTGTAGTTTTCTTTATTGATCTCCATCTTAGCAAAGTGAGTTTTGTTGGTGGAGGTGTAGGCTACACTTCTCTGTGGGTATAAGGACAAATACTCAGAATGTGGTTAGAGATTATGCTGGTTTAGTAAGAGTGACAACTGTAGGCTTTCCTTCAAGACCTTTGACCCCCTTAGCCCTGGGTGGTTGGTTACGTTTTTAGTACCAGGCATAGTTTCCCTTTTGTTGAGCAAAATTAAGTCCAATTAGAGAACTGCTCGTTACCACTAAGGTGTGGTGGTCACTATTGCATGGATGCCATGCTGATTGTTGTAGTTCATAGGTGCTATAGCTGAGTAGGACTATTGGTTGCTTCCCTCCTTCAGAAGCTTGGTTGGTGCCTTCTGCACCATGAAAGCTAGGACTTGGAGGAGGTTTTTAGGTCAGTTCTAGCTTGGGTTCTCTGGTCTGGACCCTTTTCCTAACCATGTCATGAATCCAGTTTAAGATGGAATTGAGAAAAGGTGAAAACATCTGGCTTTAGGGGTTGTGAAGATGGCTCAGTGGTTAAGAGTACTGTCTGCTCTTTCAGAAGACCTAGTTCAATTCCCAGCACACACACGGTGGCTCATGACTGTTACTCCAGTTCCAGGGGAATCCAAGACCCTCTTCTGTCCTCTGTAGCCTCCATCAAGTGGTAAACAGATACACATTCAGGCAAACACTCAAACACATTAAAAATTAAAATTTGAAAAAAATAGTTGGCTTTATTAAATGTACTTTTGTTGCAGTAAATATTTAAAAAACGGCCTCCAGTCAAGCTGACTATCTAAGCTGCTGGGACTCTACCTAGCTCAGCCGCTATGTTCCATGGCCAGAGGCCACGTGCGCGCTGCAGCTAGAAACGACCAGCCAGAAACACCAGCCAGAAACACCAGCCAGAAACACCGGCCAGAAACACCAGCGTGGGAGATGGCTCTGCCAATCTTCCACGCTGTCTCCGCAAGGCTGGGCATTGCCCAGACCATCCCGCCATCCACAAGGGCCCAGTAGAAAAATGAGACTCTAATGCTTAAAGATTAATCAAAGGCTTTATATGTTTGGAAGTGCTCAATAACAATATGCCCATACAAAGAGAGTTGTTTCCCAATTAGCTAACCTAAATAAAAGTTGCTACCCACGACTGCTCTCTCTCCATCGCGCCTGTATCTCTGCTCTCCCTAGCTCCTCCTCTTCCTTTTCCTCTTCCTCTTCCTCTTCCTTTTCCTCTTCCTCTCCCTGCTCCTCCTCTTCCTCTCCTTATTCCTCCCACCTTAGCTCCTCCTACATACTATGCCAATCCTGGAGGAAGTACACGAGACCAAAAGTCATGAGATCCAGGAAATATCCTTTGGCTCTGTTAAGGCTTCATAAAGAAGATGGCTGTGGTAGAATACTTAATTTTTCTGAATGTAGGGAAAAGAGATGAATTACTAAGCAAGACTTTAAGAAGAGAGTAGGACACAGATTATAGTGAAACGTTCATCTTCCACTGTGGAAAATCCCATACATGGATAACTCCTAAAATAGACCCCCCACCACACATATATCAAGCAATAATGTTACATACTCAGTAGAGAGAGATGAATATAACTCTCCAAAGGAAGCTAAAATTAGGAAGAAGATCATGGACTTGGTGGTTCTGTTTTGTTTGAGTCAGGGTCTCATGTAGCTCAGGCTGCCCTCTTAACTCACTTATTGCAGTGATGGCTTTGAGTGCCTCGTCCTTTTGCTCTCTTTATAATTTAGAATTAAAAAGTTAAAGCTGGGCATGTTGGTGCACCTCTTTAATCCCAACACTCTGGAGACAGGCAGGCTGATCAATGTCACAGCCTGGTCTAGAGTGCAAGTTCCAGGCTAACCAGAACTACACAGTAAGGTCCTGACCCAAAAGAGGAAAAAGAAAACGTTGGGAAAAGAATGGATGTTTTCCCTTGGGTTTGTCTGCAGTGTATCTGAAACCGTCATTCCTTCCCCTTTAAATGTTTTGCTATATGACTATGTTAAGATTTTTTTTCCCCTGTGCTCTAACATAAACAATATTATTGGGGTTCAGAGTAAAGAGGGCTGTTGTTAAAGTACTGGGCAGAGCAGATTGAGAGTTGGAAGACAGGACATTTTAGGGACACATGACTCAGTTACTATTTTATATAGGTGATATAGGGATGAGAAGTAGAATTGAGGTTCCTGTTGAGTGTATACAAAGCACTTCCATAACCCACATGCCTTTCTTGCTCAGGTCCGCAGAGTCCCCGGCTCCAGCGGCCGTCTGCATAAAACAGAGGATGGAGGCTGGGAGTGGAGTGATGATGAGTTTGATGAGGAGAGCGAGGAAGGGAGAGCCGCCATTTCTCAGCTCAGGGTAAGTCGGTTGCACGGGACTGTGTAGACTCTAGAGTTGCCTCTGAGTCTTCTTATAGCTGAAAGAGCTAAAACAGAAAAAAGACAAGTGCTACAGACAGGATTTTCTAGTTAATTCTATATAGCAAATTAGCATATCAGTCTCTCAGTATGATGTCATTAAGGATGTGTTAAAATAGCCACATCTAGAGGGGAAAACTATCTTGATGTGGAGAGGAGCTGGATGGCACTAATGGCTAGATGTAGCCGGCGTTTGCTACTCTGTGGCTTCTTTCTTCTACTCTTTGAACCCACTAAGACCAGTAAGAGGAAAAAAGGAAAAGAGTTCTCTGAATAAAGTCAGGGGTCCAAAAGGGGGTGCCATTATCATTAGACTGCTTCCTGCTGGTTGGGGGTGTCAAGTTCCGTGGGGCAAGTTTGAACTTCCCTGTCAGGATATCTAATTTCTTCTTTTATTCTTCTTTGTGCATGACTTCTTATCAAAATGCCACCAATCAATAACAACCAACAAGCCCCTCCCTGGGGAGGGGGTGGCAGTGCTAGTATTTATATACCCTCTGAAAAGTTCCCAGAATTCCAAATGTCACACAATCGCAGAAACTATCTGCAGCTGGCAGAATCAAGCCCCTTTTATAGCTTGAGGCAGATAAATCATAGCCGCTGTGGACAATCTGAAGAAGTCTCATGTCACATGTTCGAGCCAGATTAAAACAAAAGCATGGTCTTGTTTCTGTGCGTTTTTTGTTTTTTAAAGATTTATTTATTTATTTATTTGTTTGTTTGTTTGTTTGTTTATTTATTGTATATGAATACATTGTGGCTGTCTTTAGACATACCAGAAGAGAGTATTGGATCTCTGGAAGAACAGTCAGGGCTCTTAACCACTAAGCCATCTCTTCAGCCCTGTTTCTGTGTTTTTTTGTTTTTTGTTTTTTTTTAAAGAATCTAAAATTCTCACTACAGCTAGACACTGCAGAAGAATTGAAACTAGAAGGTCTTGCAACATAATATGTTTTACTTGGAGAGGAATAGTGGACTTCATTAGTTGGTATATACTGGATATCCTGTGTATATCTCCGTGTCTGTGTGTCTGTCTTTATCTTTGTGTGTACATACATAGGTGCTTGTGCTAGAAGCCTTGGGGTCTTTCTTTTGGAGTGGGTGAGTTTAATACTGGGCGTGTTTGCCTTGTGGGATCTACTCTCATTGAGTTCTTAGGACCATTTTGGTTTTTTGTTTTGTTATTGAGACAGTCTCTCTGCAGACCTGGCTGTCCTGGAGACCTCTATGAGCGTTTTTGCCTTAGACTCATAGAGATCCTCCTGCCTCTGCTTCCTTAGTGCTGGGATTAATGGTGTGTACACCATGCCCAGTGGTGTCCTTAGGACTCTTGATCAACATAAACTTTTTGCTTACCTGTTAAGTTTCTTAAAGTATGATTCTTTTGTATAACTAAGTTTTTTAAGGCCTTGTCAATGAAAATTGACAAATATATATTAAGCATTAAGTTTAGAAAAGTCCTGCAAAACACACAAATGGTGAACATTTGTTTCTCTTCTAATTTTGGATAGTTTCTGTTCTGTCCTTCAAGATTACTTACCATTCCTTTATCTGCTGCTCTTTATCCTTTCTCAGCTTCCCCAGTCTGTCCCATGTCAGGCATTGCAATAGTGCAGACAGTTACTCTTTTGCCGTTTGTGTCCCCACATAACAGTCTGAGTGTAATACCAGACATTAATGTCTTGCTTCCTTTCTTATTTTATTTTCATGTTGTTGTTTAGTTTTTAAAAATGTAGCCACAGATGCCATTGTAATGTCTCTTTGTTAACGCTGACATTCATGCTGCTTCCCTTTGCTTCAGTATCTGTTCATACTGGCATTAGGCAGGCTGTCTGCCTTATATGTTAGATACTAGGCAAGGTGAATTTTACCCATTGCTTACCAATAGTTCTGTGATTTGTAAGTAGAAAGGTTTAGTCGCCATATAGGGTATGGGTTCCCTTGGCATATTTTCCTACATATAGACTGCTGCACTTTGTCCTCCATTGTCTTCCTCCAGCACAGCCTCCCCTCTGCTTTCATGTGCACAGACTCCATCTCTCTTAGTCTGCTTATTTGGGCATGTGTGCCTTGCTGTGTATCACTTCCTCTCTTTTCTCTGCCATCTCTTTCAGCCTAGATTCTTATTTATTTATTTATTTATTATGTATACAGTGTTCTGCTTGTACACCTGCAGGCCAGAAGAAGGCACCAGGTCTCATTATATATGGTTGTGAACCACCATGTGGTTGCTGAGACTTGAACTCATGACCTCTGGAAGAGCAGTCAGTGCTCTTAACCTCTGAGCCAACTCTCCAGCCCATAGATTCTTTATATAATAGAAAATGTGGTTATATAACTTGTCTGAGTCTTGCTTATTAACTTTATCTCAGTTTCATTCATCTCCTAAAAATGGAATCCTTGTTGATGGCCCTCTCACCAGGTTCCGTGTCTTGGCTGTTGTAAGGCTGACAGCTTTAAACCTGGAAACCTATGTATCTGTGTCTGGCTTATATTCCTTCACACATATATACAGTTGTGCTATACTTGGCCATAGGATTGTTCTCATTTTAGTTTTTGTTTTTGTATTTATTTATCTTGAGAATTTTTAAAACCAGTTTAACAAAATATACAAAGTAGTGGGTTTTGCTCTGCATTTCT
Organism: Mastomys natalensis; assembly: GCA_021653895.1. NCBI lineage: Eukaryota > Metazoa > Chordata > Mammalia > Rodentia > Muridae > Mastomys > Mastomys natalensis. The sequence goes on along the minus strand of JAJTUV010000008.1, from coordinate 1,652,429 downwards.
GTTTACACCTTGTTCTTGCTGTCTTGTTCATGCCATGTTCTTGCTCCATCCCTTTCTTGTCTCCAGTTCATGTCTTCCTGATTCTCCTTCGTCCCTTCCAGTATCTCCTGTTGTTTTTTCATGCCACATGCATCTCATGATTTCCAGCCCACCCCTGGGAAAATATCTTCTTCAACTCTTACCGTTCTCTTTCTAGATTCACTGAAAATGCAAATACAAACGAAAGTTTAAAATAGGCACTGCATATGTATTTGTCTTTTATGGAGTGGCTGGTTTCCACTCAACCTAATGATTTCCAGTTTTACTCATTTTCCTGCAAATGCCATGCTTTTGTTTTTCTTTATGGCTGAATAAAATTCCACTGTATAATTAGCACATTTATTTTATCCAATTTTCTGTTAATGGACATGTAGCTATTGTAGATAGCACAGCAATAAACATGGGTAAGAACAGTTCTAATGAGACTTAGAAAATATGTCGATAACTAGCTTAAAGGCTTAGAGTTTCCTCTGTAATTTGATCATAGGTACAAAATATGGTTATGATTAGTGAAAAGAAATCTGCTTTGGAGGATGGCCTTTACTTCCTGGGAGCTCAGACCATCTGGGTGTTTGCTTATAAAACTGATAGTGTTCAATTTTCTTTTTGTTTTGCTCTGTTGTATTCTGTTCTGTTTGAGATTGGTGCAGGGGTGGGTGGGTAAGGGTCTGTGTCTCACCGTAGCCCTGGCTAGACTGGAACTCTGCTTGTAGATCTGCTTGTGTGTAGAACTCGGCTTGTGTGTAGATCTGCTTGCCTCTGCCTCCTGTGTGCTGGTGTTACATGCATGAGTCACCATGCCTGGCTGTAATGTTAACTTGTAACACAGTAAGTATATTGATATGTTCAGTATCGACTACCTGGACAAAGACTGTCATGATACCACAACAGCTTTCTCTTTTCAGAAAACTTAGATTCGTGTTAGTTTATGGATCAGAATGGAACAGAGGGACTTACAGTCAGTATTACTTGCAGTTTCTTGGAATTCACTACTTTAAACTGACCACAAGTCATCTTACTGTCTCAGTTAATAAGCATCTCTTTCTGTGTCTCTTTTAGTCTCCCCGAGTAAAAGACTCATTATCAAATTCTGAGGTAAGTAACTGGAGGCTTTCAAGCTCTTGTTAAAATAGACATTTTATTTTGTTCTTAATGTTAAGCTTGTTCAACCAGTCTGTCTTTGTCTCTGTGTATCTCTGTGTGATTAAATGTTAATGAAGTATTCATTATACCAGCCAGACTTTAATTTGACTTCCCTGCATGCTGAGTTGTTTTTAGGTTTTGACCAAGCCAGCTCAGTCAGTCAACAGGTTCTCCAATAAGGATTAAAAGAAAAGAGCCGATTAGCCAATATTGCAGCATGACCCCAGCCAGTTCTGAGGCTGAAGGCTGAGGTGGGTTTATTTTTCCCAGTTTTCTTTTAAACCATTTTAATTACATGCAAGTATTTAGGTCAGTTTAGGTTGAGGAACTGGCAATATAATATATGCAAATAGTCGAGGAACAAACAAGGCAATAAGCAAAATCCCGTGATCACTGTTTCTAAGGGCTAATCAGGATGACCAAAATATCTGAGCCTACTTCGCTGGTCCTAGCCCACAGTCATATTCATGCCTGAGGCCTACTTCTTTGTTTTGGCCTAAGATTTAAGTTTCTGACTGAAATTACTTCTCTGTTTTAGCCTAAAGTAAGATTCCTGCCTGAACTTACTTCCTTGTCATGGCCCATTGTCAGATTCCTGCCTAAAGCCCATTTCCTGTCCTTGGCCAAGGCCAGATTCCTGTCAAGCAGCCCCAGAAGCTCTCCACAGGGTTTGGTCTGCTTGAAATGGAAAGTGATAGGAAATCCCACAGACAGAGTGGACTGGTCTCTTACTATCAGAGGGGCGTGATTTCCTGGTGTGTTGTGTTGTATATTCTTCCTTCTGGTAGTACCTTCTCTTTTAAGTATGGTATGTGATTTAAAAACTTACCTTTGCTCTCAATTTTCAGATATGGTATGCAGTTTACATGCATTACTACGTACATGATTTACATACTCAGAACTATCCTGTATATATATAACTATCTTGTAACTACTTGTCAGCGAGTAGCTGACACTCTTCCCCTGCTGTGTGTTCTTATTCCTCACTCTCAGTACATCTGAAATCATTCTTCTTCCAAGGCCTGTCATCATGCACAAGCCCCATCAGTTCTTTTGGCCAGTGAAAATTCATCAGGGGATGCGGTTATGGCTTCCGTGGGAGAATGCTTTCCAGTCTAGCAGGAGCCTTGAGTTCCAGTCCCAGTGCTACATAAAACTAAGTGTGATGCATATCCCTGTAATCCTAGCTCTTGGCCCGGAGGAGGATTAAAAGTTCAAGCTCCTTCTTGGCTACATAATGAGTTCAAAGTTAGAATTCAAAGTTACCTTGGAATAGTTGAGACTTTGTTCTTCACCCTTCCCTCTTAAAATATTGGGAGGCAGAGGCAGGAGCCTCTCTCATTTTGAGGCCAGCCTGATGTACAGAGTGAATTCCATGATAGCCAGGAATACACAGAAAAACCCTGTCTTGTTGGGATAATCTTTGTGCACTGTGTAAAAGTTGTCTTTGTATTATTCAAATGTTGATTTCCTGCGATAGAAAGCTGAGAATGGACTTGGGTATTGTTATTCCAGTTGCTCAGTACCTGCATCATATTTATATTGTAAACACCTCCCTCACCTTCTGATTGGTTTAATAGAGCTGACAGCCTATAGGCATGATAGGAAAGGCAGGACTTCTGGGCAGAGATAGGACTGTAGGAAGAATTGAGATGTGTGGAAGTTGCCAGCCAGAAAGGGAGGAAGACTGACAAACTGAGATATAGTGAGAATTGGTGGCAAACATGGACTGGTATAGATGGGCTAGTAAAGTGATAAGAGCTCATTGGGAAATGGCCTAAGCTAAGGCCTGAGCTATAATAAACAATAATTGTCTCTGTGTCATTATTGGGAGCTGGCAGCTCAAGACAATTGAGTGATACTGTCTCAAAAAACAAAACAAAACAAAAATTAACAGAAGGAAGGGTTGCTCTGTGATTCCTTGTTTTTTAAATCCTGTCACCATAAGCCACATCCCTGCAGCTGACATGCTTATAGCTTCTGCTGCTCAGGTAGACCTGGATTGTGTAGAAGAAACCCCTCTGACTGGTAAGCTACTGAAAGGTTAAAACTGTTAACTTTGGATTTAATTTGCCTTGATTCATTTCTCAAAAATTAAACAGGAATGTACTTTACAGAGCATCCTGAGTGTTTTCCTTCTAATCTTCCTACTCTCTTTCCCTAAAAGATCTTCTCCACATGAATTTTTTTAATTAAAATAAATATTTTTTTTTATAAAATAATTTATTTATTTGTATTTATGTGCATTGGTGTTTTGTCTGTATGTGTTTCTGCCTGTGTGATGGTGTTGGATCACCTGTAACTGGAGTTAGAGACAGTTGAGAACTGCCATGTTGGTGCTGAGAATTGAACCCAGGTCTTTTGGAAGAACAGGCAATGCTTTTAACCACTGAGCCACTTCTCCACCCCTCCATGTGAATTCTTATCTACCCATATTCTTATGCTGTTTACATCATTTTTAATTTAATTGTAATAAGGTTAATATAACATAACATTCACAGTTACAGTCATTTCCAGTTTGGTGACATTGAGTACATTTATTTCACAGTGCAATGATTGTCCCAAGAACTTTTCATCTTTTCAGGCTAACTCTATCCACTGGATTTTCCCACCTCTAGCTCTCGATAACTACCTCATATTTTCAGTCTCTGTAAGCTTAATTGTTCTGTGTGCTTCACATTAGTGGAGTCGCAGTGTTTGTTCTTCTCTCACTGACTTGTTTCCCCGCACCCCGCACGATGTCCTATGGTGCATCCATGTTGTAGCAGCTCTCAGGTGAGATCTGCAAGGCCACGTGTGACGCTTCATTATAGAGGTATGAAGCCTTTTCTTTATTCATCTGCCCAACAGTGGAAGCACTCCTGTCATTTGAGTTGTTGATAGTGCTGTTATGAACGGCAGTGTGTAACACCTGCTCTCAGGTCTCTGAGCCAGACATCTAGAAGTGGAATTGCTGAGTTGTGGGAATTCTGTTTATGTTTTCTACTTGTTTGGTTTGAGGCAAGGTACTACTTTGTTGTCCAGGACCTCAAACTCACAATCCCACTGCCTCAGCATCTAAGTACTGGGATTACAAGTGTGCACCACTGTGCTCTGGTGTTCTGTTTTCTGAAGAACAGCTGTGTTGTCTTCTTAGTGCTAGTGTGGCGTCATTTGGCATCCCTACAACAGTATTCTGAGATTTCAGATTTTCATATTTACTTCCTCAGACTCCTGCTTTGTTTTGGTGATAGGATCTCATAGCCCAGTCTGGCCTCCATCTTACTACATAGCCGAGGCTGACCTAACACTGAACTTCTCCTTCTGCCTCCTCAGGGCAAGGATTATACTTGTACTACCATGCCTGGGTTTATGCAGTGTTGGGATTCAAACCTAGGACTTTGTACATATGAGGCTGGGCTATAGCCTCATCCCTTCACATTTTATTTCTTCGTTTTCTAGAGCCTTTTGGCCTTTTAAGGTAGATAATCATGTGCACATAGAATGTGGAAGCTGACCCTTAAAATTCTATTAATAATAGATGAACTTATTCAGAACTAACCTTTAACTTCTATTTTTCTGTGAAAATGTAACACTTTTACTATTGGATTAATGAACACAAACATTTCATTAAGTTTTTAATTCTAAATTTAATTTAAATTTTTATGTATGTATGTGTATTGGGGCACATGGGCGTGGGTGCTCACAGAGGTGAAGAGTGCATCAGATCCCCTGAGCTGGGGTTGCAGGCAGTTATTATCTGCCTGATATGGATGCTGGGAACTGAATCTGGTCCTCTGCAAGAGCAGTAAGTCCTTGTAACCACTGAGTCACCTCTCCGGCCAGTCTCCTTGTGTTTTACTTATATACAATATTAGGGAATGAGAGAGAGAGAGAGAGAGAGAAAGAGAGAGAGAGAGAGAGAGAGAACGCGAGCGCACAACTGAGCCTGTCTGTCTACCTATTATTTTCTATCAAAAGTAGGACTTTATTATTGCCTATTGACTTTTCTCTTTTAGTAGTAAAGTATTTTCACTTACATTGATATTTTTCCCAGTAGCTAATTTTAAATATGTTTAGCTCACTTTTATAATCAAGATGTGGTTTTCCTCCAGATTGCCTAATTAAACTGTACTAAACATTTGAAGCATACAGTGTCTGGTGTCTGTGTTAGTTACACTTCCTGTCCTCCACCCTCAGACAGGGTCTCACTATGGACTCTGTCTAGCTTTGTCCTCCTTACCTTCCTGCCTCAGCCTCCTTTTTTAATATGACTGTATGTAATAGTAAGTATACCAATAATAGGTCTCCTTGGGACAGCCTCAGTGCCCTTTGCCCTCTGTCCTTTCTTCTCTGTTGTCCCCTCCCCAGCTGGAGCCCCTCTTTGTACTCCTCTCCTCCTCCCATTACCTTCCTGCTGTTTCTTTCCCTGTTCACCCCAGCCGTGGTCCTCCTTTCTTGGTGTCTGTAGTTTTTTTGTTCTACTATTTACCTGGGAAGTTCATGACTTCATTTTTCTTTAGAGTTGAGTATTACCCTGTTACGTAATGAACCACATTTTCTTTGTCCATTCATTTGCTGAAGGGTGTTTTAAGTTATTCCATTTACTGGCTATATTGAACAGAGTAGCCATGAGCATTGCTGAGCCAGGTGTCTTTGGAGCAGGATATCAAGTCCTTTGAGCATATCCTAGGAGTGGCCTGGCTGGGTCCTACAGTAGATTTATTTCTAGTTTTCTTACCAGACATTTCCCTACAACCTCACCAGCACTTTTTGTCAGTTGTTTTGTTGAACTTCACAATTCTGACTGGGGTGATCAAATACCAAAGTTGTTTCAATTTGCATTTCTTTGGTTGCTTAGGATAGCACGTACATCTTGAGGTGTTTCTAGGCCATGTTTATTCCTTCTGTTGAGAATTCTGTTTAGATTCCTAGAACACTTTTGAATTGAATCATTCATTTCCTTGATTCTTTTATCTTTTGAGTTCTTTGTATATTGTGGTTGTTAATTGTCTGTCAGATAGACAGCTGGCAAAGATTCCCTCCATTCTGTGGGCCTTTCTGTTTTGTTGAGTGTTTCCTTAGCTCTACAGAAACTGTAGTTTTATGAGGTCTCAGCTATCAATCGTTGACCTTCATTCCTGGGTAAATAGAGTCTCGTTCACAAAGTCCTTTCCTACACAGAAGATGTAGTGTTTCAGGTTTCAAATTGAAGACTTGATCAAATTTTTGTGCTGGGTTATAGATATGTGTCTAATTTCATTCTTCTGCACGTGACAATCGGGTTTCCCATTTGTTGAAGATGTTGTCTTTTCTTCTGTGTTTTCATTCTCGTAGCTCACAGTTTTAGATGCCAGAATTCATAGGTGTGGTGGCTCCTTGGTTGGCCTCATGGGAGGCTCTGACTGCAGATGCACGGTGGGTGGGAGTATATGGAGAGGAGCTGGCAGAGCAAGAAGAGATTCTGAGCTGTCTCTTAAAACAGCCCCTCTCACAGAGCACTAATCTACTTTCCCCTTTTCTAGAGGCCGGGCAGTGACAGCCCGCTCACCTCCCACCAGGTTCATCTTTCACAGGTTATACCTCAGAGCGTTGCTAGACAGGCGTGATGGCACACGTCTGTACTCCCCACACTCTGGAAGCTGAGTGGAGATTTTGAGTGAGACTAGCCTCAGCTACCTAGCAAGTTCCAGAGCAGCCTGTGTAATAAAAAACAACAAAACACTCTTCCTCTAAAATAACCATAATCATAACCAAAACCAAAAAGATTTTAGAATGCTTAGAAATACTGAATAGTATGTAGTACAGACAAGTGCAGCGAAGTAGTAATAATTCGGGATTAAGACAGCACGCTGTGAGCCCTGTGAGGATCACCTGGCCCCAAGGCTTGGTTCTCTGCTCCGTGAGCCCACTGAGATGGTACAGAGGTCTCCTACTCACTCAGTGACACTCCATGTGTTTACTGCAGCTCTTCTCAGCAGCTGATCCCATGGCGACTTTGCTTCAAGTTCCAGAACAGATTTCTGCGCATCTACCTCAGCCAGCTGGCCAGATGCTCACACAGCCAGCTCAAGTCTCTGTCCTGCCCCCTGCAGAGCCAACAAAACCAGCACAGGTAAGTGGGGACTATTTTCCTGGCCCGTCACCCTGGGTAGGTGATAAAACAGTAATGCACGTTGATACTTTGGTTTGGAACAAGTGAGAAATTCTGTCTTGATAGTGTTACGGTACAAATAAAAGAGCTGTATAAGGATCACACAGGTTTTTAAGCAACAAAATAAGTCAGTTATGAAAATATACCAAATACAAAAAATCTGGTAGCATATTGTCATTAGAACCTTGTGAAGTTTAAGGAAGCCAAATATAGTTAGAGGAGTCTGCGTTGAGCCTGGGGAGTCAGCCGTCGGTTTCTTCTTTGCTCACTTATGTTCTTTCATGCTGCTTCTTCAGGCTCTCTCTTATCACATTTATTCTGTTGAAGATACTTGTCTATTTTGTGAGAATTGACTTTGTTAAACTAGGTAACATTTACCTAAACACACACAATTGTCATTAAGTTGTACAGTGTCTGGGTAATAATGGCTTCTGTGAGTCCCTGAGGCTCCATCTGGTACTCTGTATCATGTGATAGTATGCCATTTGGCTGAGTAAGAGTTTCAGTGTCAGCTCATTTATTAATTATTAGAAATGCTAGGTGAGAAGAAATGGCAGTTCTGAAGTTTCCTTTTGTTCTTTAATATATCTTCATCTTGTGTTCTGTCCCCGGAGCCCACTGCTCTGAGTACTTCTACTTGGTCACACTGCTGACTTCCCTTCCTTCATCTGCCACATGGGAAAAATACAGGTGTCTTAGAAAAATTGACAGGAAGATTGGAATTATGTTATAGACAAATACAATGCATATCCCCCAGCAAGCAAAGCTTTACAGTTTTCAGAAAGATTTAAAAAGACCTGGAACCTTGGATTGAATGGAGTCCTAGGAGACAGTTACTTTAGGCTATCCTTGGGAATTAACTTTCTGATTCCATCTGACTTAGCTGATAGCTGCCTTTTGTTGTTCCTTTGGAGGTGGCCCCTACCACCACAGGGGCTGTCTTGGGAGCTACAAGGACTTGGACTGGGGAGGATGGAAACTCCTGCCAGGTGTCTTTCTTAGATGGCCATTGTCCTTGCTTCATGTTCCTGACAGGGACTTTATATCAATGCATTTCAGGCTCAGTCTTCAGGAGAACGGTCCCAGGAGACCAAGATCCCTATCAGTCTAGTGCTAAGATTAAGGTAAGTGAGCACATGCTGTTTCTGAGTCCTCTATAGATGCTGTCATAGTTGGGCCTTAGAGTATGGTACTGCATAGCGATGTGTGTGTTTCCAACATGAATTGCTGGTTGTTTGTTTGAGAATCTAGCTCTTAGGTTCTGTGACTGCTTTGCATACCTGCTTAGTAGGGAGAGGGAACGGTGTGTGCATTTGCAGTGTGGCTGTCTGGGTTGTAATGGAGGATGCTGGGGCAGTGGCAGAGCTGGCTATTCCTCTGAGGAGGAGTCTGATGATGGGGCGTGTGGGCATACAAACTGGAATAGGCGCTTGATGACTGTGATTGAACAACCTGTGAAGAAGTTTGTACCTTCTCTGTTTTCCTGCCTGTTTTGTCATTGGTTTATGGTGGGATGTACAGAAAGGCCTAGGTAGACTGCTCAGGAAGAAACATCATTGGTATCAGGTCTGTTTCAGCCTTATTCCTACTAATAACAGTTGGAATCAAGATTCTATAGTTTTTTTTGTCAGAATAAATTTGGTGTTATATTGTTTCTTTGTAGTCATAAATGAATATGAAAAAAACTTAGCTCAAAGACAGGCTAGACCTTTAATGCGATTTCTACCAGGAACAGTGAAGTTACATCACACATTTTTTTTTTGTTGTTTTTTTTTTTTTTTTTTTTTTGTTTGTTTGTTTGTTTTGTTTTTTTCGAGACAGGGTTTCTCTGTGTAGCCCTGGCTGTCCTGGAACTCACTCTGTAGATCGGGATGGCCTCGAACTCAGAAATCCGCCTGCCTCAGCCTCCCAAATGCTGGGATTAAAGGTGTGCGCCACCACCGCCCGGCTGTCACAAATGTTGAAAAGCAGATTTGGTTACTTTCTTTCTATAGGAAGTGTACTCAGTTGTAGATGACAGGATGCCTCAGTGCCCTTACCTATTGTTCTATACAGAGAGAGCGTGCTTGTCTCTCTGTACAGAGGAATCTGTGTTGAGTCTTACCACAGTAGACATGCCTCAGTAGAGTGTGGAGGACACTGTGTGTGATGAAGTCTCTGTTATCTTGAGAGGGACTTTTTTGTCTGTTTTCTTGTTTTTTATTTTATTCTTTTGTTTGTTTGTTTGCTGTTTGTTTGTTTGATGATGTTTTTGAGACAGTGACTCACTGTATAGCCCTGGCTGTCCTGGAATTTACTGTGTAGATCATACAGGCCTCAACCTCACAGTGAGCTACCTGCTTTGCCTCCAAAGTGCAGGACCGTGCGAGCCAGAGTGATTGTTTAAGGATCACTTTTTCACAGTTTATGGAAGTAGTAGAAAGTTGGGTTCTTCTTCCCCTTAATGGAGACTTTGATGCTAAATAAACAGAAGAGATAATAAACACCTCAAGTCCAGTTTACCATATTGTTATTTGTAATTAGAGTGCCAGTTAAACCACACAATTTCAGTGAGAAGTCCTCAAGCATATTATTTGTGAAATAAACCTGACCCTTCCCCTTGTTTAGGTAAATGGATTTGAATCCACAGTGATCTGTCATGTGTGCTGTTAGACATTATGTTCTGATTTCTCTACCTTAACTAGTTCAGGCTACTTAAATAGTCTCAATATATTAAGTGTTGATCACAGCTATACCTCACCAATCATGTTGCTACCAGCATGGGCCCAGTTCCTTTTTCTTCCCTCTCTGCCTGTTCAAATCCTGCTCATCTTAAGTCCGGTTTAAAAACTATCTTCGGGGCTGAAGATGGTTCAGTGGTTAAGAACACTGGCTGCTCTTGCAGAAGATCAGGGTTTGGTTCTCAGCACCCACATAAGAATTATCTGTAACTCCAGTCCCAGGATATTTGACACCCTCTTCTGGGCTCTGAGGCCACCCACCAGGCATGCACATGGTGACACAGACTTACAAGCACCAGAATACTCTCACATAGAAGGCGTAAATAGACAAAACCCTGCCTCTAACGCAGGTCTTCCTCGTCTCCGTCTCATGTGTTTTCTGCGCTGTTGTGGGGTTTGAAGGAGTAATGTATACTTAGTTCTCTCTTAGTGTGATGGAGTGGGACTACGAAGGACAGTGTCCTCCAGCATTCCAGCCCCTCCTTTCTGGGTGCGCAGGCTTTTCTTCTAGTCTTATATGATTATATGCTCTCCTTCATTTTTTTGTTGCCAAAACAGAATACCAAAGATTGAGTAATTTATAAATAATAGAGATTTAGGAAGGTATGGTGGTTCAAACCTATAATCTCAGCACTTGGGAGGCTGAGGCAGGAGAATTCCTTAGAGTCTGAGCCAACTCAGGCTAGAAAGTAAGAGCTTGTCTTAACAACAACAACAAACCACATATTTGATTGATTGATTGATTGATTTTTCTTTCTTTCTTTTTTTTTTCTTTCTTCCCTCCCAGAGCTGAGGACCAAACCCAGGGCCTTGCACTTGCTAGGCAAGTGCTCTACTACTGAGCTAAATGCCCAACCACCCCACCCCCTCCCTTTTTTTTTTTTTTTTAAAGAGGATCAGCCTCTTTTTTTTTTTTTTTTTTTTTTAAAGATTTCTTTCTTTCTTTCTTTCATGTATGTGGGTATACTGTTGCTGTCTTCAGACACATCAGAAGATAGCATTGAATGCCTATCAGAGACGGTTGTGAGCCACCATGTAGTTTCTGGGAATTGAACTCAGGACCTCTGGAAGAGCAATCAGTGCTCTTAACTGTGAGCCATCTCTCCAGCCTGACATTTGATTTCTTACAGTATGAGTTAGAAGTCCAGAGTGGTAGGGTCTGTGTGTACATCTGATGAAGGCCTTCATGTTCCTTTATTTTGTGACCACAAAGACAAGAGTGCACAAGGAAGCCAGAAGAGGCACAGTTCACCTTATGGCAGACAGACCTGCTCACTGCATTAGCCACTCAGTAGCCTCTCAGTACTACGCCAAGGACTGGCTTTCCAACACAGTCAGTTTATAGGTCTCATTCAGATCACAGTGTTATGTTATCTCAGTGGGATTAAGGGTGGGAATGGGCTTGAGTATCTTCAAATTAGAGATTCTTGTGTTGATCAGTAGGGGGATAATAAATTCAAAGCTATATAAGATAATTTGATGATAATGTTAAAAGTGTTAGCTAAGAGCCCTGTAGAATGAGCATATTAGGACAAAGTATATGATCTGTGAGAACAGAATAATCTTTCCATATATACATATACATTTACATAAATACCCCTATATCTATCTATCTATATATATATATGCATGCATAGATCCACACACACATATACATATGTATACATACTCACATACATATATATATTGGCAGACTGTAAGCATAAATTCAGAAATTCTTATTTTTCTTATTCTATTTTAATAGGAATTCCAAAAAAGAACTAAATGATATTCGATTTGAATTTACTCCTGGGAGAGGTGAGTATTACAAAATATGACTAAAAACAATGAATACTAATTTGCTACTTAGGTAGGCATGAAGTTTTTGTCATTTAAATAAGGCTTGCTTTTAAAGGATGGTGAAACTTCCTGGCTTAGGTTTTAGGAAATATACATGAAGAAAAACTGCAGTGGATTTACTAGTACTTTCACTTGGAGATCTGACTGTAATAAGATGTATAGTAATGAATACAAGCCTATTAGTAAATGCCACTATCAGGCATGCATTTCCCTAAACATTATTCCATTCAGTTCTTAAGACAGCTATCTAAAGAACAATGATTCCCATTTGACAGAGGATGAACTCCAGGTTAGAGGAACGCAGAGCAACCAGTTCATAATCTAGAATGAGGCACTCAAGTCAAGTTCTTCCAGAGTTCAGAGTCCTTGCTCTTATCCTTGCACATGCTTCTTTCTGATAAGCACGAAAGAGACAGGGTTCCTGGCTTCCTTTCCTCATGTGGAAGCTGAACCTTGTCATAATACTGTTTCTAATTGTGAACTTCGACCTGGAACAAGACTTCATTTTTCTTGCCTTTGTTAACTTATGGTTAGGAATGGCCAGCAAATGTCTATTGCTTGGTTCCACACTTAATTTCCTGCATGCAGATATACAGAGGGTATGCGTTTTACTTTTTAGATATATTTTTAGAAGTTTTAATTGCTAGGCATCTATATGAATGTGTGCATACCACCTGTCTTAGTTAAGGTTCTACTGCTGTCAACAGACACCATGACCAAGGCAACTCTTGTAAGGATAACGTTTATTTGGGGCTGGCTCACAGGTTCAGAGGTTCAGTCCATTATTATAAGGTGGAAGCATGGCAGATATAGTGCAGGAGGAGCTGAGAGTTCATCTTCATCTGAAGGCTGCTAGAAGAAGACTGGCTCCCACATGGTTAAGAGGAAGGTCTCACTCCTACAGTACACTTTCTACAACAAGGCCAGACCTCTCAGCAGTGCCCATTCCCTGGGCCAAGCATATTTAAACCACCACATTCAACTCTCTGGCCTCCATAGGCTTGTTCAAACACATGAGCCTATGGGGGTCATACTAGCAGTATTGTAGTAAAAAATAGATTTAGTTCAACTTCAAAGGTCCCCATAGTCTAAAGCAGTTTCAACAATGTTAAAAGTCCAAAGTTCAGTCTCTTCTGAGATTCATCCAGTCACTTAACTGTAATCCTCAAAGCAAGACAGGAAAGCAACTGGGCAAACTCCAAACTCTGCATCTCCATATCTGATGTCAAAGCAGTCTTCAGATCTCCAACTCCTTTTTCATCTTTGTTGACTGCAATAAACTTCTTTCTCCTGGGCCGGTTCCACTCCCTGTTAGCAGCTTTCCTCAGCAAATATATCACAGCTCTGCCAGCTCAAACATCTTGGGGTCTCCAAGCCAACTTTAACTTCACAGCTTCCATTCCAATGGCTGGGATCACAAATGTTCTTCTGGGCTCCTCCAAAGGGCTTGAGTCACATCTCCAGCTCTGCCCTCTGTAGCACTCTAGGCTTTGGTTGACTCTACTCCACTGCTGCTGCCGTTCTTGGTGATCATCCTATGGTACTGGCATCTCTAATACACTGGGGTCTTCCACTGCTATTAGGCTTCACCAATAGCCTCTCATAGGCTCTCTTCATGGTGCCAAGCCTCACCTTCTTTCCATGACCCCTTCAGTCCTGGACTGTCAACTGCAGCTGAGACTGCACCTTCACCAAAGGCCTTCCATGGCCTCTCACAATGCAAAAGCCTCAGCTGTCTCCATGACCCCTTCATATCTTCAAAACAAGTACCATCTGGGTAATTCTATCACACTACCAAGTCTACCTGCAGCACAAGGTATAACTTTGTCTATTTCTGAAACACAGCTTCTTGGTGCTCTCAGAAAACAGTTCCCAGAAGATGTCACCTCAGTAATGCTGGTCTCTTCTTAGTCACTGCTAATTTGTTAGCTCCAGCTAGCCAGCATCAGTTGTCTTAGTAGTCCCTTCTATCTTTGACTTTAAAGAAAAAGCCACATGGCCAAAGCTGCCAAGTTCTGCTGCTTGCTGGGGCTGGAACTTGGCTCCTTGTTCTATTACATCATCACCAGCTTCCTGTTTCCCAACTCCTTCACTGCCTAAGCTTGGCTGTCCTGGAACTTGGTGTGTAGGTTGACCTTGAACCCAGAGATCTGCATGGCTCTGTCTCCTGAATGCTGGGATCAAAGGTGTGTACTACCATACCTAGACTTAGCTTTTCTCTACTTGGAACTTGCTCTATACTAGGCTGGCCTTGAACTCAGAGATCTGCTCGCCTCTGTCTCCTGGAATTAAAGATGTGAACCACTGTGCTTAGACCTAAGCTTAGCTGGCTGAGATCTTGCCCCAAAGTCACCACTTGTTCCATTTCACTTCCTGGTGCCCCTTTCTTACTTGAACCATATATTTTATATTTTTTCCTTTCTCAGCTTGTTCCTTTTCATTAAAACACTCTTCATAGGGCTAAACCAGAGAACAGTCTGTTGGGCTTTTTGAGACTTCTTTTGTCAATGCAATTAATAAAAATCTCTTTACCTTAGACTCAGGCAGACTCTTCAGACAAGGGCAAAAAGCAGCCACATTCTTCACCAAAAAACCCACAAAAACAGTCCTAAGCCACATACTGAAATTTTTTTCCACTGAAACCTCTTGGGCCAGGTCTGCACAGTTGAAATTAAACTCTTAGCAGCAAAGTCTGCCATATTCCTACTAGGATAGCCCATTAAGCCCCATTAAAAGCATTCCATTCCATTGCTTTTCAAATTCAAAGTCCCCAAATCCACATTTTTCCAAAGAAAAGCATGGTCAGGTTTATCACAGCAGTACCCCACTCCTGGTACCATCTTCTGTCTTGGTTAGGGTTTTACTGCTATGAACAGACACCATGACCAAGGCAACTCTTATAAGGACAACATTTAATTGGGACTGGCTTAAACAGGTTCAGACGTTCAGTCCATTGTCAAGGCAGGAACATGGCAGCATCCAGGCAGGCATGGTGCAGGAGGAGCTGAGAGTTCTACACTTTCATCTAAAGGTTGCTAGGAGATGATTGGCTCCCACGAGGTTAGGAGAAGCATCTCATTGCCTCCACAGTGACACACTTCCTTCAGCAAGGCCACACCCATCCCAACAAAGCAACACCTCCTAATAGTGCCCCTCCTTGGGCCAAGCATATTCAAATCACCATACCTCCCATTGGTTCTCTTGTTCCTTCTAGAGGCTCCAGTATCTATTCAGTTAAAGATGAAATGATTGGTTTGTTTGCTTGCTTATTTGAGGCAAGGTCTCACTGTGTAGTGTTAGCTGGCCTTAACCCATAGAGATCTGCGTCTCTCTGTCTCCAGGCTGAAATTAAAGATGAAATTAGATTGAGATCATTTGCTTAATCTATTTGCTTTCTGTTATATCAGTTGCTTACATTGTGTCACCTAAGATGAGTAGGTAAGAAAATAAGCTGCCACCATAATGATAATAATTTTAGTAAACTTTCATGATTCTCAGAAAAGATTGTAAGGTATTTTCTCAAGTCTTGAATTTGAGAAATTCACTCCAATTGACTGCATTTCATGTCTAAGCTCAGAGAGCTCAAGTTCGGAGTTTTTACTAATTTTTGTAGAACATAGAGTGGGCAGGACAGAGATTGAGTCCTAGAAAAACCAAAGTGAAAACAGTTGCTAATACTGATGGGAAGTGTCAGGCACACCAACACTTTGCATTGAAGCACTAGCAAGTGGATTAGTCTCCACTTGTGGGGCACTCTTCTGATGTGCTAGTGATCTCTGCACTATACAGTTCAGCAATTTGTCTTTTGCCTTGAGCCATGTAGTTCATATAGAGTCTGCTCCCTAGCCAGACTTATGAGAATGCTTCACTTGAGAGTCAAGGACAACCCCCACTTGCCTTCTTGATTCTGCAGACTGAATAGATCTTGGCTCTGTTATGTTCTCCCTGTGAGCATTACAGTGATGTATACACAAGTAATACAGCGCTGTATTCTTTGTCCTTACAGATACAGCAGAGGGTGTTTCTCAGGAGCTCATTTCTGCTGGCCTGGTCGATGGAAGGGATTTAGTAATAGGTAAGCATATTATTTTCTGCTCTTAGCCTTAATGTCATGTTGTATAGTGGTACCTAGAAATCCTGCTTCCTGTGAACAGGTCTGATGCTTCTTGAAGTAGTCTTGGCTTCATTAAAATTATAGTATCAAGGACAGTTCCTGAGCAAACCAGCAAAAACCTGTCCTTCCTCAGACCCTTGATGGTGGTAAATATCTTTGGGACAGTAGGCAAATTGACAGGAAAAGTAGTAAGATAATGACTCTGCTGTCTCTGATATGTTGGCTTGACTGATCTGTGTAGACAGGGAAACTAGCAGGATGGAGATTGAGTCCTGGGAAAACCAAAGTGAAGACAGGAAGAGTCAGGTGTCCCAACACTTGGCTCTGAATCACTTAACTGATGGATAGTTTAGGTTTGTATAGTCTGTGGGCCTTGTATAGTCTGTGTCTTTTTTTCCTTGTTTTCTGGAGGACAGAGTCTTGCTCTGTAGCTCAGGCAGGCCTGGAACTTACTATCCATCTCCTGCCTCAGTTCCCCAACCCCCACCCTAGTACTGAAATTTTACAGGTGTACATCTCACACTTAGATTTGTAGTATAAAATTTAAAGATTCTATTTATAGAATAGTAAAACAAAAACAGATCACAGGCTATACTTGGTTGCCTCCTAGTCACAGGCTTTCTGATGTCTTAACATAAGACATACCTTTTACTCTACCATCTCTTTAGGGTAGTCAAGACATTTTAAAGAGTTAATTTAACAGTGACTCAGAATTTTACTTATTCAGTCTGGAGATCAGTGATAGTTTTGATTTGGAAAATGACTGACCCTTTTTTTCCATTTTGATTATCCATCATTCTTAACTACCATTTTAAGATTTAAAATATTGTTGAAAATGTATTTATGTAGGTGCTCATTCATTTTCTTTGTATGATTACAGTGGCAGCTAATTTGCAGAAAATTGTGGAAGAACCTCAGTCAAATCGATCTGTCACTTTCAAACTGGTATTCACCCTCTTACCCCTCTGCAGACCAGCCATTCCATTCCCTAAATGCTGTAGAATATGCTGAGGCCGCGGGGCAGTGGTGGCGCATGCCTTTGGTCCCAGCTTTGGGAATCAGAGGCAGGTGGCTGAGTTTGAGGCCATCCTGGTCTACACAGTGAGTTTCAGGACAGCCAAGGCTACACAGAGAAAAACCCTGTCTTCAAAAACCAAAAAAGACTCTGCTGAGTTGTGTTCATCACTCACTCTTCCCAAGACCCCAACTGCACTCTCAAGCTGAGTGGCCTCACTCCTCTCCCTCCCAGAAGCCTACCATCCAGGCCTTTAACTCTTCTCAAGGAAATGATAAAGCTATTTGTCATAGCTATACAAACAGCCCCTTCATTTCTAGAAGAAACACAGTGGCCTATTTATATGACAGGGACCTTTCACCTTCCTTTTTGCGGGCCCCTTATCAGTTTTTATTGCTACCTGAAATTTTATTTATAAATTACCACACCTTGTCATTTTGTTTGGTTCTTAGGCATCTGGTGTTGAAGGCTCGGATATTCCTGATGATGGCAAACTGATAGGATTTGCCCAGCTCAGCATCAGCTAAACCACAGTCCTGGAAGAGTCAGCCTAGGAGATGCCACACATGCACATGTATGTTGCTTCTGTTGGCCTGAACCTACAACTGCCAAAGAACCCAGCAACGAACCTCCCAGCTTGGAGCTTTAGGTTTTTTTTTTTTTAATGTTTTTCTTGCCACCCTCCTTCTCACCTCCCTTTTCCTATAAGGAAAGAAAAGTTGGATCACCAGTGGCCAGCATTTCCTCAGAGAGTTCTGTTGGTAGAATGCTGCTCATGTCCCCTCTCCCTCCATCTGAGAAGCAGAAGTGGCCAGTGTGCCTCAAGGCCCAGGATGGAAGTCTCTCAACTCATTCTTGCCTTACTACAGTGATGGCCCCAGTGGATAGAGCAGTTGCACTGGGCAGCCTCATCCTGCCTGCTCTCCCACACCTGCTGGGACATGAGCGTCTTGGGATATCTCTTTAACACTCAAGTAGCAATTAAAAGTTGATTGTTCAGCTGGAGCCCAGAGAATTTAATTACTGTTTTTTTTTTCTTTGTACCTGATGTGAATTCTAGCAACCTTTGTTAGGAAAAAGCACAGCCTCGAATGGAGGCAGCCTAAACTCTTGTCTGTCCTCTTCATGGTGTCTCTTACATGTTTTGCTGAGCTGTTCTCAGGCACCCCCTTCACTGCTCCCTCCAAAAAGGGTTGCTAGCCTTAACCTCAGCTGGTGCGAAACATCTGACTGTAGTCAGACTTCAGCCATCCGCTCCTTCAGAGTGCAACTGTGGATTGTTTGTGCAGAAAACATCAAGCAATGGCTTACAAATCTTATCTTGCCAGAGGTAGTTTTTGAATAAGAAAAAGAACTTTGTAAATCATATCATTAGGAAAGTATTTTCAATATTTAAAAAGATTAAACTGAAGAAAAACTGATCTTTGATCCGCCTGTGAAGATGGATTTGCCTCTAAATTATGAGGAAATGGTGTACACGACTGAGATTTTTTTACAGCAATAAAGGAGACTCTCACTAGGCTAGAGGCCTGCCTTCTGCTCTCTCTTGCACTGACTCCGTGGAGGGGGTCTTCATCTGCTAAACTGACCCAAGATGGAACATGAAACCACACGTGCCGTGACCTTTAGGTTTACGAGTAGACAGTGTTAATTTGATTTTCTACAGAAATTATGTAACTTATTCTTTAGGTTTAAAAAAGAGCTCAATGCAATATGGGAATAATCAGTGAGGTTGATTTTTTTTTCCTACTGTTAAATAGCATCTGTCTAATTGCTAATAAGCCTGCCAAGTTACCAAATTTTATATAAGAATGGAATAGTAGTCTGGCCTTAAAGAGACACACAAAGATGGGCTGTGGGCCCCTAGGAAAGGACTAGTTAGTTGCCTTTTATAGAGTTCCTTGCACCTGCCGTTGTTGGTTTGATGAACGACACTAGGTACCCAGTATGTTCCCACCCTCACCCCATCTCACCCAGTTCTGAGGATCAAACCATACCATTGCTCCTGCGAGCAGCTCTGTTGACTTTTCTCTTAGAACACACCTGAAAACTTCCCCATCTCTAACCTGTGCCACCTCATGGTTTCATTTATGCTGAGCCTGTAGTTTCAGTCATGGACTTCTGTACTGTTGAGGGCAAAGGCATGTTGGGAAAGGTGTTGGAGAGGAAGAGAAGATGGAGTTGAGAGAGGGGTTGGGAGAAGGTCCCAAGGTCCCAGCAGGTTGGTAAAAGGAGGAACCTGCAGAGCTAGGAGGGAGTAAAAAGATTGACAAGCTAGTTGGCAAACCATTTTTCTTTCTTCTTTACCCCACTTGTTAGAGATAGGGTTATGAGGAAGCAAAGACGGGGAGGTGGGATTGCGAATGGGAAGCAGGCAGTGTTAGCTTTGCAGACTGCTCGTGGCTTGCTGTAGAATCCAATTTGGTTTCAGCAGTTTGACTTACTTAATTCACTTGATGGCTCAGGAAGGAATTTGATATCACTGTTTTGGCTTTTGACTTGGGGGTGGTCCAGTGCCAGGCTGGAAGTTAGCAGCAGCCCATCTCCTGTTCACATTCTCTAGACCATCATCACCTTTGCCTTGCTGTGGGGGACAGACATGACAGTAAAAGTGTCCCGGGGCTCTTTTCCGTTCATTGTTTGCTTTTTTGGCAACTAGGAGGTCTGTACTAAGACCCAGGACAATGTTACTTCTCCGTGATGTGTGGTGACTTCCTTCTGCTGGCTTATGCAGTGATTGATGGTGAGAGAACCAGTCAGTGGAAACTGCTGAGGTGGGCCAGCTCGGAACCCAGGGAGCCGGAGCAGTGCTTCCAGGGGTACTCTGTCACTTAAGTCCTCAAGATACCTTTGTCCCTGGAGTAAGGACTAACTATAGCACAAGATAGCATGTGCCAGTATAGCCAAGATAGTATGTGAAATGGTCTTTCTAAATGATAAGGAATCATTTGGGTTGGTTCTTGTTTTCTGTGTTTTCCCTTCTGTTTTCAACCAAATCCTAGAGCCAGCTGAGACAGCTAAGTAATCTGAAGGCTAGAGCAAGGATGTACCAGTAATGTCAGTTCCTCCTTAGGATGTTTGCTGGATGGTGGAAAATGTAAAATATTACCTTCTCCTCTTCTCTTGACTTGTATTTTACTGCATGTTTTTTTTGTTTTGTTTCGGTTTTTTTTTTTTTTTTTTTTGATTTTTTTTTGATTTTTAATCAATAAAGAGTAAATTGTCCTTAATGGTGTGTGAATGCTTTTTTTCTTTTTCCTTCTGGGGTTGGGAAGAGCTCTGAGTAGGACACGATATGAGCTGACTCCTTTTAGTTTTCATGTGACTAGAGTGTAGCCAAGGTGCACATAAACAGACATGCCACTGACATCCACATTTTTAGTAGAGGAGCTTAAAACTGTTGTGTTCCAGTTGGAGAAACACATGCCCCAGATAGGAAGAAGAAAGGCTCCCCAAGGAAACTGGACATGACAGGCGGTGAGCCATTCCCATTATGTCTTGTTTTTTTTTCTTGAATCTTTGATTCTGCTTATGATTTTAGACAGGGGAGGACTGTAGCCATTGGAATTCCTGTTGGAGAGTGTAGAGCAGGGTTGAGCTTCTCCCCATGGGGTTTAGATACCCTAATGGTAGGGCTTCGTGGAAGATTCTGAGCTCCTTAGCAGCTTGTCACCCAACTGCTCTGACTAACTTTCTGATCATAATCTTTCCTAACAGAAGCAGCCAACATCTGTGATAGGACTACTGTAGGTGCTGCTGTTTCTTTAAGAGCACAGAGCTGTGGAACTTGAGAGGACTGTTTAGCTTGGAGCTGATGAAAGCTTACTTTCAAGATCACCAAATTAAAGAAATGAGCTGTGAGTGTCATGTGCACAGAGTAGGACCTGATACTCAAATATGGCCATGCCATGTGCAAAGGGTTAGGTCAGGGCAAGAGTAAGGTGGACCTCTGCTTACCTATTGTATCAGATCACTGTGTCCCAGGCTTTACTTCCCAGAGTGTCCTTAGCTTTACTTCCTCCTTTGGGTCAGGTCATCTATCCCGTGTTTGTTTTTAAAGTAGACTTCAAGTTTTAGGAAAGTAGGGTAGTTTCACAGCAAAATCAGGAAGACTGTATACCCTATACTTGAACAGCCTTTTTCTGCCTTCAACATTCCACGTGAATTATATTTTTGATGTAAACTACATCTGCCCGTAAGAATACTCTCTTTTGCCTGGCCTGCTCGTGTCTTTCCACACTGATCCTTCCTTGGCAACCAGTGTTTTTGTTGCTCGTGGATTGTTTTTATTTTCATGTCACAAACATAGGGGTTGAGCCTAGGACCTCATGCTGGACAAGACTCTTCAGATGAGTGTCCCTACATGATCCATTGGTTTTTGTGTAGTTAGGAGCAATTACACAGTATATAGTCTGTTCGCATTGGTTTCTTTTAGTGATATAGAAAGTTCTTTCATATCTTACATATAGCTGGAGCTTTTGTTTGCTTGTTTGTTTGTTTGTTTAGCACTGAATTCCAGTGTCTAACACAGCTCACCAATGATCCACCTACTGAGGATATCTTTTTGACTTCCAAGTTTGGACAGTTAAGAGCAAAGCTCCTGAAATCTTTGTGCGGGGTTTTGTGTGGACATATGGTTTCAACTCATTTGACAAATGCCAGTGAACATAATTGCTGGTTTGTTTGTTTTTTTTTTTTGGTTTTTTTGAGACAGGGTTTTCTGTGTAGCCCAGGCTGGCCTGGAACTCACTCTGTAGACCAGGCTGGCCTCGAACTCAGAAATCTGCCTGCCTCTGCCTCCAAGTGCTGGGATTAAAGGCGTGCGCCACCACTGCCCGGCAATTGCTGGGTTTTAAGGTAGAGTATGCTTAGTTTTGTAAGTAAATTGTTAAACCATTGTTTAAAATAGCTGTACTATTTTGCATTCCTGTTGCTCCACACTCCTGGGCACTTGAGGCGATGTCAGTATTTTGAATGGAGCTGTTCTATTAGGTGTGTAGTGGTTTCCTGTCTTACTTTGCAGTTTCCTAATGATTATGCTATTGAACGTCTTCATATATGCCAGCTTGCCTTCTGTGAGTTCCAAAGACACGGCTATTCAGACTTTTATTTTGAAGTAAGCACAGACTTACAGGAATATTTGCAAGTGCTACAAAGATTCAGCTATATCTGCCTTGTGGCTTCTCTGAATGTAAATATCTCTCAACCATACACACCTATCGAAATCAGGACATCAGCCTTGATAGGACACTGTGGACTAATGTTACAGACTGAGGAAGCTTCAGTTATTGCAGTATTGTGCCTTTTCTGGACTCTGTCCACAATCCAGTATCGCCTTTAGCAGTAGTGTTTCCTTGACCTCTGGCCTGGCTCACATTGATCTTTGTCTCTTTTGACCTTAACACTTTCATCAAGCAATGGTAGTCACTTTGCAGATTACCTCTCACTGTGAGAAGACCATTTTCATATAAATAGTTGATAGACTTTTATGTCCTTGTAATCAGTTGGATTGCTTACTGAGTTTTAGGAGTTACTTACAGCAGAGGATGACGGCACGTGTCCCTAATCCTAGCCCTCGGGCTGCAGTGAGACGGGGATCAAGAGGTCCCATGGCTTCCTTGGAGACACGCTGAGATCTGGCCTTTAAACAAAGAGATTATTTTATTTTTTTGGTAACAATCTTTTCTAGGCTGTGGCTTAAAAACCTCATCCTCTTTAACAGTGTCTTTCATAGACTACAAGTATTTTAAGTGAAGGCCAACTTATCAATTATTTTAGGTTATTGATATTTTATTTAAAAAGTCATTTGTATGTCCAAAATTATCCAAGTTTAACTCAGTATCATCTTCTGGAATGAACCGTTTTGGATTTTATATTTAGTTTTACAGTCCAATTTAAGTTTTTCTATATTGTTTCCTTCTTTTGTATGCACTGCCTTGCCCACATCATTGGGTAGGGCTTTCAGCACTTCTGCTGGTCTAGGTGCGGCCTGGTTCATGGCTATTTTCTTATTTAAATAAACACTGTTAAGTTTAATCTCTCCAAAGCTTTAGGAAGCTGAGGACAACTTCAATGTTACCTCTACACATGATCTGACTTTCTATCTATAGACAGAAGATTGCTGGTGATTTTCCTGGCACTCTAAATAGAGAATATATTTATTCCATGTGAAAGTGTCCTGGTGGTTACAAAATAATTGTTACCTTTCTGGGTTTTACAATAATGGGAAAACAAACTAGGATATATATCCCCCCCCCTTTCTCCCTCTCCCTCTCTGTGTGTATGTGTGTGTGAGAGAGAGAGAGAGAACATCACACATGTACAAGTGCAGGAGTGTGCGCACACATGCTTCCACAAACAGCATGTCAAGAGGACAGTGAACAGAGGCAGTTCTCTCCTACCTTTCTGTGGGTTCTGGGGATTGAACTCAGGTTGACAGGCTTGCTTGGTAAGCATATTTACTTGCTGAGTTTTTATTTTTTGAGATAATGTTTTAGTTCAGGTTTCTATTGCAGTACCAAACACCATGACCAAAAAGCAAGTTGGGGAGGAAAGAGTTTATTGGCTGTATACTTCCAGATCATAGTTCATCATTGGAGGAATTCAGGACAGGAATTGAAGCAGGGCTGGAACCTGGAGGCAGGAACTGATACAGAGGCCTTGGAGGAGTGCTGCTTACTGGCCTGCTTTCTTATAGAACCCAGGATCACCAGCCTAGGGATGGCTCCACCTACAGTGGGCTAGACCCTCCTCCAAAGATCACTAATTGAGAAAATGCCTTACAGCTGGAGATCCTGGAGGCATTTTCTCAACTGAGGCTCCTTCTACTCTGATGAATCTAACGTGTCAAGTTGATAGAACCAGCCAATACAGATAGTAAAGTCTCACTCTGTAGCCTAGGCTGGCCTTGGAGGTCGCTGTTTATTCCCGGTGGACTCCAGTTCTCATTGATCCTGCCTCACCTTCCTAAGGGTGCTGTAGTTGAGGTGTAAGACACCATACTCGGCTTGTCCTGCCCTTTTGTATCATTCTCCATAAGAAATACAAGAATCCTTAGAGACAATCCACCCTTCTCCTCAGGTAGGTAAGTGGATGTGGAAGAGATTTGGGATGAGTCAGCGGCACAGCGTAAGTTTCCGGCCTCCTCAGTTGTCTCAGTATAAGAATACTCCAACTAGGCGTGGGGGAAGGATGGAATATAAGGGGGCGGGCAGTGACTGCTGAGGAAGCCTGAAAGTGCTCCTTTTATATACCATATTTGGCTTTGTCACTGTCCTGATCTGGTCAGCCAGGGCCAGGGCTGCTGCACATGCAGGCACATATGCTTGTGTGCATATGTAGAGGTAATTGCAGAGAGGAACTTTGTCCTGTGTTATGGTTATCATTGATTGCTTTGGGAGATTGGGATACACCCAAATAACAACCCTCTGTATTTGTTTTTAATCTAGTAAAAGAAGGTTCTAGATTACTAGAAATTTACTAGATTACTAGAAAACTAGTTTCTTTCTTGATTAGAACTGAAAATACCACACACACCACACAACACACACACACACACACACACATACCTTTCTTGTAATCACTCTGTGTTCTTGATTTGTCTTTGGTAGTAAAAAGAAAGGGTATGGTTTGTCTTTTGTGTGTCCCCTGACCCGCTTGCTGCTCTGGGATTAGCTAGTATTACATACTACCAGAAAAAAAATAAGATGAGCAAAAGAATATCAAGGTTATAGGCAAGAAGTGGGTCTTGGCAGAATTAGTGCAGGCAAGTTTTTTCCTTTGAGAATTTCATGTTTGAATATCTTAATCACACCCATACCCATCCTCCACTCCCTTTTCCCAATTTGCCCTAACGCATCTCCTTCCCAACATCATGTCTTCTTTTTTTTTTTTTTTTTTTTTGAGACAGGGTTTCTCTGTGTAGCCCTGGCTGTCCTGGAACTCACTCTGTAGACCAGGCTGGCCTCGAACTCAGAAATCCGCCTTCCTCTGCCTCCCAAGTGCTGGGATTAAAGGCGTGCGCCACCACTGCCCGGCCAAAGCAGCTTCTTATTGCAGAGGGTAGTTGTTAACTCTGAGACTTAACTGTTCAATGTGTTGAGACTAAGTGAATGTGCGCGCTCAGCCAGAAGGAAGATGTCTCTCTACCTCTCAACAAGGCTCCCTGACCATCACAGAAGAGAGGGCAGAATGGGTATAAGCGCTGGCTCTAAGTTTGGTGTGGAGAACTGTGGAAGGCTGTCCTCTGCACATGACATGGTCGCTGCAGACATCAGCTGTAGTTACCTACACATGACTTGTATAAGATTAAACCAGCTAAAAATGCCAACGTTTCAGAAACAGAAACAGCCAAAGTGACCATAAAGGAAATGTGGCACATATGTACAACAGAATATTATTCACCATTAAAAATAAAAACAAAAACCAGTGGAACGCTTCTCTTTTATGACTGCATACTTTAAACTGCAGATTTTAGTAACTGAACACAGCCAAGCATAGAAAGACAAATACCTTATGAGAATATGTGAAACCTTTAAAATCTTTATCTCACAGGAGGTAAGAGTAGAAGAATGTTTCCCAGTGTCCTGGGGGCATAGGGAAGAAGCAACAATAAAAGCTGATCAATATCTATGAAGTAATGGCCGTGAGAAAAGAGCTCTGGTGTGCTGGGCTCCTCCTCCACCCTAAACCCTACCTGAGATACTAATGGCGGCTGTTTGCTGCATAGCACTTGGGAGGCAGAGGCAGGCGGATTTCTGAGTTCGAGGCCAGCCCAGTCTACAGAGTGAGTTCCAGGACAGCCCGGGCTACACAGAGAAACCCTGTCTCGAAAAACCAAAAAAAAAAAAAAAAAAAAAGAAGCTGCTTTGACCAAGATTAAGAACATCCCAAATTAGGAATAGAAAACGTGGGTAGAGAAGACACTTTTCCAGTACAGCTATTTAATAAAATAACACTCATCAATTCTTTTCTAGGGCATGAGACTTTAGTAGCCATAGGTTCTGATCATGTTTACAGTCACAAGCGTAAATTCTCTTCTGTGGAGCAGATCTCAGATACATGTGAAAGCAGTTGGTTAGACCTTCAACAATCTTGCCACGTTTGCCCCAGTAGGCACATTGTGTTGTTTTGTGCAATGTGAGGTCCAATGCTTGGTGAAACCACTGATTAATGAGCTTTGGCTATGGACCTGTTGTCTCTCTCCCACATCTTGTGAGGTTTAGTCTCTGGAAGAGATGCTCATGCCCCTCCAAATGTTGCAGACACTCTTAGACTCCGAGGGGTTTTGTTTTTTGTTTTTGTGATGGTAAAGCAATAGAGGTGACTGTTGGTTGTTGAAAGTGCTATAGTTGGAAATCACTGAGGAAGGCAGTTTCATCTTTTGAAGACTTTGGACTAGAAAGGTGTTCCTGTGATGTCTGTTTCTGTCACAATGAAACATTCTCACATAAGTGTTGTTTGGGGGTTTTTGTTGTTTTGATATTCTTTCTTGTCAGACTACGGAGGTAAGGTATAAACTGATAGGTGTAGCTGCCCAAAGCTGGGTTAAACATTAATGTAGATGTCACCACAGCCCAGAGCAGCAAGCCTGCGTGGTGTTCCTAGACTGAGGAGTAAGAAGCAGACATGGCTCAGTTTGCACAGGTCATGGCTGAAGTGGGCGACTTTGGTCGCTTTCAGATGCGGGTGACCATCCTGATGGGCATCCCCAATTTCCTGTCTGCATTCTTCGTGTTTAGCCAGGTTTTCATGGTCCTTGATGAAGCTCATCACTGTTCAGTGTCCTGGGTTAAGAACCACACTTTCAACCTAAGTGCCACCGAGCAGCTGGCTGTAAGCATCCCCAACGACACGGCAGGCCAACCAGAGTCCTGCCTCATGTTCCGGCCACCTCCTGACGGTGCCAGCCTGGAAGACATCCTGAGCCACCGCTACAATGAGACACAGGCCTGTGACTCAGGCTGGGACTATCCTGAGAACAGGCCTCGGTCCCTCAAGAATGAGGTAAGATGGCTTGTTGTTTGTTTTTCACAGGTCCGCCCATTCCTCAGACCCTGTGCCTTGGATACTTGTTGCTCTGTCTCTTGTCTTTGCGCCTGCTTTATCCTTTAGCCAGTCATCTTGTTCCACTCCCCCACTGGGCATCACAGGCCAGGCAACCAGCCTTGAGCTCTGAATGCCAGCTGAATACATGTGCCACTGTAACTTTCTCTGTGTGCTCTGCTACCTAAGTGGCTGTTGGTCTTTTAATGTTCTCTTGTCTGTGTCTCTTGGCGTGTCCTTCTGCCTATCCGCCCAGCTGCCTACCTCTGTTTTCTCCTTCTCCCATGCTCTTCCCTTTGTCGTTTTCATGAGCTCTGTCTGATGCCCTCCCTTCCTGTCCTGCTTACTCTCTCCTTCCATGTCTCTTCACCTGCTTGACCAGGGTGGTTTATGCTTTTCAACTTCTTCCCAGATGCATGTCTCCCTGCCACCTCAGGCTAGCAGTTGTAGGATGTCAGTTAGAATTCAATGATTGTATCATGTTCCCTTCAAATTTTAAATATTCTGTGCTCAATGAATTCACTGTGGTGCAAAGAATTGCCTTGGTACACAATGTGGGAACCATGGGGTTCAGATGATAAACTTGGTTGACCCTGGATGCTACACCCAGTCTTACATACCTTGCTTTCATTTCAGTTTGACTTGGTGTGTGATCGGAAGAACCTGAAGAGGACCTCCCAGTCGGTGTTCATGGCTGGACTCCTCGTTGGGGCACTGGTCTTTGGGCCTGTCTGTGACTGGTATGTGCTGCTGGTCCAGCATGCTTTTAGTTTCTGGTGCTAGGTTAGTTATCCTCCTGGAGCCATACCAGTGGCCATCAAGATAAGTCCTATTGCCTTCAGATGGGCCTCCCAGGAAAACCCTATCTCCCCACTCTGACAGAGGGCAAGAATAGCTTGCTGGGGCTCTCTTGATTCAGTTTTGGGAAGGCCTCTTCACTTCAAATCCTGTCTTCCTGTTACCTCAGGATTGGCCGCAGAGCCAGCATTCTGCTGCAGGTGCTTCTGTCAGGTATCGCAGGCATGGCCACAGCCTTTGTGCCCAGTTTTGAGCTCTACATGGTTCTGTGCTTCTTCTCAGCTACTGCTGTTGCTGGATATATGATGAGCACCATGATTATGGGTGAGTTTCTGAGCCCTGGAGCCATCAGGACAGTCTGAAACCTGTGCTTTTGAGAGCCCCTGAAGAGCCTGTGGGGAAAGTTTCAGTCGTTTCTACCTAAGGAGGTCATAGAAGAGCTTCCTATGCTGTGAATGAGGCTCAATGCTTGCCATGATGCCATCTGGATATCAACAGAGAGTGAAGAGATTAAGTCCAAACTCAGCCTTTGTTTTCACAGTTTCAGAGTGGGTTGGGCCATCCCGGAGAACACAAGCCATGGTCCTGGCCCAGAGCAACTTTGCCCTTGGGCTGATGGTGTTAGCAGGACTGGCCTATGGTGTCCGAAACTGGAGACTCCTTCAGATAATAGGCACTGCACCCATCTTCCTGCTTGTCTTCTATTTCTGGTGAGGAGACCCTGGCCAGTGACAGGCCACCCTAGTTGGGAGCACTGTGGCAGGATGCAGGACCCAGAGGAGGGAGCCCATAGGGCTTGGGTGGGAGGCTCAGTGTGCACTGGAATTCTGGGTGGCTGCACAGAGCTCAAGACCCCAGCACCACAGTCATGTGTGGTTGACAGGGTTCTGCCAGAATCTCCACGGTGGCTCCTGTCCAAAGGAAGGACAGAGGAGGCCAAACAACTTGTCCAGAAGGCAGCCTTGGTGAACGGCCGGCCACTTTCCCCAGAGCTCCTGAACCAGGTACCTATAAGCAGGTGAAGGCCCATCCCCAACTCAAGCTAATCTCCATGCCTGTGCCCTGGCCCCTCACTCTGCCCTTCTTGTAGCTGGTCCCTGAGAAGACAGGCCCCTCGGGGAATGCCTTGGATCTTTTCAGACACCCTCACCTCAGGAAGGTGACTCTGATTCTCATAGCTGTCTGGTAAGTGCCCAGGGCTTTGTCCCTCCATTAGGACAACAGATGCAGAGGGCCACTTGTGTTCTGCTGTGTGTCACTGGAGGGGTGGACAGAGGCACTAACTGTGATGGTTTCTCCTCAGGTGGGCCCATGTCTCCTGGTCTGAACTTAAAAGCTAGGATGTTGCTTTGGGTGTGACTTGATGTACACCCAGCAGTGACAGGGGTACTTGGGTATTTTGTAGGTTTGTGGACAGTCTGGTGTACTATGGCCTCGGCCTCCAAGTGGGGGACTTTGGCCTGGATATCTACCTAACACAGCTAATATTTGGAGCAGTAGAAGTACCTGCCCGCTTTCTCAGCATCCCCTTGATGGAGAAGCTGGGTCGCAAGTGGAGCCAGCTCTGTGCTCTGACTCTGGCTGGCTCCATGTGCATCATCATCATCTTCATCCCAGGAGGTACCAGGCTGTTTCCCTTCTTCCTCCCTGCCATGGCTAGAGACATTTCCCCACCCACTTCAGGACTAAGGGCTTCCCCAGGGTGTGGGTGTAGAGGGTGAGGCATTTGAATAGACAGGGAGCTGTGCAGGCTTAGGTGATGGGTGTCCTTCTCTCTGTGTGACTGTCCTGCACTTCCTCCAGATCTTCCCACGGTGGTGACTGTGCTGGCTGTGGTGGGGAAGTTTGCCTCCTCTGCCGCCTACACTGTTTCCTATGTGTACACTGCCGAGCTCTTCCCCACCATCATCAGGTAAGAGCTGCTGGGGTGACTTTTGGTCCTTTGACCTGGGGAACTAATACCACCCAGTCCCTCTGCCCCTCTGTCACCAGCCCACAGACAGCCAGTGAGCTGCTTACAGGGCCTAGGAATTCTAGTGCCATTCACCAAGGTGTCACTTGTGGACATAGGCAGGCCCTGGCCATGTCAGGGCCTGAATGTGGGACAGAAGTAAGAGCTGAGAGGGGAGGAAGGAGTGCTCCCAGGAGAGGAGCACTCTGAAGTGGAAAGGGAGTTGGGGTCTCTTGAGTGACAGGGGGAAGACAAGGGGACTGGCTAGTCCAGGAAGCTTGCCCCTTGGCCAGACCAAGGTGGCTGAGACCTGGGTCCTCATAGCCCTGTGTGGAGTGAGTGCATCCTCCATCAGTGGGCGGAGCCTCAGCTGTGTTGCTTTCCCCAGGCAAACAGGCATGGGGCTGGTGAGCATCTTTGCCAGGGTCAGTGGCATCATCACCCGCTTGTGATGCTACTGGAGCAGTACCACCAGGCGCTTCCCATGATCGTCTTTGGCAGCCTCCCCATTGGTGCAGGCCTACTGTGTGTTCTGCTGCCTGAGACACGGGGCCAGTCTGTGAAGGATACCATCCAGGACCTGGAGCAGAGGCACCCCACACGGTGAGCACAGACTTGCTGGCCTCTCCCCAGGCCCAGGCCCCCCCAGTCACTATAGTTCATTATTAGTTACTCATTGCTCACTGGGTAGCATGGCGCCAACTTGGTGCCACAGATATCATAGGTTATTTTCCTGCTAGAGCTGATAAGGGCATTTATTAATCATGGGACTGCATCATGGACAGCACTGACTGCTTTTTTTCCCCTTTGCAGGTCCTCCACAACACAGTTCCCTGAAAAAGAAATGGAGGCTAAAGAAAGAAGCTTTATCCCCTGAGTTAGCATTAGTAGTACTCCTAGGTCTGATTGTGGTTGTTAAGGACCAGTTCATATCCAGCACCTCATTATACAGTGGATATCAGTGGGCCCTGATTTGAAGGAGACACAAGGCCAGCTTGTTGTTGGACAGGACCAACCTCTCTGCTCTCCTCTGTCTCTCACTCACTGCTCAGTGATCCTGGGTGTGTCTTGGTCTTTTCTTCTTTGATTGTTTCTGTGGGTATGTCATGGTGAATAGGATCAGGGAGGAAGGAGATATCACATCACAAACTTGAACATGGGGAAGAGCGAGTAACACTTTCTTCCTTGGTCAGGCCTCTTACAGGTCCCACCATTTTCACATTGCCACATCCGGGCCCAACGTCCACAGTGCAAACCCTTGGAGAACATTGTGAAACTATTTCCAGAGCACACAGACTCTTTCAGCATCTCCCCCTTTACACTTGGTCACCTTCTCCGAGGAGTAAGCAGTACTGTACCTGTTGGCTGGGTGTCCAGTCATGGATATTTCATTCTGTTCTCTTTTGAGATCATAGACAAACATGTTCTTTGGCTTTGTACTAGTACCACCCAGAGTTCCATGCTGTATGTTCCTCTAATGAACGGCAAATGTGCAGAAATGGGAAAGTGCGTTTCAAGGCTGAAGCCATTGACTTCTCCGAGCGATGTGATTAGGTGTTTGTGTTCCTTCCTTGGCAGTGATTGTCACTCCTGGGGAAAGACTTAGAGGGATCCTTTACTGACACAGTATTATTACAAGGGTTTGACTGTAGCTTTTGTTTTTGTTGTTTTGTCATATGAGCTGTATTCCCAGACCTGCCTTTGGGATCTTTGTAGACATTATCTCTTCCATTTCTTCGGGATTATATATGTCGAGAAGAAATATTTTCATTCTGTAATGCTTAATTTTCATTGTCACCCTGCCTGGATTGGAATCACTAAGGAGAAACATCTCTGGGTGGTGTCTGTCAAGATGTTTTCAGAATTGAGGAGGGAAGACCTTCCCTGAATATGGGTAGTATCCTATTGGCTAAGGTCCTGAACTAAATAAATAAAACCATGAAGGGAGCTGAGACTCAAGTCGTACTGTCTACTTCCTGCCACCGTGATGGCACTGGTTAAACTCTACCCTCACACTGTCAAGCAGGGTCAGTTCTTTCTTCAGTTGCTTTGCTATGTTGTCACCACAAAGAGAAAAGTGACATAGAGAGCTGATACGGAAGGTTCTGGCTTTTTGTGACAGATCTGATCATGTGATTCTTAGACCTTTGAGAAAGGTTTGCAAAGAGGACTATGTAAACTTGGAACCTTGGGCCAGTGGATCCCTAAAACACTGGAAGCAGGGCTTAGTGGGCTATCTACTGGGAGCTTGTAAGACCAGAATGCTCAGAGGAATGCAGGCAGTCTCAGGCTTCAGAGGGAAACAAGGACTCTATTGCGCATTGGGCTGTAAGCCTTTGAACACACATTTTGGCAAAGAATTAGGCTGTGTTCTATCCTGCAAGAAATTGAGTGAAGCTAGATTCAAAACAGCGAGAGGTTGTTTGTTTTGTTTCTTACAGAGAATCCTGATAGTACACTCTTCAGGCTGTGATAAAGCTATTGCTTATGTATTTAGATCCACAGTGTGAGGGAGCAGAAAGATAAGAAACAAGTGAACCTTGTTGGGAATGCAGTGTGAGCAGTTTGAAGTTGCAGATAAAGAAAGTGAAGATCAGCACCATAATCAGTTGTTAGAGGAATTAGTGCCATCAAAAAGAAACCCTCTCTCTTCACTGAGATCATAGAAAGGCTCCCCTTAAAGATAAGCTCTCACCTACAAAAGATTAGAATTTGTGAAAATAGTTCATTCATTCAAAGGAAGAGCCTGAACCGAGAATGGTTCTGAAAGAGTCCCCTCATTCAGAAACTAGACTGCAGCCGGGCGGTGGTGGCGCACGCCTTTAATCCCAGCACTTGGGAGGCAGAGGCAGGCGGATTTCTGAGTTTGAGGCCAGCCTGGTCTACAGAGTGAGTTCTAGGAGAGCCAGGGCTATACAGAGAAACCCTGTCTCAAAAAAAAAAAAAAAAAAAAAAAAAAAAAAAAAAAAACTAGACTGCAAACTGCAGCTGTCATCCAAGGCAACCCAGCAACACCTCAAGGACTTCACAGCATCATATACATCAGTGGTCCTCAACCTTCCTAATGCTGGGACCCTTTAATACAGTTCCTCATGCTGTGTAACCCCCCTCAACCATAAAGTCACTTTCTTTCTACTTCGTAACTATAATTTTGCTATTGTTATGGATTGTAAAAATCTGATATGCAGAGTATCGGATGTGGGATTCTGTGAAAGATTTGTCCAGTCCCCAGAACGGTCAAGACCCACAGGTTGAGAACCTCTGATCTACATGGTACTGGTTTTGTCAGCACAGAAGATTCAAATGATGGGCCACAGAAGGTGGCAGAAAGGGTCCAGAAATTTGCTGAGTCCAAGAAACATGTGAAGGTTTATATTCCCTACAAAGTGGCTTTGGGGCCATTACAAATCCCTGTGAAGATGAAGCCTGAGTCTCAGGGGAGACACCAGGATATTGGAAGTTATCCATAGAAGCAAGCGGCAGACACAGGAGGCAACCCAAAGGAGAGGCTTCCCGGAAGGTGGGTGCGGCTGCCCAAGGCTGCTGGACTGCAATTGAGTATATTTACAAGTATCCAGGTCCTTATCTGTTATCAGGTAAAGGTGTCTTCATTGGTAGTTAATCGAAGGTCATGCCAGATACACAGACCTGTGTTGTGAATCATTTCCATCAGGTATGACAGAGCTACTTCTACACTGAAATCAGAGCAGCTCTGATTCCCAGTGGGAGACCATCATGAGATAGGCAGGCTGCATTAACATTGGCAGATAAGAGTTGGGGGAGGGTCGTCCGACCCTGACCTGAGGTTACAGCCTCCAGTTCCTCTTTCTTTCATGCTAATTTCCTATGTGGTCTTGGCAGGTGCTAGAGAATACAGAAGGGTGAAGGGTCATACCTGCAGAGACTTGGTTTATACAGCTTTTAGGTTATTACTTAACTGGGGTTGGACTTTTCATTTTGCAAATGTTGAAGGTTATCCACACCCTTGTAAGTAACCCTTTATGCATATCTGGTCAGTAAGCCATGTGAACTCATAAGTTTATCAAGGAGGATTTGGGTAGATCATTTCTCTGTTGTAGGTCTGCTGGGTCTGTGGTGTGACTAGGTGTTTACTCACATTTCCCATAGTATGCTCTTGTCTCTGTCTTGAGCACAACAGAGGGGCTTTATAAGGAAAGATATGGCTAGCATGTGGTAAGTAAACTATACCTGTCCTCAAGAGGGTGCTATTGAACAGGGAATAGCCAGTACTCGGGGACATGGGAGCAGTGGGCCTACTGCTCAGCATTATGGTTGCCATAGTTGAAGCTGGTACAGGATTCAGATCTCAAACACAGGGTGTGGTGGTTTGAATATGCTTGGGCCATGGAGTGGCACTATTACCTTGTTGGAGTAAATATGGCCTTTTTGGAAGTGTGTTAGGCTGTCAGGGTGGGCTCTGAGACCCTCCTCCTAGCGCCTAGAAGGCAGTCTTCTGGCTACCTTTGGATCAAGATGTAGAACTCGCCGGGCGGTGGTGGCGCACGCCTTTAATCCCAGCACTTGGGAGGCAGAGGCAGGCGGATTTCTGAGTTCGAGGCCAGCCTGGTCTACAGAGTGAGCTCCAGGACAGCCAGGGCTACACAGAGAAACCCTGTCTCGAAAAAACCAAAAAAAAAAAAAAAAAAAGATGTAGAACTCTTGGTTCTTCCAGTACCATGCCTGCCTGGATGCTGTCATGCTTCCTGCTTTGAAATGGACTGAATCTCTGAACCTGTAAGCCAGCCCCAATTAAATGTCCTTTATAAGAGTTGCCTTGGTCAGGGCTGGAGAGATGGCTCAGCAGTTATAGCAATGGCTGCTCTTCCTGAGGTTTTGAGTTCAATCCCCAGGAACCACATGGTGGCTTAAAGCAGTCTATAATAGGAACGATGCCCTCTTCTGGTGCGTTTGAAGACAGTGATAGTGTACTCACATAAATAAACAAACAAATAAATAAATCTTTTTTTTTTTTAAAGTTGCCTTGGTCATGCTGTCTTTTCACAGCACTAGAAACCCAAACTCAGACAGACGTTCTGCAATCCAGATCACAGATTTACTCTTTTATAATGGACATTTTCACCTAATATGTTGGTTTGAATGAGAATGGCCCCCAGAGGACATCATACTCAAAGGTTTAGTTACTAGGGAGTGGAACTGTTTGAGAAGGATTAGGGAGGTGTGGCCTTGTTGGAGGAAGTACTTTGCTAGGCTTTGAGTTTTCAAAAGTCCATGCCAGGCCCATGTCTCTGTCTTAGTCTCTCTGTTCCACTCCCCGCTTTGTGTGTATGTATGTACATGCACATGTCTGCCTAACTATAGAGCAGTATGTAAACACTGAGCCCCATGCCTGGCTGTTTGCCACTATGCTTCTTGTTATGATGACAATGGACTAATTTTCTGAAACTGTGAGCAAGCCTTCAATTAATATTTTCTTCTACAGGAATTGCTTTGATCATGGTGTGCCTTCACAGCAATAGTAAGTAAGATAGCTAGTGATTGGCTTCTCCGCCAATGCAATAAATCCAGTTGAGCTGACTTTAAAGTAAAAGGCATGTTTATTTGGGTGAGTTGGCCAGTCTCACATCAGGAGGTCAGCCAAGTCCACTCCTGGCTCGGGTGGGGGCTTCTTAAAGGGGAGGGGGAGGGAGTGGTGACTTGATGGCGAGGTACAGAGTGAGTGAGGCTCTATAGTGTGCTCTCAGGTCTGGTGGTCCCTTTGGAATCTAGAGCTAGGAGCTGGCTTTGTCCAGTGTTTTGAGAGGTCTTTAGTAAACTGGTCAGAAGAGAAAAGCAGGAACCTCTTGGCCCATGCCATCTTGGCCTTTGTCCCAAAACCTCTGGCCTAACAACTAACATGCCTAACCCCTGGCCTAACAGCTCTGGCCTAACATGCACGAGGCCCTGGGTATTATCTCTAGCACTATAAACACATACAGCAGTGGATGATTTTGTAGCTCACTCTACACTAATCCTCTCAGATTCTAATCTTGGATTCCCTGACTAGAGATTAAAAGCAAAAGGGTCTAGAAATCCAACCCCCTATGAGTCTTATAAGTCTTGAGTTCTTTCAAGCAAAAGCAAAGTAAAATCCCATAGCTTTTCTACTGACAAAACAGGAAAATCAGCCGGGCAGTGGTGGCGCACGCCTTTAATCCCAGCACTTGGGAGGCAGAGGCAGGCGGATTTCTGAGTTCAAGGCCAGCCTGGTCTACAGAGTGAGTTCCAGGACAGCCAGGGCTACACAGAGAAACCTTGTCTCAAAAAACAAAACAAAACAAAACAAAAGACAGGAAAATCAAAGAAACACACACATGCTTGCACAAGCTTAGTAAAGGAAGACCACTACAATGAAAAGTTTAAGACACTAAAGGAAGAAAGTGAAGAAGATACTAGAAGATGGAAAGATACCACATGCTTATGGATTGCAGGATTAATATTTTGAAAAAATGGATTTATTGCTGAAATCAATCCATAGTTGAATGTCATTTTTCACAAAATTTAAAAAGCCTAGAATTCATGAAAGTACAAATTACCTGATTAGCTAATGCATTTGTAAGCAGAAGGAGCAAAGCTGGAACTGTCTTGTGTAAACTGATGTAAAAGAGGACCCAGAGATAAACCCATGCAGCCAAAGCCACAGGATTCTTGACATCAGAGCTCAAAGTCTACATTAGAGGAAGAAAGTCTCTTCAACCAGTGGTGCTGAGAAAACAAACAAATCCTTCTCTGTATGAAAATTGGAAGTGGATTAAAGACCCAAGCCATAGAATTATTAAGGAAAATGCAGAGAAAACACTTCAAGATATAGCTCCAAGCAAGGAATTTCCCAAAAGGACTCCACCAGTACAAGAAGTGATTGCAAGATCTGACAAATGGGATTGTTTGACCTTTAAAAGCTGTATAACAAAGAAAATGATCTGCAGAACAGACAGCTTACAGAGTGGGAATTCTGTGCTGTGTGTGCATTGAACAGAGAATGGTTGTTCACAATATGTAAAGAACTAGAAAATAATCTCTCTTCCCAAGAGAGTAATGAGTGGGCAAATGAGACATTTCTTAAAAGAAAAATACAGATTATTAATAAATACATGTAAAAACATCCAGTATCTTTAGCCATGAGGAAATTAGACCAAAACTACATTGTGATTGTTTCACTGCAGTCAGAACAGCTATTATTAAAAGAAATCACAAGAGATACTAGTGACCATGTGGGAAAAGAAGCCTTTGTACCTGACTGGTGGGATTGCATGTTCACTCTGTGGGGCACATGATGGTATGATGTGTGAACTAAAAGATTTGGACAGCCTTGCTGACTCCATCCCATCTGTCTGCTGCTCTGGGGTGAATCTGCTCAGTGGGTATGGCTTTCCTTGGCATTTTGTGTTCTGGCCATCCCTGGGGTCTCCATTACAGCCTTGGCATCATCCTCATGGTTTAAGTCATTGCTTGTTCAACAGCTGCCTGAATAGACTTCAACCCTCAAACACATAGTCTGGCCTCACAGACTTTCCTTGACCATCCTGATTCCATAATTCTGTATCACTACAAAACCAGCACCATCTAGATGATTGCAAGGCCTGACACCAGTGTAGAAGTAGCTGGTCCTCTTTTTACTGTGGCTGAAGTAACTGTTCATGTCTTGAGTATCTTAATACAACAAAGCATTTCCTTAGGTTGCTCTGCATGTGCAGGACATCCTAGCACTCACTTTCTTAAAGCAAAGCCTCTAACATGAGTTTACAGATTTCCACCTTTGAGCCTGGAGTGTGAGGGGCCAATTCTTAAGCTGTTCTCAAGACATCTTGTTCCAATGGAATAAACTTGGCTTTCCTTAATGGCATGAATCTTTTCAGTAACTGAGAGGTTTAAAGGGTACCCCAATGTTAAATGGTATCCTTTACTGGCCAACGCTTTCAAATCTTTATGCTTCAGTTTTTATTCTAAATTCTCAAAGTAAAACTACCTGAGAGCAGCTAGCAATATCTATGCCATTGCCTGGATATGTACTGCCGTGAAATCTCTACCAATTTGTCCATCATCTTGGACACAACATCACAAAGTCACAGAACAGATTAAATATAGACAAGTTTGTACCTTTTTTTTGGAATGTCACATGGATACATTCTAGTCTGGTTTCTAAATCTCCTTTTCTATCAGGAACTCATGAGCACAGCCCTTCCTCAGTATTCCTGTCAGCATTCTTGTTGGGAGCCAACTCCTAGCAGAGAGCGGCTATCATCTTTGCAGCCATCTCAGGCCATGTACCCTGACAAGAGACTTGTTTTCAACAGCCTACAACAGCTGAGCACACTCTGATAAACATTTTGTTTTTCTCACATATCTTGTTTTGCTGCTTAGTGCCCCCAGCTGCAAGGCACCCGTGGTCTCCACACTGCAAGGCACATGACATAGTGCCTTCAGCTGTGTTCCCCTGCTTGTCCACGAGGGCAAGGCACGTGGTAAAGTGTATAGATACCCGGGATTTCCTTTCAATAAAAGAGGAGACTTGATTAGACTCTGTCTTGTCTCCATTCTTCGCGTCTCTTGCCCCTCCATCCCCACTCTCTCTCTTGCTAGACCCTGACCCGTGGACTGGAACAGCAGCTTGGGCTGGGACAATTCTGGTCTTTGGTACTCTGCCAGAATCACTCATAATCTCATGACGTTCTGCTTACTAAAAGACAAACCTTCCCACTGTCCTCAACTAATCCATTCCAAACAACAAGCATCCTATGTAATTTTAATTTTTTTCAAACCTTATTTTAAATCATGGTTCTTAAATGCTTTAACCTCCTTTGTAGCCCACAACCCACCAGAGGTAGTGGCAAAGAAAGGATACAGGGGACGTGGACCTGTTTAGCATGGTTCCTTGGAGCAACTCCTGTCTGTGTTGTCAGGAAATAAGCAGTTCAGTTCACAGGTTAACAGCGGCAGCTCGATCCACTCTCAAACGCTTCATGGATACCAGCAGTCCAGTTCAGTAGAGCCGGGTTAGCAACAGCAGTGGGTGGCATGACCTAGCAGAGACAGCTAGACTTCAGCCTTGGCTCTAGTGAGCAGGAAGGACCTGGAGAAACCCCAGGAGAAGGTCTCAGCTGTATCTCTCCCAGAGAAGGGAAGATCAGAGAAGGCTTGAGACCCACAAGCGTTGCACAGCTAGCTGTACCAGTAAGCCAAGCTCTGTCTCCATCACTCTTTGGAGTCCTATTTATACCTTCCAAACATCATATGTCTTCCATGGGCCTCGCCTCAGCACAGATCTTGCCTCAGCACATGCATCCAATCAGCCCAAGTCCTCGGACTCGACCAGAAACTGCAGTACACTACCAGAAGTTTTTTGGTGCATTTCTCTCTTTGGAGTCCTCACAAATGCAGCTCAACTACGCGATGCAAGGCAGACCAATACATGTTTATTGTTAGCAAAGGATCCTTCATCATTTGTCCTTTGATGTGCTTGCTTTAGCAGAACATTCTTTTCTCCTGTGTCTGCTTCAGAGAATGTCCCTTCAAAGAGTCTGCCTGAGCTTTTCACACCTGTGTCCACTTCATGTGTTTGCCCCAGTAAAACACCATCCAACCAACTTTCCAAAGAATCCTTACATTTCCACTTTAATCTGGTTCTTTTTTTAAAGATTTATTTGTTTTACGTATGTGAGTACATTGTGGTTCTCCTCAGACACACCAGAAGAGGGTATCGGATCCCATTACAGATGGTTGTGAGCCACCACGTGGTTGCTGGGAATTGAACTCAGGACCTCTGGAAGAAGAGCCAGTGTTCTTAACTTCTGAGCCATCTCTCCAGCCCTTTAATTTGGCTCTTAATGCCAGTTTTTGTGTGCTAGGAAGCTTTCTATACTGTAACACCATACTTGACAGCAAGAACTTAAAGGAAAAGATTTATTTTGGTTCAGGTTCAGGTTCAGGTCACTAGGTTCTGTTTTGTTTGTTTCTTTGTTTTGTTTTTCTTTTTCTGCAGTCTTGTAGTGAGACTGGACAGTATGACAGAAGTATGCTGGGGCAAGGCTGGCACCCTCCTGGTGTTCTGGAAGCACAGGATAAAGATGGGGGCTATAAGAGTTCCTCCAAAGGCATGCCTTCAAGTCATCCACTTCCTCCAGGTAGGCCCCGCCTCCTCCAGGTTGCACTGCCTCTCAATAGTACCACCTGGTGGGCACCAGTCTTCAACAGATGAGACCTTTGTGGGGTACATTCCAGTGTCAAACTCTAGCACATTTTGGCGACAGCTAGTAGCAGAGGTTTGATAGGTAGACCAGATTAAACATTAATGTAGATGTCACCACAGCCCAGAGCAGCAAGCCTGCGTGGTGTTCCTAGACTGAGGAGTAAGAAGCAGACATGGCTCAGTTTGCACAGGTCATGGCTGAAGTGGGCGACTTTGGTCGCTTTCAGATGCGGGTGACCATCCTGATGGGCATCCCCTATTTCCTGTCTGCATTCTTCGTGTTTAGCCAGGTTTTCATGGTCCTTGATGAAGCTCATCACTGTTCAGTGTCCTGGGTTAAGAACCACACTTTCAACCTAAGTGCCGCCGAGCAGCTGGCTGTAAGCATCCCCAACGACACGGCAGGCCAACCAGAGTCCTGCCTCATGTTCCGGCCACCTCCTGATGGTGCTAGCCTGGAAGACATCCTGAGCCACCGCTTCAATGAGACACAGGCCTGTGACTCAGGCTGGGACTATCCTGAGAACAGGCCTCGGTCCCTAAAGAATGAGGTAGGATGGCCTGCTGTCTGTGTGCCCACTTATGTGGTCTAGTCCTGTATGACCTTGTGCCTTGGATCACCCTCTGTTGCTCTGCCTGTATGCTTGTGTATAGCTACCTGTTGCCTGAATGCTTGTGTATAGTCTTTTGCCCGTTTCCTTCTTTTCTGGTTATCATATGTTTCTCTTTGTCCTCTGTTGACCTGTCTCTCATTCTTATTTTCTTTTTCTTTCTTTTATTTTTTTCTTTTTTGGTTTTTTTGAGACAGGGTTTCTCTGTGTAGTTCTGGCTGTCCTCACTCTGTAGAACACGCTGGCCTCGAACTCAGAAATCCACCTGCCTCTGCCTCCCAAGTGCTGGGATTAAAGGCGTGCACCACCACTGCCCGGCCCTCATTCTCATTTTCTATGTCTGCTTTGCTTCTTGTCCATCAATGTTTCTTTTTCATCTGTCCTTTTGTGGACCTGGTGGCACCAAGATACCTATAAACTGTTGACAGAGAAGAGGAAACCTTTTCCAGAGAAGGAAAAGAAAAGGAAGCCTGGCTGCAGGCAGTAGACAGTCTGTCTGGGAGCTGAATCCACCTCTGCTGTATTAAAGAAGGGGCCTGGGCCGGGCGGTGGTGGCGCACGCCTTTAATCCCAGCACTTGGGAGGCAGAGACAGGCGGATTTCTGAGTTCGAGGCCAGCCTGGTCTACCGAGCGAGTTCCAGGACAGCCCGGACTACACAGAGAAACCCTGTCTCGAAAAAACCAAAAAAAAAAAAAAAAAGAAGGGGCCTGGGCCACAGAGACCAGATGGGAAGTGTGCAATGGTTCATAACCTCTTGCTGTTGTTGCTATTTGTTTAATGCTCTAGAAAATAACACATGAGTAGAAATTGACAAGAGAGGTTGGAGATGACTCCATGGGTAAGATACTTGTTTAGGGTTCACACTACCCATGTAAAAAGTTTATGGCGCGTGGTCAGTCACTCGCCTTTATATCTGCCCCCACTTACTCATCACTCCCCACTCCCTTTATCTTTCAACATCTTCCTTTTCCTGCAAGTCTTCCTAGCTATAAGTTAACCTATTTCAAAGACTGTTAAGCCCCTTGATCAGATGCCTAATGCTCTCCTCCTGTCTAATGTCCCCTCCGTCCCCATCCACCCCTCTGCTTTCCTGTGCATCCTATGTAGCTTCCTACTTCCCAGCCTCTGTCTAGGTCTCTTTCTACTGGCTTCTAGGATTCCAGAGACTTCAGAACCTGTGTGGATAACCAAACATTTGCTTCTATTAGCTCCATTCTCTTAAAAATTCAAGCAGATAATCAATTTGTTTCCCTACAACCACTGAGTCCCAGGGGTCATTGGAAGCATCCTATGTTGGGCTGAGACATAGTTGGAGGAGATGTCTTAGCCCAGGCAGTATCAGAAGCTAGTCACGGAGCCAGGCATACTTCGCTGGATCCTGTGGTCAAGCCCTCCCTTTCTTGTCAGCAGAGGAACACATCTTGAGAGTCCAGAGACCTGAGGGAGTGGGCTCCGGAGGGGGCTCTGCATTCTCATCATGTTTTTGGTGGCAGATTTCAACCCCACAGATTAAACATTCACTCCCCTCCCCCACACACATTAGAACAAAACATTCATTCTTAGATGGCTTTAGAGACAGTGTTTTAACTAAAGTGAAACATTCACTTTTTTGGATGGGACTATAGTTCTTCCAAGTGTGACTGTGCGTTCATTCCTGCCTGGGACTCTCCACCCTGCCTCTTATCCCATGGAACTAGGCTGCTTAAGGATACCCCTAGTCACTGAATCTATTAGCTGAATTCCTACCTAGCCTGGAAGACTCGAGACCAGTGGTTCTCAGCTTTCCTGATGCTGCAATCCTTTAATACGATTCCACATGTTGTGATGATCCCCAGCTATAAAGTTGTATTTATTGATATTCCATAACTGTAATCTTGCTACTTTTTGAATTGCAATGTAAATATCTACTCTGCAACCTCTATGAGAGGGTCATTTAACCCTTAAAGGGATTGAAACCCACAGGTTGAGAACCTCTGCTCTAGGCCTCTCCACAATTCCCTGTGGTAGATTCTAACCCTGACTATCCCTCACATGTTTGAAACACATTTATAATTGCACAGAATTGCTCTGCCCACCTGGCCAAACAGCAGTATCTCTAAGGTCCACTGAACCTTCTAGATTGCTCTGAGCCTGTTCTAAGCCCTGTAATTTTGTCCAGCCCAGATGGTGTGGGCACAGTCAAAGGAGAGTGGTGCCCTGCTCTTCATCTTCCAGGATCCCAGTGGTCATGGAAGATTTGGGTCCTTAGTATAGAAATACAGAGTGAATGGACTCTGAGACCTAACAGTTGAGTCTACCTTCTTGAAGAGGTAGTAATTGATGCTGGTGGCACTAGAAAGCTCCCCAGAATGTTGACAGAGAGTAAGGAGTCCTTTGCAGACAAGATCAGAAGACAGGCTGACCACAGGCAGCAGGTGTATGTCTCAGAGCCTCAGGGAAGGGAGAGTCATGGGCACAGAGACTAGATGAGAGGTTTGCAAAGAGTTGGACCTCTTTTTGTTTGTCCTTTTAATTCTCTTGATAATAATGTGTATATTAAACAATTGACAAGAGAGAAAGCCTTAGTTTAACACCATCGAATCAGCAAGAATTGGGATTTGGGGAACGAGGGAAAGATCACCTGAATCAAGCTGAAAAACTGGAACAAGCTCTTGAATACTCAGGAAGAGGCTTCATACAATCCCTAATGATTTCTGTG
This sequence comes from Mastomys natalensis, assembly GCA_021653895.1. NCBI lineage: Eukaryota > Metazoa > Chordata > Mammalia > Rodentia > Muridae > Mastomys > Mastomys natalensis. The sequence goes on along the minus strand of JAJTUV010000008.1, from coordinate 1,609,118 downwards.
ATGCCAGAAAACCCTGTATGGGTGCCAGAGGCTTCTCCACGACATCTGGGGTTCCCCTGACCGGTTCCGAGCTGTTAGAGTTCCCTCGGCCCACACTAACCAGCAGCTCCTTCGGGTGGCAGGCCTGCATCCCCATGGCTAGAAAGCACATAGTCTCACAGGCCTCCCATCCCGCACTGTTCCTCACTTTCCCCAGCCTTCAGCTGGGCTCTGGAAATACAACATCCTCACTGTCACAACTCTACACTACACACATACGACAATGGAAAGAGGACAGTCGCTGAGATTATGAGCTCAATCAGTTTGGTATATTTTTGGTTTTAAGCTGTTATTATTTTATGAGTATAGATGTTTTGCCTACTTGTATGCCTAGCGCCTGTAGAGGCCAGAAAGAGGGAATCCAAGTCTCTGGAGCTGGAGCTAGAGGAAGTTTTGAACTGCTATGAGGATGCTGGGATGTGAGTGTGTGTGCAGTGCATGTGCTTGTGTGTTGGGTGTGTTGGGGGTGGTGGTAGCATGTGTGTGGTGAGATAACAGCTTGAAGAAGCCAGGTCTATCCTTCTACTGTGTGAGTCCTGAGGACTGAACTCAGGTCTTCAAGTTTGGAAGCTAGCATCTTTACCCTGAGCTCTCTTGCCAGCCCACATTTGGCAGTTAAAAAAATTCAATCCTTTTCATTTATTAGTGAAAGAAGTTAGATGTTAACTTCTTTCTCTGACAGCAAATAGCCAGCAGATCTCCTTAAAAGGTAGCCACACAGAACCTCTTGGGCAAGAGGGGCAGGATGGGAGTAATTACTCTACAGAGTCCATAAAGCATTGGGTCTGCTCAGGGGCGGACAAAAAAGGCACAGTCAAAATGGCACGCATTCTTTTTTTTTTTTTTTTTTTTTTAATTTACTATGTATAAGTACACTGTAGCTATCTTTAGACACCCATAAGAGGGCATCAGATCTTATTATAGGATGGTTGTGAGCCACCATGTGGTTGCTGGGATTTGAACTCATAACTTCCGGAAGAGCAATCAATGCTCTTAACTGCTGAGCCATCTCACCAGCCTGGCACGCATTGTTTTTTTGTTTTTTTTTTTTTTGTTTTTTTTTTTTTTTTTTTTTTTTTTTTTGGTTTTTCGAGACAGGGTTTCTCTGTGTAGTCCGGGCTGTCCTGGAACTCACTCTGTAGACCAGGCTGGCCTCGAACTCAGAAATCCGCCTGCCTCTGCCTCCCAAGTGCTGGGATTAAAGGCGTGCGCCACCACCGCCCGGCTTTTTTTGGTTTTTCAAGACAGGGTTTCTCTTTGTAGCCCTGGCTGTCCTGGAACTCACTCTGTAGACCAGGCTGGCCTCAAACTCAGAAATCCACCTGCCTCTGCCTCCCAAGTGCTGGGATTAAAGGCATGCAACACCACTGACTGGCTTTTATATTATTATTATTATTATTATTATTTTATTTTTTATATCTATGAGTGCTGCATCTACATGTATACCTGCACATCAGAAGAGGGCATCAGATCACATTATAGATGGTTGTGAGCCACCATGTGGTTGCTGGGAATTGAACTCAGGACCTCTGGAAGAACAGCCAGTGCTCTTAACCGCTGAGCCATCTCTTCAGCCCCCTGGCATGCATTCTTAAATGATAGCACCCACCAGAAACTCTTGGTTTACCCTGGAAGTTCCAGAGCATTGACACCTGCTTATGACAGATGCACACACTGGGCCTTTTCATGGGCCTCAGAACAGTCTCCAGCCTCCGAGAGTGTAACACTATTAGGGCAAGGGCCAGCTTTTGAGGAATCTCTGACGTGGTATCCTTCTATGTCTACACACTTCTCAGCCTTAGGTCATCCCTAAGATCAATCTGGGTCCTCACAAACAAGAAAACAGTTTGACAGTGGCACCCACCCCATTTCTTTTACAGTTTTGAGTGAGCACAAAGCGATCATTGAAATATGCCTGTCTGTAGGTTCTCAGCCAGCACAATCCTTCTTGTCCTAGAGTATCAGAAGATACAAGATCCTATGACTCTTGGCTGCAGAGATGCCAAAACCAGTCAGCACTGGGCCAAGTTCAATTCCTGGAACCCGCATGATAGACAAAGAGATTGGACTCCAGTAACTTGTCCTCTGACCTCCATATATATGCTATGGCATGCACATGCATATGTGCACACATGTACAGGTACACACACAAAGTAAATGAGAAAAAAATAAATAGCATGTTCTCATGTGAAGACTTGTATGTTAGGAGACAGTGGTGCCGTGCTCAAAATTGCTTGTTTAAAGGTCCATGTCCTGGCAACTTGGAAATAGTGACCCCTTTATTGAGGAATTGTCTATATCAGACGAGCCTGGTGACATGTCTCTGAGGCATTTTCTTGGTTGCTTATTTATGCAAGAGGGCCCAGACCTCTGTGTGAAAAACCCTTCGTAGGCTGATTGACTTCAGCTCTATAAGAAACGTAGCCTGGGAGCACGTCGACCAGCAGTCCATAGTCTCTACTGCAGTTCTTGCTTGTAGATGCCTGCATTGGATGCTCTTGATTATGGACTGTAATCTGTAAGCCAAATTAACCATTTCCTCCACAAGTTGTTTCTGGTCACAGAAAAAGCAGAATTGATACCAGGATAGGGTTGTTGTTGTGCTGGACCTAAGCATGTTGTTTTGGGGACTACGAAAGATGTTGGAACTTTGAGTGAAAAGCGATTAAGTGCTTGTCTGTGGCATCTTGAATACCAAGAGAAATACAGATGGTGGGCATGTGGCTTGGGTGGTTTCAGAGGGAAGCAGTGACTATTGGCATTGGATTAATCATATGTTGGATTAAGAATGTACAGAAATGAAACCTTTGTTTTGCTGGGAAAATGGATGCGGGTCATCTGGGACTGAAAATCATCTATGATCAATAGAGACCTTCATCAATGAGATGAAATATTTTATAAAGTGTTTCCTCAGAGTCAGTACACAGAAGCTATGATCTGGGGGTTGGGGGATGGAGGATGGGGGGTGGGGGATGGGGGATGGGGAATGGCTTCATCTCATGCTGGTAGCTGAACTTGGCAACATGTAAAGAGTCTCCCATGTGGTTCTGATTTGAAGGATAAGAGGTGCAAGGTTAAGGGGCTCACGAGGAGCAGCTCAAGCCTGGAATAATATGGCAGTATTGAAATCCCTAAAGAGAGTTCAGAGGTCAGCCTCAGGTACAGTAGAGACACCAGGATTGAAGGAGTCATGGAAAGGCGCTAACACTATGCACCGTGAGGTACATTTGGAATCCTGACAGAAAGACCAAAAGAAGCCATTGTTGAAGGGACAGTCTCAGTTCCAGAGGATACCTCAGAATATTGAGAGTGCCAGGAGGATGGGATGACCATCAAGGACAGCAGGGTATATGGCTGGGGTGGAGCCATCCTGATGGGCTGGGGATGGGCTGGGGATGGGCTGGGGATGGGCTGGGGATGGGCTGGGTGGGATGGGCTGGGGAGCCATCCTGAGCCTACAAGCTTACCCATGTATGCTTTGGATAGTGGAGTCAGAGAAGCTGGACTTCCCAAGCCACTTGGAATCCAGAAGCCTATGGTGTGTTACAGATGATGGATTGAGTTCTGTACACTGTTGGATTTAGACTTTGTTGGATTATTCCTATTCTTCTATTTGGGGAGGAAGGACATATATAACTTGTTTTTGTTGTTGTTGTTAATTTGACAGGAGCCCACGGTTCAGAGACTTTAGATTTTTAAAGAGACATTGACCTTTTAAAACTCTGAAATTTTTAAACATTGTGGGAGTTTTAAAGTTGTAGTGTATTTTACATTATGGCGTTGCTATAAGATCTCGGGGACAAATGAGAGGAAAGTTACAGCGTAGCAGGTGATGCATCTTCACATTGGATTAACAAGAGGTGAAGCCCCTGCTAGTTTTGTTATCAATATGATACAAATGAGAGTCATCTGGAAATAGAGATCCTTAATTGAGGGCCTGCCCAGGTCACATTGGCTGTGAACATATTGGTAGTGACACTTTTTTGATTACTACCTGATATAAAAGGGCCCAGCCCACAATGAATACCACCTGTAGGCAGGTAGACTTGAGCTGTTATAGATGAACTGATCATATCAGGTCACAGCCTAGACGACTTTATTCCCATTTTTGCATGAATGGAGACCTAGACATGGGCAAATTGGCTAAGAGGTTCAAGGTCACACTAAGCTATTTAGTTCTGACTAGGAGCCTGGCTGCAGCAGGTCCCTATCTGTCTGCATTCATTTTAAGTGATAACTTACTCTGAAGCAATTCTCTAGTTGATAGACAAAACCCAAGCTGTATTGAACAGGGAAGCACAACAGTTAAGTTTCGTGTCTTGCCTTGCTTCATTCAGAGGTGGTTAGTTCGCCATCCCTTATGTCCTGCAAGTCCTTTGGAACGAACTGTCGTCCATGGGAAGTGTGAGTGTGGTAACTCCAGGACTGGTTAATTTCTTGCTAAGTTATTTAACTGATGATCAAGTGGCTAGGTGTAACTTTTAGTTCATTTATTCATTAACCCATTTCAGCAAACATTCTCTTAGCCTTTGCTTGGTTTAATTTCATGCATACATCAACAGACACATCTCACCTCCACCTACTGCCAACTGACTTTAAACCAAGGATTTCCAACCAGCCAGAGTGCCTTTGGTCAGTTTGAGGTATTGATTATGAAAAGGCAAAGGACAGCTCGTGTCAGCGTCTTCAGCTTCATGATGGTAAATTTTGTCAACTTGATTGGCTCAAAAAAAACATCTAGCAGGCATTTGTCACCTATTGACATTGTGACACATTGTCTACTAAGCCAACACTTGTGAATCTAACTACAGGGGGAAAATAGCCAGGAATGGTGGTGCAAACCTTTATCCTAGTCCCTCATATGCATGCTCTGGCAGGAACCCACTCTTTGTTAGAACACAATGTATAGTTATGACACCAGAAGAGCCTTCACAGGGCAGGTTCCCCTAAGCATTCATGAAGGGGCTGAGTCATACAAGGGCACAGAACTCCCACTTGGGGCCACAGCCTGGCAGGATGAGGATCACTGTGTATGTAGTAGACCTGCCTGCAGGGATATGTGGGCACACATGCTTCTCTGCTTGGTACTCCTGGTGTCTTAGTCAGGGTCTCTATTCCTGCACAAACATCGTGACCAGTAAGCAAGTTGGAGAGGAAAGGGTTTATTCAGCTTACACTTCCACACCGCTGTTCATCACCAAAGGAAGTCAGAACTGGAACTCACACAGGGCAGGAACCTGGAGGCAGGAGCTGATGCAGAGACCATGGACAGGTGCTGCTTACTGGCTTGCTTCCCCTGGCTTGCTCAGCTTGCCTTCTTATAGAACCTAGGACTTCCAGCCCAGGGATGGCACCACCCATAATGGGGCCTCCCACCCTTGATCACTAATTGAGAAAATGCCTTACAGCTGGATCTCATGAAGGCATTTCCTCAAGGTGTGGTCAGCCTGTCTCTGGATGGGTTGACACTTTCCCTAGGGGATCTGTATTCCTCTTCCCATTCCTTGTGTACATGGGTACCTATCCTGACCAAAAGGGACCTGTCAGCACTCTTTAGAATTCTGATCAAACCGGGGGCATTGGAAGACAACTGGGCAGCCATATGTGAAAACTTAAGGCCCGACTAGCTTACACAGGAAACAGGCTGTTTGCCGGAAAGCAGCTATTTAGAGTTCTGTCAGAAGTTTCCAAATTTTACCTTCTTACTGTGTCAGTAGTTTTACATGGTGGTCTCTATGCCAGAAAAAAATATTCAGCAGTTGTATGTATTAAGTAATTAACTCCAAATAGTTTAATGGTAGGTATTCTGGCCCCAACAAGTAGTCGTTTTAAACATTAATACACAGAGCTAGGTACTGTGCCACATGCCTATAATCCCAGTGCTCAGGAAACAGAGGCAGGAAGATGGGTTGGTCAAGGTCATCCTATCTATGAAAGTGAATTTGAGTACAGCCTGAGCAACACGGCATCTTGCCTAAAAATAAATGAAGATTTCAATACACACTGTACTGGCTAGTTTATTACCAACTTGACATAACCTAGAGTTACCAGGAAAAGAGGGAGGAAACCACAGCTGAAGAATTTCCAAAATCAGATTAACCTGCGGCTGTATCTGTATCAGATTGTCTTGACTGAGGATTGATGGGGGAGGCCCAGCCCACGGTGGGCTGGCCCATTCCCAGGCAGGTAGTCTTGGACTGAGCAAGAATTGGTGAGAGTAAGTTAGTAATCAATCTTCCTCCAAGATTCCAACCTCCAGCCCCTACCTCGAGCTCCTACCCCGACTTCCCTCGGTGATAGACTGTGCATGACCTGGGAGTGTGAACCAGATAAACCCTGCCTGCTTTTAGTCATTGTTTTTTTTTTTTTTCTTTTTTTTTTTTGTTATCATAGCAACAGAAAAAGAACAGAAAGAAAAAAATATTCTACATAGTTCTTTAGGAGAATGAAACACACCAACAAGTTGTCTGCAGTGCAGGGGCTGCCCAAGTGTCTTGGTCCTCTGACACTGCTGCCCTCACTTGGTTTACATCAAAGCAAGTGACAAGATGCTGTGTAAATTGAACGTCATTTAATGTCATTGGAAGGAAAAGAGTTGTACCCTATATTAAATTGTGAATTCTTAGACAAGTTGGGATGTTGGACAGAATTCAAAGGTTGCTATATTTCTGTTTAGATTTTAACTGTCATGTGCTCACTGTGTTCTGTGAGGTGCCTTGCGGTGGTGTTGTGAAGTGGAGCCCTAGATGGTGAAGGTGACCCTGGATACTGCATCTGCTTGTAACATGAGTTATGTTTCTTCCTCAGTTTGACTTGGTGTGTGATCGGAAGTACCTGAAGAGGACCTCCCAGTCGGTGTTCATGGCTGGACTCCTCATTGGGGCACTGGTCTTTGGGCCCGTCTGTGACTGGTATGTGCTAGACCAGCAGTTCCAGCATGCTTTTAGGTTTCTGGTGCTAGGTTAGTTATCCTCCTGGAGCCATACCAGTGGCCATCAAGGTAAGTCCTATTGCCTACCTTTAGATAGACCTCCCAGGAAAACCCTATCTCCCCACTCTGACAGAGGGCCAGAATAGGCTTGCCTGGGGCTCTCTTGATTCAGTTTTGGGAAGGCCTCTTCACTTCAAATCCTGTGCTCCTGTTATCTCAGGATTGGCCGCAGACCATCCCTCCTAATGCAGCTGCTTCTGTCAGGCATCGCAAGCATGGCTGCAGCCTTTGCGTCTAGCTTTGAACTCTATATGACCCTAAACTTTGCCGTGGCTACTGCCGACGCTGGATTTTTACTAAGCAGCAATGCCCTGTGTGAGTATCTGGGCCCAGGAGTCTTCTCCCTCAGAGTCAGAGCACCGAAATTACCTGTGGGCATGGTATCAGGCAACTGCATCGAAAAAGGCCCCAACAAAATTCTCTGTGCTGGGACCAATCACATCGCTGACATGCTGGCATTTGGGAAACCTCCAGAAGGGGAGTGAGGAGATTCCATCCAAACTCAGCCTTTGTTTTCACAGTGTCAGAGTGGGTTGGGCCATCCCGGAGAACACAAGCCATGGTCCTGGCCCAAGTTCACTTTTCCGTTGGGCTGATGGTGTTAGCAGGACTGGCCTATGGTGTCCGAAACTGGAGACTCCTTCAGATAATAGGCACTGCACCCATCTTCCTGCTTGTCTTCTATTTCTGGTGAGGAGACCCTGGCCAGTGACAGGCCACCATAGTTGGGAGCACTGTGGCAGGATGCAGGACCCAGAGGAAGGAGCCCATAGGGCTTGGGTGGGAGGCTCAGTGTGCACTGGAATTCTGGGTGGCTGCACAGAGCTCAAGACCCCAGCACCACAGCCATGTGTGGTTGACAGGGTTCTGCCAGAATCTCCACGGTGGCTCCTGTCCAAAGGAAGGACAGAGGAGGCCAAACAACTTGTCCAGAAGGCAGCCTTGGTGAACGGCCGGCCACTTTCCCCAGAGCTCCTGAACCAGGTACCTATAAGCAGGTGAAGGCCCATCCCCAACTCAAGCTAATCTCCATGCCTGTGCCCTGGCCCCTCACTCTGCCCTTCTTGTAGCTGGTCCCTGAGAAGACAGGCCCCTCGGGGAATGCCTTGGATCTTTTCAGACACCCTCACCTCAGGAAGGTGACTCTGATTCTCATAGCTGTCTGGTAAGTGCCCAGGGCTTTGTCCCTCCATTAGGACAACAGATGCAGAGGACCACTTGTGTTCTGCTGTGTGTCACTGGAGGGGTGGACAGAGGCACTAACTGTGATGGTTTCTCCTCAGGTGGGCCCATGTCTCCTGGTCTGAACTCAAAAGCCAGGATGTTGCTTTGGGTGTGACTTGATGTACACCCAGCAGTGACAGGGGTACTTGGGTACTTTGTAGGTTTGTGGACAATCTGGTGTACTATGGCCTCAGCCTCCAAGTGGGGGACTTAGGCCTGGATATCTACCTGACACAGCTAATATTTGGAGCAGTAGAAGTACCTGCCCGCTTTCTCAGCATCCCCATGATGGAGAAGCTGGGTCGCAAGTGGAGCCAGCTCTGTGCTCTGACTCTGGCTGGCTCCATGTGCATCATCATCATCTTCATCCCAGGAGGTACCAGGCTGTTTCCCTTTTTTCTCCCTGCCATGGCTAGAGCCATTGCCCCACCCCCTTCAGGACTAAGGGCTTCCCCAGGGTGTGGGTGTAGAGGGTGAGACATTTGAATAGACAGGGAGCTGTGCAGGCTTAGGTGATGGGTGTCCTTCTCTCTGTGTGACTGTCCTGCACTTCCTCCAGATTTTCCCACGGTGGTGACTGTGCTGGCTGTGGTGGGGAAGTTTGCCTCCTCTGCTGCCTTCAGCATTTCCTATGTGTACACTGCCGAGCTCTTCCCCACCATCATCAGGTAAGAGCTGCTGGGGTGACTTTCGGTCCTTTGACCTGGGGATCTAATACCACCCAGTCCCTCTGCCCCTCTGTCACCAGCCCACAGACAGCCAGTGAGCTGCTTACAGGGCCTAGGAATTCTAGTGCCATTCACCAAGGTGTCACTTGTGGACATAGGCAGGCCCTGGCCATGTCAGGGCCTGAATGTGGGACAAGTAAGAGCTGAGAGGGGAGGAAGGAGTGCTCCCAGGAGAGGAGCACTCTGAAGTGGAAAGGGAGTTGGGGTCTCTTGAGTGACGGGGGAAGACAAAGGGGACTGGCTAGTCCAGGAAGCTTGCCCCTTGGCCAGACCAAGGTGGCTGAGACCTGGGTCCTCATAGCCCTGTGTGGAGTGAGTGCATCCTCCATCGGTGGGCGGAGCCTCAGCTGTGTTGCTTTCCCCAGGCAAACAGGCATGGGGCTGGTGAGCATCTTTGCCAGGGTCAGTGGCATCATCACCCCCTTGTGATGCTACTGGAGCAGTACCACCAGGCGCTTCCCATGATCATCTTTGGCAGCCTCCCCATTGGTGCAGGCCTACTGTGTGTTCTGCTGCCTGAGACACGGGGCCAGTCTGTGAAGGATACCATCCAGGACCTGGAGCAGGGATACCCAACATGGTGAGCACAGACTTGTTGGCTTCACCCCAGGCCCAGGCCCCACATCCTTCACTTTTATTCTGTCTGCTACTGGGAATCATGGTTCCCCTTGGCACCACAGATATCCAACTGGCTTTAAGAGCACGCTTCCCCTACTTTAAACAGGGAATGTTTTTAAAAATTTTTTTTTTTTTTTGATTTTTGTTTTTTCGAGACAGGGTTTCTCCGTGTAGCCCTGGCTGTTCTGGAACTCACTCTGTAGACCAGGCTGGCCTCGAACTCAGAAATCCGCCTGCCTCTGCCTCCCAAGTGCTGGGATTAAAGGTTAACCACTGCCCGGCTAACAGGGAATGTTAAGAGAACCATTTTGTGCAGTATGTTGGATAGCTACTGACTGGCTTTTGTTCCCTACAGGCCCCACAAAACAACACCCCAAAGAAAAGACATGGAGGCTACAAGAAGAACTTCCAGTGTGAGGACAGCTGTCATGAACAGCTCATACTTTTGACTGTGGTCACTAAGGGCCAGCCTATCAAAAGCAGAGGACAGCCCACACTATCTTCTTGTTTGAATGGCATCTGTAGCACACATGATCAGACCAGCCATGTTCATGCCCCCCCCCCCCAACACTGCAGAGGCTGGTAGAAACACCAGGGACCGTACCACTTCCTCCTCTACACCTCGTATACACAAACTGCACCCGGTACCATGGCTGAGTCAGGGCTTGGATTGTTCTTGGTCTTCTCTGATAGTCTGTCCGGGATCATGGCCTCACTGATCCCCCTGTCTGGAATACTCACTCCATTCACATAAAGACAAAACAAAACCACAGCAACCTGCTCCCAAGCAAATTGAGCTCCAACCCGAGAGCAGGGCACAAGCTAGGGAAACTGTGGGAGTAGGCTAAGAAAGGAGATTCTTATGCCGTATGTCCTTTGAAGATCCTTTCTCTCTGACCTATAGCCAGTCTGTGCCTCACCGGTGTGAGGCTGGCAATGGGAGGAGACTTGTCAGCTCTTCCTCCACCCTACTGCTTCTCAAGTACATGAGAAAGAGGGGTGGGGGGCGGTTCCTTTCACTTAACTGCTATTGCTTGCTATTTCCCAGCATGCCCTGGTTCATCAGCAATCTGCACTTGATGGCTACTAAGAGCTGGCTCCACTACTGTGGCACACTCATGGGTTGTTTAGAGGTTCTCTGTGCCTATGGCGTATTCTGTTAATCAGGTTATCTTTAGTGGTTGCTCACCGGCAGTTCAGAAGCTAAGACTTCTGGGAGCCCAGAGGAGATGCCACCCTGGCTTAATCACTCAGGATTAGGGATGATAGGTCACAATAAAAGGGAATTTTAAAGGGGAACTTGGTGGCTAGCATATGCCAGTTCACACCTGTCCCCTAGAGGGTGCTGTTGAACAGAGAATGGCCAGTACACAGAGACCTGCCACTCAGTGCTGTGGGGCTGGTACAACATTCAGATCTCAAGCACTGGGGACAGGGATCCTCCAAAACTGGGCCCCAGCCTTCCCATTTTACAGTAGGTGGCTTTGCCCAGCATGTGGGAGGCCCTAGGTTTAATTCTCAATATTCTCACTACCCACACACTTGCACAGAATGGGTGACTTCATAGGGTACATTCTAACCTCAAATTCTGCCTGGGCAGGAAAAACAAAGAGGTCTGGCAGTCAGACGGCACATCTTGAACTCTTGACTTTTATGTCCAAGCCCTAAGATGTTCTCACACGCCTTGGTTTACTGTTTCTCTGCTTTAACATGGCTCCCAGGGGCCTGTCCCTTATCTCATCCAATTCCTCTCCCGAGTGTAAACCTGTCCTTGGAACTGTTAACCAAAGCCCATAGACACCCCATGTTCTCAGCCCTTCTTGGAACGGCCCTGTCCCCCATCTCTGGACACTGTTGTGAAAGTTCTCACAGCGGAGCTGGGTGAAGGGCCTCTGCTCCTCGGTGCTGCTCCTCCGCTATCATGTCCCTTCACTTGTCAAAATTCTGTGGTAAGCGTTCTCTCTCTCTCTCTCTCTCTCTCTCTCTCTCTCTCTCTCTTCCCACTCTATACCTCCAGATCATGTTCCCCATTCTTCTACAACTTTTCTAAGTGGCTCATGGTCACCCCTTTGATTCCATTGCTGTCACCCTTTGGAGAAATCCTTTCCTACCCAAATTTCAGAAGCATCTGGCGTATAAATGAAAGATGAGCAGATCTCATCCAGACCACTCACTCTCTTACTACAGCATCTGTTCCAGTTACTTCTGTGTACCGGTGACCAACAGGACAAGTTCCACATTTGCTTTGTGTGTTTAGCTGCTATGCGAATGCTATACCTGCATAGGCCAGAAGAGGGCCTCAGATCCCCTGAGCTAGAGTCACAGGCATGTGTAAGCTGCCCAAAGTAGGTACCAGAATGGAACTGAGGTACTCTGGAAGAGCAGCAACATCTCCCGACTGCTGAGTCGTCCCTCAGCCCTGACAAAGCAACTTTCAAGGAGGGAGGACTTCTGCTCAAGGTTTCAAAAGGTTTTGTTTGAAGCTGCTCAGCACACACCTCAGCAGGCTGTCATGGCTACGGAAGTGTTGGTGGGGGAAGTTCTCTGCCTCTTGATTGTTAGGAAAGAAAGTAAGGAATGGATTGGGGACCATATACAACTTTCAAAGGCATGCCTCCAGTGACCTGCTTTAACTAGGTCCCACCTCCTAAAGTTTCCAGAACCTTCTAAAATAGGGCCACCAGGTCAGTATCAAATATTTCACTCATGAGACTCTTGGGATCAATTCATATTTGAACTCTGCTAACATGCTAATACTTTGATTAGTTTGTTCCATTCTTTCCATCCGACTCAGTTTGCTTGGGGTGCAGTTTGGGGTTAGGGTGCCAGATTCTGGCGAAGGGCCTTTCTCTATCCCTATATGCATCTCTATGCATTCTCTATACCTCTTGATATGGAAGGTCACCTCTTATGGTTCTCACATCGTCTCCCTTGGTGTATGCAAATGGAGATAAATTTCTCTCTCCTTCTTGTTATAAGGTGGCTAATTCCATCCGGAGGGTTCCACCCTGATGACCATATTTAGATATGATCTAATTCTGGTTACGACCTCACCTCCACATACCGTGACACTGCCTGTAAAGGGTAGACTATATGACCTGGAGGGAGTGCAGACTTCCTACAGTAGCGATCTTAGCTCCACTGGGGCCCTCTGCTCTGTTGACTCTTCTCCCCTCTTTCAGATCAGGGATGAAGCTGTCCTTCCAACTGCTATTGAGTCAGAATCGTCCTGTCCCTGTTACCAGCACCTCATGCTTGAATTCTTGTGCTGTTTGGTTGTGTCCAACTAGAAAGTTGTGGGTGAGCTCAGGCACCTTCCTGTGCTGTCTCTGCACCAAAAATTGCAAGACAGTCATACACTATACAATCCCACTTTTCTGTGAAGTCAGGGACAAAACTCCACTGGTTGCTTTGCAGCCCAGCCTCTCATGGGCTTCTTTGCCCCTCCACTAGCGGCCATTCATCTTCTCAACTCTGCATGTCTCATGTCCTCACTTCCCAACCAGTCATTCCTCCCCTTGCTTCAGAAATAGGGGCCACAAAGGGTTCAGCTTTCCAGGCTGCCTACTAGCAAATCTAGTGACCTAGAGGTAATTCCGTGACCTTTGCCCTCACCTCCTTCCTTGTCAGCCTCTGTCTGGTCTCCGTTTCCTTAGATCAGGGATCCTGGGCACCAGGCAGGTCAGTGAAGGCTCTAAGTATTATTCACTTCCACGTATTCATGGCAGCAAGAGATTTCAGTTCCTTCAGGAGCATCTACTACCCTCAGAGCTCTCTAGTGAGCCAGTAACGGTCCACTGTGCCAGATGGTCAGCCCAGGCCTCTGGCCTCCAGAGGAGGCTGGGACAAGGCTTGATGGTCATCATATTGGGAGCAAGAAGAGCTCCCTATAGAACTGGCCCTTGCTTCACTGCCCCCTGATTGGCCATCTCCTGGCCTTTGCTCCTCAGAAACTAGTGACAAGGTGATCATTAGTTCTGTATTCAGCTCATGAGTTGAAAAACCCCAGTGTTCACTAGTTTCTTCATACAGCAAAAGGGACAGAAATGGTCTTCTAGGATTTTGTGTTCATATGATGTAATTCTATGTGTTCATGGATAGTGTGTATATGTGAGGCACGTGGACGTCAGAAGGTGGTTGTGGATCTCGTTCTTTGCCTTTCATCTTGGCCTGAGACAGTCTCTTTAGTGTGTATGACAAGATAGCTTCTGGGGATTCCCATCTCTGCCTCTTATCTTGCTGGAGTGGCACTGGTGGATTACAGATGTAAGCTACCACCCGTGGCTTTTACTAAAGTCAGTTCTGGAGAGTAAGATGCAGGCCCGTGTGCTCACATGGCAAATCCTTTACTCATTAAACCAGCTCCCCAGCTCCACTGTGTGTGCTCATGCACACTCGTGTATGTGCGCACGTGTGAGTGTGAATGTATGTGTACGTGCAAGTGCGTGTGTGTTTGTGTGTGCATATATGTGTGTGATAATTAGCATGTATACCTGGCATGAATGTTAGCTCTTTAAGCTCGTTCCATTAAGTTTCTCTCTAACGTGTGTTGACTGGAACTTCGGTCTCAGCTGACATTGGTGCTCTCTGTTGCCTAGAGCTGAGAATAGAGATTTGGGAGCTCACAGGACCAAAGCCAAGGCAGGATCTTCACCCTGACCATTGTCCTTATGGGCTTCCGGGTGTCCACTGTGCCTCTTGCTCAGGCCTTCAGTCCTACACTTCTGCTCTTAAGACTGGGGAACTCAAAGGAGCCTCAGGGCCCTTGGATCAGCTGCACAGGTGACCCATGAACACCTGGAAGGCCTCATGAAGGAGAGAGGTTCTATGTTGCAGACACCCAGAGGATTTTGCCGTGCCTTCCCAGGTAGGTGGAGACTTGAAGCTACCATGAACTGAGGAGTAGCTGTAAGGAGGGCTCTCTATGATGATGGCTTTTACCTAATATCAAACTCACTCTCCCCCCGGCACCCTCCCCCATGTGAACACGATGTGGGAACCACTTACTCTCCCCCCTCCCACCTCCCATCTCTCTGTGTGAACACCATGTGGGAGCCAGAGGTCAACACCAGGTGTCTTTTTCAGTCACTCTACACCTTAGTTTTTGAGATGGGGGTCTCTCTCACTGAACCTGAAACTTTACGAATCAGATCTGGCTGGCCAGTGAACCCCAGGGACATATCTGTCCCCATCCTAATCCCCGTCCCAGCCCTGAAGTGCTGGGAATGCAGGTGTACGGGCTGTGCCTCGCCTTTTTGAGTTGAATTCATGCCTTCATGCTTATGTGGCAAGCACTTTACCAATGGAGCCATCTCCCTGGATCCTTCATCTGGTTATGAGATGAAGCCACTTAGGCTAGGTTGGCTGGCCAGCTGGCTTCACGGGTCCACCTGTCTGCCTCCCTGGTGCTAGGATTACAGACACAAGCCGTCACTCCAAGCTTTTCACCCAGATCCTCTCTGCTTGTATGGCGAGCCCTTGGGCTACTGAGTTATCTCCTACGTCTTGCCTCCTAATTTTTCTCAGCCAGTTTTGCCAGTGTTCTGAGCACAAAGTGTTTTGTGTGTTGATGGAGAAGCAGGGCACGTCTGGACCCCAGCCTCCTTTGCTCTCATTCCTGCTTCTTGCCAGGTATCTCTGAGCCATGCTTTGGGCTAGAGTTAGGGTCCTTCACGTCCCCTGCTTCCCCACAACCAGTTCAGCCTGGTTCCTTGTCCTCGGCTGATTCCCCACCCCTACTCTAAGCAAAAAGACCAGAGTCCTGTTTGTACCAGCAGAGGAGGGCTCTGGCTTCTAGGGAGGTGGGTCAGACTAAGGCAGTTCTAGCAAGTCAGCTGATGGTGAGGTGTCCTTGGGGCAGAAGAGAGGTAAACAGTGCAGATCCCAGGTACAGGGTCAGGAAGGCCTGAAGGACAGTCGACAGAGTGGGCTTTCATGTGTTGGGGGGTGTACTGGCTGGTTTTGTGTGTCAACTTGACACAAGCTGGAATCACAGAGAAAGGAGCCTCCCTTGAGGAAATGCCTTCATGAGATCCAGCCGTAAGGTATTTTCTCAATTAGTGATCAAAGGGGGAGGGCCCATTGTGGGTGGTGCCATCCCTGGGCTGGCAGTCCTGAGTTCTATAAGAAAGCAAGCTGAATAAGCCAGGGGAAGCAAGCCAGCTCCATATAAGCAGCACCTGTCCATGCCCTCTGCATCAGCTCCTGCCTCCAACTTCCTGACCTGTGTGAGTCCCTGTTCTGACTTCCTTTGGTGATGAACAGCAATGTGGAAGTGTAAGCTGAATAAGCCCTTTCCTCCCCAACTTGCTTCTTCATCATGATGTTTTGTGTAGAAGTAGAAATTCTGACTAAGACAGGGGAGTGCTTTCGGTATAGAAGACAGTTTTTGTGAAGGCACAAGGGTACTTCACATAGCAGTTTGCATACTTGCCTTAATCAATCCTCCCCTCAAGACTGGCCACTTGTGTGTCTGGAGGAGACTACGGCCCTCAGCATTCCCAGCAGTCACTTGTGTTCTTAGAGTAGAATATGACCCCAACATTCCCAGCTCACCTTCTCCATCCCATTGTGACACCATCTCCCCAGCTACCAATGGAACCTGAGGGTTCTGCTGCCAAGGATATGGTTGGGTCTGGACAACAGTCAGGTGGGCCTGGCTTTGATTTGTGGTCCTGTCTCCAGGAGGAGGGACTGGGGGTGCATGTAGAAGGTGATAATTATGATGACACCTTGTGACTGTGGGGCCACACTCTCCATACGAATGTGGACAGGAACGTGCCTGGGCCTGTTCAGCTGTGGGAACCTTAAGGAAAGAGCAGGCTGTCCTCACGGGATTGTGAGTTCTCAGGTGCCTGGTCATTCCCTGTGTGCAGGTGGAGCGCTGACTCTTCTAGCAGGACCTTTGAGATCAGTGGAGGGCAGTGTGGTCAGGGCCCATGCTAACTGCCTGTCCCCATGGGTATTCGGTGCAGGAGGGATGCTTGAGGTCTTGCAGATGACCTGGGGGTACACACAGGGGCCTTGCTGACTGTTAGTCCCAATGGGTTTTGAGTAGTGCTAAATTAACCAGGCTGACCTTGAAGTCATCTTGTACCTAGACAGGCCTTGAACTTGTGATTCTCCTGCCTCAGCCTTACAAGTACATAGAATTACAGGCCTACAGTGCTAGGCCCAACTTCCTTCTTTGGCCTTATTTTTTATGATCTTCCTTACCTTCCTTGAATTTATTTGTTAATTTTTTCTTTTACTTTTTATAATGAAACTTAGTTGATCAATATTCAGCCTATATTTTTCTATTCAAAGCAGATAAAGCTATACATTCTCCACAAATTACAACTTTTAAAACACCCATACATTTGATACTTTATGGCTATCACTCATAAATATTGTAATTTTCTATGATTTCTTTGGTATGTGAGGTGCTCATAAGGTTTTTCCTTAAAAATATATTGATGAGCCAGGCAGTGGTGGTGCATGCCTTTAATCCCAGCGTTTGGGAGGCAGAGGCAGAGGCAGGCAGATTTCTGAGTTCGAGACCAGCCTGGTCTACAGAGTGAGTTCCAGGACAGCCAGGGCTATACAGAGAAATCCTGTCTCGAAAAACCTAAATATATATATATATATATTTGTTTCTATGTACCCTCACTTCCCTTCAGGGTCTAGAAGACTCAATGCCTCAATGCCATAGTTATTAACCTTTTCTATTGACCTGTTTGATACAGTCTCAATCAAAGCTTAGCAAATTGTTTTGGTGGCTATAACAAGCATGCTCTGAAGTTTATGTTTGGATGACATGACCAAGTGCCACCATAACCATGAGGAAGTAGATAGAATGTGTGTGTGTGTGCACTTTTGCACACATTTGCTTCAAGATATCAAGACTTGCAATAAAATAGCACAATGTTGATTACACAGCACAATTGAGAGAGCACAGCACAGATCTGAGAAGCAGAGCAGAGCTCAGCACCAGGTCACACAGATAAAGCCAACTGAGCAAAGGGGCAAGGGTCACTGAGTGGAGAAAATGAATGTGCTATACAGTACTTGGCTATCTATAGGGAAAATAATCTAGATACACCCACCTTTACAAAAATTAACTCAAATATGACCATAGACTTAAATGTGAAATAACACATATAATACTTCTAAAGAGAAAAACAGCAGGAGACCCTAGTGGCCCAGGTTTAGCAATGAGACTTTTAGCTATAACATCAAAAGCAAAGCTCAGAGACAGAAAAAGAATAGGTATGTTGAAGCTTGTTTAAAACTCAAACTATCTGCTCTGCCAAGACCCCCATTAGAAGGATAAAAGGTAGAGACAAGGAATGCTTGCAAAGGTCTCTGATCCAAGGACTTAAATTTAAACTACAGGTTTTGAAATAGGCAGACATAGCTGGGGCAGTGGCTCAGTGGTTAGAAGCAGGTTCTCTTGCAGCAGAGCCCAGTTCAGTTCCCTGTACCTGTGTTAGATGACTCACAGCCACAGGTAACTCCAGAGGTCGGTCTGACTGACTCCTTCTGGACTCCATGGGAACCAATGCTAATGTGCAAATACCAACACACACGCACAGAGACACACACACACAAAATGGATAAAAATGAATCTTTAAAAATAGAAGTGTCTGGTAATCATAGCCCAGTCATTGAGACACTTCTCCAACATGTAGAAAACTCTGAGATAAAATATATAGACATAGAGATAGGTAGATAAGTGGGTGGCTAGGTAGGTAGGTGGATGAATGGATGGATGGATGGATAGATACAAGAAGAGCAATCTTTCCAGGAGGAAAATAGCAGATAAAAAGCTGTGATTACACCACTGCTCCACACCTAGTCTAGAATGGCTGAAATAAAGTGATCTGATCATAGCAGTTCCAGGAGAGGTCACGGGACAGACAGAATTCTCATTCATCGCTGGTGGAGATACAGAGTCATATGGAAGACAGTTGGCAGGCTTTTACAAAGCTAATCATACTCTTGCTGCATGACCCATCAGCTCCAGTATCCATGCTCCTAGAGGTTTTCCCAACTGTTTTAAAAACTTAAGTCCACACAAGAACTTATTTTTTAATCAATCAATCAATCAATCAATCAATCACTCAATTTAATGTATATGGGTACACCACCATTGCTCTCTTCAGACACACCAGAAGAGGGCATCAGACACCATTACAGATGGTTGTGAGCTACCATGTGATTGCTGGGAATTGAACTCAGGACCTCTGGAATTCTCAGTTGGTGCTCTTAACTGCTGAGCCATCTCTCCAGTCCCACACAAGAACTTATATGGAAATGTTTATAGTGGCCTGCTTCCCAGTTGCCAAACAGAACACCTAGAGTGTCCTTCAGTAGGTGAGTGGATAGATGGGCTGTGGCACATGCAGGCAATAAAGTACTTTTGAGTGACTTTTTAAAAAGTACTATTAGGCAGCCATGTTGATGAGGTTACATGGTTGCAGCTTCTTGGACATTGCTAGGAGATAAAAATCTCACAGCAGACTTTGTTTCTCTACATTTTACAATCTTCCCACCTTCCTTCTGCTACAGTCCGAGCCTCTGGTGGGGGAGTTGTGATGTTCATGTATCAGCTGGGGCTGAGCATTACAGCCACTGCTTCCTCTGCAGTTTGCTCAGTTGTGGTTTTCTGTAAAGGACACCTATAGATATGCTAAGAGAAATCTCATGAGGCTGACAAAGAACTATGGGTAACTAAGGCATGCTGAGATGGAGAGAAATACATGTCTTCCCAAAGTAAGAGCCCCCACATTGGTTATCTGATACCAAACGTTCAGCCCTGAAATCATACACATGCAAGTGACAATATATTGGCTGTGTAGGTTGTATTAATAATATTTAGGTGTGAGTTAGTGTGTGTTTCTGTCTCTGTCTCTCTGTCTCTCTGTCTCTGTCTCTGTCTCTCTGTGTGTGTGTGTGTGTGTGTGTGTGTAACAATTAAAGAAATAGAGGCCATTAATATATAAGAGAGCAAGGCAGGATACATGGGAAGTGTTGGAGGGAGAAAAGAGATGGGGGAAATGATGTAATTATATTTTAATTTAAAAAATGCTATTAAGCAGCAAGCATGATGGATATGAAAAATGAACATTACTGAAACTGAAAGAAAGGAAGAATGCTGTGTGGTCTCAGTTCATGTTCTGGAAAAGGTAAAGTCCCTATAGCAAGATGACAAGTGGCTCATAGGGGTTCCTGAAGAGAGAGGATTGTCAGACATGGAGCATGCCCTTAGGCAGGGGACTGCTGGAGCTCAGAGAGTTGTGCAGTGCTGAGAGTAAACCAGACAAACCCTAAAAATCACTAAGGAACAAAGGGAGTCTGGGATAGAAGGTGGCAAATGAACTTAACTGTTATAAATGTATGACTATGCATTCAGCTTTTAAATTCTGCTATTAAAATGGTCCTAATTTATTTGCACTGTATTAGAAAGTGTCTTAGCGTTTCTATTCCTACACAAACATCATGACCAAGAAGCAAGTTGGGGAGGAAAGGGTTTATTCAGCTCACACTTCCACATTGCTGTTCATCACCAAAGGAAGTCAGGACTGGAACTCAAGCAGGTCAGGAAGCAGGAGCTGATGCAGAGGCCATAGAGGGTGTTACTTACTGGCTTGCTCAACTTGCTTTCTTATAGAACCCAAGACTACCAGCCCAGAGATGGCACCACCTACAAGGGGCCCTCCCCCCTTGATCACTAATTGAGAAAATGCCTTATAGCTGGATCTCATGGGGGCATTTCCTCAACTGGAGCTTCTTTCTCTGTGATAATTCCAGCTTGTGTCAAGTTGACACAAAACCAGCCAGTACAGAAAGTATATATTGTATGTGTTTTCTTGAGTGTGGAGTGTGTGTGTGTAAATTGAAAGTAAATAAAAAGGACTATTTAGGAAAAGGACAGGTCCCTGGAAGGGAGGAAAAGGAAGATGAAACAAAGGATAGAGGGTAATGGAGACTAAGCTAAGTATATTATATGTATGTGTATATGTATGTATAGGAGTATATTATATGTAGATGTATATGTAGTATTTATGTATATTCTATGTATATGATGTATATGTATGTGTAGTATATGCATATGTATGAAAATGTCATAATGAGCCCTGTCATTTTGTACACTAAATATAATAGTACTAATTTTTAATTATGTGTATGTGGACATATATGTGGGTCCTATAGAGGTGGAATAGGGCATCAGACCCCCGGAGTGGGAGCAGCTATTGGCGGTTGTGAGCTGTCTGGTATGGGTACTAATCCGGTTGTGAACTGTCTGGTATGGGCACAAACTTGGTTGTGAGCTGTCTGGTATGGTACTAACCTTGGGTCCTCTATGAGAGCACTACACACTGTTACATGTTGAGCCATCTCTCCCAGGGCCTAAACACAATAATCTTAAAAAGAATCTATATGCTTATATCTTGAAATTCTCTGAGGCTTAACATATTGCTTGGTATGTGATTAAATTTCACTGAATCCTCTAAGCAGGTTTGAGGAAAACATATATTCTCTAGTTGCTAGTTGCAGAATTTTATAAATGACAATAGATAAAGGACCCTTCAGGGGCCAGTTGTGGTGGTGCCTGCCTTTAATCCCAGCTCTTGGGAGGCAAAAGCAGGCAAGATCTTCGAGTTCTAGGTCAGCCTGGCCTACATAGTGAGTTCCAGGATGGGTAGGGCTACACAGAGGGACCTTATCTCAAAACGAAAAAATAACGAGTGATTTGTGTGTGTTTTGTGTGTGTGTGTGTGTGTGTGTGTGTGTATGTATGTGTGTGTGTGTGTGTATGTGTATGTATGTGTGTGTGTGTGTGTTTAGGTGTGTGCAATGTGAAGGTCAGAAGATGTCATAGTACTCCTCAGTGCTACCCATCAGTTTTTGTTTTGAGTCAGAATCTCTCTGCATTTGGGACTCTCATTTTTTCTTTAGCTAGACTGGAAACCAACAAATCTTAGCAATCTTCCCATCCCCATCCCTCTTGTATTTGGGTTGCAAGCATGTAGACCTGGCCTGTGGGTGCCAGGCTCTCAACTTCAGTGCTTGTAATTGTGTGTGATTGGGTAGCAAGCTCTCTAAACCATGGAAACTTTCCAGTGTTGTCCTCCACACACCCATTTTTTGAGGTAGAATCTAAGGTTATATAGTCAAGCCTTAGACTTGGGCTTGTTATATAGCCAAGGCTAGTCTTAGACTTGTAATCCTCCCCCTTCCAAGTTTTGGGGTGACAGGCATATACCAACACAGGTGGCTAGACAAAGCTTCTGAGTAGTGTTACTCCATATTATTGCTAACATATATAGATTTTACCTCTTAAAGGAGTTGTATTAGGGCCTGGAGCAGTAGCTCAGTGGCTAGGAGTATATGCTGCAGGTAATGGATCCAAGTTCTGTCCCTGGCTCCACACTGAGAAGCTCACAGTCCATCTCCAGGGCATCCCACACCTGCTGTGGCCTCTGAGAGCACCTGCACTCACATAACATACCACTCACAGACACAGGTCTACACAATTAGGAATCAGTTTGAAGAGTTACATTTGATCATACACTGGAACTGTTACTGTTTCTCTCTACTCCTTAGTGATTGAAGTATTTGAAGGCTTTAAGTAGGCTCAGAGATTTATGTTTGTTTGGTTTTGGAGTTAGGGTTTCTCTGTGTCAATCTGGCTATCCTGGAACCCACTCAGTAGACCAGGCTGGCCTTGAACTCAGAGAGCTGCCTGCCTCTGACTCCTGAGTGCTGGGACTAAAGGTGTGTACCACCACCACCTGGCTAAGGCTCAAGTATTGTAAGATTTTCCAGTTTCTGTATTCTGAAACTTTTATCCTTAGATAGTAAACCTTGCTATTCCCAATGATGTCAAATTTTGACATCTTAAAAAGACACGCATATTATGTAAATGAGTGTTTTGCCTGCATGTAAATCTGTGTACCATGTGTGCCATGCCCACGGAGGCATCAGATCTCCTGGGACTGGAGTTGCATACAGTTGCAAGCTACCATGTGGATGTTAGAAATCAAAGCTGAGACCTCTGCAAAAGCAACCAGTCCTCTTGACTGCTGAGCCATTGTTCTGGTTCCCTTAACATTTATCTTTGTTTGCTAATAAGTTAGCTGTACCAGCTTTCTTTTGTTACTGTACAGAATACAATTTTCCCTATCCCTTTACTCTGCCTGTTTTTTTTTTCCTTGCATCTTAAGTGTGTCTTCTTACAGGGTGACCAAATTGTCATCCACTTCAAGACACTTTCGAGTAGAGGAGAGGACCAAGGTGAGTTCTACACCAGCCCAGAAGATAGAAACAAGGTATGCTCCAAGCAGGCTGGGAAATGCTCACAACCCTTTTAAAATATAACATAGATTTGATATTTCTTTTTATTTTGTACTTAGTTTATTAAAATTTTAATTAATACACACTAACTATATGTATTTATAGAATACTGTATAGCACTTTAATATACATATACAATAGGTAAGATCAGGTCAGCAAGTAACATTTCCACTAACTCAGACATACAACATTTCTTAGCATTGGGAACATTCAAAATGCTATTAGCTATTTTGAAATGTTCAATTGTTGTCTACCATAGTTATTCTGATGTATGTTGGAGCACTAGACCATATTATTTTTCTATTCAACTGCACCCCTATCCCTATTAAGTAGCATCCTCACACCCCTGCCCCTCCAAGGCGCTGGTAGCCCCTGCTTAATTATTTCTTTGAGATCAGCGTTGTCTTCCACGCACACATGAGAGCACAAAATATTTGTCTGTGTGCATCTGACTTATTTCACTCAGTAGAATGCCCGTCTCTTCTATCCATGTTTCTGCAAGTGACAAAGTATTGGCCTTTAATGTCTGAATGATATTCTATTGTGCATATATGGATAGAGACAGATGAGATATAAATTATAGATGATAGGTAGACAGATAACTTATAGATAGATGATAGGTAAATGATGGATGATCAATAGATATAAATAGATATAGGTATATGATGTATAGTAGATAGATAGATAGATAGATAGATAGACAGACAGGTCGCTGTGACTGAGTAGCTGACAGAAACAACTTGAAGGAAGAAAGGTTTATTTTGTCTCAGGGTTGGAGACCTCCTAGTCCCCTGTGGTGGGAAAGTCATAATGGAATTCATGGTAGCAGGAACACGCGGCACCGACAGATCACAGAGCCATGAACCAACCATCAGCAGAGAACAGCTAGAACTAGGAACCAGGCTACAATCTTCCAGTATCCGAGCAGGCTGACATCATTGCACCAGCTGGGCCCAACTCTTGAAGGAGCCACAGTCCCCAGAAACAGAGCAACTTTCTAACTTGTAACAATGTATCTTTGACTCATTTTTCCAGTCTTGGTTACTAAGTCCACTTTGTTTCTTCTTCCCTTGACTTTTTCTGAATTAAAAATGTTTTCCTTTGGTTTATAGTTTTCCATCTACTGAGGTGAATAGTAAATCTGTATTATGCAACAGTAGCCTCAAAGCTCTCATCCCTTGTCCTGTCTACTTTCTCAAGCATAGAGAGCTTTGAAAAAAATATGTCTTTTCCCCTCCCAACATACACACACACACACACACCGACACATGCACACACTCGTGCATGCATGCACCTACACACTGCCCCCAGAGGCCAGGTCATTGAATCCCCTGGACTTAGAATTCCAGATGGTTGTGAGCCACTGATATGGGTGCTGGAATCTGAACTCCAGAGTATTGAGCCATGTCTCCACCCCACCATCATCTTCCTCTCAACTCCATCTTTTGACAGTTCCCTTATTACTTAAAACAGTCTATGTTTGAGAGTTTTGCACAGGCTTGTCATTTTGCCTCCCCGTCCTGCTCTTTCATAAGTCCCTTAGGTGGAGGCATCTCACTAGATTTTCTCTTGGCTCCCAGCTGGCTGTACCTATCTCTACTCCATTCTGCTTCTTCAGGTATCACTCCAGGGTGGCTGTACACGTCACTCTTCTCTGGTCTCTGTGGAGACTTGGAGGCTGGGCACCTGCCTCTCTAGCTAGCACCCTTTCTTTCCCTGGGTCCCAAGGCTTAATTGCAGTGTGTCTAGCCACAGGTTCCTCACGTTGCGCTTGAGAGAAGTGTTGGGTTTCTCGGATGTATTGATTTATGTTTTTGGAGTTTAAGAAAATATGTTGTTTCTATATACTAGTCCATACCTTATTTTTTTTTCTCCTCCATTTCTCTTCTGAGTTTCTGTTTAGACCTAGGCTAACTTTCCACCTACCAAGTCTTTCTACCTGTCCAGCTCTCAGCTAGACATTCCAGCTCACTAACTCTTCGTACTGAATCTAACTTTCCTCTTCATACTTTTATTTCAAACAACCTTTTACCCCTCCTTATGCTGAGACGCTCACTGTCCATATCTGTGGGTTTCCATGGCCGTCTCATTGTGCCTGCCTTCTCAGACTACAATCTCAGTTTGCCACTGGGCTTCGAGAATCTCTTAGGCAGAAAGTTTCCACAGAAAGGGTAGCCAAAGAGTACCCAACCCATGGCCTTTTTAGCACTGTTGAGGGGTTTTTGGTTCACAAGACAGTATTAGACTATGTCTGCTCCTTACTGCTGCCAAGGTATATCCTAGATACTGATTACAGCCTTCCTGCCCTCGCCTGCTGCCCTACTTTGGGTCCAGGTCACCACCTATCCCCTTCAGTGTTTTACACTTCTGGTTTCTAAGCTTTTCCGCAAAGGCTCCAAGCTTCGCCTTTGGCCTGTGTGTTTGCCATTCCTGACTCAGGTGTTTATTTTACATCTATTTGTTTACTTACTTGAAGGAGGGGGTCCTTTGAGCCCTCTGCCAACTTTGAAATTCCAGCGAGGCCTCAGATTGTGAACAGTTTGTTGTGGGGAAGCTGTCAGAGAGAGTTCCTGAGGAAAACATTCTCTAAAATATCCAAAGCGTCCTAAAAATTAGGCACTAAAAATAGGGGGTTGAGCCAGGAGGAATGGATTATGCAAAACTAAGAGACTTTAGAAGGAAAGGGAGGGACCATGAAGTCCACACTGACCTGAGGCAGAGGGTCTTTTCTGTCCACTGGCTTCCATACTGAGACCTGACGAAGGGAAACGCTGACGAGGGACTGACCTCCATCCTTTCTTTGAACAGATGAAGGAAGATCAGAACTCCAAGACAGCGTTTGGATCCCAGAATTCCAGGGACACACACCGGCATGAGATTTCCTTTCCCTCCCATAAATGGTCCTTGGAGATGTTGTTACATAGATTGAAGGCCATAGATGCCAAGAGGGATGACAAGTTTGCCAGCGTTATGGGTGCCATTGGGGAGTTTGGCCCTTTCCAGTGGAGGCTGGTGGCCCTCACCTTCATCCCCAGCATTCTGTCAACCTTCTTCATGTTCTCTCATCACTTCTTGCTCACAGCTCAGAAGCCCTACTGTAACACCAGCTGGATCCTGGAAGTAGGCCCCAATCTCACAGTGGATGAACAACTGAACCTGACCCTGCCCCGAGCACCCAATGGCAGTTTCCTGACATGCCTCATGTATACACCCGTGCCGTGGGATCTAGACTCAATCATCCATTTTGGCCTCAATTATACAGAAACATGCAAATTCGGGTGGATCTATCCTTTTGCTCACACTCGCTCTCTGATCAATGAGGTAGGCTTTTTGTTTTGTATTGTCTTGATTACAGCTACCCGAGGAGACGTGGCACAGACAGCTGGCTCTTGGTCTGAGCACACTCTGAGGAGGGGAAGAAATTAGGGTCCTTGTTCCCCAGCCCTGGGCCCTGATTTTCTTAGCCAGGAAGCTAGAATGCATTTTGGCTTAGAGCCAGGCTTGCCACCTGTCCGGAGAATTTTTCTCAGGACAGAGAATTGCTGTAGCTCTTGGCTTCTGGTCAAGGGAAGATCCTTAAGCTGAGGGTCCTAGGGATGGAGGCGCAAGTGGCTATGTGTGTGAGGGTGTGGGGGGCGGGGACTTTGTTCTGTCCATCTGTATTCTGTCCAGCATCTGGAAGTCCTTGGATTGAGGCAGCAGAGGCACGGGGCACAGGAGATAGGTCAGGAGGCAACCAAGCAAAATGCATAGAAGCTAAAGAGAGAAAAGAAAAAGCCAGTACTAGGCATTGTCACAGGGCTTTATACCCTGAGGTGAGGCCTAGGCCCTTGTACAGATCTCTCTGTGGGAAGCAGGGATACCAGGAACAGTGTGTGTGCCTGTGTATAATAAGTGCTTAGCCAGTCTCCTGTCTGCACCACCCCTCCACTTCCTCTCTCCTTGTTTTGCTACAGGGTCTACCAGGTGTTGGACAGGGTCTTGGGGTAGCAGGGTGAAGCCTAAAATTACCTTTCCCTGGGTGCCAACTGCCTAAGGCAGAGGTTCTCAACCTGTGGTGGGTCATGACCCTTTCATAAGGGTCTCACATCAGCTATCTTAGATATCAGATATTTACATTAAAATTCATAATAGCAAGATTATAGTTATGAAGTAGCTGTCAAATAGTATTATGGTTGGGGGTCAACCACCACATGAGGAACTGTGATAAAAGGTCACAGCATTAGGAAGGTTGAGAACCATTGGCCTAAGATTTCCCCTCTGGGCCAAGCTCAGTCTCTGTTCCCGAAAGGCTAGGTCTGTGTGGAAGCCGTGATCAGTGAGTGCCCTTGTCTAACCTGCAGTTTGACCTGGTGTGTGGCAACGAACTACACATGGAAAATGGGCAGACTGTGTTCATGTCAGGCATCCTGACAGGGTCTCTTCT
The DNA here is from genome assembly GCA_021653895.1 of Mastomys natalensis. NCBI lineage: Eukaryota > Metazoa > Chordata > Mammalia > Rodentia > Muridae > Mastomys > Mastomys natalensis. The sequence goes on along the minus strand of JAJTUV010000008.1, from coordinate 1,581,754 downwards.
CTTCGGGTTCTTAAGTGACAAGTGAGTCCCCCCTGAGTCCCCTCTGATCCCTGGGACACTCTGCCTCCTCCTCAGGCATTCAGAGTCTCAAGCTGGGGGAGGAAAATGAAGGGCTACTCCAAAGCCCTGGGGTAACACAGAGGCTGGCCCAGGTGCATAGCCACATAGCCACGGCTGACCAGGGTGGCGTGATTGGTGGCGTCTTCTCCTCACCCCCGCAGGTTGGGCCGCTATCCAATCATCCTGTTGTCGCTGCTGGGGTTCTTCATCTTCGGCTTCGGAACAGCCTTTGTGAACAGCTTTTATCAGTATCTGTTCTTCCGCTTTTTTATGGCCCAGGCCTCCATGGGCTATGCCATCTGCAGTGTTTCTTTAGGTGACTGGATCTCAAGGGGCACCGTGGGTTGGAAACGGATACAGTTCAAGAGGGAGCAGGGGGCAGATCTACCTGGGAGGGACAGGCTAACAGAACCTAAGGGGAGGCAACCGCCCACAAAGCTCAGTGAGTGGGGAAGGAGTACCTCTGCTGGTTGCCTGAAGGTGCGAGGGATTCAGAAGGGAGTGCTCCCAGCCCCCATCTTCCACAGTAGTCTCCTGTGACCTGCGTGACCCCTTCATGCTCCTTGTTGAGCCCTAGATGTGCTTTGCTCATTTCATCCTGAGCCTCAGAAAGTTTAGCAAGGAGGAGCTGGGGTTTCTATTCAGGTCTATGTGACGCTAACACCTCCAGCACATATATACCCAGGCCTAGAACCAAACGGCTGTAACCCCTCATTTTCTCGGGGCTTCCTGGCATCTCTTCTCATGAGAACCTGCCAGAGCGCAGCCAAAGGGAACTGACCTTTCATAGAACCCTAGGCCAAGGAGATCAAAGCATCAATATACTCCAAGACAAGAGGGTCCTTGTCTTAGTGCGAGTCAGACTGTGTGAGATGCCCTGCACAGGCCTCTCCTATGAGAGGCACTGCTTAGGCAGAAAAAAACCCGAAGGGTGTGTGGGAGCTGAGGAGATGCATCAAGGCATAGGTTATGTCCTGGGGGACACAGGGACGATCTAGCTTCAAGAGGTGTCTAAAGATCTGGAACAGGTAGAAGAAACTTTGTCTGCCTTGAACTATGGAGGGTCGGGGACGCATGTCAGTAGGCTGTGTGGAAGGCCTGCCTAGGGACTGTGACCTGATACAGTTTTGTCCTCATGTTCTCTCCACAGTCATGGAGTGGCTGGTGGGGGAACACCGTGCCCAAGCTGTCATCCTCCAGCACTGCTTCTTCACCATAGGGGTCATATTCCTCACGGGCTTCGCGTACAAAGTTGTCCACTGGAGACTCTTGTTCCTGCTGGGCGGCATGCCTGTGTTTCCCCTTATCTGCAATATCTGGTGAGCAGTCCATTTCAAGGCATCCGTGGGGCGGGTCTTATAGGTGGAAATGGAGGGTGCCATGGAAGAGTGTGTGTGTGTGTGTGTGTGCGCGCGCGCGCGCGTGCGCGCATGTGAGAGAGAGAGAGAGAGAGAGACAGACAGACAGACAGACAGGGACAGAGAGACAAAGGGAGAGACAGAGAGAGAGAGACAGAGACACACAGAGAGAGACAGAGACACACAGAGAGAGACAGAGACAGAGAGACAGAGATACAGAGACAGAGAGACAGAGGGAGAGAAAGACAGAGACAGAGAGAGACAGAGACAGACAGAGACAGAGAGACAGAGGGAAAGAGAGACAGACAGACAGACAGACAGAGACAGAGGGAGAGAGAGAGACAGAGAGAGAGAGACAGAGGCCCTCAGAGAAGAATGTGAAAGAGATGTCAGAGAGGTGGGCAGAACAGTATGATAAAAAAGATCCAAAGACAGGCACAGGTCAGGGCTAGATATGACAGAAAATTTTAGGATGGCCTTGGTCACCTTGTTGACATCATTGCAGGAGGACCAGAACCATGACACATGATCTGAAGCTGAGTCAATGGAGGTGTCCCAGGAAATGACCCTTTCGGGGGGGGGGGGAGAGAAAGGGCCTTTTGTGATTAGCTGGGGCCTGTTCAAGCGATTTGCTGCTTTGAAGCGTAGGGAACCATAGACAGGAATGCCAGAGGTAGGAAGTCTGGAGGCTCACACACGTAGCTAAGCTTGGGGGAACAGGGAGATGGGAACAGTCATGTGCTGGCTGTGTCCGAGGAGAGAGAGACAGGTCAGGGCTGAGAGGAGGCATGAGGAAAAGAATGAACTCAGTATCTCGACAGGCTCACATTTTGTTTTTTCAACTCTGATGGGCATCAGGAAGCAGAGGAGGCTCCAGAGGGTGGAGATGATGCACGTAAGAATCGCGGGTAATAGGCTGGGGCCTGCAATTTCTATCCCAGCCTGCCTGGCTTCAGAGCCCCTGGTCGATCGTAACGCCTGTACCATACATAGACTAAGTATAAGGGCTGAGGTAACGAGCTACAACACAGGGCAGGTGAGTGGCTTCAGACCAGTCCAATGCTGCAGAAGCTAGGGACCAGCCCTGACAGTCCTCTAGACGCCAGTGAGTGTGGGTGGCATGTCTCTGTCATGTATCTAGGACAACTTGACTTTAAGGAATCTTTAAAATGTTATTAACATAGGGCTTCGAGGACAGATCCAGTGGGTGAATTGCCTGCCATGCAAATGTGAGGACCTAATTTTGGTGCCTAGCATCCATGTAGAAAGCCAAATATGGGACTATGAGCTTTTAATCCCAGCAATGGGGAGACAGAGACAGGAAGATCCCTGGAGCTTGCTGATCAGCCAAGCTAGTATAATTGGTTAGTCCCAGGTCCCACTGAAAGACCTTATTTCAAAAACTAAGCTGGCTGGTTCCTAAGGAACGGATACCCAAGGTTGACCTCTCACTTCTACATGCTTGCACACACATGTGCACACACACTGCCACACATACAGCCTGTGGATATGTATATCTGTACACACATGAGCATGTACATACATACTCTCACATACAACCTCTACACGAGTGTTACTAATGTAATAGGGGCATATCATTAAAAATTAAATAAGACCAGAAGGTTTGTGGTGACAAGTCCCCGATTTCTCACCTTTCAGCCTCTGGTTCCTTTCCCAGAATTCCTCACTAAGCGTTTGGTCTTTTTCCTGGCTGTTGTGCATTCTTAGAGTGGATGCCGTCTTCAGTGGGCTGAACTCACTGGAGCACAGAGAGGCTGTTGTATGTATATTTTCCTTCACTTAGACCTGAGGATTGGCCCACATACACCACAGCAGCAGTATAGGCTGTAGCCAACAGACACCTTCTCAGCAGTTTGATGGCTTATGAGTGTCTGCAGTAACCACCACCTAATAAAAAGAATTTTTCCTTCACTGTGGCATCCAGCATCAGTAGAGTCACAAATGCCTGCAGGACAAATTGACAGGCATGTCATATTGGCTTAATGAACAGTAGTCTAACTTCCCCACTGGGACTTACGACTTTCCAAGCTGTAAGTTTTTGTCTGATTACTGTACCAAACATGGGTTCCGTCCTGTGGAGTGAGCATCAAGTCCAAGCCGGAGGTAGTTGGTGGCAACTGTAACCTCTGTGCCACTGTTATACCAGTGGCCATGCTGATAAGTAGGGCCCAGAAGTGAGCAAGACTGTAGGTGATGACGATTCTCTCATAGTGGCCTGTATGACACCTTCAAAACCTACAATCACTCACCAGTACGGAGAACCTGACAGCTCAGACTTAGCTTGACTTGTTTCCTGCAAGCAGAACGTGTGGCGGTTTCAGGGTTGGGCATTGACTATCCTCTCTGGTTATGCATATCGCAGTGGGAATAGCCTGTATGGTTTCTGAGGCTTTGGAGAGCTCCCTGGACAGAGCAGTGGTCCACCTCTGTGTACTTAAGGTTGGAGCTATCTTACAAGCTATCTTCGGTCACTTCTACCTTGTGCTCTCCCTCCTCACTGTCCAATCCTTCCCTTGAGTTTCAAGGTTTTGAATCCCAGGAGGGGCTTTTCAGTAACAATATAATTTGTCCCTTATACTACATCAAGACATAAAAAAAAAAAAAAAAAGAAAAAAGAACAAAATGCAAGCCAGCATTTCCATCTGTCTTCCCTCTTGTTTAACTTACCCGCCAAATCACAGTCTGCTACAGAGGACACACACATCTTCTCCCCTTGGTCACGTCTCCATTTGTTATAGGTGAGGTCTCTTTAGGCATGCAACTGTCTCAGTGTGCTGACAGCTCTCTTGCCTGTGCGCTACCTTCATGGTTTTGCAGCATGCTTTCTAGTCCACTAGCTTTTGGGATGCATTGTATACATTTGGTAGAGCACACTCATCAAGGAAGGAATGAGTCACCACCAACGAAGATGGCTGTCGCAGCATTTCTTCCAACAGTGTTTTAGCCTGAGTCGTCTTTGCTGCCTTTTGTGTGTGTGTGGGGGGGTGGGGGGTGTGGTATATGTGTATGTGTGTATGTATACATGTATGTATGTATGTGTATATATAGTATGTACGTGTGTATCAGTGTGTGGGTGTGTGCACATGTGTACAGGTATCTGCGGAAGACAGAAGATGTCAGATCCCCTGGAGCTGGAGTTACACGTGATTGTGAGCCACCTGATGTGGGTGCTGGGAACTGAACCTGAGTCCTCTGTGAAAGCAGTATGCACTTTTAATCACTTACCCATCTCTGTAGCCCGCTACTGTTTTTGTTTCTTCTTTTATTAAAAATCTGACTTTTTCTCACATAATATATCTTTTTTTTTTTTTTTTAAATGAGTCTTGGTTTGTAATCTTGGCTGGCCTTCTACTCTTATGGAATCCAGACTGACCTCAAATTTGCGACAATCCTCCCAAATGCTGGGTTGACAGGTATATCCCACCATGCCCAGCTCTCGTCTTTTCAAATCCCCATTGCACAAGCACCAGTTATTGTATACTTTTCCTAGAGAGATGTAAAAGACACATTTATTCACCCCCAATAATGGAAAGGCCGGGAGACCACAGATTTATCAAGTCCCATCCAGAAAATTCGCAAGCTCACTGATGTTCCTACTGTGCACTCAGCTGGGTGCTGCACCAAGTACCCCATCCCAGGCAGGTGCTGCACCAAGTACCCCATCCCAGGCAGGTGCTGCACCAAGTACCCCATCCCAGGCAGGTGCTGCACCAAGTACCCCATCCCAGGCAGGTGCTGCACCAAGTACCCCATCCCTTAGGTCGTTCTTAATCCTCTGTGTACTCCAGCATTTCTCAGATCCCACTCCTATATAGCAGTGGGTTGGATGGAGGGGCTGGCTACTGGACCGTGTAACAGCTGCATCACCACCTGCAGAGTTAGCTGCTCTGCTTTGTCCTTTGTTGTCACAACCATGGGCCAGGGAATGCTTGCTCTAGTCTCCATAGCCATTCTGCTTCATGGTGACGACGGTCATGTCAAGCCTGAAGGAAACAGCGCCACTGTGGTTCTCAGAGAGTGGCCGTGAAGCATAACTCTCAGGCATGCCTTTGAGCTAGCAAAAACGAGCTTAGAGGAGATTGGGGTAGTTAGAGACCTCGGGGCACAGGGCTCGAGTGCCTGAGCACTGCCTCTGAGCAGTACTGGGAGCTGGCGGGAGGGTTAGGGAAGAAGGGCTGGCTACCACGTAGGAGCAGAAGGCAATCTTGAGGTTGGTGGTGGCCTTCCAGGTTCCTGGGTCACATGTTGATACAGGTGGCATCTCAGCTGGAGAGCCACTGGTCTTTGGGGCATCGTAGAACTCTGAGGTAAGAAGAGGTGGGGTCACACAGGGTTCTCCGAGAGTCCCCACGGTGGCTGATGGTGAGAGGAAAGATAGAAGAGGCCAAGAAGGTGCTGTGCTATGCAGCTGAGGTGAACAAGAAGACCATCCCTTTAAATCTACTGAATGAGGTAAGAGGCTTCAGGCCAAGAATGATGTCAGGGCTGGAAACCGTGGAAACCTCTTCCATCATCTGAAGCAGTGGGACCTTAGTCTACTGCTTCAGAATGAGGACAAACTAAGGCCAAAAAGTGGCTGGCACTGGGGGGAGGGGCAGGCCTTGCCCTGTGCATGTGGGCAGGGAGCAAGCTGGGGTTTCCTCCACCTCTCGCTAGTCTTACTGTCCTATAGCTACAGATTCCGGGAAAGAAAGTGACAAAGACCTCCATCCTGGACTTCTACACCAATCAGCACCTCTTCAAGGTGGTCTTGGCCATGGGCTGTGTGTGGTGAGTACTGGGACTGATGGGAAACTCTGGGAGTGGTAGGGATGTTGGTCAGAGCTAGATCATGTCTTCCAGTCTCTGTGCCGTTTCTTCACCTCTCCCCATCCCCCGTTCTTATTCCTGATACTCAATTCCTCCCTCCCTCCCCTTCTTCCACCTCCTTCCTCTTTCCCTTCCCTCCTCCTCCTTCCTTTCTCCTGTCTCTCTCCCTGTCTCTATCCTTCCTTCCTTCTCTCCATCCTCCCTTCTCTCTCCCTTGTTCTCTTATGCTTGTTTTTTTTCCAGGTTTACCATCAGTTACATCAGTTTTACACTGAGCCTCAAGATGAATGACTTTGGGCTAGACATCTACTTTGTACAAGCTGTCCCGAGTATCGTGGCGGTGCCGGCCCGGCTGTGTTGTATCATTCTCCTGGAGTATTTTGGGAGGAAGTGGACCTTAAACCTGACTCTCTTCCTAGTCACCTTCATATGCTTGTTTCTCCTTTTCCTCCCTGAAGGTACAGCATGAGAGGAAGGCAGCCCCACACCTCTCGCTTCTTCACAGTTCTCTTAGTGTCTCTTGTCTTGGCCAGCCAGTTAAGCATGAAGGATTGGCTTCTTGCATGTATCCTCTGCCCTCCTTGGGGAAACCCTAGTCCCCAAGACCTAAGATAGGAACTCATGCTATTAAAAGAGAGTTAACCCTGAGTAGGAGGGCAGGCATCCTCTGTTGCCTCATTTTAGTCCACACCGGAAGCAGACCTAGTGGGTTAATGAGAGTAGATGGTGGTGACGATGTTCTTTTAGCCACTCCTGTAGGCCTTGTCTCTCATCTGGAGCCTTTGATTGGCAAGTACCTACTGTTATCTATGCCATCTAGGATTATCTAGATTGGAAATGGTCTAGTGGTGACCTGGATCCATGGTAGTTGTCTTGCTAGAGGCCTTTCCCAGGGGGTCACTGCCTGGATCCTAGCACTCAGCGTTGTTTCCAATGTTTCAAAGATCTCTGGGTAACAAACAGGTCATCTGTAGGGCACAGAGCATGGTGTTCTACCTGTGGCCAGTGCCCAGTAGAGGAGGCTGCTGTGCATGTCTGCCCTGAGGAGCCCCTTCTTTCTCCTGAAGCACCTCACAGCATTCTCCCAGGTGCTGGCAGATATTGATTAGCAACAACAAAATGAAGAAACATTTTTAGGTTTCTTCAGTTTGGTGTTTCTCATGATTGACATTATTGCTATTGTCGGTGAAGTGCTTGCTACATAAACATGAAAAACCTGATTTTGGATATCCTGCACTCATGTAAAAATCTCAGCAGGATAGCACATGCTATAATCTGAGTCTCAGAGAGAAAGAGAAAGGAGACTCTCTGGGGTTTGCTACCTAGTCAGTCTCACTGAGTCAGCAAGTTCCAGGTTCAATGAGAAACCCTATCTTAAAAAAACTTATGTTTAGCCTGCCCCAAGGCCTGCCCTAAGGTCTGCTTGGAAGCTTGCCCCAAAGTCAGCCCCAAGGACTCCCCCAAGGTCTGCCCCAAGGCCTGTCCAACTCTCCTATTGTAGTAACTTCAGGACTGGCAGGGACTATGCAGGTAAACTCTCCTCTGGCTGAATGTCTGAGTCTGCTGGCTAGGTGACCAAGTATAGGGGTGGACCATTCATCTGCCTTTGGCAAGGGGCTGAAAGAAGGCTGTAGGGCCCTAAAGGTAGGGTGGCCCAGGACTTAGGGCCGTGCTGTCTTCATTTAGAGCTGAAGTCGACAATAATCTTGATGCTCGTGCTTGCAGAGTTCAGTATGGCTGGCACTGTCTCTATATTCTTTATCTACACTGCTGAGCTCCTCCCCACCGTCCTCAGGTACGGAGTCTGGTGGGTTGAGGTGGCATAGAGGGATGGGACAGTGACAAGATTGATGTAGCAGACAAGATTGAGCATCAGGAAATGATCACTGTGTTAAACATGGTTTGCATGGATTGCTTCACCCAGCTCTCACACGAAACAAAATGAAATGAAACGAAAAGAAACGAAACAAAACAGATGCCACCACTGATGATCTTGCAGTTAACAAAACCAAAGACGTGAAATACCCATGGTCCAAGGTCATACATAGCAAGTAGCAAAGCTGGAGTTTGGACTAAGAGATATCTTAGTTTCTCCTTTCCATCACTGTGATAAAATATCATGACAAAAGCAACTTAAGGAAAAAAAGAAGTGTATTCTGGCTCACAATGAAAGGAACAGACAATTATGGTGGGACAGTCAAGGCAGACTGACCACATTACACCACACTCAGGAAGCAGTGATGTAAGCAAGCATCACTTACTTTCTCCACTTGCACAGTCCAGGATCCCAGCCAAGGGAATGGTACCGCCAACAGTGGTACCACAGTCTTGCCATCTCATTTAGCCTGACTGATGGTGCTCAGAGGTCAGTCTCCCAAGTGATTCTAGATCTTGTCAGGTTGACAAAGAATAATAACCTTTATGTGGGAACTGACTCCAGTCTGTGCCTTGTATCATCTCCTAGTTTGCTTTCTATTGCTATGATAGACACCATGACCCAAGCAACTTGGGGAGGAAAGGGTTTATTTCATCTTATAGTTTACCTCCATGAAAGGAAGTCAGGATAGAGACCTAGGGGGCAGGAACTGAATCAAAAGTCATGGTGGAAGGCTGCTTACTGGCTTGTTCCTTGTGAATTTTTCAGTTTGCTTTCTCATATATCCCTGAAGCACCTTCCCATGTGCTGTTCAGTGAACTAGGTCCTCCCACACCAATCATCAATCAAGGAAATGCCCTAAAATGTGCCACAGGCCAATCTGATGGAGGCATCTTCTCAATTGGAGTTCTCTCTTCCCAAATGACTTTAGCTGTATTGAGTTGACAAAACCAACCAGCCTGCACCAGAGGCCTGGAATGTATGTGGGTTGCCCTGACGTTCTGTCCCTTCCCCTACAGAGCTCCTGGTGATAGTGGCCCTGTCTTTCTGACCCCTGGGCTGCATCATTATGAGCACATGCTATTACAATACATGCATGATTAGTAATTCTCTTGCTCTCAATACCCAAGAAGGAGAAATAACTATCTCTTTTAGGTCAACTAGGTTGGAGAACTAGGTTCTCCAAGGTCACACTGGAACAGGGTAAAGACTAGAGCGTGTTGTTTAAAGCAGCTTCTCCTTTCCACTGCACCCAGACTCTGAGTCAGTTGTCAACCTCATTTTCAGGTCTACAGGTCTGGGAATGGTGTCAATAGCCTGGACAGCTGGAGCCATCTTATCTCTGGCCGTCTTCAAACAGATCAAAACGCAGCTGCCCATCTTCTTCTGCTGTCTTTGTTGCATTTTGGCCTTGTGCTTCTCCTCCCTGGTGCCAGAAACAGGAAACCGGCCTCTCCGTGACAGCGTAGAGTACAGTTCAAGGTGGGTGTGAGGGGCCTCCTTGTCTCAAGCTCTGGGGATAGAGTGTGTCAGATACTGTCCATCTCATGACAAGAGGACCCGCGGCATGAGGATTCTCCTGTTCAAAGCAGTCCCCCTGATCTTCTGGTTGTGGCCACTTTGCCTGGGTGTATCTCAGGTTCTGCCAGCTTTCTCTCTCTCTCTCTCCTCTCTCTCTCTCTCTCTCTCTCTCTCTCTCTCTCTCTCTCTCTCTCATGGCTTTCCTTGCCCATAGACCCTCTCTTTGCCCTGCCCTGTATGCCTATCTGAACTGGAGCATTGTGTTTGGAGATGAAGAGACTGAGGTGACATAAATTCTCCCAAAGGGTTTTTGAGAAGATTAAACCCACATTGTAAAAGGTCCAGCATGTGACAGGTACTTGATGATGAAGATGTTGAGGCCCACTCCAAAGTTATAGGAAAGAGAAGGGTAGAGCTGGGGCTGGGAAATGTAGCCAGCCTGAGCCTGCAGATAGCTTTCCCCCTGGACCTGGACCATGATCAAGCTTGGCTAGGGACCTAGGTGCATAAGAAAGCCCCATCTCATTCAGAAGACATCATGATTGAAGGCATCTCATAATTTTTCTCACCATCCACAGAGACACTATCGAGTTCAAGGGTAGAAGCAAGGATGTCCCTTCGATAGTGATGGCTGAGGAGTCGATATCTGATATTGCGACTGATTCTGAAGTGACAAAAAACACCATGTTCAATGCCATGACTTTTAAGCCAGAAGCAGACAGTCTCATCAGCATGGACTTGGAGGTACCCAACAAGAAATTACCAGTCCAGCTCCCTAAGGACCAGCCTCCCTAGAGCATTTTGGATTGGAGTCTAATATGGGTATGGGGCCATGGACTCACAGCCTCAAGTTTTAGACCCAGTCTGGCATGTGGGAAGAGTCTGACCTCCTCCAAGGCCAGCCCTCGGGATCCAAAAATAGTCCCTTCTGAAGGAGGTTCTGACTTGTGATTCACTCCAATAAAATATCATGTTGGTCTTGAGATGGCCAGGTCCAGGTTGGCTGTGTCACGACAACCCAGAGGTTGTTGCCTGGACAGGTATGGGGTGGTAGTCAGGTAGGCAACTGAGGCTTTTCAGGATCTTTGGCTAAATTCTCAGGGATAGCAACTAACTCTCTGGTTGGAGTGGATGTAGGATGGGTGATATCTCTGAGGTCAAGAGATGGAACAGGGAGTATCAATCACAACTTCTAGCCTGGCCATTAGCTCAAGCCCAAACAAAGGACAGAATGCATAAGGGTTTGGGTGGAATGTGAAAAATGAATGAGAACTTCTCTCATTGCCTCAGTCTTCCCCCCTTGATATCCCAAATAAGCATGGTTTTGAAGATGACCCATCTCAGGCCTTCCTTATCCTGGGAGATGATCTCCTTGACAGCTCCAATAAAGTTGACCTCTGGCTTCCATCACCCCAAAGAAAAGCCCCTGTGATGCTTAGTGTTAACTGTCAACCTGACACCATAGAGCTTCACCTAGGAATGGGTCTCTGGGCAATGCCTGCAGGGGATTATATTCATCAGGCTAGTTGGGGTGGGAAGACTCGTCTGCCATGTATGGTACTACTACTTGAGTTGGTTCCCGAGCTGCATGAAAAGAGGGACATTAGCCGAGCAGTGACCAGTGACTCACCCCTTTCTGCTTCCTGACTGCGGATGCCATGGAATCATCTGTCACAAGCTCTCCACCACAATAAACTGTAACCTCAAACAATGAGGTGAAATAAACACTCTCCCTTAAGTTGTTTTTGTCATGGTACTTTGTCACAGTGGATGGAAAGTAATTGTCCAACTTAGTCCACCTGACACTGCCTAAGGTTAGCTGAGAGGAAACCCCCCCCCTTTAAGGAATTGTTTAGATCAGATTGGCCTGAGGGCATGTCTGTGAAGCTTGTCTTGATTACGAATTGAAGCAGAAGGGCCCAGTCCACTGTGGGCAGTATCATCCCTAGGTCCTGGACTATGTAAAGAAAAGCTTGCGTCATGAATGAGTCAGGAAAGTGTTCCTGTCTCCAGGTTCCTGCCTGGACTTTCTGCCCTGGCTTTCTTCAAACATGGATTGTAACCTAGGTGTATAAGCCAAATAAAGCCTTTTCTTCCTAAGTTGCTTTTGGTTGAAAATTTTAATCAAAGCAACAGAAAGAAAGCTAGAGAAGTAACTGGTACAACACCCACCCTGCAGTCCTCAGAACCACACAAGATGGTGCTAACAACTTATCAAAGAGTATGAGGTCATGGAGGGACACTACATTACTAGACATACAGTGAGCACTAAGTCCCCAGAGCACGGCAGCCCCATTAAAGAAGCCCTGAGCCATCTTGGAAGAAGCAAATGCAGAATCCAGTCAGAAATCACCCAAAGAACACAGACTCCTGGGCTTTCTAGGGGAAATGAACTTGCAAACAAAAATTGCTGTGGTGATGATGAAGAAAAATGAAGTGAGAAATGGAGTTGACCCTCCGTGAGGCAATGACAAGCCCCGCCCACAAAGGGAGGGACAATAGAATGCAATGTTCCAGGACACAAAGGGGAAACGGGGATAGGATTAAGCAGGGAGAGAGATGAACAAGAAGGGTAAGGAGGGATATAGGCAGGGACAGCAAACATCAAAGGGCATCCGAAAAACCATATGAGTCCCACTACTGTAGAAGCTTCCTAAAACAGATACCTACATGAAAGTAGACATTTTACACCACCAAATAAAACCTCCACTTCAAGGAACTGGCTACCTCTTGTGAGTTGTTGGCCCAAGGGGCACCATGGAAACCCCCAAATATCACAGGCTAATGGCAAGGCAATTCCTTGCTCTTCATAACCTGATGGATTAGAAGACCTTACTGCTGAAGACAAGACTTGCTTAGTCATTGAACATGGAGAAGGTAAGCTGGTGCCTAACTAGAGGCTTCACCCCTACTGACTAGTACTCATGGTACTGGAAGGTGCTCTGTATGTAACCAGAGTAGAGAAGTGATCAGCAAACTCCCAGCTACAAACTCTGAAATCTACAACAGCAGCCTTCCTGCCTAAGATACACTAGTGCAATACTGGCACAACTGTTACCGGAGTAGCCAACCACTCTCTTGGTTGGATTTAAGGCCACTCCATGAGTTGGAACCCATACCTGACACTGCTAAAGTGGCCAAGAGTCAGACTAGATAGGTCATGGGCCTAAGGGAATCCTAATACTATTATTCTACTAAAGGAACAAAGCAATAGAATAACTCCTTGTGGCATATTGCTATACCACCTAGATCTGTGTCTCAGCTCTCATCAGAGAAGCCTTTCCTTATAATAAATTGGAATTAACACAGAGACCCACAGCTAAACAAAGTGCAGAGAGCAAGAGACTTTTAAGCACTCAGTCCTACGTGGGATGCTTTTGTTAAACCCTTCCCCTCAAGACTCATGGACCTACTTAGGAGAGGAGGTAGAAAATAAAAGAGCCAGAGGTTACAAATGTCTCTAAGGAAATCATGTCCTCTGGACACAACAGTACTGATGCACACATGAACCCAGACTGTACCGCAAGCACAGTGTAAGACAGATGGAGCAGGAGGAGTAAATATAGGCTCCCACTCCTAACCAAGAAACTCCACAACCAAGGAGCTCTCTGCCATTAATATCTGCTGGCCGAAAATTGGCTTGCTTCAGTGGAGTCTCACTGGGTAGATCAACCTAACTCCAGAGCAGATCCCGAGTGCAGGAGTGTGCTGGGGGAGTAGTTGGCCAACACAACATGAACTAGGTGTGTGTGTGTGTTTCTGTATCATTTGTCTATTTTGGCATTTTCTTTTACGTGTCTTTTGCTTGCTTGTTATTTTTGTTTGTGTGTGTTTCTTTTTGATTCTTGGGGTTTCATTTATTGTGAATTTTGAAAGAGAAAAAAAAAAAAGAACACAAAATTGGGTAGGTAAGGAACTCAGAAGGATCTGGGAGGAACTGAGGATGAGAAGGGGAAAACGTGATCAAGATATGTTATATAAAATTATTTTCCATTAAAACATTTCACTAAAATATGTTCAGAGGTGAAGCGCTATGACTCTTGAGACAGAGGTTCGGTGTCTCTGATTCTGTTGCCTGATTTTAGGACCCTTTCTTCCTACTGGGTTGCCTCACATAGCCTTAATAGGAGAGACAGTGCCTGGTCTTACTGCAACTTGATATGCCATGGCTGACTGATAGCTGTGGGAGGCCTGCCCTTTTCTGAATAGAAATGGAAGCAGGGAGATAGAGTGGGGGGAGCTGAGAGGAGAGGACGGATGGGAAACCACTGTCAGAATGTAATATACGAGAGAAGAATAAATAAAATATATAAAATAACAATAAATAAAAAGTAAGATAAAATGATAAATATAAAAATAAAATAAAAACTTTGACAGAAGTAGGGCTCACTGGGAGCTCTTAAGTTATGGAGCATGCACCCCAGGGAAGAATTCAGGTGTTTCTAGGGCAACTCTAGCTATCTGTCCAGAGACAGTTATAAAAGAAGCGAGCATGGCCACTCCCCAGAGCTCCTCTGTTCATTCTCCTTGTGAGTAATAGTTTAAGGTTCACGTTTCTGAGACGCTGACATAGAGATAGAGGAGGAGGAGGAACCGGGAGCTGGGCCCTGGTAGGAAGTCCCAGGAAAAGTGGGGTGTGTGACAGGCTGTGGAGAATGCCGTGAGCCAGCTGGTAGGCCTAACAATCAGGTAACCACGCAGAACTCAGGTTGCAGGGCCCAGGACCCATTGCCAGGTACAATGTTGATCCTGCCAACTGGCAGCTGCCATTAAGTCTTTCAGTGGCCCTCCCAGTTCACGATACATACCCAACCAGCCAGCGCCGGCTCTCTGTACCCCAATAGGCAGGACAGAGGAATTCCTTTAAAGCAAGAACAGAGCGGACATCCAAGAGAGACCTGGCTAGAATACATGAGGAAGTGGAGTGGCTGGCAGGCCAAGTGGCCGGGATAGAGGATGCTTAGCAAGGTTTTCTGGTTTGAGAATCCTCTGACACTATCACCGCATGAAAAGTCCCATGGTATCAGTAGTAGCTATGACCTCATGGTCCTCCCTGCTATCCACAGATCTGAGTCACCTGATCCTTTATATGTAAGCACACCACCTTCCTAAGAAGTAAGAAAGTCATAGGGTCACAGCTTGGACCTCAAATTGACAGAAACTCAAGAGCTCATAGGTAAGCTGAAATCTCAAAGGTAAAGGATGGGCAAGTCGGGATGTGTGTGTCTTCAAGGACCAGGAATTAGAGTCTATGTTAACAGTCCATAGCGTTTGAGTCACAGAATCCCAGTCTTTCTGATACCTCAAGTCACCACACCTGCTATCCTCAAGTAAAACAAACACAATAGACAGCCAAGGGCAGGCTGGCTGTGGCTCTTGGCTACCCTAGTCCCTGTGTGTGGACTTTGGCTAGCTTCTAACTGGGACAGAGGGCAGCCAGAACCTGGCTATAGGCCAATAGCACTTCCTGACAAGAAACACAGAGGATTTAAGAGGCAACAGGGACCTGTCAGCACCTGAGCTTCTAGGCCCAGAACCTTCCAGTGCCTCCCTCAGCTGCCCTCCAGCTCCAGATGCCTCTGGCTTGGGCACCAGCACCTAGCCCTTAAGACATAGCCAAGTTCAGAGCTGGGGATATATCCAGACTTTCTTAAGATCCTTAGAACCTCTGGTAATGGAAGTCTCAGGGTGGCTATGATGTGCACCCAGCCTAGGAACTCCTGAATGTTCAGGCCATGCTCTATAGGAGTCTTCTAGGCAGATAGATCCTGGTGAACACCTGACACATCTCCCGAATTCGCTTATACATTGCCATTACCGTCTACTGAACCCAGGTTTTCATCAGAAGGCTGCTGAGTACCAGGTCTACTGAGAAAGGACCAGGTGCTGACAATATTGTACCTCAGAAACTGCTTATCCAACACAGAGGCTGACAGTGGGGCCAGATGACAAAGACTCACCAGAGGGAGGCACACAGGCTCCCAAAGGACAGGAGGACACCTCACTTAAAGCCCAAGAGGCTTGGAAAAGCAGAGCCCCAGAGATGAGAGTCAGTTTAGATTGGGAGAGCATTCAGGGACTACTCCCCATGGGACCAGCATGGACAGAGAAGCAGAAAGTAGTCAGACAAGCTGGAGGAGGGAAATTCAGGGTGAGGAGCAGGGAGAGGATGCTATAAAGTGAGCCTGGAAAAAGGCAGAGGAGACCTTGAGCACCAGGCTAAGTCTGACTCTCTTCCAGTTCTCAAAGCTTGCACTTCCTGCCTGTTCTAACACCGGCCAGTGTTGTTATTCATCCTGACCCATGTAGCAGAAAGACCAGCTCTTCAGTTTATGCGTGGAGGTAGATGATCTACCGTGTCTTCATCCTGGCAGAGCCAAGATGAGCAGGTTTTCCTGGGTTCCCTTCTCCATGTTCTGTCCTATCCCCCAAAGGTCTAGAAATCAAATGGGCCCAGAGTTCAGGGTTGTGTAACAAGGCAAGGGAGAGAAGCACGGCTCAGTGTGGTTATTTACCTGACATACGAGGAGGCCAGAGTCCACACTTTCACTTGGAAAGCAACAGGCTCACCTTGGCTGAAAAATCAGGACACAAAGAACCTTTGCTCTAGCCCTGAAGCCCTTGGCTGTAGGCCTGGTAACACATCCTCCTCTAAGTAGGGGAAAGGTTGGAGCACAGGAGCAGTGGACTGAGCGCTGTGCTAAGGTCACAGTGATACCCTGACAGCCAGAAGCACGAATGGGATCAGAAATGGGGCTATCCGCACAAAGATGGCCCTGGTCCAAGGCTGGGTTCTATCACTCAGGGACGGAGACGCCCTTTATTTAATCCTCCATCTTATAGCTGCAAGGCTCCAGGGAACATTCTAGATGCCTTCTTAGGATAAGTCGAGGCAGGCTCAAAGACTGTGGAGGCCTGAGCATGGGAGTGGTCCACACTTGGGCTTCGTTGTATCATCTCCATCTGTCTTGCTGAGGCACCCTACCTATCTAAATCCACTCAGACTGGCAAGTATCCTGTCCTTCCAGGTGACAGGGGAGTCTCCAGGGAATTAAAGGACATGAAGCTGGGTAGGAAGGGAAGTAGGGAGGAGAGTCAGGGAGGGAATAAATATGATCAAAGTATATGAAAAAAATTAAATGAAAAACTTCAAGGGCTTAAAACATTAAATAAGAATTCTGAGGGGTTTCAGGGATAAAATAAGGATATTACTGGTTTTAACTGATCTTAGCAGAATGGATTTCTTAATGGGACCCACGGCTCTAGAAGGTTCAGGGCTTTAGACTAGGTGAGAAACCACTCAAAGTCTGTTTAAAGAACATTCTGAGTGTGGGGTTGCACTCTTCTGTATGAATGTCTTTTATCACACAAAAATATCTGAAAAAAAAAAGTAAAAAAAAAGAGAGAAAAGAAAAAAGTTTTTTTCCTCTTAAAGAAAGAAAAAATTTAAAATATGCCCAATAACAAAAAAAAGTACACAAGAAATTAAATGAATGTAAATAAAGTTTTTAAAAAAAAATTAATAAATACACTTGAAGGAGCTAAGAAAATGGGCCTGTAGGCAGGGGATGAGATTTTGAAAGTGTATGGGCACAGACAGTAAAGTGTAGCATGGTCCATTAGTATGAGGGCCAGAGTTTGATTTCCACTACCCATGTAGTAGCCAGGCATGGAGGCTTGGAGGGATGGAGGGACAGAGGGAGGCTTGTACCTAAAGCCCTAGTCGCAGGGATGCAGAGACAGGAGGATTTCTATGGTTTGCTGTTCATCCAGTCTAGGCAAGTCAGTAAACTCTTGATTCAGTAAGAGACTCCATCTCAAATAAGGTGGGAGATCGGGAAAGACACTCATTATGGACCTCTGCCCTCGACATGCACACATACACATGAGCACCTGCATAAACCAACATAGGCATGCACACTTGCACACATGCATACACACACATACACCACATACACACACACGAATACACACACATACTCGTGCATGCACACACATGCATACACACACGTACAAACACATGCATACACACGCGCATACACACACATGTACACACACGAATACATACACACACACTCGCACACACACAAACACATGAGCAAGCAGGTACCAACAGCATGCTCTTTTCCTGAGATTCTCTAATGTGCTACCACAGGCAGCAGACCATCTGGTGCTAGACCTGAGGGAGTCACCCTTCCAGATAACATTTTGTCTTTTACGAAGCTGCTGTACCCCAAGGTTAGAGGAACAAAGATGGAGAGGGAATTAGATCAAAAGTCAAAATTCTGGGGGGCGGGGATGGAGAGATAGCTCAGAGGTTAAGAGCACTGACTGCTCTTCCAGATAGTCCTGAGTTCAATTCCCAGAACCCCCATGGTGGATCACAGCCATCTGTAATGGGATCCAGTGCTCTCTTCTGGTGTGTCTGAAGACAGCAAGTGTCTTCACATATATTAAGAAAAGTCAAGATTCTGAATTCAGGTTCTATCTCCACACCAAAGTCACTGGGCCTCATTTTTTCCTTTTATAAATCAGGGGCTAGACTAAATGAGAAGTTTTGTTTGTTTGAATATAAATTTCAGTTGGAAACAGTGATCAACATCATTTAAGTTTTTGAATTTTTAAAATTTATTGTCTTGAGACAGGGCATCATACATTGTGCTCAAGTTGACACATCACTGAGGGTAACCTTGGGGTCCTCGCACTCCTCCTCAGTGTTCCACCTCCTGATGCCTGGTGGGAGCAAACCTGCACAGCCACACCTTGTTTACATTTGTGAAGTGCTGGGGATTAACCGTGGCTTGTGTGTGCTAGACGTGCTCCACCAGCTAAGCTACACCTCCATCCCCTAGATAGAGTGTGACAATCTCTGTGCCAGGGAGCTCAGTGGGGTCACCCTTGCCCGATAAGCACAAGCAGGAGGCAAGAGAGCGAGTGGAAGGGATCGCTTCCAAAACAAGAATAAGCTCAAACTCAACTCGGGAAGCCATGGGCTCTTACTGAGGAACGCATGCATGCTTACACAGAGAAGATGCCGTTGCATGCAGAGAGCTGCATAGTCCTGATCCTGCCAGTTTTCTGATCCTGCCTCTTCATAGTTCACATGCCCTAAAATGTCAGATGGCAAAGCTCCCTGGGCATGGGCCAGAGAGCACGGCATTCTGAGGTAACTTATTAAGAGCAGAGTTGACTATAGGACAGCATGGTAATGACTCATCAAGACTCTTGTATTTGACTTTGGTTCTCTCCCTACCCCCGTGTGTGTGTGTGTGTGTGTGTGTGTGTGTGTGTGTGTGTGTGTGTAACCCCTTATTAGGAACAAGAACCTGTGAAGCTGTGCTCACAGCCATTTAAGGGGACAGCAGTTCTTCCCTTTCAAGCTCAGAAACGTGTGCCTAAAAATCCCTGTTGTGGCACCTGTCACATTATGGTGCTGGAAAACTCAGCTCTCCACCATGAACACTGTTTCTAGAATGTTCTAGCAGCAGTAGACATTTAGAATGGCCTCCACCCGAGATTCTTGCTTTCCATTAAACTTTGATCAGTGGATGGGGGATAGACTGGTATTTAATGTAGCCTAGCTGACTGTAAACTTGAAAAGTAGCCAAGAGGGCCTTGAATTCCTGATCCTCCTGCTTTCATCTCCCAAGTACTGGAAATAGGGACCGTCATGCCTGGGTTTTTCATCAAACTTAACAGAGTCTCAGTTTGACACTGACTAGATCAGGTTGGCCTGTGGACAAGTCCATAGGGACTGTCTTGTGTTGATTGATGTGGGAAGACCTAAAGCTCACTGTAGGTGGTACCATTCCCTAGGCTGGGGAACGTGTACTTTATAAGTAGAGAGGATGTTAAGCACAACTAAGCACAGGCAGATTTCTCTCTGTCTGCTCTTGGCTATGGGTGTGACTGTTTTAAGTTCCTGCTACCTTGACCTCCCTGCAAGGGTGAACTATCACCTAAATTGTGAGCTACAATGAACAAATCCTTTCTCCATGCATTTGCTTTATCAGGGTAAAGGACACTAAGACAGCTCCTGGGAAATAGCACCCAAGAATGATCTGTGGTTATGACATGAATTCACACATACACATTCACACCCAACACACATGCGCACCCACACAAACACACATATGCGCAAAGAAAAGCAACATGCTTCCAGCATGCAAAAGAAACTGAAAATGGGGAAGACACGGATGGAGAGAAATGGAGAAGAAAGTAGGAAACAGATGAAGGAAATTTTGAGAATCACATAACAAAACAATGAGGAGCTGGCTCATTGCTGGGACAGAACAGGAGAAGTACCCACCAGACAACACAGAGGAAAACCCAGAAAGCTTAATGACTCCTGTGCAAAAAAAAAAAAAAAATTGTTTTTTTTATAAATAAAAGTAGCTAAATAAAAAAAAAATTGAACACCTTTTTGTGCTTCAAAGACCACCACTAAGAAAGAGAAAAACTGAGGGCTGGCAAGATGGCTCAGTGCATAAAGGCACTTGCTGTGCATTCCGGATAACTTGAAGTCCATTCCTTGATCCATAGCGGGAAGAGGGAAATGACATCTGAAGATTGTCCTCTGACTTCCACAGGTGAGTTGTGTGCGTGTACACACACACACATACACACACACTTAAAGAAGATGAAAAGTTGAGTCTAGAAATGTAGCTTAGTTGTTTGGATGCTTCCCTGGGTTCTCACCACCCCCAGCCCCCAGCCTGGAATAAACAAGATGCGGTGTTACACACATTGCAACCTAGCACTCAGAAGGTTCAAGGATCGGGGAGCTCAAGGTCATTCTCAACTGCATATGAGGGTCAAGGCTAACCCAAGACGCCTGAGACACTTTCTGAAAAACAAAACAAAACAAAACAAAACAAAAAACAAGCAAAAACTTCAGTCTTTGGGATGAGCAAAATAGTTAAGAGTCTTCATCCTGAGATGGTCAGACACAGAGCACCCTTTCCATGTGAGGAAAGATGATTCCCCTGACAGCAGCTGTGGGGATGTGGGGTGTGGGGCTGGGGCTCCTCCTACAGCCGTGGTGGGTCCTGGAGCTTGCAGTTGTAATGTCTGTCACCTCTCTGCTCACCCTCCCTGCCTTCTGTCCTAGAGAAGCTCTGTGGTTCTGTGGTCTGCACTTCTTTGTGCTTGTGCTGGGGCAGGGCTCCCACACATCCGTTTGAGGTCTCTAGGCCAGTGATATGGAACTTAGAAATGTTCTTTGAGATCCACCATCCTGGTTGTAGAAGGGGTGAGCCTGTCCTTCTGATGTCGTATGAACTTCTCTGGCCTTGCTCAATGCAGAAGAATTCAACATTTCGACGTCTACCAGGGTCACACTCAGCATCCGTGTAAGCAGGTTATAAATAGACAAAAACAAAAACAATACAGCACAAAATCTCATGTCTCTTCAGGCCTTCGATAAGCTATGGTTCTTGTCTCGGGTGGCTATCCTTGGCCTAGCTGCTCTGTAAGCATCCTAGGGGCTGATGGGACCACAGGCTTTCCCCCCAGGGTTCTAAGACGTTCACAAAGTCCAGCGCTGGAAGACAGCAGGGAGGGGACAAGGGAGCAGGCCCGATGCAGCGTGCCCTCTGGGGTGTCTAAAGAGCATACGGCCCTGGCTTTAGGGAGAGCGGGAGGCAATCTGTGCCCTTGGACATGGTGATGGGAAGGCTAAATCAACCTCCCAGAGTCTGATGCTTCAGTGCTCCTACCCTGGAAAGCCCCTTTTCCTCTTATGCTTGCTCATATATGTGTGTTGGTGTATGTATATACGCTCTAATGTATGCGGGCAGGTGAGTGTGCATGTATGTGTAAGGCGGAGGTTGATGTTGGGTTATCCTGGACCCTTCTCTATTTTCCGAGACAGTATCTCTTTCTGAACACGGTGATTTGACTGGGGTCGTTAGCCACTTTGCCCCTAGGATCCTCTGCCTTCCCCACCTGAGCACTAAGGTCATGGGGCCCTTGTCAAGCCTGCCCATTGTCCATGTATGCACTGGGGATCTGACCTCTGGCCTCTTGCTTGCTGGGCAAGCTATTTACCCTCTAAGCCCTCTCCCAGCCTCCCCTTCTTTCCTGTTTTGGGCTCTCCTGGGGTCTGAGAAAACACTGGGCAATTGTCATGGTTTGGGGCTGACCTGTTACTATAATTGGGGAACCCGGTCTTGCTCTTTCAGGTTGGTAACACATTCTTGATTCAGGGAGCGCCGATTCATTCGCTCAACAGGAAGCCATTGATGAGCTAATGTATCAGGCACACTGCAGGGTCCTTTGCCTTGGCAGACACCTCTGCTAAGGGGGCAAGGGGAGCGGGCGCTGCAGGGGTGTCCAACAGTAATGAGTACATCTCAAACAAGCATACAGAGGTGTCAAGATCTGTGGGACGCTCTCAGAGACCATTGAAGCACTTCAGTGCCTTGATAAAATGGGTTCTTCTAGCCAGTAAGCCGCCCAAGACTAGGACTGGGAATCTCAAGTATTCAAGCACCCAGCTTGGGGCCAGGGACCCAGGAGAGACGAAACAGAACAGGAATCAGATTCAGGACCTCTGTCTCCATCGACAGTGTAAAGCTATTGCCATGGCCCCAGAACCTCCTGCCTCTTGTCTGATAGTCTACAGTGGCCATGTTTGGAGGAGGGTATCCTAGTTCATGTTCAGAAACCCAGAAGACTTTGAGGTCCTGCCTGCAGTATGGATTGCAAAATGCTAGAAACGACAGGAAAGTTCCAGTTTACACTTCTGGGAGAGACTCTGAAATGCACACAAACTTTTTTTTAAATTATATTTGAAAAAAATAGCTTATTTTGTAGCCTAGACTGGCCTTGAACTTGCGCAGTACCCACTTGCACCATCACAGGTGTATACGGATGAGTTTAAGAAGGTGGGGTTTTGAAGTTCTATGACCTGCTTTGAGAAACTGGGAGGTGGTGGTGGTAGTGTGGACTCAGGAAGACTCTCCTTCTGATTGGCTGAAAAATGGGTAGGCGGGACTTATGAAAACTTTAAGGCTCCAATTGGCTCTGCCCTGTGCAAGCGGTGTCTTTTATTCTCTGGGGTCAGCGCCCAGAGGCCAGGCCAATCTGTGGGACCCACCTCCGAGATGCATCGGCTGCAGGTAGTGCTGGGCCACCTGGCCAGCCGGCCCGAGTCGAGCTCCGTGCTGCAAGCTGCGCCCTGCTCCTCTGGCTTCCCGCAGGCCTCGGCCTCCGACGTAGTGGTGGTGCACGGACGGCGCACTCCCATCGGCCGCGCCAGCCGCGGCGGCTTCAAGGTGAGGCCCCCTCAGGCGGCCGAGGGGAGCAGAAGGCGGTCAGCGTGGGTGGGATCCTGCCCACGGGGGTCCGGTGACCGCAAAGTCCCCAGATGAGAGAATGCGGGAGCTGGTCTCACCGCTGCTGCGCCTCGCCCTGCAGGACACCACCCCCGACGAGCTTCTGTCGGCCGTGTTGACCGCGGTTCTCCAGGACGTGAAGCTAAAGCCTGAGCAGCTAGGAGACATCTCCGTGGGTGAGCTCCCCTGCGGGTCCGGCACCGGTCCTTCCCCGCTCTCCTTCTTCCTGGGTTCCGTCTCCCACCTCACAGACGTGAGTTACCGAAGGGGAGGGCTCTGGACCACAGAGGTCTGAAGAGACTGCTCCTGATGGCCAGTCTCAAACCTAGAACCTTGGGCGCCCCCTCGTGGCACATCTGCCAACTGAGAGGCGCTGGAAAGCAGGAGCGCCTCTAGGTGATGCTCTAAAGCCCAGATGTTCCTGGAGACTCCAGGAGGTGGGAAAACGCGGTTCTCTACGGACACGGACATCCTGTCCCGGGTTACAGGTGCAGATGGGTTCACCCCACCCTGTCCTAACCCCTTCTCTTTCCCTGTAGTAGTGTAGGACACGGTTTTGTCTCAAGGTGCCAGCCTGTTCTTCCTCCCTGCAGCAATGCAGGAGTTGCATGCAGACTCCCACTTCCCTCGCCCGCCCGCAGCCCCGCTTTCCTCAGCTTTCAGGCTTTGCACTGTGTCTCTTACCCTAGTCTCTCCTGTTACCAGGCAAGTAGGCCCTACCCACGCCTGTGATTTTGAAAAGCATGCCTTGGCACGTGATGGCCCTCTAGCACTGTACTACTGGCTGACAGGCTCCCCATTGAGTAGCTGGCTCCCCATTCCCCAGACTCTGAGCCTCCACAGCCTCACGTGAACCTCTCTCCGGAGGCTGTGATTCTTGGAGGGATCTGGAATGTCTCCTTTCTGGGGCTTGTTTTACGTTAGGCCTCGGGCGGGACACCACCTGGCACTGAGTGAGGGCTCTTCTGTCCACAGGCAATGTACTTCAGCCCGGGGCCGGAGCCGTCATGGCACGCATTGCCCAGTTCCTGAGGTAATCTCTCCGGCTCCAGCTGGCTTGTCCACCATGACTGCTGAAGGTCCTGGCACTGGGGATGCATCTGTGTATGGTGGAAGATCAGGTTGAATAAAGATACTGAGGCAACTAGAGTCCACTCACCTGACCTATTCTCATTAACCTTTTCCCTACTTAGAGGGGTGTGTCTCTGGACCCATGGCCAAGTCATCCAGGACTTAGGGACTGGGTCAGAGCTTCTCTGTGGCTTAACTTTTAAACAAAGCCAACATATCGAATACCCTTTAGAGTGTAAATAATCTCATGGCCACACTAAACAGTGTCTGTTTCCATTCTTAGCTGAGCACCTGTGAGGTCCAGGCTCGTCCAGTCATTAGCACCTTGGGGCTGGGGTGGCACCCCACACAGGCACAGGAACCCAGGAGGAGGAGGCCTGATATTCTTTGCTTCCCCTCCGCTTCTATGTGGAGGCTGAGAACTCTTTTCAAACTCAGTCCTTCCACACACTTGCTAGTGACAGATCAGGAACAGACAGACAAACAACAGACAGACAAGCAGAACCTCTGGGAACTGGCAAGGGTTAGACTTAGCCTGAGGTTCGGAGTCTCCTCGTCCCTCTCCAGATTAACTGTGCTCTCATCTCCAACTGACTTCCCCAAATTGACTGTATCGGGCTAACTGCCTCTATGTCTCCTCTGCCCATTCTGTCCCTGTGAAGGGTTCCTGTCTGCCCTCCCTGTCCTGGCTAAAACCTGCCAAAATATCCTCTCACCCTATGTTCTTCTGTTCCTCAAACCCTCAGGCTTCAAATGAGTGACCCCTCTGTCATGTGATCTGTCATGTGATGTGGCCTTCCCACACGTCTTTCTCTGTATTCTGGTTGGGCATCGGGTGAGGCAAAGTATTGTCAGCTCCTCAGCCCCTCTCAGGTGCAACCTCAGGCTTGGAGGCTGTTTAGGAGAAACTTGATGCATTTGGTAGAGAGTGGTAACCAGAAATTAGGGAACCTAGGAGAAATTTCACAGCCTAGGGAGCCGTCCTCCTGGGGGCCCCTTCAGAACCTGGCTTGGAGCAGCAGTTCAGGGATTCTCTGGTTTACCTGCACAGCAGAAGCATCTTAATTCCCCGTGTGTTCATCCTCTGGGGTTTTCAGAATGTCAGTCAAGGGTCTGGGAGGCTCCTAGTGCTTAGCCATGTTGGCCAAAGCCTGTATGCCACCTTGGAAGGTAGCTCCGATAATTTTAATGGCTGAACCCAGGGAGCCCCAGAGCAAGGGGTTGAAGGATGAACAAGAGGAGTGGTGAAACACTCCACAGAGGAGAAAACTGGACACATTGGACTAGCTCTGTGTTTATTAGAAAGGTCGAGGTGGGGATGAATGGTGGCCTACTGTTGGAATGCTACTGCCGTGTCTTAGGCTAGCAGCAGGCTCACTTGTCCTCAGAGGGCCACAGACATGACTAATTTTCATTGCAGAGTCTCCATGGTAAAGGAAGGAGGTTGTCTGTGGCCCACAACAGGCTTCCATGTCAGTGTTGAGAACCATGGGACACATGAGAATGTGCTTGGGGACTCTAGGGAGTAATTGTGGAGACAAATCTGTACAGTAGCTACTCCCGTTCTTATGGATCTGCTACACTGGGGGTTGCCTGTTGTCCTGATCTATATGCACACTGCTGGGGCTCTCGTGGGGCCCAGCATTCTGGTGGGCCCTGATTTCCATGAGAAAGGGTCATGCCCAGGGCGGGCCACACATCCAGGGCTGGCCACACATCCAGGATTGACTGCCATCTCCCCTCTGTTCCAGCGGCATTCCAGAGACTGTACCTTTGTCTACAGTCAACAGACAGTGTTCATCAGGACTGCAGGCGGTGGCCAACATTGCTGGTAAGTTGTGACTGCTGGGTGCCCATGAGTGTACCCTGACCTTGGTCCTTGACCCTCCGGATCCTAGGCAGAAAGAGTGGAGGAGCACCTACTGTCGCACCCCAAGCCTTTCTGGGTGCTCCCGGGTCTTCCGTGAGGCTTTGTTGAGTGTGCCCCGAGAACAGGGAGGGAGTGGGCTTTGCTGCCCCAGGGCAGACCCACCCCGGCCAAGGATGGTTATGAAGTGCTTTTGTTGCAGGTGGCATCAGAAATGGGTCTTATGACATTGGCATGGCCTGCGGGTAAGATTGCCTTCCTGCCGGACCTTATTAACCAATGCAATAATCAAACTAACTTTTCTCTCCTCAGTTCTGAGGAGCCATGATTCCAGGATTCTCCTGTCCACTAAGACAGCTGAATAGGCTGGGCTTCCAGAAATGTGTCTAGGAGTGGCCCAAGTGCTGGGCTGCTCAGGAATGGTCCAGTCTCAGCACAAGCAGGAAGGGGAATTGGTCTCTCAGGTACCCTGGGGAACTGCCAGGGTGGAACATGTAGGCAAACATGTTGGGAAAGCACTACAGTTGAGAGTTCCCCCAGGGCCCTCACTCCTGTGTTCTCTTTGCCTGGAGAGAAAGGAATATCAGTTTTGGTTCTCTAAACCCAGAGACATACAGAGCAGAGCACTGTGGCTCATGCCTGTCCATCTCAGCGAGTGAGACAAGAGGATCTTAGATTGGGAGCCCTCATAAAGTCAGGGTCAGCTGACATTTTTATTTATATATATATAAAATGTGAGTAGACTGTCACTTCTCTTCAGAGACACCCGAAGAGGGCATCTGATCTCATTGCAGATGGTTGTGAACCACCATGTGGTTGCTGGGAATTGAACTCAGGACCTCTGGAAGAGCAGTCAGTGTTCTTAACCACTGAGCCATCTCTCCAGCCCCCCAGGGACAGCTTTTATTGATTGTACAACTTTTCTCCTCAGCCATTCTCTTGCCACCAGTCTGACACTCGGGTACATCTGCATTCTGAGGGACAGACTGCTGGGTATCTGTTCACCGTCACCACCTAGACTGCACCCCAGGGTCTTAGGACCTAGACTTGAGGTTGTCCAAAGCTGGAAAGACAGTTAAGGGGAGGCCTTGGGAGGCTTCCGAGCTAGCAGTCAATTCTATAGAGTAGCTTGTGATAGGAAGCATTGCAGCCCTAAGGTCCGGTCCTGGCTGCCTGCAGCATGTTGCCCTGACCTGCATGCCGTTAGGAAGACAGCCCAAGTCCACAGATGAGGACTGTGGTGGCCAAGGGTCACAGCCAGCCTGGCCATTGCTGTTCATAGTGTCTGTCACAGTGAGGGCAGCAGATGTGGCTGAAGGGAACCGGCTGGGGATCCGTAAGTCCCTCAAGGGAGTCTAGACCCAATCAGCTTGAGGACCCTCGTGCTGGAAACAGAGCAGGTGATCTGTAGGGTGCTCACATCACGACCTGACCATCCCTTAGCTGAGGGCGATCTCTGGGGCCAGACTGCCTAGTTGTGGTCTAGGTTGGACAGCCGAGGGCATTCCCCACCACCCAGAACTGTCCTCATCTTTATAAAGGGACACCTGCTTCAACTCTGTGAAGGATAGGAGAGGGCCAGCCGGCTCCATGGGCTCTGTGCCCTGTGGTGACACTGTGTGAAGGCATCTTATGCTGTAAAAGATGTCAAGCTAGTGCTAGAGGTAGAGAAACCTCTTGACTAAGGTCATCCCCTGTTGTCTTGATGCTTTACCCCGACCCACACACCCTTTCCGAGCCCTGGATGCCGACTCCCTGTCCATCCTCCTTGTCTGTTCCAGTCAGGTCTCTCTTTGATTGACGCTAACTTTGTTCTTGTTTTAAAGGAATTTCTCCTTTCCCCCTTTGACTTTGATATTTCTGAGGGCTTAGCCAAGCTCTGGGCATTTGTCCTGTGCTGAGGGGTGGGTACCAGTGCCTAGGGACTGCCAGTTTCCTGCATCAGCACTGGGAGTGTGTCTGGTAAAGTGCTGGGTCCTCAGCTTGAGGGAGAGAAGGCTCGGATGCCTTGTAACCTCCACTTGCCTCACGGGCCTTCTCAGGCTTCCTAGAGAGCTTGCCTCACTCCCCAAGGGCTCCCTGGATCTTTACTCCCCAGCACTTGCCACACAGCTGGCTGTCCCTGGGGCTACCTACTGGAGCCTAGAGCTCACTCCTCCTCCTCCTCCTCTTCCTCTTCCTCAGGGTGGAGTCCATGTCCCTGTCTGAGAGAGGGAACCCTGGGAATATTTCTTCCCGCCTGCTGGAGAATGAGAAAGCCAGAGACTGCCTGATTCCTATGGGGTGAGTGTTCACAGGAAGCTGTGTGTGCGCGCACTCAGGGTTCTGCCTGTCCTCGACCAGACACCAGGATGTTTTCTCTCTGGTTCTCAGTACTTAGCGTCCTCTTCTTCCTCTGGCTGTCATATGCTTGCTAGGAACTGGATATGAGATTGATGCTCCCCTTGATTTCACTTTCCTGAGGCCTCCCATCCCTGCAAACACACACACACACACACACACACACACACACACACACACCCCACATTCACACCTCTCTGACTCATTCTACATGACTGTGTCTCGGGGGGGCAGTGGGAGCAGCCCCTAAAGCCTTGGGCGGCGTCAGCAGTTGTGGACATGGGGAGCTTGGTTTCTTGTACTTGCAGGGGAGGACTCAGGCCTGTGAGATGCCTTGTGGGAAGTCTGTTCCACCTTTCCAGGGCTTTAGTTCTGCAGCCATGTCTGTGAGCTCTCCAAATTGTATCCAAGGGCAAGGGATTCTGGGAGGCTGTCTGTGTGAGAACTCTAGCCTGACCTGACTTTCTCCACGTCCTGTGTGTTTTCAAGAGTAGCCTGGAAGCCACAGGAGAAACGGGCCAGATAGTGTTCCCAGCATCCTCCTGCCCTGTCTTATGGGCAGAGACGACACACCCGGGGGACAGTTCCTTCTGAGGCCCCCACGTTCAGTCTGCTCTTCCCTCCCTGAGGTGTGAGTCTTTGAGCATCTGTGGACATGAGTGCTCAGTATTTATGATGAGCCAGGAGTCCCTGGGGCATGGGCTGGAAGCCCTGTCTCTGACGTGTACCCCTATAGGTGCAAGCATAGTCCTTCAGCGTGGCCCTGGCCCCTCAGGCCAGCAGACCCACTGCCTCTGCTTTCCTGTGTGTGCCCTAGGATAACCTCGGAGAATGTGGCTGAGCGGTTTGGCATTTCGCGGCAGAAGCAGGATGCCTTTGCGCTGGCCTCCCAGCAGAAGTGAGTGCGGGGGTGTGGGTGGGGGTGGGCTGAGGGTGGGGCTAGAGATGGCCTGAGCTGGGGCTCTCACTGTGACCCTAAGGTGTGGACTAGCCTTGTGGCTCTAGCTGGGAGGTGGAAGTGTTCAGCAGCAGCAGTGTGGGGTGGGTCTTCCCAGTCTGCTTTAACTGTTCTCGGAGGTCCGTCCCTCTAGGGAGTGTCCTCAGCCCCTCCTCTACTCTGCTTCTTGGGACACAAGAAAAAGGACCCCGTTCTGACCAGACATGGAGGTCACGGGTGACCTGTAAGCCTGGAGTGTGCCGTCAGTGGTGCTAAGATATAATCCTCCTAGCATGAGATGAAGACCTGGGTTTGGAATGCTGGCCTGAGGCCACCATTCAAGAAAACCAGAGCCTCGAGCCTGTGGGGAACAGAAGGGCAGGATGGCCACTCAGGTCACGGATTGAGAACAACGGGAGGGATAAAATGAAAGCTAGGTGGCCTCACCTTTTAGAGTTGGCCGGCAGTGTGGGTTCGCTGGCAGCCGCATGCTCCTGCCCACGGGGATGGGCCTGCCTACTTGTTTTGCTCACCCTGACACGCTTTTTGTATCAACAGTGTGTGAACCAGAAAATATGTCCAGGAGGTACACTTCACTTTTAAATTTAAGATGGGGGAGCATGTGAAATTCTATCTTTAGCAGTCAAACATGAGCCTTGAAGAATCTAACATTCCCAAGGGTCCAGCCTCATTGTGGAAGAGACCACGGAGCAGGCTTAGCAGCCAGGGAGTAAGGAGCGGGGAGACGGTAGCATCTGTGAACTCCCTGCTCTTGACTGGGATGAGCAGCTCTAAACTGTGAAAATCAGGAGCTGATGATGAACCCAGGAGAGCTTTGGGCACGCCTTTCCCTCCCCGAGGAAGGTAGTGTCTGAGGAATCTTAGGAGTCACTGAGAGCTCCAACAGGGCCAGGTAGCAAAGAAGAGACTACAAACGGGCCTGACTCTCGCTGTCCATGGTGCTGGCAGGGCAGCAAGCGCCCAGAGCAGAGGATGCTTCCGTGCTGAGATTGTGCCTGTGACAACCACTGTCCTCGATGATAAGGGTGACAAGAAAACCATCACCATGTCTCAGGATGAGGGTGTCCGCCCCAGCACCACCATGGAGGGCCTGGCTAAGCTGAAGCCTGCCTTCAAGGATGGAGGCTCTACCACGGCTGGTGAGCGTGGGTCAGGGCTGATCACGGTAGCGTGTCCCACTCTGAGACCTGGAGCTGACCAGGCCCCCTGGGAAGGTGATGGTGGGGGGGTCTGGCTCTCCTCCTCTAGGCCTAATGCCTCCTCATCCTACCCTTCCTCCACTAGGAAACTCCAGTCAGGTGAGTGATGGAGCAGCTGCCGTCCTGCTGGCCCGGAGGTCCAAGGCTGAAGAATTGGGCCTCCCCATCCTTGGGGTCCTGAGGTCCTATGCAGTGGTCGGGGTTCCTCCTGACATCATGGGCATCGGACCTGCCTATGCCATTCCTGTGGCCTTGCAGAAAGCAGGTAAGGTGGCTCCTTCTCACCCTGGCTTGGATCCTTCATAACTTGTATCTGGGACTGGGGAGTGCTGGGTTTGACCTTGCGGGTGCTCTGCAATGAAGGTGAGTCAGGCTAGCACCCCACATCCAAGACCTCTCTAACCGACTACAGGGAACCCACTCACCTGGCTACACAGTAGACCACTAGAGCTGTACTTGGGACTGAGCCCAAGGAGATTTAGAGTCCTGCCCATAACTGTCCGCTCTGATCCAAATCTTGTCTACAGGGCTGACTGTGAATGACATAGACGTCTTTGAGATCAATGAGGCCTTTGCAAGTCAGGTGAGCCTGGGTGTTATGGTGGGCTTGATTGGGCCAGCAGTTCAGAGCAGATGGGGACTTCAGCTCCTGCTCTGGCTCCTTCCAGGCCCTCTACTGTGTGGAGAAGCTAGGGATTCCTGCAGAGAAGGTGAACCCCCTGGGGGGCGCGATAGCCCTGGGCCACCCCCTGGGCTGCACGGGAGCGAGGCAGGTTGTTACACTACTCAATGAGCTGAAACGCCGAGGCAGACGGTAAGGCTGCACCCTGTGGGCTGTTGTGGGGGTTATTTGAGCTGGGGTGTGTGATAGCTGGGGTTTGGGGAGGTGAGCACACACACAGGTGTTCTCAACTGGGAATGGAGGGGTGACACCTGTCTTCCAGAAGCCATGCTTCAAAAGCAGCATAACCAGGTGTCTGTCACCTGGTTGTGTGTCTGTCAGGGACTCAGTTCCCACAGGTCTGCTCTCCTGGCTTTGACTCTGCCCATGAGCCTTTGTTGCTGCAGCTCTGCCTGGTGGGAGCATGGGTCGGGGTCTGGCTGTGCGAGCCCACACTGGTTCTTTTCCTCAGGGCTTACGGCGTGGTGTCCATGTGCATCGGGACTGGGATGGGAGCTGCTGCTGTCTTTGAATACCCTGGGAACTGAGGCCTGGCTGCAGACACTACCCAGAGAGTCCTACAGTGGTGTCCGGAGAGGGACGCTACAGAAGCCATCTGCGTGGGACACTCGGCAGAGGAGGGGTGTGTCACAGCACTTTAATTTAGAAAATGTAATTGCAATATGTGTACAAGTGGGCATTGGGGCATCTAATCCGGTCCTCTCAGTTGAACCAAAGACAGCTCACATCATGCTTGACCACAGGACGATGTATATTTCTGTGGCCTCATGAGTGGCGGGTATGATGGGCGTAATAAACGTGTGTTATCTGATCTTGGTTGCAGTCATTTCACCCAGGGTCCAGCTCTTGCTTTCTTGGACTCTGTGGACCGTCTTTGTAGTGACGTCATAGCTAATCTGCTAGTAGCGGCCTGTGCTTGTTAGCCCTGATTCCTGTCATGCAGGGCCTGGCTCACACCACACCCTGGAAGGAGATCCCTCATCCTAGGAGGGCCTCCAGCCCCGTAACCTGTGTCCCTGTTCAGCAGCCCTGCCCCCTCCACCCTGAGCCAGATTGATGTCCTCAGCTGGATCTGGGCCTTGAGGACAACAGAGCCTCAGAACTCGTAGGGTTTCACGTATCTCTCGTCGTAAGAGCCTCGGCCACGTAGCCTCAGGAGACAGGATTTCTCGCTCAGCATGCCTTCCACCACCAGAGTGGACTCATACAGGATGCTGCTCCTGAGGGAGGGCGAGTGAACATGGGCCTTCCCAGCGGGTGCGCAGGCCCCATGGGAGGTGCCCCGAGGCAGGAGGCAGCTCTTACCTAGGGTTGAAGAACACCTGAATCGGGGTGGAGGTGGGGGGTGCATTGGTGGCTCGGGCCTCCAGCAGTCCGCTGCCTGGGAAGACCCCGAATGCACGATCCTCCCTGGCTGGTTCCTCCTGTCCTACACCATGAAGAAAGATCAGATGAGCCTCTCAGATGCACCTCTGGCACCGCCAGCAACCCAGGGCAGGGCCACCAGGAACTGGAGGACAGGTGGACTCCAGAAGTGTCAGGTGCCACCAGCCCTAGAGAGCCAGTCTACCTGGACAGGACTCAACGGCCCCTCCTTGGGGTCTTGCTTAGTCCCATCAAGGAAGAGTAGCGTATGGGAGGGCCTGGCGTACCCATCAGCACCGTCCAGTAGCTCAGGCAGCCGCTGAGGTTCATCAGGTAGACCTCCCGAGTGTGCTGCTGGTTCACAAAACAGGTCCCGAAATCCACCCGGCTGGTGGAGAGCTGCAGGGCTGGCAGCATCACAAAGGCTCGCAGGGGCACCTCCTGGGAGCCCAAGACAGTGACTCAGGGAAGGGTGAGGCCACCTGGCCCACCGGGGTGGTGTTCTGAACTGGGTCCTGGGACATGGGACCCCACCTCCCCCGAGTATGGATACTTCTGAACAGAGCTGGGGCAGCAGGGGGTTGGCACTGCCACCAAAGCTAGAGGGGCAGGTGGATTCCTGCATGGCCAGGACACCCTCAGCGTCTCTGCCAGCCTCTCTCCCGTGGAGCTGTGTGCTTGGCTCCCAGTCTCAATAGGTCAGTCAGCCATCTGACCTCCTTACTTGTCTCCTTCCTTCTAGGGGGTCCAAGGCACACACCCCCAACTCATTAGACCCTGAGCCAAGCGGCCAGAGGCCCATCAGGAGACCACGAGTCACTCGGGTACTGCCATGGGCAACTTCTCTTTGGCCCCGGCTGCCGCCCAGGTTTCCAGCTCCTGCTCTCCCTGGCATCCCTCAGGTCCTCACCTTGCATCCCCAGCTAGACACTCTGACTCCCTCAGCCCCACACTGACCCGGTGTGACCTGGTCAGCGCCGCTCAGTCTGACACCCAAAGCCCTACAGGAGCCGAGCAGTGTCCCTCACCTCTTCCTTGGGTGCTCGCCGTGCCAACCAATGAGGCCACACCCTAGGTCTCCCCATTTTCACTTGGTTAAACAGGAAGCAGGCTTCACCTGTCACCTCTTCTGGGGAGCACCCTGGGTTTCCCCCTCCAGTCCCTTACCCTCAGAGCAGGGTGCCATCTTCCTCCCCAGGTGTCGGGGAGTGAGAGAGGCAGGGGCAGCCTAGAACATGCCTGAACAGTCTGGTTGGTGAAGCCCAGAAGCAGATTCTGTGTGAAAACCATCTTTCTCTCCCCGTTCTCACTCTCCTGAATTTCCACTCCAGGCAACATCTGGTCGGCTGGGAGCTTCTGGTAGGACAGCAGTTCCAGGGATAGTGAGAAGGACACGTCCACCTGCACACATGTGGATGCATGGTCACTCTGTTGCTCAAGCAGGTGTCTCTCTGGTCTCTCCTACAGCCCCTGCTGTCCAACCAGGACCTAGCTGTTCAGTTCCTAGCTTTTGGGACCTGCGTGGAGTCCAGAGTGGCTCAACAGCCCAGCTCACAGCTCAGCAGTGCCCCCTGGTGGAGCATCTGTCCCCATTGCCTGCACACACCTGCTGTGTGCCTAGTACCTGGTCAGCAGAGGTCAGCCTTCCTTATCCCCAGGCAGCTACCAGAGGGGACAGAGTAAGGAAACTGCCTTTTTCACTGAGGACGCCCTGGGCTGAGGTTGTGTGTACGTGCCAATGAAAAACTGGTTTAACCCCGAGGACATGAGGGCCCATTAAGTCTGAAATAGGCCATCCAAGGCAGCTTTTCGAGGTGCCTCTGGGTGCTGTGGGGAGCTGGGCTGTGGAAACAGGACCTGGGCTGCAAACAGTACAGAGGAGACTTAAATAAAGTGGGGCTTGGCCTCCAGGCCCTGAAGACAGCTCCTGGTAGCGCATCAGAGTCAGCGGAGGCATTTGCTACATGACGTTCCCCACGGCAAGGAGGCAGGCCTGGGAGCATGTGCCTGTTGCAAGTACGCTGAGGGCTGGTGTTCCCAGGCTTGGAGACCATTGTCTAGGGCCAGGAGGAGGTGCAGAGGCAGCACCGACAGTCAGAGGTCACCCTTGGGGCTTGGTGGGTCGTCAGGAGTTCAGAGCTCTGGGCAGTGTGTCAATGGAAGGATGGACATGCTATAATAAAATGTCACTGTATCGGGAAGGTGCCACACGGAACAGGACATGGTGGCAGTGAATTCAGTTTTACAGGGCATGTTTAGGTCTAGAACTAAAAATGTTCGGGTCAGGAGCCAGATGCCCATGTACCGTCTGCCTGTGACCACAGAAGGGGGTGCAAGGCTACTATGTGATGTTACTTTTCTTGGGGCATCTGGGGAGCCTCCTGGGAGGCTCTAGTGTAAGGACTCCCTTCCCCTTAGCTCTCTTAGTGGGGAGCCCAGGCAGAGTGGTCAAGAGAGCTCCCTGCCGTCTTGTGCAGCTCCGGCTCTGGCTCCCTGACCTCCACAAGCAAGGCCTGGGAAGTCCCGCCAGGCGACACATGCAGGCCCTCACTGCACACAGGGAAAGGCATATCTGCAAGGGCATGGCTACTCAGTGACCCTGGAGAAGGTGGACCAGATGAGCCAAGATATGCAGAGTAAGGCAGGCACTCAGGGGTGAGGGGCTGCAAGGAACGGAGGAAGAGGGCTTTGCAAGGCGGAGGAGGGCGTGGAGAAGGAAAGGTCTGCAGCTTTGCTGTCCGCCCTGACCCCCGGGAGCCACTGTTCAAACGGTTGTGCACATGCCCTATTTCTGCAAAGCCTGGGTCCCATCCCTGTTTCGTGTACCTCAAACCAGAAGGAGGCAGAAGCTCATAGTTACTGTCAAGGCCCTGGCATCCCCAGGACAACACCACTTTTAAAACTCCAGTCTCCTATGTACCCTGTGCTCTGAGGGACTTACACTCATGGCAATCCAACTGTGGGTGGCCTCAAGCCATGCAGATAGCTTTGAGCCAAAGGGCACATGAGAAGGGAGGGGACATAGTGTGAGGCTGAGGTGCTTGGTAGTGTGCACTGACCTCCATCAGGCTGACAGTGGTGGGGACATGGGGACACACTGGGGAGTCTGAATGTGTTTATGGGACTCGTGTGGCTATTTGCAGATGTTATATAATCTGTGTATAACCTGTGCAGAGGGACTTTGTATGCTGAAAGGGACGTATCGGAGGGCACGCACCTATGACTGTCCATTTGTACCTCGTGCCCAGATGTGAGCAGGATGTGCCTGTGTGTTGCCTGTAGGGTTGGGGAGGAGGGAGACACTCCACCCCTGCACTGACCAGCAAGTTCTTCTGTGGGAGGATCATCAGCTGCTGGCCTGCGGAGGCTGTCTCCTCGTCACACTGATGAGGGGCTCTGTTGTCCCAGATAGCCCCACCTTGAGAAACGGAGAAGGGCCTGGAGACCCGGGCCCGGAAGTGGTACAGGATTTCCGTGGTGTTGGTCAGTTTCAGATGGCGGATGGTAAGCCAGTCACTCAGCACCTGGAGGCCATAGAGGTGGCGGGGCTGAGGGTGTGTGTGGCTGGCATGGCTTATCACATGACATCTCTCTTCCTACTCCTGAGGCCCATGACTCTGGGAAAAGGACTCAGGACTTGAAAGGCCTGTACCCTGGAAGGACCCACAGGCACATGGGAGGTCCCTGTCCTTTGATTGGTTCAGGCTGACAACATACTTACCCCACTGCAGGGATTTTGGGGAATGAGGTCGCTGGCCTGGCACCAGAATTCCAAGTAGCCACTGCTGTCCAGTTCGGCGTGCAGCCTGCCCAGTGACAGACACTGCTCAGGCCACCAGGATCTGGGCCCAACAGCGTCCTCTTCCTGTGCCTGCTGTCTCTGCCTCCCTTCTGTTTCTGTCCTTTGGCTCTAAGAACTGCACCAGGGAAATAAGTTTCTTCTCTCAAAGAGGACAGGGGCAGGGGAGGGAGATCCAGTGGCCTTACTGTGCATGTCTCACATGGGCATTCAGATCCAGTCTCAGGGGATCCACGGCAAAGTCCTGAAGGCGTCGCATTCGACCTGGAATCTGTCTGTCTGTCTGCAGAGGCCAGTCCATCAGAGATCACTGCTGATCCCTGGGCCGAGTGGGCAATGGGGCTCCCAGGGGAGAGTGGGTGGCCATGGTCCCCTCGGCCCGAGTGGGAAGGCTCACCTCCTTATCCAAGCTCATGAAGCCCAGGGCATAGCCGGCATACCCCACCTTGTGCATAACACCAGGGCCGAGCACGTGGGCGTGAAGGAGATGTAGATGGTCCTATGGTCTCCAGCAGGGATGACCTGGCAGGAATACAGTGGCCTCGCGTTCCCTGGCAGGCCAGGGCAGTTCTACGAGAGCGCTCCTAGCCCCCACACTCACCACCTGCTTGGGGCTGATGCTGGTATATGTGGTCGCAGGGCACCGCCTCGTGCCCCTGCAGGATGACAGAGATGATCTGCTCTTCGGCCCTGGTGCCACCACTGCGGCTGCCCTGTTGCCAACGAGACCCCGTGGCTCACGTGGGCCCAGGGGACCTGGGCTACACCTCACCATGCCCTGTACTCTCGCTCACCAGTGAGGGGACAGTGTAGCTGGACACTGGCACATTGGAGGGACATGGGGACCCTGGTAAGCTGGCCTCCGAGGCTCAGGGTACACGATCTCATTCCCATCTTGATCCCGCAGTGGGAAGGGGGGCCCATAAAACACGAGCAGCTCAGCATCTGGTCCTCCTTTTCTTCTGGATATAGGTCTCCCAGTCTAGGCGGATATCTGGGGCAGCCATGGAGGAGAAAGGAGGGTGGGGTGGGTGGGCTCCTTCCGACCTCAACCCTTATTCTCCCACACTCACGGTGGCAGGGAGGGGTCCTCGATATTTTTATGGTGCCACCATTTTAGAAAGAAGCTCATGGGGTGGAAGATGGCTCAGTTGACCAAGTGTTTGCTGTGAGTGCTGGTTGGTTTTGTCAACCTGTCCCAGACTAGAGTTGCTTGGGGTGATGGGACCTCAGCTGAGAAGTTACCTCCATCAGTCTGGCCTATGGGCATGTCTATGGGACATTTTCTTAATTAATGTGTGAGGTGGGAGGGCCCAGCCCAGTACAGGCAAGGTCATCTCTGGGCAGGCAGTCCTGGGTTGTGTAAGACCGCAAGCTGAGTAAGCTAAGAGGAGCAAGCTGGCAGGCAGCACTCCCCCATGTCTCTGCTTCAGTTCCTGCCTTCCCTTGATGATGGACTGTAAGCCAAATAAACCCTTCCCTCCCCAAGTTGATTCTCCTTTTCATGTGTTTTGTCACAGCCACAGAAAGCAAACTAGGACCCTGTGTACACTCGAGGACTCGAGTTTGATCTACGAAGTCAGGTGTGGGTCCTGGCACTGGGACATGCCTCACGATACACCCAAAGCCCTGGACCTTGTCTCCTATCTTTTTTTTTTTTTTTTTGGTTTTTCAGACAGGGTTTCTCTGTGTATTCTGGGCTGTCCTAGAACTCACTCTGTAGACCAGGCTGGCCTCGAACTCAGAAATCCACCTGCCTCTGCCTCCCAAGTGCTGGGATTAAAGGCGTGCGTCACCACCGCCCGGCTTTTTTTTCTTTTTTTCTTTTTTTCTTTTTCCTTGTCTCCTATCTATCGCCTGGTGTCTGCTTCCTAGTAGGGTCACCAGGGACCTCCAAATCCTGAGTCTGGAGGATTAGGACAGCGTGGGAAGAGCTTGAGTGGAGAGGAAACCACAAGGGAGAATGGAAGCCAGAGAGAATGCCCAGAGGACAGCAGGGCTCACGACACAGGTCTGTGGTCCCAGCTACTTGGGAAGAAGAGGCAGGAGGATCCCAAGTTCAAGTCTGTCCTGAGTGAGTTCAAGGGCAGCATTGGCAACTTAGTGAGACCATGTCACTAGATGGAGAGAGAGGGAGAATGTCAGGGGACGGTCATGGGCCGACCGCTGGTCGAGCATGGGTGACGCCCTCAGCTGACTCCTTACAACCACAAACCAACCACAAAACCCCACAGACGAGGTCGTCTTGGGATTTTCAAAAGCTTAGCGTCCTGTTGTTTACCAAAACCACACATAACAGGAAAGGACAGACTCCTGAAAATTGACCTCTGCCCTCCACACTCCTCTGTCACCCTTCTTGATTTTAAAACTTAAAAACAAGTAAACAGTCTTTTTCCCTTCTGGTCCCAGGTGCTGCGGGAGCCACCGGTTACTGTGCAGACATGGCCAAGTCCAAGAACATACCACACACAACCAGACCCGCAAATGGCACAGAAATGGCATAAAGAAACCCCGGCACAAAGATACGAATCTCTTAAGGGGGTTGACCCCAAGCTCCTGAGGAACATGCGCTTTGCCAAGAAGCACAACAAGAAAGGCCTGAAAAAGATGCAGGCCAACAATGCAAAGACAGTGACTGCACGTGCAGAGGCCATCAAGGCCCTTGTGAAGTCTCAGGCCATCAGGCCCAAGATGCCAAAGGGCCCCAGCTGCAAACTCAGCCGCCTGGCTTTCATCGCTCACCCCAAGCTTGGGAAGTGGATTCGAAGCTACAAGGCCAAAGGTCGTTGGCTCTGCCAACCAAAGCCCAAGGTTCAAACCAAGGCAGAGGCCACAGCTCCTGCTAAGACCCAGGCTTCAGCCCCAGCCCAAAGGTGCCCAGGTCCCTGTGAAGGCCCCATAGAAAAGGCTCCTACAGACATGAAGACAGAGAGACTGCTGGGACCCACCCACCCACACACTATTCGCTGATGACCAGTGTCCTATGCTGTTTTTACAAATAAACTTAGGCAAGATCTGTTAAAAAAAAAAAAAAGCAAATAAACAAACAAAAATATCACATCAAAGTGTTGGCGAGTCTATGACACTAAGAGATAACCCCAGGAAGCAGTGCTCATACTAGGCAAGGGGGGTCCTAAAAGTGACGGCCTTAAGGGGCCAGCGAGGACCAGCCTAGGTGGTGACGAGAAGATGCTCACAAGTGCACCTAATAAAGCAGCTGAAAATACAACACGCGACTGTGTGAGCTCCTGATTTCAAGACACGGTGACTGTGAAGACAGAGATACAGCTCCAGAAACATTCGGATGCCCCGAGGAGCAGATCCCAGAGCCCTGCTTGTCGTCTCTGACTGTGCCTTCCTCAGAATGGCCCAGGTTGTTTACACCTCTGGCTTCTGAGGAAACTCCTCCGAACTCTCCCTTAAATCATCAAATACCACCCTTCACCTCTCTGGCTTTACCCAGATGCAACACAAGTGTCCTTCACAATGAAGTCCAGAGGCTCCTCAGAGGCCCCCAGCACCTGGTCATGCTACCCTCAAAATGGAACCCCTTGGGTATGAGACTCTTTGTCCTGTTCTCTCAGTATCCCCAGCCCCTGACATAGCAGCTGATGTGTGCATAGCTCAGATACTGTTGGCTGAAGGAATGAGAAGAGGGGACCTTGGAAGTGTCTGTCCCTGGGGACAGTGTGACCCTGGTGACGGAGTTAAGCAAGGATGAGTCCCATTCTTTAGGAGGGAGTCACCTCTCTTTCAACCCTGGCCTGGCATAGGTGTCACCTTTCTATTCTGGTCTGTCTCAAGAGCCACAGGCCACTTGGACTCCTTGGGTCCTATTCATGGCTGTCAGCTCTCTCAAGGCATATTCTCTCCCTGTCGGACACACCCCTCTCGGCCATCATGTGAGCAAACTCACCACAGTGACTGGAATTATATAGACGGAGAGTTCTGGTGACTGTGTCTCCTCCAGAGATCTGGGTCCCAAACCTGGAGGCAAAGAGCAGCCTTAGCTAGCATACTCCTTACAGACTCTGTCACCTTGGGAGCAGGGATGCTGGGTGGGACTCAGGTCAGAGAGCATCAGCTATCTGTCCTTGTCCCAGTAACACCAAGACCCAGGGCTGTAGAGAGTCAGATGAAAGGTCACGTCACCCTCTGCTCTGCCATTCTGCCCGGCTGGGGTCATCAGATAAATCCTAGTTTATCTGTGTCAGCCCTGGGGTCTGGTGCTGCCTTGGCTAGCTCTCTGACCACCCACCTGCCCCAAAGCTCAGAGACACAAAGATGTCAGCCATGCCCCCTGAGGCTACTTTTCTCCAAGATAGGCAGCTGGAAAACCAGGAGCTGGCACAAGCAGCCCAGATTGGCAGCCAGAGGGCTCTGGTGTGTGCGTGTGTGTGTGTGTGTGTGTGTGTGTGTGTGTGTGTGTGTGGTCAGCGGGGATCAGAGACCTGGTGATAGGTTGCTTCTGGAATGGGGCCACACTGTAGCACGTATTCCTCAGGGAGCTGATAGGACAGCCCACCACGGCCATGTACACCGGGATGACAGTTACTGGCAGGTTTCCCACCTGCAAACACACCAGCTCCTGGTGAGTGAGAGCCACTGCATTTCTGTCAGGCAAAGCTTCTACTTGCCCAACTAGCCCAGGTCCCCAGGACTCAGTTCCTGCTGACTAGCCTCTCTCACTGCCCAGTTCCCAGGCTAGGCACCCCTAGCCTGGGCTACTTCACCACTAGCTCCTGACTGCCCTTCCTTTCCCTTACATCCCTGCTACCTCTACTGATCTAGCCTCTGGGCCTCTGCCCTCTTATGGTCTCTTTGTTCAAATTACTGTATCTTTTAGTTTGTTAAAGACTGTGTCTGTGTGACTAGACTGGCTACCAAATGATGAATTGCAGAGATCTGGGTCAGGGTGGGGGGCTGGGTAGCTGCTACTGCCTCATTTCTCCATACTGTTCTTTCTAGCCTGCCCTGTACAACACGGTGATCCAGAAGGCTCTGCTACACAGGGAGACTCTCCCATCGGAAGCATCTTAGCCTTGACCACAGAAGCGATGGCAGATGTGAGCGGGCAGCACCTGGCAGCAGCTGTGCCTGGAGAGGTCGAGGCCCACAGCTGGCCGAGAGAAGACTAGGAACGGCGTGCCCACACCCATATCCTCACCATGCAGAGGAGCTCATCCCAGTACTCGCCCCACATGTTGGCACAGGCTGTGATGTCGATACTCAGCTGCTGGTAGGCTCCCAGCATGCCTGGGAGGTGTGGGGAAAGAAAGC
This sequence comes from Mastomys natalensis, assembly GCA_021653895.1. Lineage (NCBI taxonomy): Eukaryota > Metazoa > Chordata > Mammalia > Rodentia > Muridae > Mastomys > Mastomys natalensis. The sequence continues at coordinate 1,540,211 of JAJTUV010000008.1, read as the reverse complement.
AGCTCCCTTCCTGTGAGATAACATGCTCTCCACAAAGTCTGGGGAGGACAGAATGTGGCGGGTCAGAGCCCTGGACTGCGAGTGAGTAAATCCCCAGGTGTTAGTAAAGTTTGGCCCTGGTAGAGAGCCACTGCATAACCTCTCCTCAGGCAGGCAGCCGGCTCAGGCTGGCCCTGCTTGCCCATGCTCTTGTACTTCCTCTGAAGTCAAGCTGCCGCCAGCCCAAACCAAATCCATGTCCTATACACGACTCAGGCCCTGGCAGGGGAAAGCTTTGCCATCTTTGGGATTTTGCTGAGGGACACACTGAGAGGGAGTGTCTGGTGCCCCCCCTTCCCTCCTTGGGAGGCGCTGGCCCACATCCTCGGAAGGCGATGTCAAACCTGACTCTGCCCATGGCTTGGGCCCGATGCTTGCCATGTTGGTGCCTCTTACCCAGCCTTTCCTTCTTGGCCAGGTGCTCCTGGATGCGCGCCGTCTTTAGCAGGGCAGGAGGTACATCAGGGCTTCACACAGAGAGAGGAGAGTATCAAAGTGGCCAGTCCCCCCCTCACCCTGAGCCATAGCTTTCGGCAGCCTTCCAAGACACATGATGGCCCAGTGAGGATACCCCACCGTATGCACCCTGGGAAATGCCCCAGGGAGAGATTGAGGCTCACACACTGATCTTTTTGTCCAGGCTGTCCTGGGAGCTCCCAAAGTACTCAAATATGAGGTTGAAAGGGGTCTGGATCGGGGAGCAGTTTGTCAGGATGATTTGACGGATCACAGGGTCCTCAGTGGCACCTTCGAGCCGAAGTGCAAGCGCAGCTCCTCCGGGGCACTGCTGGCAGAGGTGCTGTCCCATGCCATGGGCACTATGTTACCACCCACGCTTGTTCCCGTTCAGAGAGCCACACAGGGTAGGGTGGGGGAGTAGTACTGAAACCCAACTTAATTCCTGACTCCCTCCTCACGGAGCACTAGACCCAATGGCCCCAGCTTCTCGCCAACCCACAGTGTCAGAGGCATACTCAAACTGTACAAAGCGTCCCAGTGAAGTGAGAAAGGCAGACTTCCAAGTTGCTTGGCCCCATGTGGGAAAACCTGCAGAGGACCCCTGTCATCTCCTGCCTCAGAGTGTGTATAGACACACCAAACAGGGTGGGGCGGAAGGGTTTCTGTAGAGATAGTGAGGCCTGTGACAACTTGGGAGCCTTCTGTATGCTATGGGAGTTCACTCAGGAAGAGTCAGGGCTGGTACCATTGTGCAGTGCTGGCCCTCCATGTGCCCCTACCCTGGACTCACCTTCCATCAGATTCCACTACGGAGATGGAGATGGTCACCTGCAGTCCCAGGGGCTTCCCACAGATGCCCAGGGCCAGCGGCTTCTCCATGCCAGACACGTGACAAGGGAGAACCAAATCAGTCAGCTTTTCCTGCAGGAAGTTGATCCACAGGTCAGCTTCAGGGCTGAGGCCTCAAAAGATGAGCCATGAGTAACTCAACAGGAAGGCCTTGCCTTCTCCCTAAGAGTGGGCCTTCAGAGCCTTCAGTGAGCCATTCTGCCAGTCCAGACAAGCCCTTAGAGGCTGACACATATATCATGGACATATATATATATATATATATATATATATATATATATATGCCCTATATATCTGTATATATCCACAGGAAGGTAGAATGGTTAGTCTTTGTTGTCACCTTGAAGGGGTTTAAAATCACCATGGAAACAGTTTTAGCATGCCTGTGAAGGAGACAGGGTTAGCCGAGGTGGGAAGATCCATCTGAAATGTGGGCATACCGTACCATGGGAGAAAGTCCTAGAGTAACCATAAAGAACTGAGCTGAGCACCAGCATTCATCCCTCTGCATCCTGTTTGCAGACGTGACGTGACTGGGCTCCCCACCGTGATGTCCTGCATCCTCAAACTATGCACAATGTAAATAGACTTCTCCTTCCTTAAGTTGCTTTTGTAACAATGGCTAGAGAAGTAACTAAAGCAGGAGGGTCTTCAGAGTGGCTTCCAGAGGAGAGAAGAGAGCAGTCTGTGCTCTCTGATGGGCAGCAGGAAGGTGTTCCGCGCTAGGCCTAGGCCTATGTGTCTGGCACCCTGGCACCCAGGCTCAGCTGTGTATGAAAGCCCGTTGGCCTCACGTCTGCCATCGGGGAGCGAGGAGTTGGGCTTTTAAGTCTCTGAAAATTGGCTTCTGACCCTGACATGTGGTGTTATGTGTGCATGCACACACTCTTGCATGCACAACCACAACAAACAAACAAACAATATGAGAAAAAGAAAAAGAAAGAGAAAAGAAACCATTTTGAAGGAGTTGAGGATGCTACTCTTCCCAGAAGATATGAAAAGAGATGGCCAACAGCACCCAAGCACTGAACACGTCCCACTGCGATGGCATCCCTCTGGGATACTCCAGGGACATCTGAGCCTCTCCTTTAAAGATGCTAGCCACCTGTTGGCCTCCCTCTGTAGCACCCAGAACAGTGCCTTCCTTGAACAATGGCTTTACTCTGGGGAAAGCTGGACAACTGGGTTATCTGAGGTCACAGAGAGTTGCCTAGAGAAAGGCAAGGAAGGAAGTGACAATGTGGTTGCTTGGGGCACATCTGAGCCTCCACTGGGCTCTCTACCCTGTGGCCTCAGACAGTGGGTCCAGAGTGAAAGGAAGTACATTAAATGGCCTGCCCACAACTCGTGAGGAGCAGGAGCAGGGTGTGTGATCAGCCTCCCAGGAAGCACAGGTACCAACAGTTAGACTGGGTGCCTTCCAGCCATTAGATACTCCCAGGCTGTCTTACTCACCTTTGTGTGGGCTGTCAACTCCAAGTTGAGCTGGAGCTCTTCACTGGGACCCAGTAGGCCACATCTGGGAGAGACTGTCATTTTGCACAAGTCTGCTTGAGCCCCCAGGAGCTGGAAGACACAGGACAGGTTTATTGTCTTGTGAGGCTACCAGATAGAGTAGGGTCTACACAGACTGCTAACCCAGCAAGCTGGACAGGGCTGGGTGCGTCAAGAAGAAGAAGAAGAACAACAACAACAACAAACATCACACAGAGCCTTCTCTCCTCCCCAAGCCTGGGTAGACTTACTGTCCACCATGGATTTTCCTGGACAAACTGGGCAACCCACTGTGCTGGGCAGCAGAAGGCAAGCCACCTTTGAGGTTTCTCTCATGGTGCTCAGAGCAAGTTCCAGTGTCAACCATGGGGACATTGCTATGAGCAGGCTCCCAACAGCTGTGTGGACAAGCTGGAGGTCCCAGCTACGCTCACCAGGGAACTAGAATTTCTTAAAGATGGGGCCATGAAAGGTCAGGCAAGATGAATTGCCCCTTAAGAACCCGCTTTGCTGTGGATGGTGAGTAGAGCAACAGGCTTTCGGAGGGAAGGAGGCTGAACATCTATTCTGGAGGGTGGCCATTCAAGGGCAGGGCCACACACATCTCTGGCTGCTGCTCCTTAAGGCTTAGTCACCTTGCCCCAGTGGAACCGGGTGGGCAGGAGTGTGCCGTTGACGAGCATGGTCCTTGACTTTGTGGGCACACCCAGGTAGAGGTTGCAGAATTCAATGTGGCTGCTCTGCAGGTACACGTGAGGCTGCTGCACCTCAGCATACACTGGAAGGTAGCTGAAACACAGGAAAGCATGTGGCGCGTGGATCAGGAAGGGAAAAAAAGCAAAACCCTCCCAATTTATAAAACGGCGCGAGGCTTTCTTTGCAGAAAGCCCTGGGGAATCTATTAATATAATAGGAAACAAAAGAAACAAAGAAAAGCCAAAGCAAACCAAACCACCACAACCAACAACAAAACAGGGTTTGTGTGCACATTTTACAATCCCAGAGGCAGAGACAGATGGATCCCTGTGAGCTCCCAGACAGGCAGTACATGGGGAGTTTCAGGCCAGCTGGGGCTGCATAGTGAGACCCTGACTCCAGAAAACCGAAAGCAAAAACAAATGAACAAACAAACAGAACTCCTAAAACCAAGTTTGTCATAACTGCAGCAAAAATACAAGATTGTCAGTCAAAACATAACCATATTCTTATACTTTAAAATAAGCATGTAGAAACAAAATATTTAAATTTTAAATCACTCAAAGTTGAAACATGAGAAATTTTAGGATACTCTGGGCTTATTTCAGAATAGTTACTCACTTCTTCCTGTTCCTAATCAAAGAAAAAATTCTTCTGTCGTTATCACAAGAGTCTAGTCCTAGTTAGCTTTAAGTGTCAATTGGGTATGGCCTAGTCACCTGGGAAGGGAGTCTCAGTTGAGGGACTGTCCAGATCAGATTGGCCCTGTGGGCACTGTCTGGGGGGGTGGGGGATTGTCTGAACTGTAACTGAAGCAGGAGGGCTGTGCCCACTGTGGGCGGCACCATTCCCTAAGCAGGTGGCCCTGAGCTGTATAAAAAAGTTAGCTGAGCATAAGCCCGAGGGAGCCAGTCAAGTTCCTCCATGGTTCCTGCTGCTAGTTTCTGCCAGACTTCCCTCAGTGGTGCACTATGACCTGGAAGTGTAAGCAAAATAAATCCTTTCTCTAAGTTGCTTTTGGTCAGAGTGTTTTTTCATAACAGAATGTGAACTCCAAGAGCTCCCAAAAGTCTTGAGTCTTAATTCCAATCAACATTCAGCCTCCAGAATTTGTTGAAGCTATTGAATATTCCTTCCATGACTGGCTCCAACTGCTTCTGCTTCGGGGAAACTGACCTGTTTTCTGTCTTTGACTGTTTCCCTGGGATTTGGGTGGTACTCTCTGCCTCATCCTCCATTCACTGATGGACATAAAGAGGTTTGCTTTTGTTTGCTCTTCTTTTTCCCCTTGTCGTGAGGCAGGAGCTTGATGGACAAGTGCTCTGTGTGTCATGGCTGGAGGCATTTTGTAGTAAGATTAACATTTGTGATGAGCTGATGCAGTAAGCAAAGGAGATTATCCTGGAGGGTCCAGATGGGCCTGTCACTAATCTGAGAGGCCTTAAAACCAAGAACCTGGGATTGCCTGGCCAGATATATACAGGTAAGAAATAATAAAAACACATACAGACACACACCACATAGTTTGTGTATTATATTACATAATATATACTATATAGTACATGTACACTATATAGTATGTATAATATAATACATAGTCTTGCTAAGTATCTTGGGCAGTGCTTAAATTCATGAAATTCCTGTTTCGACTACTTGAGTGCTGGTATTACACTGTGCTGTGTGCACTATGTCTTCATAAAGCATAGTTGTGTATGTGTATGTGTGTGTGCGTGTGTGTGTGCGCGCGCGTGTGTGTAGACCAGAGATGAATGTCAATGTTGGATGTCGTCCTGAGATGCCATCTACCTTATTTTTTGAGACAGAGTCCCGCTCAGTTGGTGAGCCGGTGAGACCTGGGGCTCTGCCCGCCTTTGCCTCCCCAGCACTGAGGCTACACACAGACACACACACAGACACACACACACACACACACACACACACACACGCAGATATGGTCGGCTTCTTACGTCGATGCTGGATCCAGATCCCAGTGTGCACGCTTTCACAGCAGGATCTTCATTAACTTAGCATCTCCCCAACCCCCAACATTTCCTTTTAATAAATATGTTGTTGTTCTATTTCTCTGGTGGGGTCTGGACTAAAATGATACTATCAAAAAACCCTTAAGTAAATATAAAAGATGGAATAGATTTATTTTTCCCTGTAACTCGTTTCTTTTATCTGACTTAACGGAGAACTACAAAAGCCAGTAATTAAATCTGCATGGATGGGCCTGGCGTACACCTCGCAGAAGCTGGCAGAATTAAAAAGGAAATGGACAATTCAACCAGAATGGTTGGGAGACCTCAATATCTTACTTTTAAGAATGAACAGAACTCCACCCAGTGTTTGGCTGTGGGTGTCCTGAGAAGGGTTGTAGGGGAAGAGGGGTCAAGGATGCCAGGGGACACAGAATCAACTAAGCAGGGCTCGCTGGGGCTCAGAGACTGAAGGGACATGGAGCCTGTGTGGGTCTGGGCTAGGCCCTTGCACATATGTCACGGTTGCATAGCTGGTGCTCTTGCTGGATCCCAACAGTGGGAGTGCAGCATGTCTCTGATTCTTCTGTCTGTTCATAGGCCTCTTTTCCTTCTGCTGGGTTGTCTTATCCTGCCTTGACAGGAGAGTGTCTTACTGTAACCCTGGGAGGCCTGCTGTTTTCTATAGGACAATGTAGGAGGAGTGGCTCTAGGGGGGGAGGGGCGAGGGGCACTGGGGGGAGGGGAGGAGCGAGGGGCTCTGGGGGGGGGTGCGAAGGGGAAACTTCAGTCAGGACATATGAGAGAAAAAAGTAAAATAACGGATGAGCAGAACTGAAATGAACAATGAAATGGAAGGCTTGAACACCCTCACACCCCAGCCAGACCAACAGACACACACACAACACCCTCACACCACAGAGAGACTAACAGACACACACACAACACCCTCACACCCAGACAGACCAACAGACACACACATAGCACCCTCACACCCCAGACAGACCAACAGACACACACATAGCACCCTCACACCCCAGACAGACCAACAGACACACACACAACACCCTTACACCACAGACAGACCAACAGACACACACACAGCACCCTTACACTACAGACAGACCAACAGACACACACACAATACACCCTAGACAGACCAACAGACACACACATACAATACCCTTACACCCCAGACAGACCAACAGACACACACACAACACCCTCACACCCCAGACAGACTAACAGACACACACACAACACCCTCACGCCCCAGACAGACCAACAGACACACACACACAACACCCTTATACCCAAGACAGACCAACAGACACACACAACACCCTTATACTCCAGACAGACTAACACACACACACACAACACCCTCACACCTCACACAGTCTAACAGACACACACACACAACACCCTTTCACCCCAGACAAACAGACACAAACACAACACTTCAGCCAACAGAGGTGTAGAGGGAAATTTAGCAGAGCCAATGTATCTGGCATGAATTCCTGAGTGATGGCATCCAGACTTTGAAGCAGCCTTTTGTAAACTGTCAATGACTGATTGTTATCTGAGGTTTATGGAGTTGTTTTTTCCATTTTGTATGGCTGGGAATTTCTTGGGTAACAGCTCCTTCAGATAACTTCTAGAAAAGACAAGAGGTTTTGGTGTTCGGAAACTGACTTGCTAACAGTGCCTTTGTGTAACAATAAAGAGGCCTCTGCAAAGTGGTTTGGCCTTCAGTCCATCAGAGCTGACCCCCTGTGTGGGTCTGAGTTCCTATGAACGCTGCTTGGGCAGACAAAACAACCTAAGATGGCGGTCCCATTCCAAGTGAGAAAAATGCAGGCTAGGGTCGAAGCTGGGAGTTCCCAAACTCTCATGTCTCTGGGAACCGTGAGGAGTCAGGAACTAGGGCTGCAGGTGGGGGTGGGGGAGGTGGGGGGAGGATCTGGCTTAGCTCAGGGGTGAGTGTCCATCCTGAGTGCAGAGGGGCCTTCTACAGGAGACTTGGGTGGCTCGGCTCTGACAAAGGCTTCCCTCTGTGATGGTTTTTGATAAGAGAGACAGTCCCAACTTGTCCAAACTGTTTATTAGTAGTGGAAAATGGATGTCTACGACTTCCTCAGGGTGGACCAGAGATTAAATACCTTTTGCAGGAAGGAATGTCCGGGAAGGGCAGCTTATTGGCTAAACCCTCAGGGCTGGCCCATCTAGATACCTCATTAGAATGGAGAACTCTGAGTGCTATGCTACATGACTAGTGGTCACAATCCTCATGTGGGGTGTTGTGGTCACGTGCTCCAGGAAGCGGGTCGGGAGTAGATGAAACGCCTACCGTTCTCAGTCATGAGAATTTACCAAGATTTCTAAATCTGCTCAACCTTCCCAGTTTTTGTCTGGTAACGCAGTTCCACTTGCCCCACCCCCCTGCTGCTAGCAAAAGCCACAATACATCCTGCAGTGTCTCTCTTTCTGATCATATTTTCAACCATTCTGTGGCTTGGCTGCTCTTGATAGCATTATTCAAGTAGAAAAATGTTTAACTTTGTTAGGTTCAACAAACAAAGTCCTCTCCTCTTGTGGGTATTCTGAGTTATGCCAGATGATCAGAAAGATATAAAACACTGTCGCCACCATTTTATAAAACACATCAAAAGTGCCAGTGATTATTCTGTGCTCAGTCTCTGAGCTGGGGTGTCTCTAGTTTTCTATTCTTCCTCTTACTAGGAAACAGCCTGTGGACGCCAGAAGACAGCTAACCTGGACTGCTACCCTAGAGCTGGAGTTACGGGCGGCTGTACGACACCTAGTCTGGGTGCTGGCAATCAACCCCGGTCATCTGGGAGAACAGCAAGCACTCTTAGCACTGAGCCATTTTCCCCGCCCCCTGTATCTATAGTTTTAAATTCAGAAACATCTCTAGATAAGCACACTGTTGTACAAACCATAAACATGGGTTGAGAACAGCCTGCCGCTCTGCGGCACCCTGCCATACCTCCAGGACCCGTTCTCCACTTCCAGCTCCAGGACTGTCTGTAGCCGCTGACAGTGGGAGGCCTCTAAGGTGATGGTCACTCTGCACTCCCCCAGAGGGAGAAGATGGCCACAGAAGGGCTCAATGTCGAAAGCAGATACCTGAGGTCAACGCAGAGGATACAGTGAGACGTGAGGCCATGGGACTGAGGTGCCTCGGTTGGCAGATGCCTGGCCAGGGTCACCCCCAAGCTGCCCCTGGAGCTCACAGGCATGAGACCAAGGAGAAGGCAAGCAAGTGTGGGGCCACAACTGGGTGGAAACGTCAGGAAAAAGAGAACAAAAACTGAGTGTTCAGGCAAGGGGACAGGCAAGACAGAAGCCGCTGCTCCCTGGCACAGATTTAAGAGGTGGGAACCAGAAGAAGGTGATGGGGGAGGAGGGTGCTGAGAAGACCAGAGAGGAACAGGAGGGGAGCTTGGGTGCTCTGGAGGAGGTGTGCTGGGCAGGCCCAGGTCAACCTCAGACAGCGTCAGTTGAGGTTAGCCTTCAGGTCCTCAGGTGAGCCTTCTGGGGTGAGCAGAAGTTACAGATAGAGGAAGAATTTCCTCCTTGTACCTGTCCTGGTATTCTCTCCCTCATCTCCCTCCCCAGGATCGAGTACCCTATCAGCAAACCCACCCCTCCTCATACAACAGAGAGAGAGCAGACAGATTACAAGAACCGCCATAGACAGTATCCCACAGTGTCTGCTTCGGGAAGGGACCTCTACCCCAACCCCGATCCCTGGTGAGATGGGCACCTGTAGGACTGAAAAGCCTTGGGTCTCAAGAGGGCCACACTGGTTAATGGAATGTCACTGGAAGGCCACACCAGAAAGGACATTCGCTCTCCCTTCAGTGAGACCAGGACAGTGGGTGTGAGGGCCACGATGCCTGGAGGTGCCTCATGGCCAGGGTTGACCCCACCCTAACCTCATCGGAGAAGGACCATGAACTTCTGACCCCTCCATCTCAGGGCGCTATATAAGTGCAGGCATGTGCCACTATGCTTTGTGTGTGTGTGTGGTGTGTGTGTGTGTGTGTGTGTACACGCGCACGCACGTGCGCTTTGCTGGGGACTAAAAGCAACTAACAGGTCACATCTCCAAGACTTGTAGTTTTCTTTGTAGAGCCCTCAGGTTTGAGCTGCCACCTGCCACCTGATGGCAAGTACTCAAACTGCAACCACATTTTCCGGGTGAGCCTTGGCTTCTTCCTGGTTGAATTGCCTGTTTAATTCTAAACTCGGGCTGCTTCTAAGAAAGAGAGCCCCCATACCACCCTCTTCTGCATCCAGCATTTGAAGGGAGGGGGACAGGAAACTCCTGCGGAATTGGGGCTGGGGGATGAATTCCACCCTGGAGACTGCTACCTCAGAGCAAGGATCCAGTTCAGACAAGAGCCAAAGGTGAGTGTCCCGTGGGGAGGCGGCATCTCGGGAGCCTGCAGGCTCCCACTTACGTCCTCATGCCTCTCTGCCAGGCAGACTGGGCTCTCCTTCAAATGCCACACGGCGGACAGCTGGCTGACATTCCGGATCTGGATGGAGATGGAAGCCTTCTTTCCCAGGCGAAGCAGACCAAACTGAAGGGCTGGGACATCGATGACCACAGCAGGTCCCTGGAGCACCAGAGGGGCGTGTCACTGCCTGCCTGGGATGAGGCTGGGTCTTGGTTCACTCCCCTCCCCCAGCCTGTCCCGGCAGGCAGTTACCAGCTGCCCGGTTCCCACCCACCACGGCACCTTAAACGAGGCCTCAATGTGAAGCACCACCGGGTACGGTGAGTCTTTGATTTCACACTCCAGGTCCTGGCTGGTTGGGCCAGGTACCCCACCAGTTAGGTTTAACTCAAAATCTCCGACCTCGTTGGGCTCTGGGGAGAAAGAAGACATCGAGGCGGAGATCAGGGGGGTGGGGTGGGGACGATTTCCCACCAGGCCAAGGCTGGATTTGACCACAGGACATCCAGGGCCTTGCACAGGTGTCCCTGCATCCAGCCCTAGGCAGGCCACACCCTCCGACAGGAGAACTACCTATCACCCCAGAGCAGGGCTCCACTTCGATGATGTGACAGTCGCTGAGCTTCCCCCACATGTATCTGATGGGTGACTTGCTGTTGTTCCACATCTGAAAGACACGCACCAGTTTCAGCTGCTTGGGCACCGCCCTTCCATATCAAGTCAGAACCTGCTGAAGGACCGAGGGACCATGGGCTCCCGAGGGATCATACAGTGCTCTGCTGGATGCTGACCGTCTGAAGCCCCAGGCCTCCCCTCCCAAGAGGCACCTTTCCTTCATGATGTAGGGATACAGTACCACGTCCTGCTGAAGACCCAGGAAAGAGTTCCACAGCCCTGACTTCAGAAGACTCTGGTACACTGATAGAATAAGTCAGACGAGCCTGGCCCCGGGCGAGTGAACCACCATAGGCACGGGGGTCCCGTGAACAGGGTTGGGCTCCGTGTTGTGACCTACTGAACTCTATCTGCCCCACACCTAAGTACGGCATCACTTGGACCAGCCGAAGCTGACGAGAGGATGCCTTACCTTAAAATCTTTCTTCACAGTGATGCCGATGTAGCTCTCGCCAGGGATGATGAGGGCGTAGGGCTCTAAAAGAACCTGGAAAGGTTCTGCCAAGCCTTTCGCCTCGATTTCCAGGACGATCACATCATCCACCGAGTAGGAGTAGTCCCCCAGGTTCTCCGTCCCTGAGCTGAACAGAGCCCACTGTGAGCTGGAAGTGCGCAGTGCCTCGGCCTCTACCTCACTTGTTTGGTCTTGTGGACAAAATGTGCTCCATTACCCCTAACCCCCAAGCATACAGTCATGTGACAGAGCCCACACCACAACAGTGCAAAGTGAGAACAGATCAGCTGAGAGCCTGAGGCACAGACCTGCTGCCTCCAGGGACAGGGTGTATCCCCCAGACTGAGCCCCGTGCTCCCTGGAGACCCACCTCTAGCCAATGCACCCCAAAGCACCCAGGAGTGACCAGACAGGCTGCCCGTGGTGGCAGTGAGTCTCCCTTACCTAGGCTCACTCCCTGCTCACCTCAAGGGCTCGGGGACAGCCTCTAGAACCATTTGCAGTACACTGTGGAAACATTTGAGCTGCAAGAGAAACTCAGTATGATAACCAGACTTGCCTTCCAGCCAGCCTGCCTGCCTACAGTGACCTAGGGACAGGGCAGGAATTCCTCTTTCCTGAACCAGGGTGACAGAGGACTTTGAAAGATAGGCTACTTCCCAGAGTCCTCTCTCCACCTTAAGGAGAATGGGATCCCTGCCAGGGCAGCAAAGAAAGCCCCAGCACCCAAGTCAGATATTGGCTTCAATTAGCATCCTTGGTGTGTTTAATGTACCACCCCTTCCTATGGACGGCAAGCAGCTGCATGCTGGCTCCAGAGGTAGCCATTCCCAACTCAGATTCAGACCATCTAAAACCAGAGCCCTGGCCCAGTCCTGTGGGACGCTGACACTGGGACAGGGGCTCATGCCTTGCTCAGTAGGGGCTGCAGGGGATGGTGGAGACGGCTATGTGCTTTGATGTAGCTTAACTGTGAAAGTCACTAGGGCTGAGGAACAAGCACGGGGCTGTCCTTCAGGAGGGACATGTGGTCAGAACCAGGAAATAACCTGCGGAGTCCTACACACCAGACCTGCATTCCAGCCCACAGGCTTTGTCAGGCCCAGCTGTAGTTTCAGGATCTTTCAAGAACACAGTTGGGGCTTGGGGGAGGAGACACACATACACACACACACACACACACACACACACACGGACACAGACACACAAAAAGCTCATGACCCCTGTCACTGACTAATGAAATGACCTCATAAGGAGAAAAGCTCAGGATGAACTCATGGTCCGAGTGGGCCTGGAGGACGCCCTTCTCGGGGACGATAGAGAAGGCTGTTCCCCTGTCAGGGTGGCACTTGATGCTGTCTGAGCTGTGCATCTCTCCAGGCATCAGAGGCTGCAGGTTGGGCTTCATGATCTGCCAGTGGAAGGCCAGCTCCACGTGTCTGTGGGGGCAACCGTGGGGGCAACCGTTCAGTGGACAGTGGATCCAAGGCAGTGTCTCCCCCTCAAGGGGAGAGACCAGATCAGGCTGCAAGCTTTTCCCACAGAGGAGCTGAGGGCAACGTAGGTAAAGATAGCAAGGGAGTCCAAAGTGGAGACCCCTACTGCCACCACAGCAGCTGGAGACTGAAACCACAATGAGTCAGGGAACATGGACAATGCAAGATGCAACACTCTAATTGTTACACGAGAGGATATCAGGGTTATTCTCTAAAGCACTCCCTACCTCCTGAGTGTCTCTGGTTTTCCTGTACCCACCATACTCTCACCTTCTGCCTCTAGCCATGGCCTGCTGGGATGATAGGTGTATTCAGAGAGATCCACTAGCTACAAACAGGGACAGTGCCAGGTCTATAGCATCAGAAGGGACAGGACTCAAGGCATGCTGCTGGGGTGGTGGGGTACCAGATCAGTTCCTCCTACCATGCCAAGTGACTGACGTCAGTGTGCAGGGGAGCTTGAGCTGGAGGCTCAACTAAGCTCAAGGCTCATGACTGTGATGTTTGAAGGCTGGCCTAGAGACGTCCCGGCAGTGAGGGCTGAGCCTAAACCTAGACTGGGGAGCTGGAAGGAGTCCATGCTATGGACATAGAATGGGGTCTCTGGAAGATCATCCTTAGATCCCTGCTGAGCAACACGGAATGGGAATAGAGGGAGGTCAATGCAGGGGGAGGAAGAGGGATGCAGGACAAACACACCAATGCTGCTGAAGGAAGCCTTGGGAATCACTTCATATTTACCTACGAGTAATGCATATATATGTATGCATCATATATGTGTGTGAACATGTACACACAGAGAGACACAGACAGGCAACACACAGAGACACAGACACAGACAGACAACACATTCAGACACAAACAGAGACACACATAGACACACACACATACACACAGACACAGGCAACACATACAGACACAGACAAATACACATACACACAGACACAGACATGCAACACATACAGACACACACACATACACACAGACACAGACAGACAAACGTATAGACACAGACACACACAGAGATACACAAACACACAGACACACACACAGACACAGACACACATATACACACAGACACACACAGAGAGACACAGATTGGTGTGATGGACGGGTATCGAGCACACAGTGCAATCTGGCTTCCCACAGGGATGAAGCATCTATGTGGCCACACTGTCTGGTACAGTAGCCAGTAGTTATCAGTGCCTACCAAGACCTTAAAAGGTAGCTGGTGTACTGAGGAGGTACTTGTCATTTGATCTCATTTTAATTCATTTAAATAGAAACAGCTGGCTGAGAAGACAGCTCTCAGTGAGCACAGGGGCCCAAGTGAGGTCTCAGGACCCACATTAAAAAAAGCAAAACATCCTGGCCTGAGCCAGTCATGGTGATCCCAGCACTTGGGAGGCAGAGGTGGACAGGTCTCTGTTGATTTGAGGCCAGCTTGGTCTAAAGAATGAGTTCAAGGTCAATCGAGTCTACACATTGAGACCCTGTACAAAACAAAAGCCAGGTAATGACCCAGGCTCAGAATCCCGGTGCTGACGGTGCACGGAGCAGGGGACCCTCTGTGCTTCCTGCCAGCCAAGCCTGGGCCAGCCGCTTAGGACAATCCAGGATGGCAGTTCATAAAAACCAAGGTGATAATGCCTGAGGAACCAGAACAAAGCTTGTCTTCCAGCCGTTCATCCCCCACAAACTCCACAAACGTGTGCACCTGAATACATCCCAAACACACACACACACACACATACCTCACACACACACTATAAACATCATATACACATACCTCACACACACACTCCTCACACAGACCTCTCTCTCACATCTTACACATTACACATACACACACTCACACACACACCTTACACATCACACACACACCACACACACACACACACCCCAAATAAAGAGAAACAGCCACTCAAATCTAATGGTTGCATGATTGGCAATGTGACTCAAGATCCTTCCATCCTTCTGGATCCACTCTGGCTCACAATTCCCGACTTAGAAGACACTCTTGCCTCATGAGGAACACAGGGCTAATTAAGACAGAACCACAGGTGTGTGCCAGCAACAGATTGAGGGCCACTCACGTAGCATTTCTGATGATGAGCTGTTTTCTTGCGTGGACTGGACGTTCTCAGGCTCAAACCGGATAAAGTATTGGGCTGTTAAATCTTTCAGCTCTCCTGGGTCTGGCTCACTTTTCCCACCAAAATATAGATCAGATCCAAAGCCACCAGCTGCCCGTCCCTGACGGAGGAGAGGAGTGGGGCTCATCAACTATCAGCAGGCCGACGTCAGCATCCTGTGGCCAAAGGCTGCCACAGGACCCATGTCACACGCCATGCAGATAACCTTATCCAGGGTCCCCAGAGCATGCAGAAAATCAAAGTGGCCCTTGAGCACCCATCCACCCTCAGGTCTGGAGATTTGACTTTGAGAGCCCAGCATACGATCAATTAATGACTACTGAGTGGGACTTGACAGACAAATGGAGTGGAGGAAAGAAAAGAAGGAAAGAAAGGGAGGAAGAAGGCAGGGAAGGGAAATAAAAAAGGAAGGAAGAAGGAAGGAAGGGAAGGAAAGAAGGAGAGAAAAGGAAACATTGCATGCACCTGTACAACTCATAAAAATGCCCTCTCCAACCGTTCAAACCCCTAGAGGTGTAAGCAGTGTGAGCCACAGGTGACTCTCAGAGTTCAAAGCGGACTCCAAGAGAAAGAATGAAAGATTTCACCTGTAACCTCTGCACTAGGGAAGCAGAGGCTCAGGAGGTTTGAGGTAGTGCCCCCCCTACCCCCAGATCCCCTCTTCCCCAGATGGGGTGGGCACAGCGTGCCACGGCTGTGTCACTGTGGAAAGCAGCTCCTGGAGCTACGGTCTCACCTACAATGACCACCTCCTTTGTCTGACAGTTGTCACACACGATGATGAAGGTCTCTTCTGCCTTTCCTAGGCCAGTAGGGAGGAACAAGACCTATGGGAGAGGAAGAGTGTGTGTAACAGAGACACTTACATTACAGACACTGCAAGCAGAGAAAGGCACGACAAGGACCAGGGCCTGCGGGTAACCCTTGTCCGTCTCCCCGTAACCCTCAGCGGTCTGCCCCTGCTGGTCTTCCACCAGCAAGGCCTCACCTGTGAAAGGTTCTGCAGACTCTGCAAATAATGCCAGCTGCTGAGGAAACTGATTTTGAGAGATGAGCTTATGGGAGACATTTTGGATTCAAACCGCAATGCCCTGCACTGACTTTTTAAATCAATGAATCTAGTTAGTACGTATGTGGAAGGGTGTGCCACGGTGTGTATTTGGAGGCCAGAGGACATCCTGTGGGAGTCATAAGACAGCCATATGTGTCACCCTACAGAACACAAGCACATGCACCTGTCTAGACCCTACTGATGCTGTGCCCCGGGTCGAAACAGTGTGGGCCTGAATCATGAGAACACAGAGTGGGGTGATGATGGGATTTCTGAGGAAGCCACCAAGGGTGAGCAGAAGGGACAGGTCTCATTACCCACCTCCAACAGTATGGCGTACCCTGGGGCCAGCTCAAACACGGAAGGCATTACACCAAAGGGAGGCTGCTCCACAAAGCCAGTGGTTGCAACAGCCTAAAAAAAAAAAAAGAAAAAAAAAAAAAAGGCAGAGAGTTACACATTAGTGTGGAAAAAATTACAAAATCCAGCACTCACACTGTAAGCTTTTCCAAGTATCTGTTTTGCTGTCTGAGGATTTTAAGGATCCTCCAAGAACTCTTGGTCCTGCCTGTGGCGGCCACTGCATCTGCCTCTGATCCCCACCCCCAACCCCTATGTGCTTATCAGTTTCTGTGTCGCAAGGACACCTGACATCTTGGTAGCAAAATTGTGATTTTTCTCAAGAAATCCTCCAGGATAGAGGCACAAACTGGTGCTTACAAGACCCTGAAGGGCAACAGACAACGTGAAGGGAGGTCTCATATTCTAAGCCAGAAGGCATGGGGAAACCTACCAGCCACACAGAAACGACAGTGTGCGTGTGATGTCATTAGTGCCAGACTGGGGCTGCCTGGGCAAAGAGCCTGGAGATACAGACACTTACACGCAATCTCTCTCTTTGAAAGGTCAGCTCAAAACATACTGTGTGTAATATATGTGTGTCTATGCTCACATGTGTGTAGGTGCACGTGTGTATGTGTATGTGTATGCATGTGGAGGCTGGAGGACAACTTCAAATATTGTCCTTCAACAGTGCTGTCTGCCTGTTTTTTGAGACAGGGTAGCCTGGAACTCACCACATAGGTAGGCTGCCGGCCAGTGAGAAGACCAGGCACCGTACCGTCGCCACAGCCTCTGACTGGGATTATAGCACAGTGACCTTTATATGTCAGTTCTGAGGATTTAACGGTTTTCTCCGACTGAGCCATCTCCCCATCCCCAAAATACTTTTAAGTCCTGTGCTGACACAGAATTCAGGCGAAGCTGCCTGCCTGCGCTCTCACATAATGCTCTGATCTGCAATGGTAACGCTGGGCTAAAGTGAGCACATGCGGTCGTCTTGGAGACAGCATTGAAAAATAAAAGGCGGCATAAGCCGCACCCGGGTTTGCACAGGAGCACGTAACCGGAAGCACACCCCTAACCTCTACACTTTGTCCTCAGGCCCGGGAGTGTGGATCTGGATTGCGACATCGACATCCTACTGTTGTGAGTTTCTAGTCCCAGGTGTGGCTCAGTGGCCTCCAAGCTCATTTGCCTGGGTGGATTCATTCCTTCCCGGTGTCACCGTCCTTGGCCACTCACCCGGAAGCTCGGTGGTGGCCAGCTCTTTTGGGACATGATGCAGAATTTGCCGACGCTGAAGCCCACGTTTTTGCAGATGAATTTGGTTATCTTCACTCCTCCAATGAGGCAGTGGCCACAGTCCAACACTGGCGACACTGAGACCACGGGGAGAGATTGCTCAGGGAGGGCAATGGGGCTGGTGAGGTGGCACAGTAGGTAAAAGGGCTTGCTGCTGCCAAACCTGAGGACCAGAGTTCAATCCCCCAGAGGGACACAGTGGAAGGAGGAAACCAACTCCTACAAGGTGACAACCACACGTGCACCATGGCACAATGCTCCTCCCCCAAATACACACGTGTGTGATAAATCCATGAAATAAAAATTTAGTTTTTAAAAAGGACAACATATCGTTCCGAATGGACCCTGCTGCCATTGTTGTTTCTGAGGTCCGGATGGAGCTCAGAGCAGCCTACCACGCTGAGCAGGAAGGATAAATGGGACACATGGCCTGACCCCTGAGTCCCTTGGGCTCTGTCCAGGGTGCTGCCAGGTCACATGACAGTCATCTTGTTGGACTCAGATCCATGGTGGACTCTGTGTTTGGGCCAAGGAGACCCAGCATGGTCTTGGAGGTTGTAGATCAAATAGGGAGAGGGGCTGAACGCAGCTGCAGGAGCTCATGCCCAAGAGGGACCAACTGAGGTTGGCTTTTCTAAGGAAGCCTCCCTCCCTCCCCTAGCAACAGAGTCAATGTCTTCGGATATTTCCTCTGGGTACCCAGAAACACCTCCCCTACTGCTGCTGCGGAAGCTACTGGAAGGTTCCTTTCAGGATCCTGAAACCTCTGCCAAAGAGACACAAGATCTGGGCCACTTCCAGGAACTCCCAAGATGCTGCCTGCCCTTACAGGGGCTTCCCAGGCCTAGCTGGATCCACTGTAGGTGCAGTGCACACATTCACTCACAGGTCAGCACTGGTGGCGATCTCCGGGCCTGCAGGGGGATTACCAGCGTGTGGGGAGACTGGGTCTCCACCAAAATGAAATCATCAAAATCGCCAAGACAGTCTGGGATGAACTGGACGATGTACTGGCAGGTCATCCCGGGAGCCACTATTCCGCCTTTTCCTGGGAACATCCCTGTTGACCAATGAGGATGAAGGACCAGCTACTCACCAGGCTCGGGCTGATCCACCTGGGGAGTTACAGTGTATCTATTTCTGTCCAGTTGAATACTCGCTCTGGAGGGAAGAGAGCACCACAACCCTTGGGAACCTCCGACAAGCTACAAGATTATGAGGCCCCTCTGTGAGGTTAGATAAGCAGGAAGCGATCACTGAGGGAGAGAAGATTCTTCTATCCCTCACAGACACCTGTGTTTGTGACCCTGTGAGAAACCTCAGTAGACTCACTGGCTCACCAAGTTCAACTTGGTTGGAATGGTTATTTAACTCTTGCTGGAGCCTTTTTGGAGTGAAGGGATGCTGGCTCACCTCTCCCCAGGAAAAGTCATGCAACAGACACGGACCACAGCTGGACCAAGGCCAGGCTGATAGCAGAGCTGCCTGGGGCATGTGGGGGCCACACATAGGTAACAACATCAAGGCCCAAGCAGGAGTGAGAAGGCCCATGAGGAATGGATGGGTGGAGGCTACTTGGCCCTGTGCCATAGGGATTATCTTGTGGGCAGACCTTTGAGATTGGCGTGTTTGAGCGGCAAAGGGGTTTGGTTTGGTTTTTTGCTTAGACAGATACTGTTTACCCATACTGGCCTCAGATTTGTGTCAATCTTTCCAAGTGCTGGGATTACAAGTGGGGGCCTCAAGATGCAGCAGACACTAAAGGTGGAAGGCTAGTTGGAAGGTTGCCATGGTGACGAGAGCACTGAAGAGTACCTGGTCAAGGGCAGCCACGGCATGAAGGGTGGCAAGCTGGCAGAACCAGTGCTCTAAGCAAGGTGAGGAGGGCAGGGATGCTGGCAAGACTCTGGGACCTTGATGGGAGGGAGGAGCGGGGCTGTGGACTGAGCAGGAGGGAGCACAGGCACAGCTGAAGGAGGGAGGCCTGGGCAGGACACATCAGTGAGGCAGTGTAGACTGCTACTATAGCGAACTTACCAAGTCCCAGAGCGAAGTACGGAGAGGATGGTGGGAGGACACGCAGGAATCGGCTGGTGGCGGTGGTGTTCTGCAGAGCGATTACCATCTGTGCAAAGGTAGGGGCGTGCTTTTGGCCATCCAATGGTGAGTAGCATGAGGTCAAGATTTATTGATTGGTTGAGTGGTTGGTTGGTTGATTTCTCTTTCTGTGAGTGTGTGCGTTAGTGTGTATGAGTGTATGTATGTGTGAGTGTGTTTGTGAGTGTATGAGTGTGTGAGTATATGT
The DNA here is from genome assembly GCA_021653895.1 of Mastomys natalensis. Taxonomy (NCBI): domain Eukaryota; kingdom Metazoa; phylum Chordata; class Mammalia; order Rodentia; family Muridae; genus Mastomys; species Mastomys natalensis. The sequence goes on along the minus strand of JAJTUV010000008.1, from coordinate 1,520,424 downwards.
GTGTTTGTGAGTGTATGAGTGTGTGAGTATTGTGTGTTTGTGTATAAGTGTGTGAGTATTATGTGAGTATGTTTATGAGTGTATGAGTCTGTTTGAGTGTGTTTGTGTGTATGTTTATGAGTGTGTGAGTGTGTGTGTGAATGTGTATGTGTGTATGGATATGTGAGTGTGTTTGTGAGCATGTGAGTGTTTGTGTGTATATTTGTGAGTGCATATGTGTGTGTGCGTGAGTGTGTATGTGTGTATGGATGTGTGAGTATGTTTGTGTATGAATGTGTTCTGAGTGTGTGCTGTGTGTTGTGTGTGTGTGTGTGTGTGTACTTGTGTGGACATCAGAGGACAACTCGTAAGAGTCAGTTCTTCCCTCCTGTGGCTTCTGTGATAGAACTCAGGCTGTCTGGCTTGCTGGCAAAAGTCTTATGCACTGAGCCATCCCACCACCCCAAATTCAAATGAGACGAGAAAGAAGATGGCTCTGAAAGAAATGAGCTTGGTCATATGCTGGAAATTACTGAAGTTGGGTGATGGGTCCATGGCGGTTTGGTTTGCTATTCTATCTACTTTTTATGGGGACAATTCCATAGTAAAATTAAAACACAAAGCCACACATGGTGAAGAGCACTTGTATTCCCAGCACTTGGAAGCCAAGGCCAAAGGACTGCCATGAGTTTCAGGGCAGCCTGGGCTATGTAGTGAGTTATAGAACAGCATGGGTTACAGAGTAAGGCCCTGAGTGAGGAAGTTTTCAGAGCTCTCTTCCTCCAGTTAAAATAAAAAGTAAAATGAAAATTAGAGTTGATTCAATGCTTTTTTTGTGGTGATTAAAATGATAGCTACAGTTGTCCTGACTGTCAGTGCTCAGTGGGATTGGAGCTGGCTCATGAAGCCAGCAGGGACCAAATCTGTAGATTGTTAAGCAAAACATTTACACACAGCCTACTGTGCTGATCTGTTTCAGATGTCAACCTCACACAACCTAAAACCCTCTGGGAAGAGTCTTAGTGAGAAGCTATTTAGACCAGGTTGGTCTCTGGGCATGACTTTGGAGGCTTGTCTCCATTGTTAGTTGATGAAGAAAGACCTAGCCTACCAGGTGGCACCATTCCCTAGGCAGGGATCCTGAGCTACACAGTACAGAAGACAGCTAGATACAAGCAAGCAGGCAGGCTGGAGAGACGGCTCAGCAGTTAAGCATACTGACTGCTCTTCCAGAGGTCCTGAGTTCAATTCCAGCAACCACATAGTGACTTACAACCATCTGTAATGGGATCTGATGCCCTCTCCTGGTGTGTCTGAAGACACCTGCAGTGTACTCATATAAATAAAATAATCTTCTTTTTTTTAAAAAAAGAAAGCAAGCAGGCAGGCAGCCTGAGCACATCTGTTCCTCTCGGCTCGTGACTGTGGACCTGGTGTGACCAGTTTCTTGGATTCCTACTTTGACTTCTCAGGGCATGGAATTGGAAGCCGAGTAAAGCTTCTTTCCCTAGGTTGCTTTGGGCTAGAGCGTTTCTACCAGAGCAGTAGAAAAGGAACTAGAACCTCACATAGATTCTCCCATACACCTGAGACCATTTGCACACTACCCGTAACATATGGTAAACACTACATTAATAGTCCTTACCCCGTGCTGCTGAGGGGACGAGAAACGAGCTCTAAGTGACCAGTGTAGATGGGAACATAGTGGGCTTCACTACACGAGACATGAGCAAGACTCGCTCAAGGTCAAACGGTGGGACAGGCAGCAGGGTGTCGCACGTCACTTCATCCATGAGGGTTCATCGAAGTGCTCAGCACAGAAGACGTTCAAGTTTTGCTTGAACTTAGAATTTACGCATGCATGTGTGTGTACACACACACACACACACACACACACACACACACGTACATTTTTTTTCTACCTACTGTTGATTGACTCCATGTGCTGTGAGATTTGCAGATGATAAGGCTGACCACACTTTTTCCCAAGCCTCTGCTCTGGGCCTCCTCAACCTCTTGACAACCAGCGAAGGTGGGAACTGTGTGTATTCACAACCAAACAGGGCTGGGAGATCGTTCAGTCAGTAAAGAGCTTGTATAAACTCGAGGACCTGGCTTCAGGGTGATGGCTCCTGAGAAGCAGCATCCAAGCTTGACCTTGTGCCTATACACTCACACACTCATACGTACACACACATTCATGCACGTGCACACACATTCACATACATGCGCACACATGCACACACATGCACACACATATACACACTTTCACATACACATGCACACACGTTCAGATACACACACATTCACATACATGTACACATTTTACACACATTCACAAACACACACTTTCACACGCATACATACACAGGAGCAAGCAAGCAAGCACAAGAGAGAGAGAGTGTGTGAGACGAGCAAGGAGCAAATTCTAGTTCCTTTCCTTCTCTGGTGCGGAGTTCTCTAGCTGTGTACTTAACTGAGCAGTAGTTCAGCCTTCCTGCTACTCTGAAAATCTCTTCCTAAGTGCTCAGGAGTATCAGGGACTCTTTACAAGGTTGACTCCATAAACTGGCCTCTCCTGGAGCCCGCTGACCTCTGAATCTGGGATGAGCACTGGCTATACCTAGTGCTCAGCTGTAAAACAGGACTGTCTGGGCAGCAGTGTCGGGGCACATTCAGTACCAGTGCCGCCACAGTACCTCTGACACGTTACGCGCATTTTTCCTGCCTCAACTCCAGAGTCAACTCCAATTCAAAGATTTCTGGTTCATTTCTTTCCTTCTCACATACCCCCTCTGGCTGCCTCCACCTCCCAGTGCTGGCAGTATCACCATGGCTAGTTTTATAAAGTGCTGGGTGTTGGCATTTTGTCTAAGCTCCACCCCACAGTTACCTAGCAACAGCCAAGTGTGCCTGGCTCACTATAAAGGAACTGCTTGCCCCGTCCTCGCTCTCTTGCTCTCTTCTCCTCTTGCTCCCTTACCCTCTTCCCCTCTCTCACTATTCCCTCTCCCCTCTCTCCACACACTCATCGCCAGCCTCTACTCCCCCCCCTTTCTCTGTCTCTACTACCCCTCAACTCCTCTCCCCATGCCCTACATAAATTCTATTCTATACTATACTGTCCTGTGGCTGGTCCCTCAGGGGGAAGGGATCTGTCAGCATGGGCCTGCAGAGGCACTCCCTCCCCCACACACATACTGTGCCTCCACCAAACATATCCCTGCCTCTCTCTCTCTCTCTTTCTCTCTCTCTCTCTCTCTCTCTCTCTCTCTCTCTCTCTCTCTCTCTAAAAGACAACACTGGGTATCAAACCCAGGGCTTCACATATGCTCAACCAGTGCTGCCAATGGAGACATATCCCCAGCCCTGCTGCTTCCTTTAACGGGAAGCAGGACTTATGAACTTAAATCTAGCTAGTGTGTGTGCTACCCACTCCCAGGCGACATTACCTTTCTCTGTGTCTGTGGGTAGAGCTGGGAGTAACGTAGGGGTGCTTTCCTGTACATCTGCATTTGCCTCTGCGTCGTCCCATCAGTACGTGTGGGCTCGTCTTGTATGGTGCGTATGTGTGGGTGCTTGTGTATATGCAGGAGCACTGAGTGTTTCAAAAAGCGTGTGCTACATGTGTACTCACATGTGAAGGCGTGTGTGCTATGTGTGTACTCACATGTGAAGGCCAGAGCTCAAACTCGAGTCCCATTTCTTGGGAGCATTTTGTTTTGTTGTCTGCATAGATGGGTTATGCATGTATATGTGTGTGTAGATGGAGTATACACAAGTGTGTGTATACCCATGTGTGAATGGATTTACATGTGTACTCATGTGCGGATGTGTGAATGGATTTACATGTGTACTCATGTGTGGATGGATTTACATGTGTACTCATGTGTGGATGGATTTACATGTGTACTCATGTGTGGATGGATTTACATGTGTACTCATGTGTGGATGGATTTACGTGTATACCTGTATGTGGACGGATTTACGTGTGTACTCGTGTGTGGATGGGTTTACGAGTGTACTCGTGTGTGGATGGGTTTACGAGTGTGTGTACCCATGCATCTCTGGAGTCAGCATCAGGTGTTTTCATCTATGGTTCTCCATCTACCTTTTGGCACAGGGTCTCTTGCTGAACCGGTACTCACTGACTGGCTAGGCTGGCTGCTCAGTGAGCCTCCAGGATCCTGCCGACTCCACCTCCCAACGCTGCTGGGGTCACAGGCCTGCACCGTGCCTGGCTTTTCACACTGGGTGCTGGGGACCCCAGCTCAGGCTCTCAGGCTTGCATGGCAGACACGTTACCCACTGGGTCACTTCCCAGCCTACACGCTTGTTAAAATCACAAATCCACGCTTGTACCTCCACTACAACCCAGCATCGTCAAATTCATTCTAGCCTTCCCCCTTTCCTTATTTACAGGAAACAGAAGCTATATAATGCAGCTATAAGATATGTTGTTTTCATTCATATACATGTGTATATGTGCATGCATGCATGCATGCGTGTTGGGGGATATGTGCATGTGAGTGTGGGTGTCAGAGCTGTTGGAATCCTCTGGAGCTAGAGTTACAGGAAGTTGTGAGCCACCTGAAGGAGAGTCTGGGATTCGATCTTAGGTCCTCCCCAAGAGCAGTGAGCACTCTTACTGCTGAGCTCTCCCTCAGGACTGGTTTGTTGTCATGTGGCCTAGTCTGACATCTGACTCTCACCCTCTCTTCTGCTCCCAAGCAAGGGGAGGACTGGAGTGCTCCTCCCACTCAGCTGATGGTTCTTGTCTAAAAGTCCTGTGTGACAGTGACAGGTATGACGTGTTGTGTGTGCCTCCTTCAACAGACTCTGGAGGAGACGTTGTTGCGTGGAGAAGAGCACTGAGCAGCTGTGGAAGCCGGGTGACAGGCACGTGGCTGTGCATTTGGCTTTCCCCCACTTTCGTGTGTGGTTCAGAAATCCCATGATGGAAAGAAGCAAGGTCTCTAACCTCGTAAACTGGTCCAATCTCGTAATCTGTGAAAAATCCAACTGATGGCTTCGCCAGGAACACAGGGGCATCTGCACAGCTGTGGAAGGGGAGAAAGGCTATGAGCTTCATCTGTCTGACACAGTCGGAAGCCGTGACGGACTCATTCAGACAGTGGAATGTGGTGGCACACTCCCATAGTTCCAGCTCTTGGGGAGGTGGAGGCAGAGCCATCAGAAGTTCAAGGCCAGCCTCAGGCACTCTACACCCTCTCTCTCAAAAAAAAAAAAGTAAAGAAATAAACTCCTCTACGCCATCAAAGTGCTCACAACAGGCTGTTTGTTGGGTTTTCTGGCTGATGTTTACTAAGCAGGTTATAAAAAATTTTAGGGCTGAAAAGATGGCTCAGTGGCTAAGAGCACTGACTGCTCTTCTGACCGCCCAAGCTTGGTGGTAACTCAGCCACCTGTAACCCCAGCTCCAGGGGGAGGGATCAGATGGACTTCTTGGGTACATGTATTCACATACATACATGCACTCACACACACACATTTTTACTTTTAAAAAAATTCAATTAATCTTAAGGGCTGGAGAGATGGCTCAGACGTTAAAGGCTAGGCTGACAATCAAAAATATAAATTAACCTTAAAATAATAATTTTAAAGCATGATCCATGTTTTGTGAAGACAAATATATTAGACTACTTCTAGAATTTTCAGTATGCATAAGGAAATTCTAGAAGTTTAAATACCAACATGTTAACTGAGATTTTTAATACAGCTTTTCTTTATTTCTCTTAAATTTGTGTGGATGCGCCTGTGTGGGAGGGGTGAGGGGTGAGGTACACACTGGTGTGCCTGCATACAGCCAGAGGAGGCGGGGTGGGGGGGTGGAGGGGGGAGAGATGTTCCCTGAAGAGGCGGGGGTGGGGGGGTGGAGGGTGGAGGGGAATGTTCCCTTGCTCTCTGCCTTGTTTTATTAAGACAGGGTCTCTCACCAGAACATGAAGATTGCTGCTGCTTCAGTGAGGCCGGCTGCTTAGTGAGCTCTTGGGATCCATCTCTCTCCACTCTTAAACACTGGAGTTACGGGTCATACCCAGATTTTGATGTGCGTGACCGGGTTTTGAACTCAGGTCCCCATATTTGCACAGCAGTCACTCATGCCTACCGAGCCATTTAATTTTTTTTTATTCATTAGTGTGATTATATCTCATACTTGGAGACACATTGAACTCATGGATGGAAGGATTCAACTGTGATTTGCTTCAAATTGGCAGGGGTGAAGAAGTGGGTGGGGGTTTGGAGGAAGAGAGATTTTCCTTGAGTTTAATTCATGTGGGGATGGGGGTCTCATGAGACTATGCCATGTCTGTGGTGTCATAATTAACCTATAATAGCCGTGTGATAAATCACGTGTTGAACACTTAAAATTTTTCTTTATACAAGATACATTAATACTGTTAAATATGCAAAGCAACTCACTCCTTTAAGCCAATTATTGAAATGTGGCCAAACACTCATTTTTCTCTTAAAGAACAGAAAAAAATCACGGTTTGCCTTTGTTGTGGATTGCCCTGGTGCTGTTTGTATTTTTGATGCAAATTCTGCTTCCCCAAGAAGGGCTGCCTCGGACAAGGAGTGAATCAAGAACTCAGGCGACTTCCGGTGAACCTTCTCCCCATTGTAATTTGTAAAATAAAGGCTAGGGCTGGGCAGTGGAAGGGAAAGGTAGAGCGGAAAGTTCTAGAGAAAAGGAGGAGGGGAGACCAGGAGTGTAAGGAGAGTGAAGAAGACAGAAGAGGAGGTGGAACGAAGGTGGAGCTGAAGCCCGTGGCCTGGAGAAACCGCAGTAGCAAGGGATCTCACAGCTGGGGAACAGAGCAGTGTAGAGGTAGATCTGCCCAGTCTAGGTGCGCAGCTTGTGTTCATATTGAGTTGTGTTTTCCTTGCACAGGCTTATTGGGGTTGGAGATTTACCACAACATGCCTTAACTACATGTAGCTAAGAACATGTTTAAGACAGATGAACTCCTTATAGAAAGGTCTATAACCACTGTCAAGTTGGCTGGGTTGAGCATCACCTAGGAACCCGGTGAGGCGCGCCTGTAGGTGCCTGTGAGTGTTTCCAGGGAGGACTGACTGAGGAGAAAAGGGCCCACGGTGAGTGTAAGTGGCATCTTCCCACAGACTGAAGTAGAATGGAAGGGGAGGAAGGCAAGAAGCCGGCTGAACAACCCCTTTCCCACGTTTAGCAGCCACAAAGTGGACTGCTCAGGTCCTCCAGGCCATGATTGAACCCTCTGAACCCAGAGCCAAAACCAATCTTACCTTCCCATAATGATTTAAAAAAAAAAAAAAAAGTAATCAATACACCATGGGAGGGTCACATGACTATAGACCCTTCCCCCAGCCCCACCCCCTTTGGGATGCCCATAAGAAGCTCATGCCAGCCCCCCCCACCCCCACCCAGGGCTCTACTCCTCTATTTCTAACTCCTGACAGCTGAGAAAACAATAACCTCTGAGGGTCAAAGGCCATACCTGAGGGTGACCCTGAAGCCTGGCTCTCCTCTGATACGTGACCTTGGCTTGCCAAAGTCTAGGGACCTCCTTAGACCAGATCCAGAACCTTCCCAGGCTCGTGCTAAAGCTCAGATTCCCTGGGATTCTGAGGGAAGAACACACCTCCACTCTGGCTCTGCATTCAGGGATCCTCTTCTCTCTGGTTTCCTCAAAGGCACAATTAGAGATTTGCCTCCATGTGGTGTGTTAGGTGGGAAAAACCGAGGGTTTTTCAGGAAGTGATTCCGATTCTCCATCCTGGCCAGCAGCCTTCTGTCCAGGCTCTCTGTGGCACCTGCAGGTGCTCCATCCACTTCTTATTCGTTGGTGTACTTGCCTTCTTTGAAGCACAGGAAAGCACAGTTAATAACAAGCAAGAGGACGTCGGAGCTTGTTGCCCTCTTGGTCAACCGCATGGACCGCAGTGTTCATCTAGGTTAGTTCCTTCTCACCGCATCCCTGCACCCGGTACCCCAGCACAGCTCAGCTCTAACCTTAGCAGTGACTTCCGCCTTCTCTTTAGTCCTAGACGTGGGGCTCCAGCTGTCCACGGTGTACTCAAAGTCCTCAAAGTCGTCATACTGCGCGAGCTTCCTGCAGCGCTCCTCTGCCTTCCTGTCCAGCTCTGACTTGCGCATGAATCGTCTCTCACAGCTAAATGTCAGTTTTGAACATCCAGGGATGGATTTGTCTATGGCGCCGAGGAAACACATGTTAGTTGTACCGCTGTAAGGAAAGGGGATCTTTCTAATGTGAGCAAGAAAAGCCACCAGAGCCACAGTCAGGTCACAAGCTCCTCAAAGCTTTCAGATTCATAACACCAGATATTGCTGTTCAATGCACCAGTTATTCCTGGGACTTATTCTGTGTGTTTGAGACATAGGGCTAGTGGTTAAAGTAGTTTTCCATTTTCCAGCATGGCTAATTGACAAAAACAAGCAAATCATTGCTAAACACACACCCCAAAGTGTGAGCCATTTTAAAAAATAATTAATTTTTATTTTATGTGCATTGGTGTTGAAGGTGTCAGATCCTCTAGAGCCGAAGTTAGACAGTCATGATCTGCCTTCTAGGTTCTGGGAATTGAACCTGGTTCCTCTGGAGGAAGCAGCCAGTGTTCTTAACCACTGAGCCATCTCTCCACCCTCTAATGTGAGCGATATTAAAAACAAACAAACAAACAAACAAACAAACCCTTATGTGAGGACTCAGCGTTTGCATTAGTTTTTTACATCTCTAAGTCTATGCTCCCTTGGCTAGATGGGGACTTCTGCTGCTAGCAAAAGGTTAATGAGCTGCCCCACCCCAAGTCTTAATATAATTCCTAGTAAGCGCTCAGGGAGTGAGCATAGTCTGTTTCCCAGCCAGATAACAAAGTGCTGACTCTGCAGCCTCCTTCCCCCTCAGGTCCCTGGATCTGAATCTTCCTACCCCAAAACAGAGATAGTTGCAAAGCTCCAAAGAAGTCATCGCAGGGTCCTAGTCCGTGGGACTACTGGGAGCTTGTCTCTGCAGCCTGGCACGGTTAAAACGGATGCTTGCATCCGGGCTTCACAGTGACCCTTCACCTATCCAGCGGTGCTTACAAACTCTACCTCCTTGTGTAAGCCTGCAGCTTTCCATCCGTTTGCTCTTAGGGTTTGCCGTCCTGGTTACAGGAAACTGGCCCAGCATCACATACCCACTCCCAACTTTGTTTCCCCTCCCTCCCTCTTTGTCTGTCCCCTAGCCCATTCTTCTCTTTATTCTCAATGTTTGAAAAAGCTTCTCATTTCCGGAAGGGGGAAGACCCCGGTGGTCCACTCTGCCTGCATCGGCAACTTGACTGTTTGTTGATCTGAGTCCTCAGCCCCTCCCTTTGCTGGATCATAAAACTACATCTAAAACAAAAAAAAAAAATTTTTTTTTATTTGCTGGGCAGCCAACTGGGGGCATCAAATTCCATGTGGTGGAGATGGACTATTTGCCTTGAAGGAACTGAACTAGTGAAGATAACAACTAAACAAAGGGACCGGAAAGCAAATGTGTAACTAAGTTGCAGCAGGAGTGAAGCCCCCACCACCCACCAGAGCCGGAGCGGGATGCCTCTGAGCTCCACCAGAGTGAGGATAGATACCTTTGGGCGCTGGGCAAAATGGCACCGGATCAGTGTAGTAATCCTCTGTACTGATTAAGTGATGTTTTTGCATTAACTTGCTGTCTATACACCACCTGAAGACCGTCTTCACTGTGGGGAAGAGAATGGGACAAAGTTAAGGCAGACCCAGGGAAAAGCAGCTGAACTCACACCTCCAGCTCCAAGCCTACACTTCCCAGGCGAATTCTCAGAGTCCTGTGGTGAAGACTTAAGAAGCCAATGATTTCTCAGCCACTCAGTGGAGGATGACAACTGGGCCAAGCTGTGCATGGCATTACTGGGATAAAGTAGTACCATATGTGGAGTGTGTGGTGGCATAAGAACAAGTGTGGCAGATGCAACACAAGCCCCAGTTCTTCATCCCAATGTCCCTTGCAATGTCACTAGCAACAGTGTAACCGACAGGCCTGGTCGGGTGTGTTCAGGTTCCTGGCATCTTATTAAAAGAATTAGATAAGAACACACAAATAGCAAAGCTGCAAGGGGCTCTATTCAGAGACAAAGGACTCAGACTGCAAGGGCTACTTGAGTTAGAAGACCCAAGGGCCTGGGCTATTGTTTAGGGCTTCTTTTGGTGGAGTCCAGGAGGAGGAGCTGGTGCTAGGGGTGATCTGTGGGTGGGTCTCAGTTTCTGTTGATAGATTTGGATTATGCAAGCCTTCCTTTCTTGTGCATGTCCTTTCCCATGATGCATCTGATTTTAAACATCTGTGTGCCTAATTATGCTTATGAATAAGATGGTTCATAGGAAAATTTCCCTTAGAGGACAGTTTCCCTTACCATGCGTGGACCTGAAACTGGCTCAGGCTGCCTCTAGTTGCATTATTGTTGCATTGTTTGGAGTGTGGTGTACATGCAGCTTGATGCGGGCTGGGGGTGGGGGTGCCTCAGGTTGTTCACTGTTAGGAAGGCAGCATGCGTTAAGGCTCAAGTCAGACAAGATTACTGAGTTGCTGGGCAGTCCCTAGCCTCTTGCTACAATACAGTGTTACTCTTTGCCTTTCTCTTTGGCCCAGTGATGGTGGCAAGGATTTGAGATGTGTTGGTATGGCAAACTCTGCCCATCAACAGAGAAGAACTTCCTTGTCTCTTCATCTCAGACACCAGCATAAAAGCCACGTAGAGAATAGCTGAGCCCAATCTACAGCAAGCAATAACTATAGCTTCAGCCAACTCCCATTAACCTAATGACACATTAGAGAAAGCCATTTAATAGAGTGGAAGTTGATGTTTGCAATTGATGAGCCAAAAAAATGACAGTAAACACACACATTATAATATAGAATATAATATGTAACATTTAACATGTGATATATATATAATATATATGGTATATTATATATCATATGTTATGTGTTATATTTTATAATACATAATATAATTAATATATAATGTATAATATATAATATGTATGGTTTATAACACTAGTGTCTACAAACACCGACTGGAAATGAATGCCCTTGACAAGTGACAAGGAGGGAGGCTGGACGCCCTTGACAAATGACAGGAGGGAGGAGTGATATTACTCTAGCAGATGTGAGAAGGAGGGTTTTGTTAAAATAGACTTTTGCTGTATTTTAATTACATGTTTGTTTGTTTATTGCATGTCTGTGGGGGCCTGACAACTTGCAGGAGTGAGTTGACCTTCTATCAGCAGGTCCTGAGATTTGAACCCTGGCTGCAAGGCTTGGCAGCAAGCCTTTACACACTGAGCCATCTGCTCACTTTGGACTCTGGAGTAGTTAGAAGTTGGTATGCAAACTGAGAAGGCCTGAGAGTTTCCATGTCCCTCTGCCCCTGTGCAGGTGTAGCTTTATCTGTTACTGGCATCCTCCCAAAAACAACATGCTTGTTGCAAACAATGAGCCCACACTGACATACCACCATCACTCAAAGCCCATGTTTTAAGAGAGCGTTCACTCCTTTTATTACAGTTGGTGTTTACACAGATCTATAATGCTATGTATGGGAGCAGTCTTCCTGTGCTCTGTTAGAAGTTCCTCTAGGGACCGGGCTGTAGCTCAGTGGTAGAGTACTTGCCTGGCATGTATAAAGTCATGGGGCCGGTCCCTAGCATACAGCAATAAAGGTAACACAGTGAGTAGTATCGTCTGCCTTTATGGGTGCTGAAAGGAATCGGGAGATTTGGCCTAAAGTTAACAATCAGAGCCAAAAGCAGAAACTGCTGCTGGCATAGCAAACCGAAGGCAGAGGAGTACAAAGTGTCAAAGGCTAAAGAAGAAAAGGCCAGGGAACCACCATGAACAATAGCGGTTGGCATCCCTGAAGCAAAAGTTTCTTAGTAAGTCATCTGAAAGCAGCTCCAAAATAGCCTGGCTGGAGAGATGGCGAGATTAAGGGAGCTTACTGCTCCTGCACATGTCTGGTGGCTCACAAACAGACTAGGACTCCAGCTGCTGGGGATCTGTCACCCTCTTCTGGCCTCTGTGGGTACTACACTCAGGTGCATAGATACATGTATAAATAACTAAAAATCCATTGGTCAGTCAGTGGACAAAAATCCTCATAGCCAGTAAATAACCCACAAGCTACTTCTTGGGGCTCATGACCTCTCCTTCCAGAACCCCCGGGGCCCTTCCCTGATGGATCCCGGAACCTCAGAGAAGGTGGACTTTTGGAAGTGATGGCCCCCACCCTCCCTTGACAGGAAAGACTTGGGTGGGAGCAAAAGCCATGCCAAGTAGACATCATCCAGCCTAGTTCCATGGGTTCTGTGATGACCATGTGTCAGGAGGAAGGAAGGGCCATCCTCTTTTCTTTTTCTTTAAAGATTTATTTATTTTTTTTTTTAAAAAGATTTATTGCTGGGCAGTGGTGGCGCATGCCTTTAATCCCAGCACTTGGGAGGCAGAGGCAGGCGGATTTCTGAGTTCGAGGCCAGCCTGGTCTACAGAGTGAGTTCCAGGACAGCCAGGGCTACACAGAGAAACCCTGTCTTGAAAAAAACAAACAAAAAGATTTATTATATTTATATGAGTATACTGTAAATGGTTTTAAACATACCAGAAGAGGGCATCAGATCCAATTACAGATGGTTGTGAGCCACCATATGGTTGCTGGGAATTGAACTCAGGACCTTTGGAAGAGCAGTCAGTGCTCTTAACTGCTAGCCATCTCTCCAACCCCCGACCATCCTTTTTTCAAACCTTCTTCTCCATCCTCCCAGGGTGCAGGAGTCATGGTGGTTTCTTTGCTCCTTTGTTTGTTTTTCAAGCTAGCATATAAACTAACGGGCTCCTTTGTAATATTTTACATACATATCATTGCACATTTTCAAAGCAGTTTTAAAAAAAAGATTTTTAAGAGTGTGTGTATATGCATGTGTGTGCACGTGTGTGTATATATGTATGTACATGTACATGTGTGTACATGTATGCACATGTGCATGTGTGTTTGCACGTGTGTATGTGTATGCATGTCAGTGCATGTGTATACATGCCTTGAGGGGGAGAGGCCAGAGGCATCAGATCCTCTGGAGTTGGAGTTACCTGTGGTTGTGAGCTGCCTGTACTTGGAATTAAACTCAGGTCCTCAAAAGTTGGACCATGCTCTTCCTACTGAGCCTTCTCCCCAGCCCTCACCAAGTCAGATTTTTTTTTTTTAAAGCACATATTTGAAGATCCATATCCAGCCTGGACCTATAAAAGCCTTGCCCTGATGACGGTCTTCTTCCTTCCGGGATGGCAAGCTTCACCCACCCTATGGCTACTGAGCACAGCTCTGCAAGGGGCTGGTTGTTCCTATCCGCAGAAGCTAGTGTGGAGCAGTGGCCAGCAAGGGCAAGAATGAGCACACAAGCTGTTTCGTGGAGTCGTGACCTTTGTCCACTCATATGGAGAAGTGGAAGTCCCCTCACTGTGTGACAGCTGTGCTGGTGGTCAGGGAGAGGCGCTCTGTGCCTGGGATAACAAAGGCAGCTGTCTGTCTCTCCATCATTGGTTTTGTACATGGGGAATGTGTCCTGGGGTTGCCTGCCTGCCCTGAGATGCAGGGACCAGATGGATGTCTGTAAAGATGATCTAGGGTTTTTTTCTCTACCACTTTTGAAATAGAAGAAAGACATATTACGAGTAGGGTGAGAAACCAGAATAAATATGTCTGTTCACTATTGGGGCCACTGTGCTTGTGCACAAAGTGTAATCCCAGCACTTGCAAGGTGGAGACCGGCAAATTCCGGGGACTCATTCGCCATCCTGGAACTCATTCGCCAGCCTACCTGGCAAGCGTGGCAGGAAAGGTCAGAGGAGAGGAAGCTATGGTTTGGCTGCTGGGACCTAAATGGGACCTCTGGGTCAGGGACCAATGTTACACCATTGCCAAGTCCCTGGCTTGGAGAGTCAAATGCTGGCCACGTGGATCAGTGCTCTTCTGGAGGGACCGTGCACACTGGAGTGTTTTGTACTGGTTGACTGTCATGCCTGCAACATACTCTCCCGATGTTCAGTAAAGAACAGTGGCATGGAGATATATATATATAGATAGATAGATAGATAATAGATAGATAGATAATAGATAGATAGATAGATATAGTACAATACCAACAGCTGCAGAGGTGGAGGCTGACAGACAGACAGACAGACAGACAGACACACTTCACACCTACCTGGAGGCAGTTTGACAGGGGTTTCCACGACATGTAGTCTACTCTGTTTGGTGGCATGTTCCGTTTCTGCAATATCCCGTGCACGGGCCTGGATGATATGTTTCTCCAACATGGCGACCTCATCCAGACGCTGTCTGTCGATGGCTCGAGCCTGCGAATGGGCATTCGAATGCACAGAAACCTGACGAGAGCCTACGTTTTGGCTCGACCCTGTGCCTCTCCACGTCGGGGCTTTCAGCCAAGCACAGCTACACAACTATTAAAACCCTCTGGTCCAACCCACCAGACTAAACTCTGAGGTCAAGAGAAGGAAATGGCAATTCCATAGTGTGGTCAGTAAGAGTCAAGCGTGGTCCTCTGTCTCCCGGCTTCACAGTAAAGAGAGCTTCCGCCATAGTGTGAAATGCAAACCCACTTTGGTACAGCAAAGTAAGGCTACACAGATCTTGATTCAGACAAGGCCCATTCTAGGTCCATCAAACATAGCCGGTGGGCAGCTTCCAGCTGACGGCCTCTATTTAAGCTGTTGAAAGGGGCTCACTGCCTGGCGGTGGTGGTGCACGCCTTTAATCCCAGCACTTGGGAGGCAGAGGCAGGCGGATTTCTGAGTTCGAGGCCAGCCTGGTCTACAGAGTGAGTTCCAGGACAGCCAGGGCTACACAGAGAAACCCTGTCTCGAAAAAACCAAAAAAAAAAAAAAAAAGAAAGGGGCTCACGGAGATAGCATCTTTTTTGCAGAATCCACATCAGTGTAACTAAAGCCATGGCTACTTTGATCCAAAGAGAAATGTGGTCGGGTAATGTGCTACCCAGAGAAAATTACTGTGGATTTTTTTTTTTGTTTGTTTGTTTGGGGTTTTTGTTTTTGTTTTTGTTTTTTGTTTGAGGGCTGTAAAGATGACTTCTGTTCTTAACGGTACTTGTTGCTCTTCCAGAGGACTGTGTTCGGTTCCTAGTACCCACGCCAGCCAGCAGCTGTTTGCACCTATAGCCCTGAGGGAATTGGATATTGTTTTCTGGCCTCCACACACGTGTTAGAACATGCGGAGACACACATACATACACAGAAATGAAAAATAAACAGTTTTAAATGTGTGTCTGTATGCGTACGTGCATGCACATGCAGAGAGCAGAGGAAGGTATTGGGTGCTCTGTTTTATTGCCCTTCCCCTTATTCTCTTGAGACGGAGTCTTTCGATGAACTTGGGAGTAGGCTTGATGGCCAGCCATCCCCAGCAACCCTCCACCTCAGGCAGAGCCATGCCCAGATTTTTATGTAGGTGCTGGATCTGAACTTGTGTTACAAACTCTCTCACCCACTGAACCTGCTCTCCAGGCCCCAACCTACAGAGTTTTCCAAGTTACTGGGTCCCCGTCTCACTTCACCTTCTGTGACTCAGTCCTGCTTTTTTAACCCGTGCAAACCTTATACCCCAAAGCTCTGCCACGTTAGCATTGAGAGGTCTAACCTAGCTGCTCCAGCATATGCTTCAACTTCAAGCCAGTCAGTCATGATTCTAACACATATTCTTGGACTTGAAGCAAAGTATTCACAGTGTGGGGAAATCCCAAGACAGCATTGCAGGAAGCAAACGCTTTGCTGGAACTCAGACTTATTTAGCCATTCTTGTTTGTTTATCTATTGGGGGGCACAAATGCTATGGTGAGCTTACGGATGCCAGAGGACAACTTATGGAAGTTTGTTCTCTCCTGTCGTGGGAGTCTTAAGGAAAGAAAAACCTCTGGTCGTTGGGCTCGGCAGCAAATGCCTTGACCCAAGGAGCCACCTCTTCAGCCCTAGCTGAAGAGCTGGATATAAGAGTTGCGATCCTACCCAAAGCCATCAGTTAATGATTCTTCACTGAAGTGACTCCCTTAATCCTCAAAGTCATACAAGTGCCAGATAGTGGAGGCAGGGTTTAAGCCCCAGTATGGGTTTTGAGATTGTTGGCCTAATCATTAGTACATGCAATGTTTCTGTAGACAGAAATGGGAAAGACCAACAGCCAGTGAGGCTTCGTGGAGCTCTGATCAAGAGAGCCCAGGGTTTTCAACAATTTCTGTGGGCAGAGAAGCCCTGTGTTTCACAGTAACTGCAGAGATCCATAACCATCAAACATCTGAGAATAAGGGGATGCTGAATCCCTCCCGCTAAGGCTCGGACAACATTAGGTGGGGACAAAAAAGCCAGAGGAAAGGTGGAGTGAGGTGGACTGGTGTTTTCTGGGAACAATTTAGTTACTGAATGCTTGATCTCACTCTGCCATGATTACCTACCTAAGATAGGATCTGTCAATATTTTGCCACCAGGGAGGAGGGCTTAACATTTGCGGGGGGGGGGGGGAGTGGGTGTCAGCCAGCACTTTTACCTGCTGAGCCATCTTACCATCTTAACAGCTCCTCTTTTTCACTTTTTTGTTTGTTTGTTTTGCATTGCTGGGGGTTGAGGGTAGGCCGTACCCTTGCCAGGCAAGCACTCAACACTGAGATTGTATCCCTCTCAAAATGTATTCATGGCTACTGAGTCCTCACTTGCCTAGCACCGAGCACAGCACACAGTAGGTATGTGTTAGAAAGGAATGAATGAAGGTAGGCCATGTTGTATAAGGAGAGAGTAATGGACAGAAAGGAGTGAAGAAGAAAAAGGAAAGGTCCGAGGGACTGATACAGGGGAGAGTTGGGAAGGGAGTCCTCCACAGCCAGTCACAGAGAGGCAGGATCATCAGTCTTGACCCCAGTGCAAAAGAGGAAACCAAGCTGCTGACCCAGAAATGTGGGCAAAAATGCCTAGCCATGACTGGATCTGTCCGCTCCAGTCGTTTCGTTTATATTTGCAACATATAATGTGCTTGTGCGCAGAGAAAGGAGCTGGAGGGGACATTTATACGCATATGTATAAAGTTTGAATAGGATTCTTCACTTTGGCGAGGCTGCATCCGGATCGTATCCCGGGGATGCACCCGCTATACCTGCTGCAGCTGGTCCAGGAACTCCTCGTGGCGCGCATCCTCACTGCCGCGGGCCTTGATCAAGCTGTCGCCCAAGTCATCTCCGATCACCTGGGCGGTGTACAGGTTTCGGAAGACTCGGGCAAGCAGATGTGAGATGTCCTGCGTGCGCAGGGAGGCGGGGCGCAGACGCAGTGTCTGCGGCTCCGGGAGTGGCGGGAGCGCTTGGAACCCGGCGCGGAGGGACCGCGTAGGGAAGCCGAACTGGCAATAATCCATGAAGGTGGTCGAGGACCGCAAGGACTTCCTGATGGACCAGCTGGGGTGGTGCGAGGTGGAGTCCAACAGGGTCTCTGAGGACATAACGGCCGAGGAGGCTACGGACTGATGCTCTTCCTTGATCTCGGGTTCCATGGCAACAGAGACGCTGTAGACTCGGCGTCCCACTTCTGCTTCCGGCTCCGCCCCTTCCGTCTAGCTTTTCCTCTAGAAGAGCGTCATCCCTGTCGTCATCTAAAGGTTTGCATTCTAACGTCCAGCTGGGTGATCTAGGCTGGCTCAGACTCACCATTCCACATCCGCCTCCTCCTCAGCTTCCCGAGTGCTGGACACAGGAGAACGCTGCTGTGACATCTAGCATCTCTTCTACTTTTTTTCTTTGTAAAGCTTTATTTTATTTTGTGTGTTTTTGTGTGTGTATATGTGCAGCTGTCGGTGGAGGCCGGAAGAGGGGGTCGGATCTCCGGGAGCTGATAGGCAATTGTAAGCCACCTGACATGGGTTCTGGGAAGTAAACGTTGCTCCCCTGTCAGAGCACTACGTGTTCTTAACGGCTGAACCATCTCTTCAGCCCCAGCATCACCCTTTCAGAGGCGGGCTTATTATGAAGTTTGATGGACAAAAAGATTCAGGGTCGTGCTGATCTGACTGCATGCAAAGCCATGTTTCTTACTACCCAATTGCCGCCGTCCCTATTTTAATTTGCTCGGATGTTCGTCACATATATTGTTGTTTGGTTGGTTTTGTTTTAAATGATCCCTTGTTTTTGCTTTTACTTTGAGACAGCGTCTCACTCTGAAGCTCAGAGCTCAGGGCTGGAGGTCACTATTGAGACCTGGGTTGTGGCTCTCCAGGAATCCAGCCCTTCACTGGCAGCATTAAGTACAAAGGGCCACTGTTGGTGAGCCAGTCTAATGCCCTATTTTGTAACGTGCACTCGTACTGGCTCCTTTCCTCTAGAGGGGTGAGGTCAGCCACACACCTTAATCCTAGTGTTCAGGGGGCAGAGGCAAGCAGGTCTCTTGAGTTTGAGGCCAGCCTGCTCTACAAAGCAAGTTCCATGCCAGCCAGGATTATTTAGTGAGACTTTGCATGAAAAACAAAAAATAAGGGGGCTGGAGAGATGGCTCAGAGGTTAAGTGCACTGAGGTCCTGAGTTCTATTCCCAACAGCCACACGGTGGCTCACAACATCTGTAATTGGAATAGGATCTCATGCCCTCTTCTGGTGTGTCTGAAGACAGTGACAGTGTACTCACAAACATAAAATAAATAAATAAATAAATCTTTAAAAAAAGGCACTGGTGGCACATGCCTTTAATCCCAGTACTTGGGAGGCAGAGGCAGAGGCAGCCAGATTTCTGAGTTTGAGGCCAACCTCGTCTACAGAGTGAGTTCCAGGACAGCCAGGGCTACACAGAGAAACCCTGTCTCAAAAAAAAACAAAATAAATAAATAAAATAAAAAATTAAATCTTTTATGTATGTGGGTGTTTTGCTGTATGTGTATGTGCGTGTGCACACTCGCACCATGCTGTCAGCTCTGGACCTCCGTATACCCTTTCCTAACTAACGCAGATGCCAAAATAGTCACTTTCTACTTAGGTGTGAGTTTGCTTGCCTTACAGCTCTGAACCCACTTCCTGAGTCGAGTCCCCAGGATGTTCACCCACAGACCTGAGCCACTTCCGCTACTCTTGGTTGGCCCCCTCATCTGTTCTTTGAGGGACCTTACTGTCCAGATGTAGGGAAAGCACAAGGCCTTGTTAAGGTGTGAACCAGAAGGAGCAGGCTCTGGATGTCTCCCTGCTGCATTCTTCCCTGCAGGGAAAGAGTTAACCCAGCCAGGTGAAATGCCTATGGCCATCCTCTAGGTACCTGGGACCCTGGGAGGATTTCCCAAATATCTTGAGTCTTTTTCCAGGACCATGGCAGGCCTCCTCTTAACTGCCTGCTCCTAGTGCTGACGGGAATGTGCAATATGGTGAGCTTGAGAGCAGAAGGAACATGGGCAAATAGTCCTTCTGTCTGGTTTCTACAAACACACACACACACACACACATACACACGGTTCCCAGTGGTATGAGGAGGGGCTTTTCTTGGGAAGAGTAGCAGAATAGCAGCCAAGTGTGCGTGGCCTTCATGTAAGGGAGGGTCTCCCAGAACGAGTGGTCCTGTCATTAGCAGCTGCTCCATGGTAGACGCTCCCAGGTGTTGGGACAGTTGATTCTTGCTGCTCTTCTGTGCTTCTCTACTCTCTACCCAGATGTCCTCACAGAAAGTCACAGGGAGGCTGAGCCTGTCACAGAGATGCTCCCCACCCCTCTCCTCTGCATGGCCCGTCTCACTGTGTGCTCAGCTGACCTGTTCAAGCCAAAGTCTCTCACAATGTTCAGCCCTTCTAGTGTCAAAGGCTATGCCAGCAGTCCTTGTGTAGGTGGCTCTACAACTCCTTCCCTGCCTGTCACCCCAACCTCTCTTGCTTTCCATGCTCCTCTCTTCACCTATTCTCTGTCCGTCTGGCTGTCCATCCATCCATCCGTCTATCCATCTGTCCAGTCACCTCCCCAGGGGACTCTGTGGGCACAAAGGGAATTTCTGATGAGCCTTTCTCTTCATTTCATAGTCTCTCCTGCAGACTGCGATAGTGTCTGTTTGTCTGTCTCTTGGTTCCACACACTTCTTTTACTTAATTTGTTCTTACTTCCATACATGAAGCATTCTCTATAATCATGAGTCACAAAAACAAAATCTCAAACAGTGCACAAAGGAAACAAACAATGTTGGGTCTGGCGCTGTAGTGTTCTCATCCCAGCTCCTTAGGAACCTGAGGCGGGAGGATTAGAAATTCAATGTCTGATCAGGCTACAGAGAGAGTTCAAGGTCAGCCTGGGCCACTCAGCAAGATCCTGTCTCAAATGACAACTAGAAGGAATGTGGTGCAGTGGGAGAGCGTTTGCCTGGCATTCAAGGGCCCCAGGTTCAATCCCCAGGACTGACAATAAAGTACTATTTAATAAATGTGTTCTCAGCTCTTTTTCACCAGATAATTAGATTACTATATTGTTACAACCACTTTCCCTGCTTATACAAACACTGATATTTATAAAATAGTTTTTATTACTTAAAAAACACAACACCATGCTATTTTTATGATCTTTTCTTCACTTATTCTATTGCAATTTACAGGGACTGTGTTTGTTTGTTTGTTTGTTTGTTTGTTTGGCATGTTTTGGGTTTTGTTCTACTGTAAATGCTGCCATCAAGAGGATGTTTGGTGTTTGTACATACTTTGTATAGCTGTATAATATTTACGTGGGTGGGGGGTAATATGCCAGAATTCCACAGCCAACGGTATGTAAATTTTAGCATTTGACTCCCAGAAAGATTGTATCACAGTAGATCCCCGTCGCCATTATGGGAGTGCTTCTGAGTATTTGTTTGTTTGTTTACTGTGGATATGTGTAAGCAGGTTCCTGTGGAGGCCAGAGGTCAGAGGCTAGAGGTCACCTCCAGATTTTGTTCCTCAGGATCTATTTGCTTTGTTTTCTAGTTGTTTATGGGTTTGCTTGTTGGAGACAGGGTCTCACTATGTGGCCCTGTAACTCATTCAGACCGTACTGCTCTCAAACTCAGGAATCTGCCTGCTTCTGCCTCTTGAGTGCTGGGATTAAAGGTATGCACCACCACACCCAGGTCACGTTGTTTCTTGAGACTGTCTCCTCAACCATTTTAAATATGCTTTGAATCATGTCTTGAATTTTATCCCTAGCCCCACATCTCTCCCCTGAACTGCCTTGTTCCTTGGTCTGAAAGTCTCCAATGTATCCAAATCAAATGCTAAGTTCTAGCCTGAATACCAGATTCCTGGCCAGAGCCCTCCAGGCATCCTTGAGTCCTTAGTTTCCTTTACAGCTCCCACCCTCAATCCTGTTGGCTCTGCTTTTCAAAAAACAAAACAAGAGCTGGAGAGACGGCTCAGGGGTTAAGAGCACTGTCTGCTCTTTCAGAGGACAAGGTTTCAATTCCACGCACCCACGTGGCAGCTCACAGCTGTCTGTGGCTTCAATTCCAGGGAATCTGGTACCTTCACACAAACATACACACAGGCAAAACACCAATGCTCATAAAATAAAAATAAATGAATCCTAAACAAAAAACAAACCACATTTATTTTCATTTGTGTGTGTCTCTGTGCTCACACATGATGTCTGCGAGTTGCATTCATGTGGGCACGGGCACCTGCAGAGGCCAGAAGAGGACATCAGATCCCCTAGAATCCAGGTCCTCTGCAAGAGTGACACATGCTCTCCACCTTTAAACTTTCAGCAGCCAAGCCTTCTTTCTCTCCAGCAACGACTGGCTCTTCTCTGGAAAGCTTTCTGGATTCTTTCACCTTTCATCTGCAGAGAGCCCTGAGAGGCTGAGGCACCTTTCACCCCTGTGAATGACTTGACCGGAATCTCTTCCCTCAGGCTCCCTGCTGTAGGCCATCTATGATGACTTCTTCCAGCTACCAGAGAGAGACTTTCCCAGGGTGACTCAGAGGAGGTGTTTCTTCCAGAGAAGCCTCCAACCTGTTACCCCTCTGTGAGCTCCCATCATGCCCTCTCTGCCGTAGCCACACTGCCATGCATTTCTCCAGTGTGCCACTCTCCTTGAGCCTGCCCTTTCTGCCCAGAATCCTTAGCCCCAGGCCTCCCTGTGCCCTACTCTCTCACTTCCTTGAGTCTCCTCAGAGCCTCCTTCCTACACGAGCCAGCCACAACAACCCACTAGAACCCTGGCCTCTTCCCACTTCACCTCCTTGTCACTCAGATTCCACTGGGATCATTTCTTGTGTTTATTACAGTAGCTCTTTCCTTCACATTAAAAATCTAAGCTCCATGACAGCAGGAGGTTTTTTTTTTAAAATGCATTTTAAACACTGGTGATTCATTCTCATCTTTCTATGTGCCCAGTGGATGATAGATTCTTAACAGATACTTATTGAAAAAAAGAAAATAGAAGTTTTCAAACACAGTTTTGGTGTCTTCTTCAGATCGAACACTCCTGTCTTCAGCTCTGGTGGACTTTGTCATGTGGCTCTTCCTGGGGACACAGGAAACAACCTTCTGTTCATCTCAGATATGGCACCAGTGACAGACTAAAGAAATGATTGCACTTGGGACCCCAGTAAGCTTACTGGGGTCACAGGTGAACCAAAGGCAATTGCCACCCTTAGCCTGGGTGAGGGTTCATGAAGAATCACCCTTAAAATTCCCTGCAGAACCTTGTAGGCAGCTCCACCAGGGCTTCCCTCCCTCTGCAGATGAGTTCACTGAGTAGAGAAACCTGGGAGAGGCCCTGTAAATTTTGTGACTTCCTGAGCCTTGCAAGTTTCTTTAGCTTCCTGAGTCTTCCAACCCTCCCTCCCCCTCCAAGAGGGAAGTTTTCAGGTCAGAGGAGATAGCTATGGAACGTTTTCCCCAAGACTCATGAAGCACGAAGCGATCCACCTACTGCGGTTGGGGTAAGTGGAGGAGAACACTGAGCGTCCACTTTAAACCTGACTCGGTCTCATTCCCTAGGAAGGCTGATTGATACAATCTCAGAAAAGAAACCCTCAACTGCTGGGTGTGGTGGCCAATGCCTGATCCCAGCACTCGGGAACAGAGGCCTGCAGATCTCCATCAATTCAGGACAGCTGGGGCTACACAGAGAAACCCCTGTCTTGTAAAACCAAAAGAAAAAAAGAAAAAGGAAAACCCGAAAGAACCTTGTGCTATCCTGAGGTTATCAGGGCTGCTGCGACCTTGTAGCCCATGCTGGCATCTGATCCTTGCCCATGAGTGACGACAGCCCGATAGGATGTGAGGAGCCTTCCTTGCCATCACTGTCTCTTTGGGCAGGTGACTTTTCCATTTCCTGTTGAAGCAGTTGGACCTAGGTCAGGACCTTCTGCACAGAAGTTCACAGAAACAGGGGTGTGCCCTCAGACCAGGAGCCTCTGTGGCCACAGAGAGAATGTCTCTGTGTTAGACAGGCCACAGAGAGAATGGCTGTGGGCCGGTAAACGCTAGCTCAGAACCCTTGGTAGGCAGTATCAGTGCCACACACTCATCATCTTCAGTTTATCCCAGATCGAATGGTCGCTCCTGGTTAGAGAGAGGCAAGGTGACTTGCTCAGATTCTCACACCAGGAAATTGCAGAGACAAGACTTTAACAACCCCATTCACCCTGATGCTCCAGGCTTGGGTTCTAAAGACAGGGAGAACACTGACTAAACCTCACTGGCCTCACACACCCGGGGCTGGTCTTGGTTTGCGTTTCATGGGGGGAGGGGCTGAGCAAGACAAGCCCCGGAGCCTGACTGTCCTGAAATTTAGCATTCTTGTGCTGATAGTGTACACGCTTGTGTACACACTGCCCTCAGAATGAGGGATGGTGTGGGGCCCAGGGAACTGACTCTAACAGAACTACTCAAATACTAGACCTCTTTCACCTGCCCACAGTCACCAGCCCTCACCTTTGCACAGACGCTTGAGACTGGGACAGCCAGGGGTTGGGGGTTGGGACAATGTCTGGAACCCTGCCCATAGAGAACAGGTCTCAGGAGCTCTGTGCTCCAAAGAAAGCCTATCACCGAGCCCTATGAGTAATCAGGGTCTCAGGAGAGTTTGCAAAGTTTCTGAGTAGAGTAAACGTGGCACCCAGCCAGGACTAGGCCTACACAGCTGCCCCTGGAAGCCTTCCCCCACCAGATTTGACAGTCACCCGATGCACACTACTTAAACCTGGCTGCACAGAGCAGAGGGTCTCTCACCCTGTGAGAGAAGAAAGAGGAGAGGAAGATCCAGAGAGGGGGAGTGCCATCCTACAGGTAAGCGCAGGTCAACACTTGAGGGAGCACACCTCATTTCTGGCAGAACCTGGCTGCTTGGGCCAGCTTTGAGTCAGCATGCCCTTTCTGTATGGCAACCCCAGGCCAGGGAGGGGACATGAGTGAGCTGTAATGTGTGCAGAGGAAGCCAGAAATGGGCCTGTTTCAAGTGAGCTTGGCGTACACAAGGGCAGAACCTTCTATAAACCCTGCCATAGTCTTTTGTGGTAGAGGGAGAGGCCCTAGTGGAGGATAACGCCCTGGCTTAGAGCCCAGGACTCGGAGACAGAGATGACAAGAAGAAATGACTCCATGCCAACTGCTGGTGTCAGGAATTCTCCGTCTCAAGTGGAGGAGAGGAGCTGGGTTTGAGGAGGCCTAACTGACTCACTGATGCGATGCAGTACCTGCCAGGCTCCAGGGCAGGACCGAGGTGGGAGGTTCCAAGGCTCCGAGAAGACCCGGAGAGTAGGACTTTTGAGAAACAGACGGGAAGTCAGGAAAGGGAATTTCTTGTCTTGCCTTTTCCTGGACTCTGTCTACAACGGAGCCTTGCTCATCCCTCATGCAGTACAGCCCCCCAGCTTGTGGAAGGGAAATCTGGGGGCGGGGCATCAGGATGGGGGCTGAGTGCCAGACAAGGAGCCAGCCCACATATGGGGTGGGGGTACATGAACATCATGTAGTTCTCTAAAACTCAGCCTTAACACTCAGAATCCGGCCGGGCAGTAGTGGCGCATGCCTTTAATCCCAGCACTTGGGAGGCAGAGGCAGGCGGAGTTCGAGGCCAGCCTGGTCTACAGAGTGAGTTCCAGAACATGGCTACACAGAGATAACCCTGTCTCGAAAAACAAAACAAACAAAACAAAAAAAACCACTCAGAATCGGGAGACTGCTTTCCACGTTTCACACGCCACGGAGGCACTGCTAGTGCTAGAAGAGAAAGAGCTGTGGTGAGCCCGGCTAGCCTCTTCCAGGCTAACTGCCTTCAATATCAGGGGACCCTTGTCTTGTCCAGGCAGCCTCACGGCAGGCCTCCCATCTTCTTCTCTAATTAGAGGATCAGAGGCTCTAACTGCTTGCTATTACCCCTACCTTAACGAAAGTCTCCCCCTAAACAACTCCCCGGAAATGAGAAGTCTCCGGGAGCTAAAGAGAGGGTCCCTTCTCTTGAAAAAAAAAAAAAAAAAAAATCTAGATATTACTCTCTTCAAACGTGGCAGTGTGGGCCTGTGCAAGCACTCATTCTCAGAAGATAGACCAGACTGCCGCTTAAGCAGTGATTCCTGTCCCGGCTAAGACCAGATTCTGATTCTTTCCCACATCACCCACAACCCCAGGGAGGCCAGGCGCCCACAGGCAGGGCGTGGGGCAGGCAGCTCGCCGTAATGACAGGGCCTGTGGGTGGTGGCGGCGGAGGAAGCGGGAGGGATCTGACTATTTCTGGCCCGGACGCACCCAGCTGGCCCGAACCCCGGCCAGGGTTGGCTAGTCTTCCCGGCCCCCCGCTCTGTGTCCTTTCCCGGTCCCCTGGAGGGGGCGGGGAGAAGAGCCGGTTGGCGGGCCCGGGGGGCGGTGCGATGTCCTGGACCCACCCCCCGGCCGCCTCCCACCGCAGGTCAGTTGGGTCCTTGCACCGACCTGCGCTAGGACCCCAGGCCTCTGGGTTGTTGCTGAAGTGAATCACGCAGCGTCCCCTCCACCGCGCGCCCCGACGGGCATGGACTCGGGTCGGGACTTCCTGACCCTGCACGGTGAGTGTCCCGCCCGCAGAGGAGACCCTCGGGAAAGCCTGTCCCCACCCGGGCGCCAGGGATAACAGCTCCTTCGGCTGCATTTAAACTACCAGAGAGACCAACTCCTTGTCCCCTTGCAGGATCCCGGAAAAACCTCAGCCCGCGCTGGGCACAATCTTGGGCGTTTCCAGACTTTCCCCCAAATTTGGCGCAAGAGATCGGAGAGCAGTGCAGATTTCCCCTTATCCTCTTCATAAAAGGCTGGGCTCCTTGGTCCAGATGACACCAAAGGGGTCGGGGAAAGAAGGGGACAGCATCCTCAGACCACCAAAGTCTCTCTTCAGAGGCTTCCCAAAACAGGGGTGCGCCCCGAGCGAGTCAGGCCGCGCGGGTGTGGCGGGTGAGGGTGTGAGGGGGTGGGGCGAGGAGGAGGTGTGCAAGTTTGGCTGAGGTCGGTCTGGCAGCCTCCGCTGCCTAGAACAGAAAACAGCGGTGCCAGGGCTGGGAGGAGCAGCGCGATCTTTTTGCTGACCCCTCCTTGGCCGGAGCGGACCAGGTCTCAGCTAGAACCGCCTAGCAGCTTGGTCCTTTGTCCAGCCGGCTTTGTTTCTTCCCATCTGGGCCAGCTCTTCTCATGACTGTCCCTCTAGCAGAGAGGAAAAGCTCAGGCTCCTGGGTGCCTGTCTTAGAAGCGTCCAGGGAAGGGAGATGAACAACTAACTGGTATTCACGCATACTCTGGGGGAGGAGCTTTGAGGAGTCTTTCCCTCTGTCTCCTCAGGTTATCTACTAGCTCAGCAAAACCTGTTCCACTCACATCTATCTACTGCTTAACAGTATTTCTCACTTTGCTCGAGTATCCCTGAGATTGTAGGGTTTTTAAAAAAAATTAAACAACGCGTATTTGTGTGTGCGCGCGTGAGGGAGTATAAGTGTATGGAGGTCAGAGGACAACTTGCAGGAATCGGTTCTTTCCTTCTACCATGTAGGTTTAGGGATCAAACTCAGGTCACTAGGCTTGGCAGTAACTGCCTTTACCCACTGAGACGTCTCACCACTGGGCTGTAGATTTTTGTGCTCACCAGTCCTCTGCTCCACTCCCCCTTGGATGTGTGCCCCGCAGGCAGCCCCCAACCTGTTTTGTATTTGCCACTTGACCTAGATGAAGCTTGGGTTTCTCAAAGCCACCTTGTCAGGCTGTGTTCCTGCCCCTCCCACTCACTGCTCCCTCATTCTCTTCAGAGGTCAGAGATGCCCCTGACACACTGGTAGGAACGGAGAGTGGGCGGCTCTAGGGATCACAGTGGAGAGAGGCCTCTGTTCTCTGTCCCCATCTATTAGTTATTATCGTCTACCTACCAGGCTGCCCTCAGTGTCTGTGCCCTTGTCTCATTTCTTTCCTGGGCCAGCCCTGGTATCTCCCATACAGAGGAAGATACAGAGCCTCAGTCTAATATAGCAGAGGCTTGGCCAGCCTGGCCCATCCCATTTGAGACCAGCCTCCCAAAGTCGTGACTCAGTCTAGCCTTTCCTGCAGGACTGGAATGTACACTGTGGCCAAGCTGACGGACCTGTGGGCCCAGTGCTTCAAGCGTGGCATCCACAGTGACCTCCAGAAGCAGCTCCTGCATACACTGCTAACCAGATGGGGAAGGAAGACCAGCCAAGGAGGATGGGCGGTGGGAGTGTGGTTACCGTGACCTGTATTTGTTAGCTGACGGGGAGCCTGCATTCCTTTCCACAGTGCAGGACCCACAGCACTGGTTACTTTCTGGCTTGAGCAGCTGGGGGTCTGCTAAAGGGATGCCCTCAGTCCCGTCCATTTGCTGGAGACCTATGGACTCCCCAAGAGATGAAATGTAGCTTCTGTCCTTCTTACTCATACAGAGGCGATGTTGGATAAAGTCATATTGTGAAGACAAATAGCAGTGTTCTCTCTCTCTCTCTCTCTCTCTCTCTCTCTCTCCCTCTCTCTCTCTTTCTCTCTCATGTCAGATAAGTCATTTGACTTCTAGGTGCTTTGATCTCCTTGAAGGAGTCACCCCCACAAGCCGGGAGTTGTCTGGCAGGGTGGGTAGATGACGGAACAATGAGGGCAAATGTGGCTGGAACCAGATGCATGAACCAAGGGGCTCTTTCTACCACTGAAGCCTGCTAACTGATACCACAGGTCCCCCTCCCCCTGTTACCCTACCCCTCGCTATTTTAGCTAAGCTTGGACTGGCATCCCCAGCAGGTCCCTGAAAAGACATCATCTCCCAGGACCTTTCCCTTCACTGAAGACATTCACCCACACTAACTTGCCCTACACCTGGCCCACCTGCCCTATTGCAAAAGCTGACATTCTGTAAAAGGGACAGGGGAGCCCCGAGAGCCACAGGTTCCAATCCCAGCTTTGCTATTTGCTATGTAACCTTTGCCTTTCTGAGCCTTTTTCTTACCCATGGAATTGCAATCTATTTTTCCACGGAGGATGTTGCCAGGATAAAATATTAGCGGGGGCTGGGGACTTAACTTCAGCAGAGTTGCTTGGCAGGAGCACATTCTTGGGTTTAGTCCCCAGCACCTTATGAGCCTGGCATAGTGGCACAAGATTACAGTGCTGGCATTTGGAAGGTGGCAATCATTAGTTCAAGAGTGGCAATCCTCAGTTGCACAGGGAGTTGGAGGTCAGCCTAGGATACACAAGATCCTACCTCAGATAAACAAAATGAATGGACTTAGGAGTTCTGGGTTGCCTCAAAAGCCAAAGACCCCAAGAAAAGCCATCACAGCAAGTAGGAGTGGCCAGCTCCCAACTGATGGAGTTATATTTCAAAATTGTCTGCTTTTGGGGTTCTGGGCCTATGATACACACACGTTGATCCATGTTATTAACTCTTTTGTGTCCCAGGCCACTTGAGGAGTTGGGAAGTCTGTGGACTTTCTCAGAACTGCATTCTGTTGTTATGTGGGTTGTTTGAGGTTTTGTTGTTGTTTGGAGGGGGCGGGGAATTCATTTGTTTTTGTTGTTGTTGGTTTTTTTTTTTTTTTTTTTTTTTTTTTGGTTTTTCGAGACAGGGTTTCTCTGTGTAGCCCTGGCTGTCCTGGAAGTCACTCTGTAGACCAGGCTGGTCTCGAACTCAGAAATCTGCCTGCCTCTTCCTTCCAAGTGCTGGGATTAAAGGTGTGCACCACCTCTGCCTGGCATTTGTTTTGATTTTGAGACAGGGTTTCACTTTATATCCCAGACTGGCCTGCTGTGTGGCACAAGCTGACCTTAAACTCATAGCAATCCTCCTGCCTCACAATCCTGAGTAACAAACTTAGGATCATGTTCTTAGATGCATCACGTAAAGTGCTGCAGAATTCAAAGAAAATACAGCATACTGGGATTTGATCACATCGGGCCCAGGTGGTCTTTGTTCTGGTTAAAAACCTCTCTATGTAGCTGGGCAGTGGTGGCATATGCCTTTAATACCAGGACTTGGGAGGCAGAGGCAGGAGGTTCTCTGAGTTCAAAGCCAGCCTGGTCTACAAACAAACAAACAAACAAAACCCCTTTACATGTTTTAATTTTTTTTTTTAAACAACATGGCTAGGCTACCCTGTACTCTACTCACCCCCACCTCAAACAAAAGCTTCCCTGTGTCCACATGTCGGTTCATCTCCATGCCTTGCTCATTACTCATGCTTCAGTGTAACCGTAGGCAACCTACTTGCTCTGTGCTTCAGTTTTTTGTTTTTACTGTGTTTCTCTGTGCCAAAAAACTGGCTTTGCTAGTGACTCAGTGTTGCTGCTGCAGTGAACCCGGTGGGGGACCTCTTCAGGGACAGAGGGTAAGGGAGGGGTGAGTCAGGCCTCTGGGTGGTGTCCTGACCCTCCTGCAGTGGGGACTCAATAATTGCACAGTGAATGAAAGAGATGTTGTATGGATGAAAGGCCTCAGTGTTCCCGGGCACTCTGGCTACACAGTTCTGCACAAAGTTACAGTCTTTCCAATTTATTCTAGGTAAGCCTGCAGATTCCCTTTGAGGGCAGCTGCTGCTGCTGCTTCTGCTTCTTCTTCTTCTTCTTCTCTCTCCTTCTCCTTCTCCTCCTTCTCTTCCTCCTCCTCCTCCTTCTTCTTTACAGTTTTACTTTTTTTTTTTTTTTTGTAGACTTGTGTTTGTGCTAGGTGGTAGTGACACACACTTTTAACCTGGAAGCAGAGGCAGGCAGATCTCTGAGTTTAAGGCCAGCCTGGTCTATACAGAGAAATACTGTTTCAAGGAGGAGGAGGAGGAGGAACAGGGGGAGGAGGGGCAGGAGGAGGAGGAGGAGGAGGAAGAAAAAGGAGAAGGAGAAAGAGAATTGATTGCGTTTGCATTTGTTACCTTGAGGATCACATTGCTTAGATATGGAGAAGAAAACCAGAGAGCACGCATCAGGCCTAGTCACAACAAATCAGTTGACTAATTGAGGATAAGAGATTTGGCGGGCTCCAGGCTCCGTTGTCTAGCTCCGGCTCCACCTCACCACCTCCAGGTCTCTGTGCCACCAGGATTCCCTCTGCAGAGCAGTCTTCCCAGTCTTGATGCCTGAGCTATCTTGCAGAGTTGGCGTTGGCATTCCTTGCCAGGCTCTACGGCACACTTTATTCCAGTCCCCACCCTCACACACCCTCTCAAGTGGAAGTTCCTCCCCTCCCAGCTTGGACTCCGCCTTTCCCGAGCCGGAGCCTCCCTCCTGGGCTCCGCCTCTCCCTCCGTGTGCTTCCTGGCTGTGATTTACTCCACGTCGCCTTCCAGGCGGTGCCTGCCAGCCCTCCGGACCTGGCTCTGCCACCCTAACCCTCCAGCCACGCTTGTTACTCTAACACTCTGGAGGTGAAGGCACAAATATCTGGAATTCAAGGCCACCTTGGCCACACTGGGAGATGGATGCCAATCTCCTAGGTTCTGGTTCCACTTCCTCCGCCTATTTTCTGCTGTCTCCAACCTCCCTAGCCCATGAACCCACCCCCAGATTTGGCTCCGCCTCCCAGAATATAGCCCCGCCTCCAGGAAAGCGGCCCCGCCCCCTCCTCTGAAGTTCTGGCTCCGCCTTCTCAAGGCTAGACTGCCGGCCAGATTCTGCTGGCTTCTAAGCTAGGATTCACTCGGGCAAAGGCTTAGGGGACCACCATGCAGTGTCTGGGGGTCCCGAGTTGCAGACGGGGGAGCGTGAACCGCTCCCGGGAGCTCTACCTGCAGGAGCAGAGTCGCAAAGTGGCGGCGCTCAATGGACAGAGACTGGGTAAGGGATGCAGGGGACACCGAGAGCCTGCTGTGGGGGAAGCAGACAGCAGCTGGAACAGGACGCTCCTCCCGTTAAGCCTCAGATTATACATGTTTAATTCTTCTGCGGGGCTATGTTTTCAGTGTGGGTGTGTAGGGTGAGTACTGAGAGAACTAGAAACCTACCGTTTCCTGAGCAGCCCAAACTCCATGCTCCCTACTAACTCCAACCTCCTGGTTACAAACTCATCCATGGGTGTGTGATTCCCTGTAGAACTGGTATAACTATGTAGCCCAGTGTGGTCTAGTATGATGGTGGACAAATGTAGAGGTGGTTAGTAACAGTTGGTAACTCCAGGGTTGGCTAAGTGATTCTGTCACACTGGTGGTATTGTGACACCGTCCTATGGGGATGATAGTCGGTAATGTCATATATCCAAGTGTGCATTCTGGTACTGAAGGTGTCTGTGTGTAGCCCTGTGTGACAGTGTACAGCTGACAGTGGCTGCTCATGACTGATGTGACCGTGTGGCCTAGGGTGATGGTATGACTGCCTTTCTGCTGTAGTGTGGGTTTTCTGATGCTGTTACCCGGTGTCTCTGTGACTTTTGAGTGTTGTGGCTACATGTTTCATTGCTCTGACCCTGCGAACAGGCTGCCTACTTCTGAGTCCCCACTCCGCTGTGTGACTTCCTTCAACCTTGATTTCCTCCTCTGTAAAACGGGGATAATGACACTGCCTTTCTACCTAGGGTTGTTGAGGGGATTAAACACATGTGCTGCCAACAGTAACTTATTCAAATATTAGCTATCATTATGATGGCTGCTGTTATTATTATGGTGATGACATCCTGCCCTGTATGTGGCGTTCCCGTGTGTGAAAAACAGTAACACGCGCTCCATGAGACTTTGAGGGTAGTTTGCACACTGTGTCCCTGTATGTAAAGTGGTGTCTGTGAGAACGTTTTTGATGATATGGTGTATCGTGGTGTAGCTGGGTATAAACATAGGTTCCAGGCCCAGCATCTCCATCATGCAGGATGGTGGGAACACGGGCAGAACGTCTGGCACTCCTGGATTCCCACCCTCCATGTCTTCTGCATGATCACTTCCCTGTGGCCTTGAAAAGATTGGTGAAACCCCTGGGCTCACAGCTCACCTGCCCTCCCAAGGCTGAGGTGAAGGCTGGATAAGGGGTTCCCACAGACTTTCTACATAAGACAACACGAGACCTATAGAAGGCCACCCAGAGGCCTCAGAATCAGGAAGCCCTTCCCACTCCATGGAGATACCCACCCAGATTTCCCAGTTCCTGGAGGGTGGGGGCTGTCACCCTACTGGAGCTTATCACTATCTGACCCCACAGACTGGGCCACAGCCTGAGCCAGTGCTGGCTCCAAGACAGGATAACCTTGTCATCCCTTCACAATGTTTTCCAGAATGAGAGGGTGGGGGCTTGCCTTCCATTTCCCAGAAGTCCCCATTCCCATCTGAGCTGTGAGCAGGAGCTTGCTTAACTGTTCAACTCAGGGGGCAGGGTATTGACAGATGGTCAGGAGGGGCCTAGTGTACCTCAGCCTGAGAAGAGACAGTGGGATCTCCCAGCAGAGGCCAGAGGTGACCCTCTGCTCTGACAATCTGGAAACTCCCTAATCTTCCCTCCATGTGAGACATTCAATCCTAGCCCCTTCTCTCCTCCCAGGTCTCCCCACATTGAAGGAAAGCTTCCTGTACTGAGGTAGAGCATCTTCTAGCAATGGATAGACACATGGGACAAAGGTGGTGGCGTGTGGGATGACTGTCATCTCGAAGGACTGGCAATAATGCTTTCTGGGACACTGTTCTTACCCCAGGGCAGATGAGGGAGCAGAGGCATGGGGGTGGGGGGAAGCTTCTGAAGCAATAGGGGGTGGATATTCTCACAAAAGCAGGAAGTTGATGAGGGATAAGGAAGATGTAGGAGAGTGAAGTCTGGTCCATATTGGCTTGTAGATAATGTGTTGAAGGCCATAAGGGCACAGCGTGGATTAACTGGGAGGAGATACCAGTGGTGGAAGGTTTGGGCTCAGAAAAGAAACTTGTGGCTTGGTGACAATTCTCCAGCACAAGCATAGATTCTTGCTCCTCAAACAGGTTGGAGTCCCTGATGCCAGTTTTCTGTTAGGTCACATAGTTTTAGGAACACATTTAGGTGTTCAATTGGCTTTGAACAGATCTGGCTACTGGACTGTGTGAGTTGTAAACACACACATGCATGTGCCCACACCACGGTATCTACCTCTGTGTCGCGCTGGTGCGTTATTAAGGCACAGGGTGCAGATTTCCTTTATCATCCTTAATATAGACTTTGTGTGTGGATGATGACTCCTAAGGGGCTTAGTGTCCTCCTGGTGCCTCCTGCCTGGGTCTGTCAGGAGCGAGGACCCTGAGTACTTTGGAGTCCATGACTCAGGTCAAGCCACACAAGAACTGGGCAGAAATGGGGCAAGCAAGCAGAGTTCTGTCCTTCCTGTGGGCCCTGTCTCAGCTTCCGAAAAGATTGAGCTCTGTCTTAAAGCAACTGTTTCCTGAGGAAGCTGAGACCCAGGACAATCAGTGGTTGGGGTCCAGTAGGAAAGACGGGGCCATCGTCCCAGCAGGCCGAACACAGTCCATAGTGGGCTCATCATTCTCTTCTGGGGACAAAGATCTGAGAATGACTTAAGCAGATTCTAGTTAGAGGTTGGGGGCAGGGACATAGGGGAGAAGGTGGCTGGACTAGCATAGCCCCAGGGAACCCATGGCAGTAAACCTAGAAGTCCCACAGCTGGTCAGGAAGTGTGCTGGAATTTAGGTACAGATAATGCTGGAACCATTGGAGGTGGGAGGGTATTTGCTCCAAAGGCCTGGGTTCATTTCCAGCTGCGTTGATCATTTCACACACACACACACACACACACACACACACACCCGCCCCCCTGCTTTGCCTTGTCTTTTAGTTCCAGCTCACTCCACTCTGAGCCTGGCCCTTTCCCAGATCTCCCAGGCTTTTGAATTGTGCTCATTCAGGTTTTAGACAAGTTGAAACATCTACATATGAGCTTGGGGCAGAGTGTAGCATGGTGGTCAAATACTTGTCCACTATGCACAGATGCCCTGAGTTCAATGGATAATGAACACTGGGGCAGAAAGTGTGATCTTAGGTGGGTAGAAGTCTTCCCTGTGAAGGAGGCACGGAACTGGCTGGTGCAGTTGGAGGGAGGAGTATATGGCTGACTAAAGATGAGGCTGGTGATAACAGGCTCTGAGTGGGCAGAGGCCAAGGCCAGTGTGGGGCTGATGCTAAGAGGGACACTGTGGAGAAAGTGACATCTCACCAGCGTTGCCTCTCCCAGGGCTGCAGGATGACCCGGACCTTCAGGCCCTTCTGAAAGGCAGCCAGCTTCTGAAGGTAAAGTCCAGCTCATGGCGTAGAGAACGCTTCTACAAGCTACAGGAGGACTGCAAGACCATCTGGCAGGAATCTCGCAAGGTCATGAGGTCCCCGGAGTCGCAGCTGTGTGAGTGCCCAGGGTCTCGTGGTGGACGTGGTACAGGGTAGGGTGTAGGCCAGTTATGGACCGTGACCACAGGTGGGCCATGCATAAGGAGCAAAAGGAAGAAACTCAGGTTGTCTGGGGTCAAGGAGAGATTGGTGTTAACTTGTTTGTAGGGAAACCAAGGTTAGGTTGGTCACAGAGAGAAGCCATAGGGGAAGATACATAACCATGGCCACAGACGGGGACAGCCAGGCTCAGAAGCAACTGAGGAGCCGGACAGGGTGGTTTGAATGTATTGGTGCCACCCGGACAATGGGTGGATCAGAGTAGTAGGGCCACAAGCAAGGCCCAAAGTCCGGGGAAAGATAAGGTACTTCCGTACCAGCGGCTGGTATGCAAGGTGGGGCTCAGGAGGCATAAATCTCCTGGGACTGAGCCATGGTGAGGCTGGGGTGGAGCACTGGAGGGAGAGGAGAAAGGGGGGCTGGGTACTGTCCTTCTAGAGTCTCAAAGACCCAGGGATCCAAAGCTGAGGAGTGGGTGTGTGGAGACAACCTCCTGAGAGGTTTGGGGTAGTTTTGCAGGCGTACCCTTCAATTCAGGAGCTCCCCAAAAGTTCTGTACGAGAGAGACATCCCTTACATCTTTCCTGGGAGCAGGGGGGCTGGGGGAAGCTCAGCCAAGTACCATCATTAGAACTCTGTAACAGTGGACCAGGCTCCGGCCTGCACTGTCTGATATGGGAACTTCCAGCTCCAAGATTCTTGAATTCCCTGCTAGAATTAAAGGCATGCGCCACCAGGTAGTGTTCACTGTGTTTGTTTGTTTTTAAAATAAATTTATTTATTTTATGTATAAATGCTTAAAGACACTGTAGCTGTCTTCAGACACACCAGAAGAGGGCATCCAATCCCATTACATAACCGCTGAGCCATCTCTCCAGCCCCTATTGTTGTGTTTTTTAAACGGCACCTCATACAACCAGAGCTAGCCTTGAGTTTACTGTGTAGCTGAGGGAGGCACAACCCCCTCCCCCTCATCTTAAGGATGGATTCCTGAGCCTCTGCTGTAGCCTCCTGGTGTGCTCCTTTGGAGGATGGAACCCGAGAAAGTGTCTCAGAAAATCCTCTGAGGGTTGGGGCTGTAGCTTGCCTAGCATACGTGCAGCCCTGCGAGTCCCCAGCACGCCACACTGGGTGTGGTGGCTCATGCTTGTAATTTAGTATACTTGGGGTAGAGACTAGAGGATCAGGAGTTCAAGGTCATCTTCATCTGCATAAAGAGTTTAAGACCGGCTTAGGAACGGGAATCCCCGTCACCAACACACAAACAAACAAACAAAACAAAAAACAAAGCAAGCAAGCAAACAAACACAAACCACAAACCAAAGCCGGGCGGTGGTGGCTCACGCCTTTAATCCCAGCACTTGGGAGGCAGAGGCAGGTGGATTTCTGAGTTCAAGGCTAGCCTGGTCTACAGAGTGAATTCCAGGACAGCCAGGGCTACACAGAGAAACCCTGTCTCGAAAAAAAACAAAAAAACAAAAACAAAAAAAAAAACCAAAGCAAGCAAGCAAGCAAACACAAAACAAAACACAAACCAAAGCAAGAAAGCAAACACCAAACAAAACAAAAAAACAAAGCAAGCAAGCAAGCAAGCAAACAAACAAAACAAGAAAACACCTTGAGATTCAACTCTGCCCCAACTAATGGCTCCAAGCACAGCAGTGACCCCTGACCTGGCCAGTGTCTGTGAAGCCAGACAGGCTCCTACACTGGATTCCTGTCCTGATACAGGGTTTCCTGTACTGGTGGGTGGGGGTGGATGGGAACAGAGAGCTTTCACTGGAGTTCTGGTGGATACATTTGAATGTGCACTCAGTGCTTGGAGGGAGACAGGGGACGGGGTAAGAAGAGAAGGCCACTCCCTATGCCC
Organism: Mastomys natalensis; assembly: GCA_021653895.1. Taxonomy (NCBI): domain Eukaryota; kingdom Metazoa; phylum Chordata; class Mammalia; order Rodentia; family Muridae; genus Mastomys; species Mastomys natalensis. The sequence continues at coordinate 1,483,646 of JAJTUV010000008.1, read as the reverse complement.
TTCCAGTAGCAATCATCATTCAGGCTACCCCCCCCCCAACCTAAACAGACGAGGGAGCCAGGTTGACATGGGGGTCAGACCCTGGGGCACTCAGGAGGCTCTCGCTTCCAACTCCGATGGCTGCTGCAGGTCTCATGTTTAGCAGGACTTGTTTGCAGTTGCTTTTCCCAGGTAAGGGTTGAGGTTCTTGCACACAATGGTACCTCACCTCTGGGGAAACTGAGTCCAGATAATGGAGGAGTAACAGGTCCTGTTTCTCTTTGTCCCTGTGTCTTGCTAAGACTCTCCAGTAGCTCCCTGTGCTCACTCTTTGTCCCCAGGAGTGTTGTCTGCAGTGAAGACAGCTGGCCTTTCTCTCCCTGGGCCTGGGGGCTCCATGGCCCAGGCTTCCTGTTTTCATTCCTGGCCCAAGGCGGCTCAGCTGCTGAGTGTGGGGCAAAGATGGATTAACCCGGGATGTGTTCTACATCCCAGATGGTGCCGGAGTCATGGGTCCCATTCTTCAGCGCCTATGACCCAGTCAGGGCACATGGTACATGTGTAGTCCTGAGCGTGGCTGGGAGGCCCTGGGGACTCAGGGTAGGAGCTGTTTGGGGAGGATCCAGACTGAATGGATGAGAAAGACTGAAGATGACGTGACTGGGGCTGTCCTTCTGTGGAAAGGTTCAGTACAAGCCACACTGGTAAGGCTGGCTCTCAGCTAGGCTGTGGAAAATACATTGGGACGGCAGCATAGAAGGTCTTGTTTGTCCCTGAAGTTTGGAAGACTGACTTGATGGGAAGACCCTCTAAGCCTTCTAAGGGCAGAATGATGTAATCTCCTAGACCCCCAGGAGTAGCATAGTGAACTCACTATGGACTATGTCTAACCTGCTGGGGTGGCCTTGTCTGTCCCTTACTACTGAGCCCCCTAGGTCTAGGATCCCTTAGAGTATAGCAGCTCGAATACAGAACTCAGCCTTTCCAGAATCTGAGACAGGCCCACTAGGACAGAATCCTGTCTCCATCTCCCTGTCCTGCCCAGCTCTCTCAGAGATGCAGACTGACTTCTGTTCTACCTCTTGGGACCCTGGAAGGTGGGGCCCTTTTATACCCTTCTGTCAAAGTGCTCCCTGAAGCCAGAATTCATGCAGTCACACATAAAGTAAACAGATCGCTTTTTTCTCTGGCGTTGGGATTCTGTCCCTAGACTCCAGAGCCAGGACTGTCCAAAGTGGTCAGGAGAGGGAACTGAAGGCTGTGATAGCTGTGGGGACTCAAAGACCAATGTGGTCTGGAGGGTGCATGACCTCTCTCTATCACAAGTTCCAGACCACAGTGGAGTCTCTCAAAGAGGCTTGCTTTAGACTTCTGCTATCTGGTTCCTTCATTTCTGTGACCATGGACCTGGGTCCTTGCTGCCCTTCCTATCCTAAGATCTCTGCCTCTGTGCCTCCCTGTGTGTTCCTACTCTGCTCACTGTCTGGCTTGTGCCCTACCTATACCGTGTTTTCATTCTTCCACTCTGCCCTCATGTCCTCCTCCCTGGACCCATGCTCTGAGCCCCGAGTCTGGCTGTGACACTAGGCTGTGGTCTTCTCCTCGTGGCCATGGCTGTGCCAGGGGCAATCATTTACCCCACAGCCTGTTCTGCTGACCCATCCCCTCTTTGCAGTCTCCATTGAGGACATTCAGGAGGTACGGATGGGACACCGCACAGAAGGCCTGGAGAAATTTGCCCGAGACATACCTGAGGACCGATGCTTCTCCATTGTCTTCAAGGATCAGCGCAATACCCTAGACCTCATTGCCCCGTCTCCAGCTGACGCTCAGCACTGGGTGCAGGGCCTGCGCAAGATCATCCATCACTCGGGCTCCATGGACCAGCGGCAGAAGCTGCAGCAGTATCCTCCTGGGGTCAGTGGGTCATAGTTGGGCGTGGGATGTGTTATGGTCAGTTGTGCCACCGTAACAAAATGCCAGAGTGTGTCAGCTCCTGTGCTGTTTGCTGTGATTGTTGGCAAGACAAATCAGGAGAAGAGGGGATTTTTTTATGTTTTAGGAGAAGGTAGTCAACCATGGCAGCAAAGCCATGCAGTAGGAACTCGGAGCGGCTGGTAACATCGTGCCTTCAGTCAGAAAGCACAGAGAAAGAGGTGAACACTAATGTGCAGTTCACATCCCTCAAAGATACACCCCACTGGGCACCACAGGGACTGGGTGGTTTGCCCAACACTAGTGTATTTCAGGTACTAGCATGACTGGTTTTGGTGAGGGCCCTCTCTTTGTTTGCTGGTGGCTTTTCTCATTCTGCCTGTCATAAAGAGAGAGAAAGCTCTCCTTTATATAGGCACTAAACCTTTGGTCAGGGCCCCACCTTCATGTCCTCATCTATCTCCAATGACCTTCCAAAGACTCCTATCTCTGAAGTCATCCTACAAGGGGTTGCTGTTTCAACTATGAATTTTAGGAGTTCTTATTTTAACCCATGGCACAAGGAAAAGTACGGAGAGCCTTCTGATTGAAGGTCATCAGCTCTGTCTCCACCATCTTCTCTGTGAGCAGTGTGGAGGTAGGCGCCTGAGAAGTGGGGTGGGGTGGATTGGGACAGAGGTGAGGTGATATAGTCACTTTCTTCATGGTTACTGCCCTCAAGGACTTGGAAGGCCATGGCACTCTCCTTAGCCGTGTCTTGGGGAGCCATACTGGGACCCCAGTGTTCAGATCTGCCTGCCGGCTGAAGACAGTAACTTATGGGTCAGTCTGATTCACTGATGCTGATTCAGTGTGAGATTAGGCTGGAATCAGTTCCCCTTTTTAGCTTTATTTGTCTGAGACAGGTTCTGGGCTGGAACTTGTGATCCTTCTGCCTTTTGAGTGCAGGGATCACAGCCTTTCCCATCATGCCCTGCAGCGTCCCCTTTTATGACAGTTTTATAGAGGGATAATCCACATACCATAAAATTAACCCACTTGTTGAACCTAAGGCCGGGACAGTGGTTCATTCAGTAAAGGACTTGCTGTGCAAACATAGGGACCTGTGAGTTTGAGCACGGCACACACATGAAAGCCAGGAGTGGGGCTGGAGAGACGTTCAGCAACGGCTCAGTGGTTAGGAGCTTATACAGCTCTTCCAGAGGATCCAAGCTTGGTTCCCAGCACCCACGTCAGCTAGCTCACTATGATCTGATTGTAACTCCAGATTCAGGGAACCTGATGCCTCTGGCCTCTGAGGGGTACCTGCACTCATGTGCACACACCTACACACACGCGTGCACACACACACACACACACACACACAAACACATACAAACACACTTAAAAAATAAGATGAAAAAAAATTTTAAAGACAGATTTGGTGTACATGCAACCTCAGTAGAGACAGGTGGGTCCTTGGGTCTTCCTGGCCAACCAGCCTAGACTAAAAAGTGAGTTCCAGGCCAGTGAGAGACCTTGTCTCAGAGGACAAGGCGGACAGCACCAGAGGACCAATACCTGTGGCTGGCCTTTAATCTCCACATGCGCATGCGTGCACATGAACAGACACACACGTCACTGTTGAACCTGATTCCATGTGTTTTCACATACTTAGAACTGTGCTGCCATTCCCATCCCAGTGTTAGAGCATCATTGCCCTCCTCTGTCCCCCACGCCCCATTAGTAGTTCTGTCATATCTCCCTCCAAACCCAGCCCTAGATAGCCCCCATCTGCTCCCAAATACATCGCCCTCTGTGGACTTGTCCTAGACACAGAGTCCTGCAGCCTCTCCCTGGTGGCTTCTTCTTCCTAGTGTGTGTGTCCGCACTTACTCACTCTGTACTGTGGCTCTGCACTCTGTTCCTTCCGGCATCCTAACAGGTGTTCCACCATATGGATGCACCCTTCCCTAACTCCTAACTCATCTGTGATTGCGGCTGAGTCCATTCCACTCTCAGACTCTCATTTGAAAACTGGAAAACACATGTGTGAATGTGTGTTCTCATCTCTCTTGAGGAAAACTGCTAGCTTATATGGTAACTTTTATGTTTAACTTTTTTTAAAAAAAGATTTTATCGTTATCATTTTATTTTATGTGTGTGTGTGTGTGTGTTTTACCTACATGTATGTCCATGTATCATGTTCGTGATGGTGCCAGAGGAGACCAGAAAAAAGTATTGGATCCTTTGAAACTGGAGTTCCATGCTGTTGTGAGCTGTCATGTGGGTGCTAGGGATTGAACCCCAGTTCCTCTGGGAAAGCAGCCAGTGCTCTTAACCACTGAGCCATCTCTCCAGCCCCTTGTTCTAGTTTTAAGTATGTGTCTGTCTCGGTGTGTGCATATTATGTCCATGTGTGTGCAATGCCTGCAGAGATGCAGGATCCCCTGGAGTTCAGTTAGGAGTCATTGTGAACAGCCCCATGTAGGTGCTGAGAACTGAATTCTGGTTCTCTGAGCCATCTCTCCCATGCTTAACTTTTTGAAAACCCGACAAATCATTTTCCAAAGACGTTTCAACAGTTTAGATTCCCACCAGCAATGTAGGGAGGCTTCCATTTTTACATCAATAACATCACTAGCTCTTAGGTGTCTGTTGGATTATAGATACTCTCTTGGCTGTGAAGTAAGTCTCTGGTTCACTTTCTGCTCGCTTTTGTGTGTGCCATGAGATAGGAAATTTATTTTCTTTTTGCACTTGGATTTGCAGTCATTTCAGCACTGTGCATTGAGACTTTTTAAAAAAGATTTTTTAAAATTTATTTTATGTAAGTACATTGTCGCTGTCCTCAGATACATCAGAAGAGGGCATCAGATCCCAGTGCTCCATGTGGGAATTGAACTCAGGACTTCTAGAAGAACAGTCAGTGCTCTTAACCTCTGAGCCATCTCTCCAGCCTGAGACTTATTTTTTTTTTTATAATTATTTTCATTACATTAGTTGTTTATTGTGTGTGTTTGCATACTTGTCACTTGTGTGTGTGGAGGTCAGAGGATAACTTGTGGGAGGATTACTTATGGGTCCTGGGGATTAAACTCGGCTGTCAGGGACCTGGACTTGCTGTGCCAGCTCATGGGCCTGAAAATATATTATCCTGTGGAGTATTCCCATTGAACTGTCCTCTGGCTGTGAAAATGAGTATTTACTCTGGACTTAGTTCTGTCCATTTGTCTGTCTGTCTGTCCTTCCATGCAGCATCCTTGCACTCTCTTATTTCCCGTAACTTTGTAGTTAGCTTCATAATCAGCAAGTGTGAATTGTCCACGTCTGTTCTTTGCTTTGCAAGATTGCTTTGGCCAGTCTGGGGCCTGTGGCTTCCCAAATGTATTTTAAGGTCAGTTTGTGACAGTTTCTTGAAAAGAGGCCAATGTCATTTGATAGGGATCATAGGTTGATCTGGAGACTTTTCACGTGAAAATAAGTCTTTTGATCCATGGACACAGTCAGATGTCTTTACATTTGATTATTTCTTTTTCCACTTGTTGAAGATTTGCTTTGTGTGTGTGTGTGTGTGTGTCCACAAGTGTGTAGTGCCTGCAGAGGCCAGAAGAAGGTATCAGCTCCCCCAGAGCTGGGGTTATAGGTGGTTTCGAGCCATCTGATGAGGACACAGGATCTTAGGTCTGGTCCTCTGCAAGAACAGCAAACAGTCTTGGGTGCTGAGCCATCTCTCCAGCCCCCAATCTTTTTCCATTTCTTCTAATAACGTTCTGTGGCTCTCAGAATTTTAAAGTTTTATACTTTTCTTAAAAATTTCAAATAATCTTAATAATTTTGGTGCTATTATAAATTGTGTAGTTCTGGCTGTCTTGGAACTCACTCTGTAGCTCAGGCTGTTCTGGAATTCAGGACACCTGCCTCTGTCGCCCAAATCCTGGGATTAAAGGGACTGCTGCCTGGAACTTCTTGGGTTTTTGTTACTGTTTGGTTTTGGCTTATCTGTTTTGAGATAGAATCTCAAGTAGCTCAGGCTACCCAGAAATTGGCTCTGTGGCTAAGGATGACCTAGAACTCCTGATTCTTCTGCTACAACCTCCTTTCGGGGTGCTGAGATTATAGGATGCACCAGCCTGGCCTGGGGCTTAGACTTTTTTTTTTTTTTTTTAAGTTATGTAACATTTCTTATGCTGCCTGTGCTGTTTCATGTATAATTAAATTCCAATGTCTTTTTTTTTTAAACACACCCATGAAGTTCGTCCTCTTGTTTGACTCAGTGCTCTAATTGTGAGGACTTGCTAGGAGCACCACCCACCCCAGCAGTTCCTCAGAGTCTGAAGGGAGAAAGTGGGGTAGGGTAGGGTGTGTGTGGGTGCAAGCATGGGGCCCGAGACGTCCTGTACAGGATGATTTGATCCAGGTTTGAGTTTGCATGGAATTTCTCCACTTTCTGATCAGTGGCTGGAAAAGTGTGTTTCCAGCCTCAGGTACCGGAGGCACACTGGCTGACAGTTTGAGAGACCCAGGCTGATATCAGCCCAGTGGGAAGTGATAGGGAGGGGAAGTTATTGACTGGGTTCCTTCCCTGTAGTCTAAATGTCTACAGTGAACCTTTTTTTATAGTAAATATTTTCAAACATCATCAGGTTTCAGAATGAACAAACGGAAAAAGACCTCTAGCTGGGTCTAGTGGTGCAGTCTTGTAACCCCAGCTACTCAAGAAGATGAGGCTGGGGAATCACCCATCCAAGGCCTAAAGGGACTAAGGAGCGAGTTTACGATTGGTGTGGGTAATTTGGACAGCTCCTGACTTAAAATACAAAATAAATGCAGGACTGCGGTCGGTCGAGTGCTGTGTAAGACCCTGCTCAGTCCCTAGCACCAAACAAATCAACAAGCAAGAGAAGCAAGGGAAAGGAGGGGAAAGACCCATAGTAAGGAAGGTCTCCGGGTCCAGCCCCTTCTTTGTGGTCACGTGACCACGGGCAACCACAGCGGCTTCTCAGGGCTGGGATCGTGGTTAGTCATGGGGCTGCTGTGTATTTTCCTGACTGTTCCCCAGCTGGATTCACTCCTGTTTGCGAAAGGCTGATAAAAATAAGGATAACAAGATGAACTTCAAAGAGCTAAAGGACTTCCTGAAGGAGCTCAACGTACAGGTGGATGACAGCTACGCCAGAAAGATCTTCAGGGTGAGCTGGCTTGGTGTGTGGCTGTGGGGCCTTGGGCCTGGCCTGAGGCCAGCTCTGAGCCCTGCCCATGGGCTGTGCTGGGTTTGCAGGAATGTGACCACTCCCAGACAGACTCTCTGGAGGATGAGGAGATTGAGACCTTCTACAAGATGCTGACCCAGCGGACAGAGATTGACCGTGCCTTTGCGGAGGCCGCAGGTTCTGCAGAGACCCTGTCAGTGGAGAAGCTAGTGACGTTCTTGCAGCATCAGCAGCGGGAGGAGGCAGCAGGGCCAGCCTTGGCTCTCTCTCTCATTGAGCGATACGAGCCCAGTGAGACTGGTGAGGGCCCAGCAGTCCCAGAGCCAATGGTTGGGAGACTCTTGATGGAACCACAGACAGACAGACGTGCTGCAGGGAGCCAGCCACAGGGTTGCTGACCAGTGTGTGGCTATCCTGTGTAAGCAGGTGGATGGGTGAAAGACTCAGTGTCTGCCCTGTTGGGCCTCATTTTCCTCCAGTTCCTTCTTCAAGGGGCATTGAGCATTCCTACCCCAAGACATAGAAAGAAGTGCCTGAGAAAGCAGAGGTTATTTTTACTTCCTTCTTCATTAGACACAGCTTTGATCCGCTTTCACATGTGACTTAGAGAAGACAGAGACCTGCTCAACACTTCCAGGCCAGCCTTAACCAAGCTTAGTGAGTGAGGCCTAGTCTCAAAGTACAGAGAAAGGAGGACTTGGGGACATGGCTCAGTGTTAGAGTGCTTGTGTAAGACCCCGTGTTCAGTCCTCAGGACCACGCACTCTAGGGACACAGAGGAGGTGATACCATGACTTTGGGACTTTTAGAATAGGAGAAAGGAAAAGAGACAGGCTTCACTACTCTGTAACCACAGTGTCACTGGAAGACCACACTTCTGCTCCTCAGAGCTGCAGAGGATTGGGTGGGCAGGCAGAGTGGAGAGAAGACTTTTCTTTCCACAGTGGTGGGCGACTAGCTCTGACTGGAAATGGTGGCTTTTTCTTACCTAGCCAAGGCCCAGCGGCAGATGACCAAGGATGGCTTCCTCATGTACTTGCTATCGGCTGACGGTAACGCTTTCAGCCTGGCACACCGCCGTGTCTACCAGGACATGGGCCAGCCACTCAGCCACTACTTAGTGTCTTCTTCCCACAACACCTACTTACTGGAAGACCAGCTCACAGGGCCCAGTAGTACGGAGGCCTACATCCGGTGCGGCCCAGGGAACTGTTGGGGGCAAGTCGGGGTGGGACCGGGGCCAGGGCTGGGAGGGTCTTAGCCTAATTGTCACCACTCTGCAGGGCTCTGTGCAAAGGCTGCCGGTGTTTGGAGCTGGACTGCTGGGATGGTCCCAACCAGGAGCCCGTCATCTACCACGGCTACACTTTTACCTCTAAGATACTTTTCTGCGACGTGCTCAGGGCCATCCGGGACTACGCCTTCAAGGTTGGCTGTGCTCTTGAGAGTGAGGAGAGGACACCAGGGGTGGACGGTCCCTTCTAACTCATCTTGGGGCTTCTAGGCATCCCCTACCCAGTCATCCTGTCCCTGGAGAACCACTGCAGCCTGGAGCAACAACGAGTCATGGCACGTCACCTGAGGGCCATCCTGGGGCCCATGCTGTTGGACCAGCCATTGGATGGGGTTACCACAAGCCTGCCTTCGCCTGAGGTACGGAATGGGAATCCCTAAGGTGGGGAAGTGAACCTGGCTTGGAGGCCTATGTGGGTCTTGACCAGTCAGGTGTACATCCCCAGCAATTGAAGGGCAAGATCCTGTTGAAAGGGAAGAAGCTAGGCGGGTTGCAGCCTGCGGTTGAGGAAAACGGGCCTGAAGCCACGGATGTGTCTGACGAAGACGAGGCTGCTGAAATGGAGGATGAGGCTGTGCGCAGCCAAGTGCAACACAAGCCCAAGGTTCTAGGGGAAGCTGTGGGGGTGGGGCGACCCCGGGCCCTTCCCGCCTCATTGCCCATGGGATGGTTGCCTTGCCTCCTTGGTTTTTCTGTGGCTGCCATTCAGACCCTCTGCCCCCCTCTCTCTGTGTCTGCCCTCTCTCCCCTCTCTCTCTCTCTCTCTCTCTCTCTCCTCTCATCTGGGTTTCTGGTGCTTAGTGTCCACCTTGTCCTACTCTACCTGTGGCTCTAACCTGGGCCTCCCCACGGCCTCCAGGAGGATAAGCTAAAACTGGTGCCGGAGCTTCCGACATGGTCATTTACTGCAAGAGTGTCCACTTTGGTGGCTTCTCCAATCCTAGCACCTCTGGGCAGGCGTTCTATGAGATGGCTTCCTTCTCTGAGAGCCGTGCCCTCCGGCTGCTGCAAGAATCAGGTGAGCCCCTGTCCCTGCAGGCACACGATCCTGGGCTGGGCATCTGGGCTGGTCAAGACTAGGCCTGCCCTCCAGCCCTGAAGGGTCCAGAGTCGGCATTCTCTGCTGACAGAACTGGTGGGGTGGGTGGGTGGGTGTGTCTTTAGCCCACCAAGGCCTTCACTGCTGACTTGACTCCACCTGTTCTCAGCAAATAGCTTTGTCCGCCATAACGTGAGCCATCTGAGCAGGATCTACCCGCTGGGTGGAGAACAGATTCCTCCAACTACAACCCTGTGGAGATGTGGAACGGGGGCTGCCAGATTGGTATGTCCCAGCTGGGGTTGGAGGAGGTTAGAGAGAGCACTTGGCCTTGATGTCCAGAGCTCTGAAGTCACAGGATGAGACTGGGGGTGGGTGTGGAGTGGGTGGGTCAGGAGTTCAGGGTTATCCTTGGCTACTTAGTGAGTTCAAGGCCAGCCTGGGCTACATGAGACCCTATCTCAAACCCCAAAAAGAGAGGCTGGGGAGATGACTCAGTCAGCAAAATGTCTGTCATACAAGCAGGAGGTCCTGTGTTGGGATCCCTACCTATGTAATAGCACAGGGGTGATGACACTCAATCTGTAATCAGCACCAATGAGGCAGAGACAGACTGAGCTCCAAGCTCGCTGGCCAGCCCAGAGGATTCAGTAGGAACCCTGTCTCAAAAACTGAAGTGAAGACCAATTGAGAAAGGCACCAGGCATTGATCGACCTTTGGCCTCTGCAAGTACATGCAAACATACATGCACACACACTCACATGACACACACCTGTATTACACACCATAACTCCCCCCCACACACACACAAGAACACGTGGTCAGTGTGGTGGGTCAGCATGGTCCTGGGAGGGCAAAAGACACTAGACCATTGGATTCTGCTTAACTCCTAGAGGAACCCAGATACTAGTGCACTCTGAGCAGGCTGGGCTGTAGGACTCTGGGGCCAACCCACAGCTTGTGACTGCTTGTTCCACCGGTAGTGGCTCTGAACTTCCAAACCCCTGGGCCGGAAATGGATGTTTACCTTGGCTGCTTCCAGGACAATGGAGGCTGTGGGTATGTGCTGAAACCCGCCTTTCTGAGAGACCCCAACACCACCTTCAACTCACGTGCCCTGACTCAGGGGCCCTGGTGGGCTCCGAAGAGGCTCCGTGTCCGGGTATGGCCAGACACAGGGGGCATGGCAACCTGTGGAGATCCCTTCCCACTCACTGCTATCCCTGAACGCTCACGCTCTCCACTTTTCCTTAGATCATCTCTGGACAGCAGCTGCCAAAGGTCAATAAGACTAAGAATTCTATCGTGGACCCCAAGGTCATAGTGGAGATCTACGGTGTGGGCCGGGATACGGCCAGCCATCAGACAGCGGTTATTACCAATAATGGTATAGTATGCGCTGGGCCTGGGTTGGGCCTGGCTGCTGGTGCCGTTGACCTTGCTGTTGATATGGTTTCTGCCCTTCTAGGTTTCAACCCTTGTTGGGATACGGAGTTTGAGTTTGAGGTAGCAGTGCCAGACCTTGCCTTCGTACGCTTCATGGTAGAGGATTATGATTCCTCTTCTAAGAACGACTTTATTGGCCAGAGTACTATCCCCTGGAACAGCCTTAAGCAGGGTGAGCATTGGAGGGGAGAAGCCTGCCAGGAGCAGTAGGCGGGGCTTGCCAGGAACAATGGGTGGGGCCTGGCTTCTCTCACTATACCTTAGCATCCTCTCCCAGTGACCAGAGCTGTCCTTTCCCACTAGGGTACCGCCATGTCCACCTCTTGTCTAAGAATGGAGACCAGCATCCATCAGCCACTCTCTTTGTGAAGATCTCCATCCAGGACTAAACCTGGGGGTCTGATGCAGTCCGTCCTGAGTGGGCGGAGCTGTGTCTACACCTCAGGCAAGGCTTGCACCTTGCACCGACCTCTGGCGCGCGGAGCTTGGGGCACTGAACTGCCTTCAGCTCTAACACAACGCCTGAGCTTCTGCCTCTCTGGGGGCCCAGGAGCAGTCCAGTCCCCAGAGTGACCCAAAATTCCGTTAGGAAAAACACTGCATCCCTCTCCCTATACTCTAGTTGACTTTAGTTGTGAGTTTTTATAAAAAAGAAAAAAAAATCACAAGATGAATTCTTTAGTCTCTTTACATAGACACCAGAGTAACTCAAGGTCTGCATGCATATCCCTTCCCACCGTCATGATGTCATGTGAAGCAAGCCATGGGAAGAGATCCTTTCCACGGTGGACTGTATCCCAGAGTGCCACAGGGCCCTGCCACTGAGAAGGAAACTTCACCAGATGGTGCAGCTTGAAGGCACACAGGCACACATGCCACACCCGATGCCAGCCACTGGCTTTTATTAGGAGTTGGGAGTTATCCCAGGAGGAGTCTCAGGGTGTGAGGGGCAGGGTTCCCCAGGTCAGAAGAAGCCCAGCTTCTTTTTCTCTCGCTGCTGTTTCCACTTGGCCATGCTGTAGAACTCCTCCTTGGATTTCCCGAAGATGTCTTGGAAATCGGAGTCTGACAGATAGAACTGGGGGGTGGGAGGGTTGGAGTGGGTAAGGAAGGATGGGGTGGGAAGGTAGGAGTGGACGGGGAGGGACGGGGTGGGAAGATAGGAGTGGGCCGGGGGGAGGGGAGGCGGGGAGGGATGGTGGAGTAGGAGTGGGCGGGGAGGGATGGGGTGGGAGAGTGGGAGTGGGCGGGGAGGGACGGGGTGGGAAGATAGGAGTGGGCGGGGAGGGACGGGGTGGGAGAGTGGGGTAATGGAAGGATGGGGGGGTGGGGGTGGGGGCGGGGGGAGGGGAATGGGAGTTCCTGGAGCCCAGATTCCCGTCCCACCCGGAGGTGTCATCCATTCTAAATTTCTCAGGTCTACTCAGAGTGCACTATGGGGCAGGATCCCGTGGGGTCCTCCAGTGCAGTTAGGTCTAGTATCCACCTCTTTACAGGCAGGGTCTACACCCTGTGGCAGGTCCTCCAGGGCCTGGTGCATCAGCCTTTCCCGGGGCAGGCTCCCATTGGCCGTTGCGGCACTGCAGCTGCTGTTGTGGTTCATACTGGGGTTCTCGCCATCCACCCTGAGGCCCAGCTCCAGCTCATTCTCTGGGCTGTCCTGGGAACTCCTGAGGGCCAGCAGTGTCGAGCGACCTGCCCGGTTATCACTCGGCCGTGGAGTTAGCTGGAAGTGATGGACTTCCTGTCCAGAGAGAAGCCTCAGGGTCCCGGAGAGAGAGGACAGGCATCCACCAAAGACCACATTGAACCCACAGGAATCTTGGCACGTTCTGAACCCCTCCCTCCTCCGTCTCTGTCCTCTTCCGTCTGAACACTGACCCCTCTGTGAGGCTGCCAGGGAAACTGTCCAACACTTACTGCTGTTATCTCAGAGATTGCAGATCCTGGTCCCAGGCTGCCATCCACCATCTCCTCGTAGGACTGGCTGTTCTGGGGTCAAGAGTTGGACTGTTATCAGGACTGGGGCAAAGGAAGGAGCTGCCGTGAAACCCAGGAATGAGCCTAAACCACAAGATCAGGTTTCCCTCCCCCCTGGCTCACAGGAGATCCTTGGTCAGTGAGAGACCTCTTCCAGTGTCACTTCTCCCCACCACACACATACCAGATTAAGATAGAAGTGAAGCATCATGTCTCACCGTCCACTTGTAGGGGTCCCAGGTGACAAACCACCCAGTAAAGGTGGCAGGCTCATGGCCTTGCTTGACCACAATGATGGGTGTGGCCGGGCTCCTCTCTGCTGGGTGGCTCCTCAGGTACTCATGGCCCCAGGACACTGCTTCTTTCTTCCATTCACCTGCAGCTTCCCCAAGCCACAGGAAGATCTGGGCCACAGAGGAGGCCTGGGCTTGTGACAGATACCTCTGCCCAACTCAGATGGCCTCAGAAGCCCGCATGCATATGCCCGGCCAAGAACCCAGCAAATTACTGTGCCCACCCATGAACACTTGAGGTCACAGGCATGCATGCTTGCATCTATCTAATCTATAAGTAGTCAGGAAGCACTAGCATGTGCCTGGTACTAAAGACTCAACGGTTGAAAGAACGCAGGCTTCATTCAGTCCCTAAGCCAGGTATTGTGGCACATGTCTTTAATGACAGCACTGGCAAAACGGAGGCAGGAGGATCAGTTCAAGGCAATCCTTGGCTACAGTTTGAGGTTAGCCTGGGCAGCATGATACTCTGCCTTAATAAGGGAGGATTGTTACTGTTCAGTTAAAATGCTTGCTTAGCAAAGCCCTAGACCCCCAAGTACCACATAAACAGTGGGGCATGTCTGTAATCCCAGCACTTGGGAGACGGAATCAGATTAGAAGCTCAGGGTTACATAGTTTAAGGCCATTCTGGGCTCTGTGAAACTGTCTTAAAAAGATTTGAGAATGATCTCTGACCCCTGAGAGTCTTCACAAGGGAGCAAGCCACATATATGTCTCAGTGAAGAAGTAGGCGGTGCCAAGAGTCTCCTAAGGGGCACGTGCTGGCATACTCAGGAAGCAATGTGGAGTCAGGGGAGACTGATCGGAGAGGGGCTGGGTAGATAATGGGGTGAACTGTGCGGTGAGGGAGAAGGGGATGGGGTCTGGGCTTGGGTTTTCTCTGAGATGTCCTCAGAGCTCAGCCTTATCCCAATATGGACAGTAGCACACACAGTCACACACTACCAAGCACAATGACACGTGCCCAGTAGCACAGCTACAGAGACACATTGTCTATTGCCATAGCTGACCACAGCCACATACGGTCACATTTCGTTACCTGTCATGCATTTCTGGCTGGTCACATGGCCTCACAGAATTCCACAGGCTCACAACTGCAGCTGCTCAGTCACACCAACAACCAACACAATTTTCTCTCTTTTCCTCTCACACAGATACATGTGCACACAGCGTCACCAGTTACAACTGGTCTGGCCAGTTCTTGTTAGTATTGGACTATACTGGACTACACAATTGCTGGCAAGGTCTGGCTAACACACAGCCGTAGCTACCCAGTCAAATGGGAAGGCTTAAAGAGTCACCTGTGCTACCCAGTCAGACCCTCAACATCCTGCAGTGCCATGTAGCCAGCCAGACCGTCAGTCACATGGAGTCACACACAGCATCACAGGACACGTGGTATTACACACCACACTGCAAGGTCACAACCACACACAACTCTGTCACACCCAGAGTCCATGGCAATAATCAGTCGTGGGCTAGACTCACCTTCACGCCTAACTACACCCGATTCACACCCTGCGTTCCCAGCCCAGCCAAACAGGAGTGGCTGCTTTACCTCCTGGCAGGTGTCTAGTAACATGATGTCATACTTGTCCAAGTCCTCTTGGACAAAGAACATCACTTCCGTGAGGACCAGGCAGCCTGAGTGGCTGGAGCACTCGAACAGTCGGGGCTGGATGCTGGAAACCTCCTCGGGAAGTCTGTCCGGAAGAGGGGCTGTGAGGGGTGCAGCCTGCACCACACTGGCCCTTGGTATGGGCGCCCTCCCCACCTCAGGGAAAGCAGCTTCTTTGGGACAGGAGCCCTTTGCATTCCTTTGAACTCTACCTACCTCTTGACTTTTTCTCTAGGAGCCCCTGCTCCAGGGCAGGGTCCCTTTCCCTCAATGGACATAGTGACTGAAAACCTGTCAGTTATCAGGGTCGGCATTGGGGAGAGGGACCCCTGGCCTAGTGGGGAGCACCTGAACTGAGGCCCTGCCTCCCTAGAATAGGAGTTCCCTAAACTTAGTTAAGTTAGGAATTGGCCTCAGGTCCAGGGTGGAAGGAGGGGACTGAGGTTGAGATCCCAGGAGACTTGGGTGGTTGGTGGCAGGTCGTCCCAGGGATGCAGCTCCTTCCTTCCTTGGGTTCTTACTCTATTCTTACCTCCTATGCACGCCTTGTCCATTTATCCTGTGGTTTAGGAATCACCTTTAGTGGCAATGCAGGGAGTGGATTCTGCCAGCAGAGGGCACCATTTCTCCCTGTTTGCCCTGGCACCGTCCCCTTAAGGTTGCCCCATGGCTGGAAACTACAAGGTGAGTTTGACTCCCATGGCCCCGCAGGAAGACAGAGTCCTGCAGATTTAGTCTTATCTTTCCAGATCTCTGTGCGACCTTTCATTGGAGACCTCCTTAGGAAGCCTGGCCAGCGGAGGGCTCACCTTCGAGCCTCAGTTTCTCCTCAGGATAAACATCTTCTCCCCTGATTCTGTTACCTCTTGTTACTGGGATAGGGGGCCCGGCCTCCGAGGGCTTCCCAGAAGTGGAGAGGCTCCTGACCCTCCAGCACCGTTTCCTTGTTATTCTCTGGGAAGACAGTGGCCACCATCCGCGCCATCTCGCGTTGGTCCCCATGACAGCCCTGGCAAGCAGAAGCTGGGTCAGGCTTTGCAGACTTTCACCTTCTGTCCCATGTCCTATCCACTGGGTCCTCTGGGGAGCTGGACCTGAGCAGAGGGAGGCACCTCTGGGTACGGGACCTCCCTTTCAGTCCCCCAACTGTAACCCTGTTTGGGTTCAGAAAGTGGATGAGAGACATCTAGGCTTGGGGATCACCTGTGTTTATGCTAAAGATAAGAAAACAAACCAATAACATCAACCAAAAGAATCAACCAAACTAAACTAGGTCTCCCTTTCCCAGAGAGGCTTGGGGAAAGTCCCAAGCAGGAAGGGAGACAGCCAGAACCAGGTTTATTCCTCCCTGAGGAACCCCAGTCCACTTGAGACTCTGTAACTTCCTCTAGCTCTATCAGAGTCCTGGGTGGCTAAGTCTGCATCCGTGCGGAGGGGACCCATCGCTGGCCTAGCACCACCTTCCCAGTAAGTCACCGGTACCTTCCCAAACCAGAGGTAGCAGACATGACTTGTGATCAAAAAGAAGACGTCACTGGACGTGAGGAAGGAGGCACGGGCCGGCACCTCCACAGTTCTGGTGTTGTGGCTCTCGGTCCCTTGCACGTGGAAAAGCCTGGTGCTGGATATTGGGGGCCTCTCCCCTTTGTTGCCTGCACTCCCCTAGAAGAAGATACGGCCTCAGGCTAAGGCAAGGGCTCCTGGGGCCACTTCCCTGTCCTAGTGGTGAGCAAACTGTCTCATGATTGAGGCCAGCACTGTCCCTTGGCCCTTTGAGGGTGGACTGTGGCAGTCCTCTCTGTCAGACAGTGAAAGAGACTCCAAATTAGACTTGTCTCCCATGGCAGAGGGCCCAGAGCATGGTCCTGCCACCATGGTATGCTGCCTCATCTAGGCACAGACTCAACACAGCCAGGGACTCTGTGAGTGGCTTATGTCAAATAGGTTTTTGATTATGAGTGTGTGCCTGTGCACATGTGTGCGTATGTGCCTGTGTGTGCACCTGTGTGTGTGCATATGTGTGTGTGTGTGTGCTCATGAACCACAGGACATCAGATGTCATCCTCAGGAATGCTGTCCACCTCCTTGGAGAAAAGGTCTCTCATTAGCCTGCAGCTCACCTGCAGCCATCAAACCCCAGGAATCCCCCGTCTCCACTTGCACAGAGCTGGGCTCATAGCACACACCAGCATCACACCCAGCATCTAACATGAGTGCTCGGACCACACTCAAGCTTCCGAGACAAGCCCTCTACCAACTGAGCCCCTCTCCAGCCCGTGTCAAAGGGATGAAGAGTCCAACATGGGCCCTACCTGGAAGACCACCAGCCGCCCCTGGAAGATGGCTAGGAAGTGGGGAGGCTCTCTGCCCATGCTCACATGCCCCTGCACCAGTGCACCCTGGTGCATGAGGTCCAACTCCTCAGCATTGCAGGTCAGGGCCTTGGTGTCTTCTACAGTGCTTTGGTGGCCCTGAAAGGATAATGGTTTGGGTTTTTCTGTGCCCAGGGTTTTCCTATCTCACTCTCTAGCTCTTGGGCTGGAAATCATCCAATACACCAGCAGCTGGGCATACCTGCCATAGGTACAGGATGTACTGGACACGGCCCAGTTTCTGGTATGTGTAGAGGACAAGGTAGCAGTTTCCTGAGCACAGCTGGCCATGGTACTTGGGGTCTACAGGCTGCCTTTGTAAGTCCTGGATGCACCACACCTGAGGAGCAAGGGACCCGTGAGCACAGATGAACCTTACCTGCGGCAGGCTGCCCACCTGCATCTAAGCCAGAAAGCTCTCATTGGCTCATCTGCGCCAGCAAGCAGCTTGTCCAGTTCTGTGCCTTCCGTGCTTCATACCAGACTTGTGAGTGACCCTTTCCCCCACCAACCTCAGTAACCTCATGCCTTTGCTGGCCTGCTCTCAGCACAGACATGCATGCTGCCCCTGGGAAAATCAGGGGAACGGTGAAAGGCTATCAGATGGATCCAGTTGCTGGCCCGTAGCCACCTCAGTCTAGACCCCGCTAGCTGTATCCCTGGTTAGGGGCAGACAGCACCCTCTCCCCATGCAGTTGCTCTCTGCTTAGTCCAGGAGACAGAAGTAGGGCTGGAAGGGGGACTGTGGCACTCTGGAGGGAAAATGTCTTTTTTCTTTAAAATGTCACTAACAAGAACATCAACAAAACCTACAAATAAAACTAAAAACCCCTAAACAAACAAAATTCAAGGCTGGGAGGTGTGGCTCTATTGATAGAATGCTGGTACAGTGTGCCAATGTCCTGGGTTAATCCCCAACACCTCCCAGACCTGGGATTCCACCTGTGGTCCTGGCACTGGGGAGGTGAGGCAGGAGGATCAGCAGCTCGGGGCCAGCCTTGACTATACATTGAGTTTGAGGCCAGCTTAGGCTATGCGAGAGCCTGTCTAATAAAGCAAACAGGCTGAAATGATGGCCCCTGCTCACATCTGTCCGTGGGATGGCTTGTTACCACGGGAGCCACACCTCAGCTTGAGAACCAGACAGAACAGGTGGAAGCCGGGGTCTGTGCAGATTGGCATGTGACCCTCCTAAGTCCCAGTTCTTCCCTCCTGAAAGCTGGGGATCACAGCACACCCTCCCCACCCTAGCCCCTGCATTACAGTGGGCCTGAAACAGGGTCTGCTGTCCTTTTCCCACCGTGACTGAGAGCTTCACCAGAGGACTTCCTCTCTGCCTGCATTGCCTCCTTCTCCGCCCCCCTTCCCTCCTCTCTTCCCATCCATCACTGCTCACCATCCATAGAAAGACAAATGTAGGGAGAGGTTCTACTTTCTCTGACCTCTGTGTACCTACAGAATTTACAGCATCTCCCCACCCCCAAACTCCCCTACAAGCACAGTAGTCTTGTTCCCATGCTCTCATGGTAGCCCCACTTTAGCTTGGGGATAAGATTGGACCATCATTTCTGCCTCTATTTGATGGACTTAAAAGCAGGCTCGAGAGAAGGAAGGGCTCTGTCTTATATGTCAGTATGTGTGCCTATACTGCTCGATGTCTGCAAGTCAGCCTCAACTCCAGCTTCTAGACCACCAGTCTGAGGCCAGAGGAGGGTTCATGACTGTATGTTAGGAGCTAGGAGTGCTTAGGGCTGTGAATTGTATGTTTGTGCACCTGCACTGGCCACAGGGCATGGTCCGTTGTCCCGGTGTTGTCGAGTTGCATGCCCCTGAGTGAGTGACTTGTATGACTTGTTATTGACTATATGAGCCGGCTGTTGGAGAGAGGGCATGCATGCTTCTATCTCCCTGACTATATCCCCGGTTGTGTGGGGATGGGCACATACATGTGCCTGGGTCATTTCAGTTTGTTGAGGCAGTGTCTCATGTAGTTCAGACTGGCCTCGAGTTCCTGATAGTTGGGTAAACCCAGAGTGTTGGGTTTACCGGCATGGCCTCCCCTCCCGCTCCCCACTTCATCCCCAGTCATCTGTTCTCCAGGCAGAGCCTATCCATGTGTGCACACTATCACCTGCAAGCCAGTGCTCTCACCTCCACCTTCCCAGAGCCGTCGTCCACCATTCTGAGCTGGGCGTGCGAGCTCAGGCTGGGTGTGAAGCTTGCCCACCTCCAGGTTTACCGGCACCAGTTTACCTGCATGTGTAGCGGAGAGTCAGTGACATTCTTCAGTGCCACCGGCCAACTCACTCCTCACCCATCTCATAGAGTTCCGGACACACCCTCTTCCTTCTTATCCTTCGGGGACACACCTCCTCGCTAGTCCTGACTGGCTTAAGAATCCCCAGCCGTTTCTGGCTCCTTCTGAGTCCCGCCCATTCCCCAGGCTCCACCCCCGCGCCCGCGCCCCTCCTCTTGCTCACTCTTCCCTGTGTGTTTTTTCCTATCTAGTTCTTTCGACCACGTCCGGAAGAGCTGCTGGAAGGCCGTGGACTCCGCGCCGTCGTTCACCACCTCCACATTGGTGTAGCTCGGGTAACCCTTGGCCTGAATGAAGCCCTGGGACACAGCTTTGTCAGGCCTGTGGCTCAAAGACCCTTGGCTGTGCCCCACCCCCAGAGACACCCCCCCCCCCCCCGTAGCTACAAAGACAGCCAAGCTCTGAACTGAGTTAATTAACCAAACTTGTGACCCATTTAGCAAGCTGTCTCCTGCACTAGTCTCTCAAGGTCCCTGAGGGAAGACAGGGTCTCCTCAATCCAAGCCTGGTGAAGGGCTGGCCGCGACAAATCCTATAGTCTTACAAACTTCCTCTGCCTCTCACCCCCAGGGCAGAAGGCTCTCAGGCCTCAAGGCAAGGTGGAGTCCTGCACACCATGAGCATGCAAGGTGTCTTCTGTGCCAGACATCTTCCTTCTTGCTCAAGGTTTCCAGGGCAGATACACTCACTTTCTGACCCCAAGACAAGGATTCCTCTCCTTGGAAACCCAGGATAAAGATGTTCCAGGGGAGAGCCATTTCTTCCCTTAGGATTCCCCCCCACACACACACACCCACCCCTCCGCACCTCTTCCCCCTTGCAGGCTATCCTATACTAGCCCTGAACACAGGCTGCCTTCCTGAAGGCCCCTGGACCTCACCATAGCTCTGCTAAAGGCAACCTTCTTCTCCTGAGGGCTGGACTTTCGTCCCTGCCACATGTAGATCTTGAAGCCACCCTGGTCCAGGAGATAGCAACCCTAGGAAAAAGTGTGACTCTGGTTGGCTGGGACTGGGGCCAGGAGGTAGGGATGGCGGGGTACTGGGCCAGGCTTACGTCCTCTTGCAGGAGGTCCTGGGTCAATGGGCGGCTCGCCAGTTCCTGGACCACCAGGTCTGTTCCCTTCTCGAAGACACTGGGGGAGGGGTTACGGGTATCCAGATGTGGACAGCCAGTCTCCCCTTGGCCTGGTGCCATCCCAGCACCTCGACCTCCTCTAGTTTCCCAGAGACTTAAGTAGTGATATGAACTCAATTACTGTGGCCTTGCTTAGGGTTTAGGGGGCGCCTCACAGGGCCTCAGTTTCCCCATCTCTGCTATGGGTTTTTCTCAATGCTACCACACACCACACGAGAGTGCATATCATGCAGGCCCAACACCCCACATGACCTACCCCAGAGACCCACGGGCTTTTACTGGAAGCTGTTGTAGAGGACCTGTTATTTCAGTAACGACAGAGACACAGCTGTGACCCCCTCACTCTTCCCGTGTCCTCCCCCAGTTCTGCTCACTGGTAGAGGCGGACATTGGCCTTTTGTAGCTGGCTAACACTGTTGCTGGGTACAGAGGAACAGAGACTGCCTGGTCTGCAGCCCAGCACAGCCTCCATGGTGCGCACGAGGTCGGTGGCTTCATCCTCTGCATCCACCACACCAATTTGGGCACGGCCACCACGCTCCCTGTCTCTGAGGTTACAAGTCAGGGTCAGCGCCTGCAGGAGAGGACCTGGCAGTCAAGACTTCCTGGGAGTGGCCCCTGGTTCCACCTACCCCAGGTCCTTCTTGTCACTGTTTGGTGCCCATAGGCATGGGGATAGGGACAGGAGAGCTGGTATCCTGCCCCCAGGGATACCACCAGTGGGACATCTGAACTTAGCTTGTACCTAGTAGATGCCCCTTGGGTTGAAACAGAGAGCCAGCTATCTCTCGTGGTGACCAGATGGTCACTTAGAGGTCACCTCTTGCCAAGCCCTGTACTCCCCAGTTGCAGGGCAGATACTTACCCGTGATTTCTCAGCAATGCTGGCTTTGGGTCCATTCCACTGGATCATCACCTTGCCCAGATCCAACAGGAAGGTGTCCCCCTTGTTAAAGCTTTTCCAGGACAAGGCGACCTTCCAGAGCCAGGACAGAAAGGTGGAAAGGAAAGGTGTCAGACCACCAGCACCACAGGAAGAAGGAGGGGAGAAGGTAAGGCAGGGGGAGGGGGCAAGGTAGGGGGAGGGAAGTGGCAAGGCATGAGGAGGGGAGGGGGCAAGGCAGAGGGAGGGGGGAGAGCAAGGCAAGGCATGTCACTTGTGTACATGAGGCTGTGTGCAGCTGTGTGTGTGTTTGTGTGTGTGCACATATATGTGTGTGTGTGTCTGTGTTTGTAACCATATATGACCTTCTGTGTGGTTATTCAGAAGTGGGGCATGGGTAATTGTTTATTCCTGTATGAACACGCACATCTACATGTATGGGACACACCACGTCTTAATAAGAGTATATGCTTGTGGTGACAGTATGTAAGTACCTGTGTGGAGACAGTGACATAAACATAAGGACAGTTATTCAAACAAACACATCTGGAGGACACCCTAAATAATCTCAATGGCAAAAGAGGAAAAACCAAAACAGTCTAAATGTCCATCTCCACACGAACTGTGGGGTGACGGTGCAAAGTCTGGCCAGGGCCACGCATGGCAGAGCTGCCTTAAGCCTTGTTGACTGTAAATGTACAACTACAGGGTCACCAGCCACACTGTACATGACTCTTCGCTGCCTAAAACTCTGGCTGCCTGGCAACAGAGTGTCCTGTGCCTCGGTTAACTTCCTGGTGTGTGCAAGTATAGAGTGCTCTGTGTTGATTTATGAAAGTGCACTCCGAGGGGGCCAGGGTAGCCAAGGTGGATGCCTGTGTGTGAGGAGGGATGGTGTGTGGCCAAGAGTCCCCAGCCTGCTGCTTACAAGGACCCAGCACATCTGTCTCATGCCCAAGTTCTTAAGGCACCCATAAGACATAGGCACTAGGAAAGAGACAGCAGGGGCTGCCTTGTGCCTCCTTAGTGAGCCCGGCCATCTGGGGAGCCCCACACTTCCCGCTAACTCCCGCCCTCTCTACTTCAGGATACTTAGCCTGAGTGAGTCTGGAGGTCAGACCATGTCCCTGGTTGCCCTCACCTCAGTGGCAGACACGTGCTTCCTTCCCCTGATGTGAAGCAGTCGCTGGACATTGTACATGTTGGTCTCCACAAGCTTGAGAGCAGAGGCTCTGCCTCCCTTCCTGTAGCTGAGGAAGGGACAGAGACAGAGAAAGCTCACCTCCTGCAGGGACGAGTGTGGGAGTGAGCATGTGCATGTGTGTATGTGTGTGGATCATACATGTCTGTGTAGTACATGTGAGCATATATATGCGTGAGTACATAGGTACATGAGCCACAAGCGTGTGTTGCTAATTAGCATGTAGAATATGTAGACTGCGACATGTTGAAGGATTTCAGATGTACTTTTTCCAGGTGAGTCTAAATCTGAGTACATGGAAAGGCATGTCTGTGTGGTAGATATGAATATTCAGGTTTGCATGCCCATCTATAGGTCCACATGCATGGAGAGGTAGGTATGTGATTTTCGCACATATGGGGTGCCATGTGTTTTGCATATACACACAGACTTGTCTGAACTATATGCAAATATTGGACTCATCGATACGAAACAAAAATGATTGCTCTTGGCAATCAGGTTAACTAATGTCAATCTCAAAATGTGAGCTAAAAAAAAAAAAACCACTTGATGTGAAACTAGAAGACACTTCTACCAGCCTGATAAACAAAGTGAGCTCTGGATAACCTGGTGGCCACTCCTGTGTACAAACTGAGACCAAGGACAACGGTTGCCCTGCAAACACTCACAGTAGTGCTACTGATAGCCCCAAAGTGGAAGCAGTGCATGTCCACTAGGTGTTGAGCTGAGAAAAGCGGTAGATTCATAGAATGGAATATCATTCCACAGGGAAATGAAACCAGGTAATCATGTGTGCCACAGCATGGATAAGCAGGATTCCAATGAAGGGACGACAGCTCCAGGTTGAGGGCTTGCCATGTGGGCGAGGCTCTGGGTTCCATCCTTCTAACAGGAGGAGGAGCAAGAGAGGAGGGGAAGAAGAGGAGGAGGGAAGGAGAAGGAGGAGAAGAGATTAAGATGAAATGAAAACATGTCAGTCACAAAAGCTCACTTTCCAGAATGGGCAAATGTACAGACAGAGAGCAGACCAGTCGCTGTCTCTGGCAGGAAAGGAGGGTACAGGAAGGACCTGGAAAGAGGCTGCCTAAAAGCACAGGGCTTTTCAGGGTGATGAAGTGTTTTTAAAGCTCATTGTGGTACTGGTTGCATGTATCTTAAACCAATGAGTCGTGTGCTTGAGATGGGTGGAATGTATGTGAGTGTACCTATCTTAAAGTGCACATAGGTGTGTGCACATGCACACAGGCACACCATTCAGCAGTGACAAGCCATTTTCCTAGGGTGGCTGGTGGTGCCCCTCACCTCAGGATCCGACACCGCCCTCAGCTCCCTCAGCACTCACATGACTCCAGGATGGAAATAGCTGTGGAAGCAGTCGGACTCGTGGCCCTGTGACTCTTGGTGCAGCACAGTCTGGTCTCCTAGATCCTCCTGCAGACGTTGCACAAAGGAGACCGCAGCCTCCCGGGCCTCTGCGCCAGCCTCTTTTCCAATCCAGTAGTGCAGGTCACTGGATCCTCCCTGGGTAGCCTTTGGACTCTGAGGGACCTAGGGCCACATGTGTAGATGCAGAGGGAGGAGGGGGGAGAGTGGGAAGGGGAGGCTATGAGGGGAGCTGGGGACTAGAAGGCCTCACAGCAGCAGCCCCTCGTGGGTGGCATGTGATGTGGAGGCTTTTGATCTCCTCGGGATAGAGTTTATTTCTAGGCTGGTTTCTTCAGCTCTGAGCCATATTGCCCCTAAGAAAGACTCCCCAGGTGACTCACATGGAGGACGACATAGCAGCATTCCTCGAAGAAATTCCCATGAGCTTTTCAGGCAGCGGCAGCATCTTTAGGTTCTGAGAGGAGAGGTTGCCAAGTAACAAGCTGGAGGGCTCTGACCTATGACTTCCAGAGATAGGGTAAAGGAGGGAGCTCTAGATGGGAGATGGGAGAGGCTGGTGACACTTTTCCATGTCACAGACTGTACTATCTGGTCTTGCCCCTCACCTCAGTAATCCATATTTGCAGGGCTTTGTGGCTGTTGATGGCTGGGAAGTCCTGGTTGATGTCCATCCTGGGCTAGGCAGGAGTAATGGAGATACAAAGAACGAGAGTTCAGAGTTCACAGGTTGGAGGCCAACCTCCGGCCACCTGTGTTACAGGCTCCAAGTGAGGATTTCCCGACACCTAAAACTCTCCAAAGTACCTTCATTACAGAATGTAATTTTCATTAAACATACAACTCCAGCAAACCAGGACAGGCACAGTGGATGGGCATACAGAGACCTAGTTTGTCTGTGGGGAAACTCTTAGAACAGGCTGAGTTGTCTGGTCAGGAGCGCTCTTTAGATAGTAGTAACATTTTAGACAGAGTTAGAAACTATAGAGTGGAGTTGGAGGTCACAGGAGACCTTGTCTAAAAAATCAAAAGAGAAAAGAAACATGCAGACAGATTCTAGACAGACTCAAGCCTGCAGATTCAGGACAGTAACTGCAGATAGTGCTAAACTAGACTCTTATAAAAGGAACCAATCCACTCAGCAGGGGCAGACCCTGCAAAAGGGACGATTCTTGAAATGGGGCTCAATGTACAGACAGACAGGTTCTAACCCCAAGGGAAGGGCAGCAACTACACAAAGGTCTGACAAAGTTGGAAACAGAGTATATAAATAGACATAGGGTCAGCACAGCAGGCTACGGAGGTGGGGACTTTACAAACCGGCATGCTGTCCGTAGACTGATGAAGCAGGGAACGACTCAAGCGCTCCAGAGAGAGGTGAGTTCTCCAAACAGGAACCCTCCATGTATACAAGGACAGCTTCCACATATACACAGATAGCTAAAGAGAGACCCAGGCACTACTCAAGAAAGGTCCGACAGGCCTGGCAAGTCGGCAAAGACTAGAAGCTGAGAGAGAGGTTCTGCAAACAGGTGTAGGTTCTGTGGGTACCTAGGAGCTCTGCATGGGAAAGGCCATACTACTGTGGCTAAGAAAGGACTCTGTAAAAGGGGCAGAATCTGAAGTTACAGACCAGCACATCAATACACAAGGCTCTGCAGGAGGGAGCCACCACAGAGAAGCCAGGCCCCCTAGACAGACAGGCAGGCGATTAAAGCCTGGAGAAGTTCTGCAGACATGCCAGAGCTTCCTATGCGGGATGTCTTCAGCAAACAGACTCAATGCCCCAGACAGGGAGGTGGGAACAGGTAGGAAAAAACATAGCAGGCTTTGCAAAGAGATTTAGGAATCTGTAGAGAACAAGTCCCGTAGCGGGATCAGGGAGTTTGCAGAAGCATAGAGGCTGTGTAAGCCTGCAGAGGCTCTGAGGACTGGGTCTGTCAACAGTGTTGAGTTTTCCCAGAGAGGCATGGAGCTGTGGGCTGAGCCACGGGGAAGCCAGTGCTGTGTGCAAGCGCATTGCCTCCAGACACACGCAGGATTATGAAGCAGGGCTAGGTTCTGTGAGAAACCCGGGTTCTGCAAATAAGGGCAGGCCAATAAAAGTCAGTTTGGAGATGGTCGAGGCTTTGTCAGTAGGGATGGGCCCTGTCCACAGGTCCACAAACAAACAGGTATGTACAGACAGGCGGAGACCCCGCAAACAGGGATGAGGTCTTCAGGGACGCGTGAATGTTCCCAGACAAACACAACCCCCTTCCGGTGAGAAGCTCTCCAGTGGGACAAACGGAAAGACTTCCTACCCAGGTAAAGTCACATAGGCTGTGCAAAGAGGGAAAGCCCCTTACACAGACCAGGGGTCCCATGTGAGCATCAGGCTCTACAGAACATATGTAGACACAGCATGGTTCTAAAGGAGGAGGAAGCTTGTCCATCAGGTCATAACCATCCTGCAATGAATGAAGGCATTCCAGGGAGGCGCCCTGTGATGGACACCCCTCCCAACTGGACCGTCCTCAGGAATTTCATTCTGGAGGGAGGAGAAGGCTGAAGCCCTGGCATGGGCTTGAGGAAGAGTCTGCCTCCCAAAGAGAGTTTTCACACAGCTCTGACAACGTGAGGCCACCTTGCAGCACAGACTGGAGCCAACAGGACAGAGCGCAGTGGGGTGGGGGTGGGGTGTCGGTGATGAGCAGGACCAGCTTTGAGAAGGGCTGCTCAGTCGTGCAAACCTGAGTCCTTCTTTTAACCCAGAACCACACAGCAGGACTTGGGGTGGGGTTCACCTCTATTTGCACCTCTATTTGTTTTTTTTTTCTCAGTGTGGCCACATGGGTCACTTTTCCTTTTTCTGCTTTTCATTATTGTGAGCTTGGGTGTCTATGGTTAGTCTGGTGAGCATGGTTGACTATGGTTATGTGTGGTGAGCTTGGGTGTCTATGGTTAGTCTGGTGAGAGCTATGGTTTGACTATGGTTAGTGTGTGTGTGAGCTTGGGTGTCTATGGTTAGTCTGGTGAGCATGGTTGACTATGGTTAGTGTGGTGAGCTTGGGTGTCTATGGTTAGTCTGGTGAATGTGGTTGGCTAAGTGCAGCTTGCAGGCCTGTTAGCGATTAGGATCTAGGATCTGACCCTCAAAGTTCTGATAACAGTAACATGGAAATTTTCCCTAGACAGGGACAGGCACCACAGGCAGACAAAGCTTTGCAGACGCCTAGACAGAGGTGCTGGTCTGCTCTGTTACCAGGACAGGCTGTGCTAGCACATCAGCATCTGGAATAAAAGCAGATCCCACACACGGGGAGCCTGGGGTGAGGGTGGGAGGGGGACGTATTGAGAGAGATCTAGACTGAAAACAAGTACTGGCTTTACAGGCTCTACAAACAAGACAAAAGCTCTGTCAACTCAGGACAGAGACTGTATAGGACTGTGATGGATTTTGCAGCAGGCGACAGACTCAGGTGACCCCAAGAAGGTTGGATCAATGAATCATAGGACTTCCTGAGCCAGCTTTGAAAGGTGGCTGAACTCTATACACACAGGCTCTGCAAACAGCGCCTGAGCTCGCCTGAGTCCGTGCTCTGCAATTCTGAGTGTGGGGACAGGGTGCAGGGGCCTGTGGGGATGGGGTGCAGGGGGTCTGTGGGGATGGGGTGCAGGGGCGGCGTGGACAGGGACAGGGTGCTTTCTGTTATCACTATCTTTTATCACTTCACTGCCCAGCCCTTTGAAACTGCAAACAGCCATGAGTTGGATGGGCGTGTAGTTGAAGTATTTGGTTATTCCTCTGGGCAACTTCCCACACCTAACTGAAATCCTAGCAGCTCACTAAGCAGACACAGTCACTGGGTTCTGAGTCTCTCAAGTGGGTGGCCCTGGTGCAGCAGTGAGTGACTTCCTTTCTCTTAATTGAGCATTCAGCTCTGCTCTGTCAGTACAAGAACAACCTCAGATCTGCTGCCCTGCATGACAGTGATGGGGCTTGGCGAGGTAAGAGTTACGGAACTGCAGGTGCCTCAACTACAGGTGCCTTGAATTCTTTACTCCATTGTTTAGGGTCCCTGAGGGCTGGGCTCAGGACAAGGTGGCCTGGAAAAGGGGTGGGGCCGGGGGCTGTCCATCCTGAGTCACAGTAGAGGAGGCTGTGGGCTAGGGCAGTAATGGGAGATCCTGTGTGCTGTTAGTATGGGTCTCCATGGAGCAGGACAAGTCCATAGATAGTTGTTGATTGACTGAGGGAGTCACCAGGCATGCCAGCAGCACCTCCAGTTGAGGTCATTGTATGACGATGACATACACGACAGACGGGCACAGTGGTCACATAATGGTCCTTTCCAGCAACAGAGAACATGGTACACCATGGTGGGGACAGTGACTTGCAACAGGATCCTTCAACAAGGACACTGAGTCTATATGCAAAACCAGCTACGGGAGAATAACCAGGGACCCAGACAGACAGAGACCGAAGCACAGAGCCAGAAGGTGATGGCCATGTACCTCTAAGGGTCACAGTGGAGTGGGAAGGCCACCATCCTACTTCAGGGCCACAGAGGAAGAGGAGGGAGCATTGGCAGCTGGAAGTAGTTGTCTAACCTGGCTTCTCAGAGTGGGGCAGCAACATCCCAGGGGTGGCTTGGAAGGAGCCCCAACCCATAGTGTGGAGATTCAAACTGGAGTGAGCCCCTATCCCTTTTGGTAGAGGAAGTGAGAGAACTTTTAAAGCATGGGGTCCTTTACTCCTCTTCCACTCCCGTTTCCACCCCTTCCCGAGGTTCCTTCTCTTCCCACAGAGTCACCTGCTGGCCCACGATCCCAACCATGTGTGTCCCCTCTTACCGTACCTCCCCATGTGGGCCCCATCTCACGCCCTCCTGCCCCCTAGAAGCCTTCTCATCTTCCCAGGGGAAATCTTTCCTTTTCTGGGAGTTCCTTTCTCTCTGACATTGGTTTCCTTCTCTGACCCTCCTGTAGGGGCTCTAACCCACTGTGTTGGGTTCCCAGTCTCAAGTCAAGCCAGGTAGCTTGACTCCTTCCTTCAGGTGACCCTTCTCCCTTCCAATCGATCCCTCCTCCTGTACACCTTCTTTCTTCCCTGGGTACCTGGAGGTAGACCTCAAGATTCCTTTGCTTAACTTCCAGGAAGGGAGGGCATAGCCTGCTGGAGGGTTGTGGGTTAGGTGAACTGACTCTGGGGGTGACAGAGAGCCCACCTACGCAAAACCGGTCGCTTCCTCCTCTCTTGCTGGCCTGCCACAGTGTCCCTCCTCCACCCACGCGCAGATAGCCAGCATTCTCACAGTGGGGCTGCCCTCAACCCTGCCAGCCTTCAGCCGCTGTGTGAGCCTGAGCCGTGGAACGCCATGCCTTCCTCCTGGGTCCCCAGCAACCCCTCTACCGGGTCCCCCACCCCCAGCCCCCAGCCTGGGCCTACCTTCTGGGAACTGCCTCTGCACCTTCCTTCATCCAGCTTGTGGGCAGTACTAGGCCCCTCCCTCTGATCTGTAACTCAATCCCAGCTCCCACCTCGCAGGACACACCCGGGTGCTCTGTGCAGCATGGACGGGCATTCAGAGTTAGTCAGTCAATAAATATTGACCAAGCCGTCTGGGGAGCCAGCCCCCTTCCCGTGGGCTGGTAGACTATATTTTCGGGACCAGTGGACAGAGAAGGCAAGGGGTGGAGGTCTGAGCTGGGCTGAGGTGGGCTGTGGAAACACTGATTCCTCATCTGGGAGCTCAAATGGGCAACTGGCCCTGCAGGGATTGGGCTCCTTTTGGATCCAGGGGTTCAGACCACCATAGTGAGTCAAGGGATATGAAGGTCGCGTTATGAGGTGGAGGAAATCCCCAGGGCTGCCTCTCAGAATTTCTGACCCCCACCTCCTATCTTGGGCTGGCTGCCCAGCACAGCTGTCCCCAGGGAGCCTGATACCCATCGTGGGAGAGGCCGGTGGAGTCTGTAGCAGGGAGATCCCTTCCACACTCTGGCTGCCCCTCTGTTACTCCTGATTGTGGGATAAAACACTGGAAATAGAATCTTTCAGAAATGCCTGGGACACAACTTCCCTTTACCTTCGGCCTGTCACAGCACAGGCCTCAGGCCCAGCCAGCGCCAGCCAGCGCCTTCTCTTCCAGGCCACTAGAACCTGCCTGCCCACTGTCTGCAAGACCTCTCTCTGGAGTGGAATCTTCACTTCCAAAGTTCCATGGCTCAGGGCTGGACACTCCAGGAACTCTGGGCCATCCTGTGCCCAGTGGTCAGTGTACGTTTGTTATATTTTGCTTTGTTTTGGTCAGACAGTGTCACACTGTATAGCCCAGGCTGGCTTGAAACTCACAATCCTCCTGCCTCAACCTACTGAGTGTTGGGATGGCAGATGGGCTTATGCAACAAACAAGAGTTAAGGGTTAACTGTGTGTGAAGAATACCTGTGTCATGAGGAACTTGGTTACTCCTGTGTCTGGCTCACAGTAGTCACAGCATGCCATATTCCTGAGAGAATGCTGGGATCCCTCTGTGCACTTGGTCACCTGTCCCCCGCCCCTCCCCCCATGTCCTGTGTCTCCATCCCTCCCTTTCCCCCTTTCCTAATCTGCTGGTCTCTGTTTCCACACTTCTGTGTGGCCAGTGGTGGCTGGTTCTGACAATTTTCCCTTCCTCTCTCTCCATCTGTCTCCTCCAGGGTCTCTAGAAGTCAGCATGCTCACAGCCCAGGCCTCAGCCCCTCTCCATTGTCTACTTTCTTGCAAACTCCAGGCCCAAGGTTGAAGGACCCCCTGAGTCTCCCCTGCCCCTCCCCCATCTCTCATCTCATGTTCCCACACCTAGACATGGCCTTCTCCCTGGACTGGGTAGTCACATTGCTTCCTGTCTGCCTCCTGCTCTGGAAGCCCGCTTCAGCCAGTTGGTCACCTTCTGTCTTGGCCTCCCTGGTCCCACATCTTCCTTCTCACAGTCGACAGACGGACTTAGATTACATTTTTTATTGTTGTTGTTCCTGGATTTATTTAGGTATTACTCTGTGTGTGTGTGTGTGTGTGTGTGTGTGTGTGTGTGCGCGCACACATACACACACACTGAGAGGTGGGGGGGGGCTTGTGCTTGACCACACAAGTCACAGGATGTGCAGAGTATGGAGACAGAAGGGTCACTTGTGGGCAGGTTTCCTCCTTCCACTGTGTAGGTCCAGTGGATTTTACTTGATAAGAATTCCTTACTGATTATCCTCCTCAAATACTGTCATCACAGTTTACCTCCAGGTCTGGTTTTTCCCTTCCTTCCTTCCCCATCCTTCCCTCCTCCCTCCTTCCTTTACCCATCCCTCCTCTCTTCTTCCTTTCTCCTCCATCCCCCTCTCCCTCTTCCCTTCCTCCTTCCCTCCTTTTCTCCCTCCTTCCTTCCCTCCCTCTCTTCCCTTCTATCCCTCTCTCCTTCCACCCTCCCTTCCTCTCTCCCTCCCTCCCTTCTTCCTTTCATTTTTTTCCTTTGAGACAAGGTCTTCATATGTAGCCCAGGTTAGCTTCATACTTGTGGCAATCCCTCTGCCTCAGCTTCAGAATGGTATGATTACAGGCGTGTGCCAAGCATGTACTCCTTCAGGGCCCCTCCCATAGTTTTATAACTTATGGTAAACTACAGCCATGCCTTGATATCTGTAGGGAGACTAATTCTGGTTCCCCACGGACATCAGATAGAAGGCTGCTTAAGCCCATCACACAAGATGATGATCTAGTGTTTGCACACGGCCCCCTCAGCCTTTCCTATACTCTCAGTCATATCTAGGCCACTTACTGAAAACAACGTAATGCTGTACATGGTTGTCACACCCAGGGGACAGACGAGGAAAGCAGTCTAAACAAGTTTAGTAATCATAACGTTCCCTCCAGTGGTTTTATTGAAGTTAATCAAATCCACCGCTGTGGAGCCTGCAGATACAGAAAGACAACTGAATACTTCAAATCTGTCATCCTCCTGGACCTCGAGGGCGTGGCGGTTGGCTGGGGAGGAGTTAGGCGGATGAGCAGGGGCTGAACATACTTTGTATACTTGTATGGAATCTTAAATGTCACATAGTACATTAAAATAATATGCCGGGCAGTGGTGTAGCACACCTTTAATCCTAGCACTCAGGATGCAGAGGTCGGTGGATCTCTGTGAGTTTGGGACCAGCCTGCTCTACAAAGTGATTTCTACGACAGCTGGGGCTACATAGAGAAACTGGGTGGGTGGGGGAAACCCAAACCAAACCAACCAATCAACCAACCAAACAAACAAAAAAACCACAAGTTCCAGGTATCCTTTGTAGACCTAGATGGCTTGGAGCTCACAGAGGCCACTTAAAATTCTTATTATTTTTATTAATTAACTTTTTAGAAAGGTCCTAGGGCTAAGCATAGAGGCACCCACCCATAATCAAAGCACCACAGAGGGAGAGGTAGAAGGATTGCAAGGTCCAGGCCAGTGTGGGCTACAGAGTGGAATCCTATCTCAGAAAACTAAACAAAAATATTTACCACCTCACAGTTTTTTGTTGTTTTGCTTTTTGAGACAGAGTCTCATCACTGTGTCAATCAGGCTGGCCTCCCACTCACAGAGATCCAACAACCTCTGCCTCTTGAGCGCTGGGATTAAAGGTGTGCATCACCCTATATTTTTAAGTGTACAGCTCTGTGGCATGGGGACACTGTCTGTCAGCAACATCCACACACATCGCCACCTCCCCAACATGCAAAGCAGAACTTGATGGGGCTGACGGGATGGCCCACAGGCAGAACACTCACTGAACATGCGTGAGGACCCATGTAAGCCCAGTGTGGTGGCTCACACCTTAGCCCAGCACTGAGGCTGGGGCAGACTGAGGGGGGTGGGCGGAGACAGGAACCTAAGGGCTCACTAGACACTCTAGGTGAGGTCTAGGTTCAGTGAGGGATACTGTCTCAAAAAGTATCGTGGAGACATGACTGAGGAGGACACCGAAGGGCACCTACACCTGTGAATGTGCCAACACCCCTGCCCGACTCCTGACAAACACACACACATGCACATACATACATACATACACATGCACACACATACACACACCACACACAAGCACACATCACATACATATACACACACACACTTACACACACAAACATACCCACACACATATACACATTCACTCATACACAGACTCAAAACACATACACCCAGACATACACACACAAAACACATACAGGCACACACACACATACTCAGAGACACATACTCAAACCACACACACTTACACAAATACACACTCATACACACAGACACACACTCACACACACAGACACACTCACTCATACAAACACACATATTCACACACATACACTCAGACACACGAATCACACACCAGGCATAGACATTCAGACACACACTCAAATCACATACACACACATATATACACATATATACACATACACACACACACACACACACAGGCACAGGCACAGGCACAGGCAACACACACATGCATACTTAGAGAATAAAACTAGAACTAAAATTCTATAAACTCTATATACTCATAAGCAACACTCCTCCCTGCCTCCCTCTCCGTCATCACTTTCGCTCCTTTTTACCGCTAGGGGGCATCTCTTTGCTTTCCACGTGCATTGACCTACAATGGCCCCATTCCAAGACCCCCTCGCTGATTTCCCAGCCCTACTCGGTGCCTTTTTCTATTGCCGCCTTCCAGCTCATCTCTGTTCCTTCATTGCTTCAAGGCCCACCAATCTGCTCTGTCCTCATGCACTATCCTGCTTCGTCCCCTCCGGGTCTCTTGATTCCTTCTAAGACTAGCTGAAATACCGTGAAGAAACTTTCCCAGTCATTGTCTTCTGCTTCATGCCCTGCGGGAAATCTGTGGGTGATGGAAACCCTTCTTAAGGCCCAGTGGAAAGGACTGTGAAGTAAAACCCCAGTGCTATGTCTTTAAGATGGGCTGACGTACTGTAAGTTACTGTAGCTCCACAGTGTGTGTGTGTGTGTGTGTGTGTGGAATGCGTGTGTCTCCATGTACTGTTTGTGAAGCGATGTGTACCTTATGGAAGCAGGGCTGAATTTTTCTCTACAGTTGGTCTCTGCCCCTACTATGGTGCCCCCTGGCAAATGACCTTAGGGCCATTTCTTAGGCTCTTTTAAAAAAATGAGTTGACAAAAGCTGAAATCCTTTCTGTAGATCTCAGGCACAATCTGATGACTTTCTTAGCTTATGAGTCTTTTGGAAGCCAGTGGTCTGCTGAGCTGATATGTTCCCAATTAAATCTGTGGTTCTCACAGTATCCTGGCTGGCCAGTTTTGTTTTTGTTTTGTCAACTTTACATAGGCTGGTATCATCTGAGAAAATGCTTCCAAAAGATTGGCCAACAAGGCAAGCCTGTGGGGGCATTTTCTTGATTGATGATTGCTGTGGAAGGGCTCAGCCCACTGTGGGCGGTGCAGTCCCTAGGCAGGTGATCCTGGATACTATAAGAAAGCAGGCTGAGTAAGCCAGTCCATAGCTGTGTTCCACCATGGCCTCTGCCTCAGTTCCTGCTCTGACCTCCCTCAGTAATGAAATGTGACCTAAAATGTAAGTTGAAATAAAATCTTTCCTCCCCAAAGGGGAAACTGCCAGGTGTTGTGGCACAGGCCTTTATTTTATTTATTTTTTTTGGTTTTTCAAGACAGGGTTTCTCTGTGTAGCTCTGGCTGTCCTGGAACTCACTCTGTAGACCAGGCTGGCCTCGAACTCAGAAATCCACCTGCCTCTGCCTCCCAAGTGCTGGGATTAAAGGCGTGCATCACCACTGCCTGGCTAATTCCAGCATTTCGGAGACAGAGGCAAGTGGATCTCTGTGAATTTAAGACCAGCCTGGTCTACAAAGTAAGTCTAGGACAGCTAGGGCTACACAGAGAAACCCTGTCTTGAAAAACTAAAAATAAATAAATAAAATAAATAAATAAATAAATAAGTGAGCTGACATTTCTTTCCCAGTGGGTGACACTCCTCCAGCCCTCTAGTTTGGGAAGTATACTCCACCTAG
Organism: Mastomys natalensis; assembly: GCA_021653895.1. Taxonomy (NCBI): domain Eukaryota; kingdom Metazoa; phylum Chordata; class Mammalia; order Rodentia; family Muridae; genus Mastomys; species Mastomys natalensis. Next base: position 1,448,528 of record JAJTUV010000008.1, on the reverse strand, counting down.
CACAATCCAGCCCCAGCAGCTTAATGGTAGTCACAAGCCTTCCCCAAAAGTCCCTCTCCTCAAAAGTTTGTGTTCCTAGGACCCAGATGACACTGCCTGGGAAAAAACACCCCAACTTTGGGGACAGAGCCTGCAGAGATGGCAGGCAGACTAGAACTTGACTCTTGGTGTCTGGCTTGGGGAATCCTTGCTGTGGCCGTTACATCTACGGCAGAGAGGAGACTGAGACCCAGGGTAGGCTCATAGATACTTCAATATTGAGGGTATAGGGCTCTCTCTCTCTCTCTCTCTCTCCCCTTCCCCCCTCTCTCTTTCCTTCCTAAAGCAAACAAGGTTCTGGCCCATTCACTTGTTGGCCATCTTCCCTCATAGACATACCTACTCTAATATTTAGTCCTTAGCTCTTAGTTTGGAGTCTGACTGAGCTGGGCGGCCTGGCTGGCACTGTCTGGTGAGTTCCTCCTCCTGTTACTTCTGTGACCCAGGAAGCCCTACAACCCTAACTGTAGGTTCCCAGAGATTTGGGGCTACTATATTCTTGCCTACGTATCTCCTACATTTTCCCACGTTAATATTGACTTAGCAGAGGGAGTAGCCCCAAGCAGGCCGCATCCCACAAGGTTCTACTTCCACGGTCCCCCCACCACTCCCTCTTCCTCTGCCTCTCTCTACCTACCTAGCCTCCCCCAGGCTGGTGTGTAATCTCTCAGGGAGTCCCCGGGGGGACAGTCATCTGACTCTGGTCCTGTTGACAATTTGGGTGCTTGGAGATCCTGATCCTGTCCCTTCCACTCTGACCCCTTGCTGTGGGCCAGCTGTAGGGTGCTGGGTCCCCACATCTAGCTCCAGGACAAGAGAGTAGAAGTGACTCAGTCCCCAAGGCGGGTAGCACCTGGGAGTCGTGTCCTGTGGGTCTTACAGGAACTCTAAGTTACCCTGTACGATGACTCGCAGGTCTCTACCATGCACACAGCCTCACATTGTGGTGTGAGGAATATGTCCATCAGGACATAGCCAGGACAGCAGCCTGGGGAAGAACCTGTCCCACCCTTGATGCAGTAGGGTGGACAGCTGGGTTCTGCTCCTGGCAGGTAACCTGGGCTTCCATTCGCTTGACTTAGCAAAGGCTTACACAATTACTTATTATTGTATGTGTGAATGCCTGTTTATGTCTTGTGTATCATGTATGTGCCTGGTCCTCACAGAGACCAGAAAAGGGCGGTTGTGAGCCACATGATAAGAGGCCTGGAAACCCGTCCTGCAAGCGCCAAGTGTTCCTAATTCCTGAGCCATTACTCTCAACCAGGATGCCCACCCAGTACTGCCATTGCTTCAGCCTTGAGAGGCCCCCCAGTGCCCAAGAAAGGCACGTTCTGTACCTTGCAGAGTCTTTTGTAGCAGCGAACACATATGAAGTATTTTCCAAAGAACACTATATGTCAACTCTCCAAAGCCTCGCTCATGGCAACTGTGCTCTGTGGGTACCAGGCCTGCAATGGTTCTCATGCTTTGTAGCTAGCCAGCAGCTCCAGCCCTGGCTGCACACTGAGTCATCTGGAGTGTTGGAAGGAAGGTTACCATCCTGAGAGATCGCAGTTGAAGCAGCCAGAGTGGCCTTGAGGAGTTTACCTTTCTCTATCTGTGCATGTGTTGGTGTGTATGGGTACGTTTGCATGTGGGTACATGTGCACACACACTTTGGAGGTTGGAAAGCCGACCTTAGGATGCTGCCCATCTCCTTTGGACAAGGTCTCTCTTGGCCTAGAGCTTACCAACTAGGTAGGCTAGGATGAACGGCCAGTGAGCCCCAGGAGCCCACCAGGCTCTGCTGCCCCAGTCTTAGATTGTGAGGGCGTGCCACCACACCTGGCATTTCTTAGGTGTATCCCAGGGATCAGACTCAGGCTCTCATGCTTGCTTTCGAAGCGTGTATCCTATGTGGGTGCTGGGACTTCAAACTCAGGACCTCCTGATTCAGCAAGTACTCTCATCCCCAGAGTTGTTACCCATCAAGATTTGGTACCTTTAAGAGCCTCCAGGTGTAACAAGGCTTTTAATTCTCAGCACTTGGAAGGCAGAGGCAGGCAGATCTCTGTGAGTTCGAGACCAGTCAGGGCTACACAGAGAAATCCTGTCTCAAAAAACAAAAGGAGCCGGGCGGTGGTGGTGCACGCCTTTAATCCCAGCACTTGGGAGGCAGAGGCAGGCGGATTTCTGAGTTCGAGGCCAGCCTGGTCTACAGAGTGAGTTCCAGGACAGCCAGGGCTACACAGAGAAGCCCTGTCTCGAAAAACAAAACAACAACAACCCCCACCCCCAAAAAAAAACCCAAAAGAAATGAGTCCCCAGGTGGTGTGTGGGGTGTGAGGCTGTGCTGAGGGATACACTCGTGCCCCCCACCTCCGGCCAGTAATTCTCAGTGTAGCTACTGGGGGTTTGGTTGGAAAGGTTGGTGGGGGAGGGCTGCATGCTTGCCTCACAGCCTGAGCCCCCAGCCACTTCTGGGGGTTAGACTTGTGTGCTCTTAGTTAGAGGCTCTGGGCTTTGAGCATCCAGTTGACTTGTAGCTATCGCCAGTAAAAGGGAAGCAACATGCAAGCATGTATGGATACTCCAGGGTCCCCGCCAACAGCCACAGGCACTTCATGTCCATTCCTCATGCCAGCTAGCTCACTACTGTTCCCAGGCTGTCCCTTCCTACCCTCCAGTTCTTCTGTCATGAAACAGACAGACCACAAATAGAGGACATCTCAGTGAGCCAAGTCCCAGTTGAATGTGACTCTCCTTCTAACCTGCCTGGGTCATCACTAGGCACTGAACCCCCAGGGTTGCCACAAACCTGTGTGTATACAGAAGTGCAAAGTCTCACAAGGTTGGGCTGAGGGCAGAGGTGAGAGAAGGGACGGGAGCAACGGGAAGCAAAGACAGAATGGGGCGGGGCAGTCAGAACCAGGTTAGTCAGAGTGATGAGTTCTGTGTGGGCAGCAGCTCTTCTACGAAGGGCAGGTACCTAGGACGCACCACAGACTAGTCATGCGGCGTTAGAGTTTATCTCTGAGGAAATATTAGTTTCCTGTGCTTATTATATATATAGTGTACCCTCAGTTGGTGAGGCTGGAAATATAATGTCTGTTAGTATCCTAAGAGGACTGGTCCCAGGAAAAGCCCATGTGGTAGCCTGCTGGTAGGGCTGAGTCCTTATGGATGGATGGAGTCACAACACTTGCCTGAGGAAAGAGGACCAGAGGGTCGAGCAGTGGCTACTTTGCAAGTTACCATCAATTTGGGTTGAGTGATTTTGTAGCTTTCCAGGAACCAAGGACTCTGGCATTGGGTCCCTCAGCTCTGTTCACTTTACTCTGTAAAAGTAGGACCATCAGGGCCCAATGTGTCAACAGGAGAGTATGCAGGGGGAAAAGACAGGGAGGAGAGGCCAAACCTCCAGAGAAGCAGGTCAACCACGAGACAGTGCAGTTTGACAAGTTTATTTTTGGCAGGAGGGAAATCACTGATTGACAATACGTGCCCCGAGCATCGTGCGCATCCCAACCTGTAGGATTTCCCAAGTGGCACTGGACGGAACGGCACATTCAAACATCCAGCAGAGAACTGTAACTCCCAGGCACCAACATCACCACTGCTGGGGGGTACCTATCCTCAGGGCAAAATCCAGGGATAGAAATGGTCAGATTTACAGTAAAATAGGAACAGAGGCAGCCAGCAAGTTTGCGCAGGGAACCGCGAGCACGGTAGGCCATCCGCTCTTCTCAAACCCTGGCATGCCAGCTGTCCAGCACAGCACCATTAGAAGCAGAGGCACAAACGTCACAAGTGTTTGACCAATAGGGCTGTGTGTTTCTGGATTTTATTAGAAAGCCATCTTTGAAATACAGGGTTATAAAATGCTGCCAGGTGCTACACACTTGCAGGTTTCATTTTCGTACCCCTAAATTCAAATGCTGTGACCGTGACGAGTTAGTGTCCTGTGGACGTCCTCATGCCCCCAAAGCCACCTCACAACGTTGCACCGTGTCAGAGGAATCGCCACCCACTGCCATCGGTGACAGGTGGTGTGATTAAGATAGAAATGTATTGTTTACAAACAGCTAGTGCAGGAGACCGACATGGATGATTCCAGAACAAATGGAAGACAAGAACATTGACATCATCAGGGGTCAGGGGTGCCCACGAAGCCCCTGACTTGAGGTCAAGCAAAAACGTATAGGCTGGAGTCCACCAACCCAAGTCAGTCTGTCTCAGACCTTCGCATCGAAAGCACTTGTCTAAGAGAGGGGTCCTAACCTGGAGCTGAGAAGAGCACGGGACTTGGGAGGGTCAGATGTTTCTTTTGGCTAAGGAGATGGTGTATTTGGTAACATGGGAAGGATATGGCACAGAAAAGTGGCTGATACGTTTTCAAGCCCGCATTTATAAAACTTACAATTAAAAGCAATACCGTATTTACCTTAAGAAAATAAACCTCAAACATTCGTTCCCTTTCTTGGCCTTGTTAGACTTTTCTATTGCTTCATTTACACGTAACTGATTAAAAATATAGCTATTTTATCAATTATGTACATAAAGCAGTTTTTTTTTTTTTTTTTTAAAGAGGAAAGAAAAATTGGCATTTTTTTTTGGAGCTTGGTCAGATAAGGTGCAGATTTCAGAACCCTCAGAAGCTCTGCCACCCACCCAAGACATTCCAGTTTGTGGAGGCAAGAACGGGGCTCCCCACCTGGAAGCTCTACCAGAGTGCATGGCTACACGCAGCCCCGGGACGGTAAGGCCAAGGGTTGGCCTCGAACCTGTCTGAAGTAGAGCACTATTTCTAGGCTCGGTTCCCTGAAATATTCTGGAAGTTCAGTCCATTCTGCCCCCTTTTCAAAATAAGGCCCCGTGACACCGACACAAAGAGGCACAGGCGAAGATCTGAGGTTCTATCCGGGCCTCGTTCTGTGTGGAAGTCAACACACGGCAGACTCTGAAACACCCAAGACACTTAAGGCAGTGGGACCAGTTAATGACTGGTTTTCCATGAGGGTTTATGGTGTGTGCAGATCTGCTAGGTAATTGTCATTACCTGTGGAAACGCTTAGCAAAGGGGCAGCTTCTCTTTTAATTGGCACAGGGCTTGCTGGGTTTGGAACACTCAGTCAGATGATCTGAACGACCCTGACATATTTCTGTTATGATTGCACAGTGGCTCCCCAGACCAAGCACTGTGGGAAGACAGGCCTAGTAGCTGGCTTCATTATTTTGTGAATGAAAGAAAAAAACATTTTTTTTTTAAAGTTTGACCCCTGACTTTAAATCTTGTCAATGCCAGCGACTCCCAGCAGAATTCTGGCTGAGGCCCGACCCACAGAGGACTAAGGCATCGGTGCCCCCACAAAGGGCTCTTTTCATTCTTCAGAAGAGTGACAGAACATGGCACTATTAAACACCAAACTGGGAACAGGTGGGAAGAGGCCCCCAGGCTCCAGGGAGAAGCCCTTCTCCCTGGTTTGGAGCGATGAGTCTCCATCTAGGCAGGCTTCTCCAACCCTTGGCTCGAAGAGGCTGTGCTTCCAAAGAGGCTGAGAGGCGGACTTGAGCCACACCAGTGTGGCGGCGTGGTTGAGGCCTCAGGTTCTCATGGAGACAGGAGGGCGAGTTCCATCTTAGGCTCTGATGTTGACTGCAGTGTAAAGTGAATGCTGCACCTGAGCGGCGCTTTGGCCCTTCAGGGTTTTTTGTTTGCTTGCTTTGTCTTGTTTTTAAAAATTTTGTGCCCTTCAGCATTCTTGGCGGTGTCTGGGACCAAAGAAGGGTGCCGTGCTTGATGGGGTGGGACACCTGTTTGTGACCCTGTCCGAGTCTGCAGCTGAGCGGTGAGCGTCTTCTAAGCATAGGCACAGTGGTTAAGGAACAACAGTGTAACAGCCGCCGGTCAGTTCCGTTTGGTGGCAGGAGCGCAGTAGCAGCAAAGTCCAAACAGCTAGCTCCACCTGTACCCAGCTTCTGAAAGGAAGGACTTAACGACCCAAGGGCTTCAGGATTTTCTGTAACTGTTCTCTTCAAACCAACAACAACAGAACAAGGGACAGACGTGTGGAGTCGTGGGAAAGCACACGTGATGACACAATGTCAGTCACTTCCCAAGGGCAGAAATGCAACCTCAAGACACATTTTTAACAACCTCAGAAACCATCATAAAGGAACTGGCTGTTTCATAAAGCAGCGGGCCATGGGCAGGTACATTCCAGACTGGTCAGAAACGAGACAATGACAGTCAGGAGAAAACTATCCGAGGGACCAGACCCGTGCATGCCACAGTTGACAGTCACACATGTTGGGAGGCAGGCTCTTGTGACCCACCGTTCTCCCTGACCACATCCTCACCCTGCCACACACAGGCTACCAGGTTCTACAAAATTGTCCTGTTTGTCTCCTCAGATTAAGTATCTAAGACCGTAAAAGACTAAAAGATGTTTGGAAATAGGCTGTATACAAAAAAAATTAACTTTCAGCTTAAATAACATTCAAAAAGGCACTTCATCCTGTAGGAAAGAGATTCTGAGTTGGGTCAGCTGCTCCGAACTGGGACCAAGAGGACAGGTTTGTCTGCTCAGAGGGGAGGTCAGTTGAAAGGAAGTTGGAGATATCAAAGTTTTTGTGTTTTTTCTTTTTCTTTTTTTTTTTGTTTTTTCTTTTTGGTATGTTTTAAGAAAATCGAAAAATCGAATCTGGTAAAATGCATGTCCGTTTACGAAATCTATTAAAAGAGGTTTTTTTTTTTTTTTCCTTTAAAATAGTTGTTTCTGTTCTTTAAAAAAACAAAACAAAACAAAACAGGTAGGCATGGTGACATTCACCCTGTGGCCCAGAGCATGGAGTCTTCCAAACTACACTTGGGGAGCCGAGGCCAGGCAGGTCCCTGGAGCCAGGGATTCCAGAGTGCACAGGCATAGATGGGCGGGGCCAGGGCTACCTGCTGCAGAGTCTGTGCAGCATGCTGTACACGTCGTCTTCCCTGCTTAGGCCCTCAAAGAACGGGATGAGGTCCAACAGCTCCGTGTCTGTCATGTCGTCAAACCAGGACTGCACAGGCACCTGCAAGACAGTGCATGAGGAGGCAGTGGTACAGACTCACGGGACACCGGTACCGTCACCTGCCTGTAACCACAGTTAGTCCAGAGTTAGTGCTAGAGCCGACACAGGCAGGAGACCCTGGGGGAGGCAGAGGATCGCCAGTGTGTGTGTTTCCCCCTTTAGCTTTCTGGCTGCAGAAAAGATGGCCACTCACTCCCTGTTTGTTTCCAAAGCTCTTTTTATTGCTCTGAATTGTCCTACTGCCCATCAGAGCCCCAGACATCTCTCCAAGGTTGCCTGCCAACCACCAACCACAGGATCTACCAGGTACACCGGGCCTCTACTTAAGGCTACTGCTCTAAGCTGTGTATGAAGAGGAGAAAATCCTGCCCAGGCTTAGCAGTAACTGGGTAAACATGGAGATGTCAAGGTTTCCCTTTAGCTTTAGGTAGAGGAGGGAGGGGCAGAGGTGGAGAGCAGCTAGGAGGTCAGAGAAGAGATTCAAAAAGAAACATTAGGAAATACAAAGGACTCTATGTGCTTCTCTACTGTCAGTCCTGGGGATTGAACCCTGGGCCCTGCTAGGTAACTGCTCTATCAAGAGCCACATCAATGACCTCACCTACGACATATTTTTGTTAGAAAAGAAAAAAAGAAGGGAGCCGGGCGGTGGTGGCGCACGCCTTTAATCCCAGCACTTGGGAGGCAGAGGCAGGCGGATTTCTGAGTTCGAGGCCAGCCTGGTCTACAGAGTGAGTTCCAGGACAGCCCGGGCTACACAGAGAAACCCTGTCTCGAAAAACCTAAAAAAAAAAAAAAAGAAAAAAAGAAGGGGCCAGAGAGATGGCTCAACCACTAAGACATGTTGCTCTTCCAAATGACCCGAGTTCGGTTCCCAACACCTACATGACTTGACTCTGGATTCCCTGTAACTCCAGCTTTGGGGGACCTATCACACTCCTCAGGCCTCTCTGGGTATTGCATGTGTACATGAGCAAAAACACACACACACACATAAGTAAAAACAAAATAAAGTCTCTAAAAATTAAAAAGAGGAGCCAGAGAAGTAGTTTGGTGGCTAAGAGCACATGTACTACTTTTGAGGAGGACCTGAGTTCAGTTCCCAGCGCCCACATCAGGCAGCTCACAGCTATCTGTGACTCCAGCTCCGGGGGCTCTGGCGCCCTCTTTTGGCCTTTACAGGTACTGCAGTCATGTGCATATTCTCTCTTATAAACATAAATAGGTAGTTAAAATAAAACCACAAGGGCTAGAGAGACAGCTCAATGGTTAAGAGCACTGACTGCTTTTCCAGAGGTTCTGAGTTCAGTTCCTAGCAACCACATGGTGGCTCACAACCATCTGTAATGAAATCCTATGCCCTCTTCTGGTATGTTTGAAGACAGCTACGGTGTACATATATAATATACATTAAATAAATAATTAAAAAAATAAAGCCATAAAAAAGAAAAATCTTAAACAGAAGCCTGAGTCTCACATAGTAGATAGGAAGTCTAACTGTTGCCTGGAGGAGGTAGTGGGGCTAGAAAAACACTCAATACTAAGTCCTAATGACTACACAAAACCAGAATGTAGGAAATCCCCCTAAGACAAATTAGTAAACTTTCAGCAAATAAATGATAGAGAAGAAAAGTGGAGAGAGAAGAAGAAAGGTTATGATCAAAGAAAAAACAGATATGTTAATTGATGCAATGCACAGACCTTTAGACCCTGACTTATGGGGACAAGATGCAGTGTGTCCATCCAGTACAGGATGCCAGAAATGGCTGTGCTGTGTGGGAAGGGCACGAAGACGGTGGGACACATATTCCTTATCTATCAGAGGCAACTGCCGGGTGCATAACGGGATTTGATTGACTATATAACATGAACTTATTTATTTACTTAAAGGATCTCACTATGTAGCCCAGGCTGGCCCTTCAGAGAACTCATCTGCCTGTGAGCTGGGAATAAAGGCGTGTGCCACTGCACCTGACTATGTAGACAAAGCTGTAATGCAGTTTGACTTTATTTTCTCTCCCCTTACTATAATGGGAGCTTTAGAATCCTCCTTAAAAAGGAGGTGCTTTCATTGCAGGCTTGAGTGAGCCTGAGAAGCATGTGTGTTTCTCAGGACAGGATCTGGCTTGGTGTGGTGACCCTGGCTGACCTCTTCTTCCTGGAAGTAGCCAGTAAGTAGCAGAGGGTACCACCCCCCTGCCTCAGTGAGCCATGCCACCCTGGTGAACAGGCACCACGAACAGCTATGCTCCAGGGAGCTGTATGTTGGGAGCCTTCCTGCCTGGGCTTCTACGGCATCACTCTGAGGTGGCAGAGCCTGTCTGATAGCAAGTCATTTCTGAATCGCTTTATTCATTCTTGTGGAAGATACACTTCTGTTGAGGGGTTACCCCTGAGTCTAAGAGGTCATAAGGATCTGGGCAGCTCCATGAGTTTGATGACTGACTGACAGAACCCACTCCATAACAATACTCGGCTTGCAAAGGAGAGGCATTGTGTTGAGCTGAGCAGAGGCCTCATGCTAGGCCAGAGCACAGGTCTAAGCACTGAGTCCCCCAACACTCCCAGGAGAGGCAGTGTCCCTGTCATCTCACTTGTGGATGAGGAGGGAGGTACATAGTCATGTTGTCACTAAGAAAAAAAAAAAAAGCCAACCCAGAGTGTGCATGGCCCATGTTCAGACGGCATGTCAGGCGAGCCCAGACAGCCCCAGCTCCACTGTCCAAATGACTACTGCGTTCTCAGGATGGAAGTTGTAGAGCAGGAGATGTCCAGTGATCACTTTGTTGCTCCCGTCAGGCGACTCAGTCCTAACAAGTTCCACGGTGGATACACAGGATTCTCGAAGAGTCGGGCCGACCACCCCATCGGTCCAGGAGTCACTACAGGGTCTGCATACTGGAAGACAGAGTCTCGTGAAGGCAGCTCCTGGAGGGGCCTGGACTGTGACCCTTGACACCAAGACCCGTATTCTTTTTTGGTGTGGTGTGTTAAGATGTGTTTCTCAACTCAGCGTCCGGAGGGCACCTCCTGTGCCACCGTCTCCTGTGTGCTGGATGACAGGCTGCGATGAGTCACCACATCAGGCTCGGACTTTTTGTGTTTGGTGTATTTTATTAAGATTTGGAAAGAAAAAGCCCAGGTCTGGCAAGCTATAAATTTTGGCAGCTGCCCAGAGAAGCTAGAGAAAAAAAGTTAAAGGAAAAAAAGCCATGGAGCAGAGGAGCTTGAGAGAGAGGTCAGGGGGAGCCTTATGTAGGGGAAGCTGCTCATCGACATTCAGAAAAGCAGTTACAAAGCTGCGAGCCTTGTAAGAAACGGCCTAGGATTCCTCCTGTTTTGGTGCAGTGTCTGATGTATGTAATGTGTCTGGTCTGTCTGTGTGCTGTGCACATGGACACGGGTGGTGTGTGTAGTGTGTGGTGGGCCTGTGTGTGTGTGCCTAATGCATGGACACTGTGGTGCCTGTGTACATGGAACTGTGTGCTGGTGTCTTTATCATGTGTGGAAGTCAGAGGTCAGCGTCGGACATCTTTCTCTATTGTTCCCAGCCTTATTTTTGAGACAGGGTTCTCGTTGCCACCTGAAGCTCATGTTCAGACTATTGGCTGGTCCAGGACCCAGGGATCCCTGTCTCTGCATCCAGTGCTGGACGACGGGGTGCACCTGTTCCATGCCTGGCTGCTGATGCTTGGCAATATAACTAAGCCTTCTTCCCAGACTTACTTTTCTTTCGCTTAAAAATGACCACTGTTGTGTATGTGCATGCGCACAGATGCACCACGATGTGCGCCTGGGGGTCAGAGGGAAACTTTGGGGAATTGTTTCTCCCTCGATCCTTTACGTGGGTACCAGGGATTGACCTCAGACTGCCAGGCCTGCATGGTAGGTGCCTTGAGCCACTGACCCATCTTGCCAGCCTCTTGGTCCACTTTTTATTTTATTTATATTTTTTCGAGACAGGGTTTCTCTGTATAGACCTGCCTGTCCTGGAACTCACTCTGTAGACCAGGCTGGCCTCAAACTCAAAAATCCGCCTGCCTCTGCCTCCCGAGTGCTGGGATTAAAGGTGTGTGCCACCACTGCCCAGCTCTTGGTCCACTTTTTAAAAAGGCCCTGAAATAACTGGAAGTCTTTTAGGATTGTGGCATTTCCCTTTCCATCTGTGATAGAAAGCACTGCATTTTTACGGTTCTCTCCATAGAACCCATCTGAAGTTCCTGTCAGTTTCATCTCCAAAAATACCTTGACACCCATCTTTATTCTTTCAGTTCTCATGCATCTTCCTGGACCTGGCCTCCTGACTTGGGGCTCCTCTTTCCTGCTGGCCCCCCCTTTCCAGCCCATTTACCTCACAGCTGTCAGAGTAGCCACTGGAGGACACATGGCATCCTATATCACAGCTTAAAACTCCCACGGTTTGCCTACTGTCTTGGAGTAAACACACGGCAAACAGCACATCCTAGCCATCACCGCCTTGCCCTGCAGGCTTCACTTGAGGCTTGGACTCAGCATCGAGGCCAAAGTGAGACACACAGCCAGGAATACCTAAGCTGACAACCCTATCAGGGAGGGTGCCGACACCTGAGGCTAAGTCAGGAAGGCCACAGTAGGATGCACTGCGGCTGGTTCCCTGGGAAAATCCTTCCTTCCGGCTTTAAGGAATCCCAAGGGAAGCAGCTGACCAAGCAGCTTAGAGCACTCTCTGAGTGAAGGGGCCAAGGGGCATGTGAGCAGTTGACAAAGGGTTAACTTGGATGGAAAAAGATGGTTCCTTTTCTCCTCTGCAACCGACAGTGTGGCAATCAGCCTTTCGTTTTTATATTTTTAAAAAGATAGATTTTAAAAAAGTTATGTGTATGGGTACTTTGCTTGTATGTATGCATGTATGTATGTATGTATGTATGTATGGATGGATGGATGGGTATCATGTGTGTACAGTATCTACAGAGGTCAGGCAAGGGCACTTGGTCCCCTGGAACTGGAGTAACAGACAGTTGTGAGCTGCCATGTGGGTGCTTGGAATTGAACCTGGATCCTCTGCAAGAGTAGCCAGTGCAGGGCCATCTCTCCAGTCCTGGTGACCATCTTTTAGGGAATTGTCTAGGGGCTCTAGGCCTACAAGACCGGGATGAAGACTACAGGCACTGGACACAGGGGCTCATCCTTTCTCCTTGGTGCCCTACCATGCATGAGGGGCAAATGAACCAAAGGGTGCATGACAAACCAGCAGACAGCATGGCAGTCAGGGAGTCGGTATGCCGTCCCTGCAGGCCTGAGCAGGAAGCAGAAAGGCAGTGTACAAAAGCCGCTGGCTGGGTGCTGAGCTAAACTCATCATCCAGAGCTGGGATGCTGACCACCAGTCCAACCTGACCATCGGGGCTGAAAAGGCTGAGGCCGCACTGGGAACTGGGTTTGGCTCTGCAGGCAAGTACGGTTAGAAAAACAGATGGTGGGGCCGGTGGGAACAGCCCAGGAAGAGCAGCCCAGACAAGGATGTTTAAGCGAACACTGGGGACCCTGGCAGTGTTCTGCTAAGGAAAAAAAACAAGCTTCGGTCCAGCGCACTGGTGCAATCTTCTCACTTGCTTATTTGGCTGGTTATTACTGCAGGCTCCTTAGCATCCCGGAGCAGCGTCACAAACGCCACTGAAGCTGCTCTTTCAATTAGTCCTGTACCACTGGGGAAGACTATGTTTTCCTTGAGGCCGTGTTCTGTTTTTTTTGTACATGAGAACACAACCCAGGCTCGGGATCTCTCATTAGCAGCTCCCGTTGAGGCCAGCTGAATAGGTGGCTCTTGCCTTGGTTAGCACAGAGTACAGACCCAGCCAGGAATGCCCCAGCCAGCAGAGTAGTGTTGAGGACCTGGAGTCGAAGGTCCAACACACAGAGGAGGATGGGTGCCGTCCCAGGCAAGCCATGGGGGAGGGAGCTCCTGGTGGCTCCCAGCATTCTGCACACAGAGGGTTAACCTGCACACCACAGAACTCATCTCTGGGGCCACTCAGAGTTTCCGAGGTACCCATGAAGACACACCTGCTGCCTCCAAGTAGATTGCGTGACTCTGGGAGAATCATGGAGGGCAGAGAAAGGACCTGGGAGGGTGAGCTAGGGTCTACTCCGCCTGCTTTCAACACACCATGGCACCCATGAAGCCTGTCTGGATGATTTCGATACTTACGATGGCAAATACTGAATATCAGGAGTGTTTACCCTGCGACAGTGTCCACGGCAGGGCCCAGAAGACAGTGAGGGCTCAGTGAGTGTCTGCTCGATGGGAGTCTGGGGCTGTGCTGAGCCGTTCTCTCGCATGGGCCATTTCATTTAATGAGCTCTTTCAGGCAGATGGAATTAGCCCCAATTAGACAAGAGGAAACCAACGTGCCAGAAGTAAAGGAATTTACCAGAAACCATTCAGCTCCCAAGGTGGTCAGAACTCCCATCATTCCTTGCCTGCCAGTGACACTTGACACCTGTTTCTTAACTTGTTCCTCCCTGGAACCTGTGGCCACCAAACCCAGGGACACAGGGACTCTAACATCTGGCTGTCTGTCAATGGTGAGAGAAACTCCCCCCTCCCTCTACAGTCACAATGGACAGGTCTTGTGGCTTTGTCTGTGGATAACTGGTTTCAGGTGGCTGCATAAAGCAACTTCATGGAGCATTTGTTCCAAATGCTCCCCGTTGCCATGGTAACCAGAAGCCTCTCAGCCTAGCAGTGTGCACATGGCCTGCATCCATCCCATCTGGGGTGGGAACCTGTCACCGTAAAAATAGCTCCCTCCACCTTAACAAAGGGCTCTTGGCAGCTTGGGGGGGCGGTGGTGGTGGTGGAGGGTGGAGAGGTTGGGGTGAGGGCTGGGAGTCTGCAGCAGGGAGCAGGACGCAGGACGCACCTTGGCCAAGCTGGCAGTAAAGAGCACACACTCAAAGAGCTGCCCCATCCTCTGGAGGAACTCATCCACGTGCGGTCGCTTCAGTACATACACCTGCAGTGGGAGGAGACAAGAGCTGTCAGTCATAGCAGCCAGAGACAGCCTGGGCCTGGGAAGAGCTGCCAAGGGGCCCCTCCTCCTGTTGCCAGGCCTATGCACAATTTACTGAAGCTTGCACTAGGTTCCGAATCTCAATGTAGACAACCCTCACAGAGAGAAACGGAAGCTGACCAGGTCGTCAAGGGTCTTGAGGATCTTCAGAGCCAGTAAGCGGAGCATAGGTGTGCCATGTCCAGGCGAAGTCACTCATGCATCCCATGTGCTATCCTTGGCACTTGCTGAGTCAGACCCTATGTGGACACAGGCCATAGCCTAAGTGCTGTCCTTCTGGAAGTCTAGGACTAGCTGTGGCCTTCAACTCTGAATGTCCCTACCCCCTAGGGTTAATACACTTGAAAACTTTCTAGTGGACACCACGGAGGTCAATCTGCTTGCATAGGGGTAGAGAAAGCACTTCATAGCGGCGAGGGGCTGTTTCCCACAGTTGGGCTCTGTGCATCCTTCTGGTCAGGCCAGGCAGGCCTGAGAGGCAGCTGGCTTCACCAAGCACATAGGCTGCAGTCTCTAGAGGCTAAAGGAATTTGAGGGAACTGGAAGAGAGAAAGCAAAGCCAGGGAGAGGAAGTAGGCAGAGGGAGGGACCAATAAAAACTTGAATAAATTCCACTGGAAGTTAGTTACATCTTTAAAATGAAACATAATTACCAGGCCACAGTGCTGTGCTCAGTACAGCTACAAGGCTGAATTGGAGCCTCATCCTCTGGAGAGACTCCTGTGGTGGGTCTTGCCGGGCTCACTCAGGCTTGAGCACACACTGACAGAAATTAGTGAACACAAGAAATCTCACAGTGGGGTACTCATTCAAGATAATTCTCCTTTGCAGAGGGCGTCTCAGAAAGCTATATCTGGCCTTGACCTTGAATGAAGAGGGGTTTACACACTCAGAGAGAGAGCTGAGCCTCCAATGTGGGCAAAGTACGGACATGAGGCCCAGAGGCTTGACAACACTTGTGTGGTGTTGGTCCAAAGCCTGTCTGCCCAGCCAACCATAGGCAGTGAGAAGAGCCCGGGAGGCTGCGCAGGGAGGAAGCAGTTAACGGAGTTAGGGTGACAGTAAGCCACAGGGCCTCTAAGGGCAGATAGAGTAGGGAAGGGGGGCTGTGGAAGGGAAGACAAGACACAAGACCACACCACATGCAAGGAAAACACACTGCAGGACAAAATTCCCAGATTGGAAACACTGGTTTGCAGGATGCCGGACAAAGGTGCTTCCTAGGGCAAAGACTTGGGAGAAAGGCGCTGGCTAGCTGAAGGAGCAGGTTGGGGGCCTGGCTCTGCGGTTGAGGGTGGAGAGGACCCTGCTGAGCTGGGATGCTGGGCTAGGCTGAAGGCAGAGCTGTGTGGCTGTAGCAGCTGCAGGGCCTGCTTTGCTCACAACACTCCTTGTTGCGGGTGCCAGTGACTGGGTGTGGCCTCCGGTCCCGTGTCCCTGGGAGGACTGCTTGGCCAGCAAGCTTGGCTACATGCAAAGGATTGGAGATTGATTGACGGGAGAACTCTGATGTTGCCGTCTTTAGCAGAAAGGAGGGTCCTGGGCCCGGATGCCGGCGTCCAGGCCCGCGTCCCCGTGCAAGTAACCAAGAATAGGCCCCTTGGGACCTGCACAGCCTATCCTGGATTACTTGAACGAGGCCACGGCCTTCGCCAGGGCCTTGGTCCTCCAGCTTTTGTGCCTTCTCTCTGGAGTTTCTGATCTCAGCCCTGATACCCCAGGGTGTCTACTGTCAAAGAGAAGGGGCTAGGGAAACTGGAGTGGGTCCTGCACGCTGGACATGCTTGTGGTCACATGGTGTGGAGGATTATTTTCTCTCCATGTCACTTGGGCAGCCCACCTGTGCCTCATCTCAAGGACTCTCCGACCCTAGACACAGCAACCAGTGCAGAAGTCCTAACTGCCTGGCGTGAGCGGGGTGGGGAGGGTTGGGTTAACTCAGTGGGTGCTTTGTGAATGCTAAGTGCCCGGGTGCCTGCAGTTTTGAATTTAGGATGGCTTTTAAAAGCATGAAGCGTGGAGCCACCACCTTCCCAGGTCCATAGAACTGGTCAGAGAGCTAGCTGAGGGTAAGGGGAAGTGGGGAAACCAAGTCTAAGGAAAGAGCCCTGGTTTAGGAGTACAGGAATTCTTTTTTTTTTGGTTTTTCGAGACAGGGTTTCTCTGTGTAGTCCTGGCTGTCCTGGAACTCACTCTGTAGACCAGGCTGGCCTCGAACTCAGAAATCCGCCTGCCTCTGCCTCCCAAGTGCTGGGATTAAAGGCGTGCGCCACCACCGCCCGGCAAGACAGGAATTCTTATTCTGATACTTCTCATATATAATCTTGAGGCAACCCATTCCCTAACTAAGTCTCAGTTTTCCTGTCTGGGCAATGGGGCGGCTAGAACAGCTGATTTCACAGGCCTGGATTGTTCTAGACTGCATTCAAGAGTTAAGGAGGTTTATTGGCATTGTTAGGAAATGACACCCTGTGTGGCTCACGAACCAGGAAATGTCCCTTCCTGGGGTATGAGGCCAGATACTCTGCCCTTAAGGCCTAGAGTGTGACAGCGGAGATGGTCTGTGCCATCACTCCTAAGGAACATCTGGCAAAGCAATGTCTACCTCAGCCTCCAAGGTGAGTTTTTCTACCATGATTCCAACGTATTCATAAACGAAGCCATCTCCAGAAGAGCTTGCCGATGACAAAGAAAATAAAAAAGAAAAGCAAAAAACCAGAAGAAGATTCAGGCCAGGTGACGATGACAGGGTCATTCGCGGCAACCTGCTGGTCTTCATGCACCCTTCCCCCTTGGCCCTGGGTTGAGTATTTGCTAAAAAAGACATTAGAGAAAAACGACACGGGCCGAGAAGCTCACAAGGGAGGAGTTGGCATCAAAGCGGACATCTTTTCCCAAGAATGCCCCATAAGTGGGTGACTGGTGGCATTTTTCTGTTGCTAGGAGAAGCCGAAAGCAATTGCGTGATGAAGTTTTCCAGATGTCAAGCCCGGGAAGCTGTAGGGATGACTAGGGGTAGTACAGAGGCTCCTGAAAGTTGAAATCAAATCGAAGAACAACCACACCTAACATTTATGAACAGGAAAGGGTCCTCAGAACCTGGTCAAAAGCAAACTGTGTGTGAGACAGAGAAGCACTCACTGTACTTTTTATTTAGGTTTTGAGACAGGGTTTCTCTGTGCAGCCCTGCCTGTCCGGGAACTCACTTTGTAGACCAGGATGTCCTCAGACTCAGAGATCCGCCTGCCTCTGCCTCCGTGCCTGGCTTACAATATTTATTATACAAAGTCTGTTTCCTGTGGTTGGAAGAAAATTACCACCGATGTTCACAGAGCGTGGTTACAGGAAATGCTCACTGGAACTGCAGGTTAGCTCTGATTTCTTACCTGGTGTATGGTTCCGTCGATCTCAACCGGAACAATGAAGTCAGCATTACTAATGGGCTAGAGAGAAAAGAAACCGTCATTAATACACATGAAAAGAAAGAAAAAGTTGGAAATTTTAGCAAGAAAAAAGCTTGCCTGGACCAATGAATGTTTTGATAATTACGGGAAATAGTTCATGGGGACGGCGGCACAGGTCTTGGGTCCTTGAAATAAACACATCAGGAAGGCATATTTCTTTCTGTCCTGAGTGTCCCGGAGTTTCAGCATTTAGTCCAATCTCTTGGTCACCTGCCTGCCTTAACCACAAAGGGTGGCATAGTCTGACAAGAGAATGGGACTACTCAGACTCCAGCCTGGAGTCCAGACAGGATGAGGGGAACCACTGATGGCCACCAGGGGGCAGAGAGGAGAGCCTGCTGGCCAGTTGTCACTACCACTGGAAAAGCAATTTGTCCTTGGACTTACAATGTGGCCAGCTTGGCAGGGGATGCTCAGAGGACAGACCCACAACAGGCCAAAAGCCAGATGCCACAGGTCAGGACTCTGGGTAGACCTTCCCCTCTGGACTTCAGTGTCTCCTCTTCAACTGTTATGGTGGTGGGTCAGATGGGTTCCCCCAGCTCCATCAGGCCTCAGGCCCTGCCTAGTGGCCTGTCCTGGCTTCCTACTCTGGGACTGGAGGATGGCCAGCCTAACTGCTCTGTTCTAAGAAACACAAGACAGCTTACCCACAGCTTGACAGGCATTTAACGTAAGTCTTGGCTAGTATTAAACACATTTGAAAAATAAAGTATTACCTCAGCAGTCACAATCATTGAACCACAGGCTCATAGGCAGTTCTAAATGGAACTCCACACATTAGAAAAAATTAACAAAGAGGTCCAAAAGAACCACCAGCCTACAGATGTTAGGAGCAAGAGGGACTTGGGCATATGGTGGGCACTGGGTAGCGAAGGGCATGCAGAACCTCTGGTCAGACTGTAAGCTGGGTCTACCTTTAAGCCCATTAGTGCACCATACATTTTTCCTTGACATATAAACTGAAAACTGTGGACTGTGCTTGACCGTAACCCCATTACTAAAGGCGCAGACGCAGGAGCGCTGCTTAAGCCCGTAGTTTATTTGTTCCCAGGGCAGGAAGGCGAGGGATGAACTCAAAATTTCATAATCCTACCACCGAAATAGAGAATTATGAAAATCAGAGAAAACAACTGAAGAAGAAATTGTCAAAGGCTTTGGGTTGTGAAATCCCATTCCGCAGGGTGAAGTAAGAGAGGAAAAAAAAATCGCTCCCAGCTTCCAAGGGTGGTCATGAACTCTCATGAGCCGTGTGATGATACCACACTGAAGCTAGTGCTTTTCCTGAGTCCACGAGCTCGGGTGTCACACAGGAGAGGTGGACACATTCCCAAAAGACTTTGAGATGCCCAGAAAACGTTAAACACCATGAGGAACATTTGGCTTGCAAAGTAGCCTGGCCCAAGCCCATGAGATGGTTCAGCAAGGAGGTGCAGCTCAGTGCTGAGAAAGGCCTGGTGATCTCTGGAGCCCATGGTGTGAGGAGAGACCTGGCTCCTAAAACCTTTAATGTGACCACTACACACAAGCTGTGGCACCCATGCACCCACACTCAGTGCAAAAACAGATACATAAAATAAAGTAAAAGATAATTTTAAAAGTAGTGAAGCCAGGGAAGAAATGAAGAAATTTTATTTACAGCTTGGGGAGGCCATGCCCTCTGATCAGAGACACCAGTGCTGCCAAGGCCTAGCCTTGGAGCCAGGAACCCTTGGTAATCTTGGGCAGTTTGTCTGGAGCTGCTTGGGAGAGTACTCTATGCCGCGATAGAATCTGCCTCCTGCTCTGAAAGGCTGGAAGCCCCAAGTTGTTTGCTTCATAGAAGGGAAATGTTGCAGTGTCATTTAGAACCAAGCTTGAACATGAGGCCACTCTGGCCCCAGGCCTTTGGAATGCTGGGTAATCAGGTGGTCCTACAAGTCCCAGCAGCTAGAATGAGGTCCCTCCTTACTGCTAGGTTGTCTACCTTCCAAAGCCTTTAAAGATGGCCTTCTGGCCTCGTGCTGAGCCTTCAGTGAGAAGGCATATAGAGGATGTTGTTTCCTGCAGGAAGGTGTGAGGTAAATTTAGTGATTCTTCTGCCTGATGAGCTGCCAGAAATGACAAGGGCTCAGGAGAGACACCCATCATGGGTGGAGCCAGTCGTATCTCTTAGTGAAGCAAGAGGCAGCCCAAGGCAAGGCGACATGAGGAACCGTAGTGAGACTGATGAGGGTAGAGCAGTTTCATGACAGGGAATAGTCCACAAAGACAAGAACCAAGCTCGTAGACACAACCCATGCTTTTCCCCAACACACCAGTCACTCATCCAAACTGTTACTTTCAGGAGGACTGAATTAACAATGTAACCATTGCTGCTCCGTTGGTGACATTGAGCAGAGGAAGAGATCAGAAAGCCTCTGACACTCATTTTGACATCATTTAGCTGCAGCTCAGCACCCACTGGGATGGGCTGTGAAGGTGAGGGCTCGGGCAGCTGTGATGGGTACAAGACACCCCAGCATGAGAATGATCAGAACGGATGCCCAGGCTACTCAGATGCTTAATTCTGGAAGGCTTCCTTCCAGTTGGACATCGTTCAAAAATTGATCTGGGAACATTCCCAGGACAGCAGGGCTACCTCAATATTACCCACCCCGCAGCCCGCCCAATAAAATGCACAGCGATCCAGTTACTTCAACAAACGTCCTGGTGCCCTGATCGCCTGTACCACCTGAACCTAAAAACACTTCTACAGGGCTTAGAGTGGGGAAGCCCAGATCTCAAGGAAATAGTAAGATCTCAGAGACACTGACAGCTCAGCCAATGGGCCTCCATGAACCAATGTTTTAATAATCAACAATTGCAGCCCACATTCGCCTGGGTTACAGGGATAGGTCTAACCCTGAGTTATTGGGATGTTTTCCTGAGGAGTCAAGTCATAACAAACAGCCACAAGCTTTCACCCTTTCCACAGGATGGTGATGAAGTCACACATACCTCCCCCAAGTGATACTGCTTGTGGAATTTACCTTAAATGAACTGTGCACCAGGGTTTCGTCTAGATCAATGACCACACATTTCTTTCCGTAGTCGAGCACCGTCACCTCTGGAAGGAGGTATTTAGCTGGTGGCTAAAGGAAGAGGGGAAAAAAAAATCAATATTATAAGCTCAATGTAGGAGTCCGATTCCCCGACACCGACCTAAGCTTCAGCGGTGACTACATTAGCGAGGGCATGAACAAAAGCAAACACTCAAAGGCCTGGCCAAGCTCACCACGCCACTTTAGTCAAAGTAGTAACTGTCAGGACTCTGCAGTGGAAATTCTGCCCCGCTGAAACTGCATCTGTAGACGACTACCGTGAGGGTATGCACTTTGGTATCAAGCCTGAGTTTTCAATATCATCGCAGACACATATTATTTTTAATTAGTTGAGATGATAATACCTCCACGTAAGGCAGATGTTTATCAGTTGTACCAGCAGGAGACCACCCAGCGTTCTTCCTGGTGTGCACGAGGTATCCATTATTGTTATTAAAATGGATTACATCAGACTGGATGTCTACTTCTAATCTATATTCAGGCTTCATGGGTCTATTTCCTGGGGTTTTATCTTGCCTAAAATTAACTGTGACATGTCAGGAAACTTTGGAGCTATGCTGGACTTGAGGCTTTTTTTTTTCCCCCTTCAATGACTGGTATTTTCATTTACTTGTGCTTGCTTGTCTGTATGTGTGCTTTGTGCATGCAACTGCCTGTAGAGTCCAGGAGAGGGCGTCAGACTGACTGGAACTGCAGTTACAGGTGGTAGTTGTGAGCTGGAAACTGAACCTGGGTCCTTTGTGAGAGTGGCATAAATGCTTAATTACCAAACCGTCTCTTCAGCCCCCATGACAGGCATTCTTATACAGTAGAAGAGAAGCTGGAGACCCACCAACCAGTTGCGCTTCAAGTATAAAGTTTAAGCTGGTGGATTCAGTGCTGCTGTGGCACGAAACCGGATGGACGGGGCATCCATGCCTCTTACATTGAGTTAGACTCCAATCCACGTGCTGCGTTGACCAGAGTCTTTACAGCAATTGACTCCTGTCTTGTGATGGGGTCATACGGAGCGAATACACTGCTCTGTAATTTCAGCCAGCCTCCTCTGTTTTGAGTATTTATTTCTTCGGGCCTTGCCTCATTCCAAAGATAATGTGAGGTATTTACTGTGGTGTGTTCCGTGTCTAAAGTTAACTAGTTAAATTTTTTCCTGCAAACTGTTTAATATTTGATTCAAAACAAAACGTAATTAAATATCTAGACTCAGCCACGGAAGAATGAACAGCGGAGTTTTTCAAGCAAGACAAGCAAGCCTGAAATCAGGAGTATTTCCTTTAAAGTAGCTGATACTTTTCCTCCTTTGAACGTCAGCTAATAAAAAAAATAAATTAATTTTGAAGCTGGGCTAGGTGGCGCAGGCCCGTGATTCTGGCAACTCAGGAAACTGAGGTAGGAGGACCAATAGCTCAAGGCTTGCCTAGGCTCCTGAGGATGGGGGCTCACTTGGCGAACTTAGACCCTATCTTGAAAAGTAGGGCGGGTAGCAGGCCAGAATGCTGTGGGAGGCATTAGGTTTAGTCGCAGGACTGAAAATAAAATTAAACTTTAGCTAGTCCAACAGTGAATGCACACCACAGTCAGGAGGTTAGCGAAGGAGGTAGGTACCATGGTCACCCAGCAGAGGGGCTGAGCAGGAAGAGCTGACATATAAGGACACAGGCAGCCCTAACTCTAGGGTGTTCCCTGCACTGATGTCCTTTTCCAAATCATGGAGAAGAAAACCCCCAGAAGAATCGTCTCTCAGAGCTTTAACTAATGCTTGCTCTTGGTCCTTCGTGGCCTCCCAGCACCAGCAGGGGAGGTGGGGTGTCCCCTGGCAGCTGACATGGAATTCAGGGGCTGAGGGGGACTGTTCCCATCATTATAAACAACTGAGTCAGCAGGTTACTAAGGAAAAAAAATCATTAAACTTGCAAGACATTTTGTAGACAAACTTTTTTTTTTTTTTTAAAGCAGGGTTGAGATTTACTGGGTGCAGGGACAATCAGTCCCACGAGTGAACATAGCAAGAGATAGGGGATTCTCTCTCTGGGAGACAGCAGAAGGTATGCATGTGACCAGGATAACATTTGTTTTGACTTTACCACACAATTATGTAAGACAGACACAGTCTCAGTGTGAAGAATATGGACAGGTGAGAACCTTTCCCTTTCTAGCCGTCCCGCCAACCCTCCTGCCCCCAGGTTTAGCCTGCATTTCTCCAGTCTTCCCCCTTTGCCTTACGCACTACTAAAGCAATGCTTATAACTTAAGTTGTTAAAATTGCTAGCCTGGACCGGCCTGCGGTGACACATCTCTGTAGTGCTCGCGCTCTGTCGCTAGAGCGCTCTGTCTGTCCCGTGTTCGATCCCTCCTGCTGTCCTTCAGTGGGAAAACAAAACAAACAAAAAAAAACTTTAAAAAAACCGGGCGGTGGTGGCGCACGCCTTTAATCCCAGCACTTGGGAGGCAGAGGCAGGTGGATTTCTGAGTTCAAGGCCAGCCTGGTCTACAAAGTGAGTTCCAGGCCAGCCCGAGCTACACAGAGAAACCCTGTCTCGAAAAGCCAAAAAAAAAAAAAAAAAAAAAAAAAAAAAAAAATGCTAGCCTGGAAAACACGGTTCTAGCAATTCTATCCCTCACAGATCTGAAACCATCAAAGATCTGCCAAAAGCGGGCTCGGTGGTTTTCTGAGCCCAAGACTAAAAATTACCTCCTCAGCACATGTGACCCACACTTTACAGATGTTCTGTGAATTAAAAGTAATTAAAAAAAAATAGATGTCCCTGACCCAATGATGTACGGAAAAGAAGAGCAGGGTAGGTGAGACTCCTGTTTAGCGAGCAGAGAGCAAGGCCAGGCAGGGAAACCGTGCGAGGAGGGAGGGCTCCATTACACCCTAGCCCCTTTCTTGAATGCACACAGCTTCTCCTGGAGCCTACACTAGAGAAATGCAAAGTCCTCCGTCCACCACCAAGACCTCTGGAGAGCTGTGCTCTTGGCAATACGAGGACACTATAAGGCTACCACAGGCTTTGTTACTTAGCTGGTCTTGAATCATTCACTTGAAGATTTAACCAGATCTCTGAGTGAGGTCTTCATAAAGTTGACGGTTGAGAAAAACACGTACTACCTCAGGAAGGGCCTTCCTTACTGACTGCAGGATTGTAAGCGGAACCTGGGACATCGGCCATGCTGGGAGAGCAAGCACTCCATTGGTGAGACACACCCACCCTCTCTTGACTGTTTAAAACATGAGGCAAGGTCTCACTAAGGTACTCAGACTGGCCTTGAACTCATTCTACCTCAGTCTCCTGAGCAGCTGGAATTAGAAACCTGTACCATCGGGCTGGTCATTAAAACAAAACAAAACAACAAAACCTTTTGGTTACTTATTATTATTATCATCATTATTGCTGTTGTAGCTGTTACTGTGTGTGTGGGGGGGTCTATATGTGGGCACTCATATGCCATGCATGTGTCATGACATATGTGTGCAGGTCAGAGGACAATTCTGTGAGGTCTGTTGTTTTCTTCCATCTTTATTTGAGTCCCGGGTTGACAGGGTTTCGTGGAAAGCACCTTTATCCCGAGTCACCTTGCTGGCCATTTAGGTCTGGCTGGTCTGAAACTCCCAATCCTCCTGGTGTTGGGATTACATGCACGGGCCACTGAGTATAATAAGAATGGCCTTTTCTATATAAAGTCACTTGCACGGATGAATGTACTGGACTTGCATGATGGGGTAGAAAAATAGAAGTGGGGTCTGGGGGAGAAAGGCATCATGGCTTGCTGCTTCAAGTTTGGGAATGATACTACAGTTTTATTAAATGTTTTCGGCACAGGACACAGGCTGGTTGGTAAGTCAATTCCTACTTCCCCTTTCAGAGATTTAATGGCTCTGCTACACTGCCAGGCCACTGTGTGTGCACATCAGTGAGACAGGCGACTTCAGCCAGAGTGTGGGACAACAGGGCTTGGGTCACAGACCCTGTGGCATCTTTCACTGAGGACACCATCTTCCCAAGCTTGTCTCAAGCCATGACCACTCCATGTATGAGAACCTCCTGGCCCCTGCACTTCTTCCTTACCCTCCAATGTCAGACTGTAACTAAAAGCCCATCAAGCATACCAATGAGGAAGGCTCTAGCTGCCAGCCCATGGCTGAGGGACAAAAGCCACTAAGGATGTCACTGCAGTGGCGTGGCAAAGATGATGACTCAGTAAGGGTTCAGGGTCACAAAGTGGCCACTAGAGTACCATGCCACGCCTTGTAAATGGATGAACGCCAAAGCATCAAAAGAGAACATGGGTCATGTGTCATGGCTACAGACTGAGTAAATCTTTTTAAACACAGAAACGGGAGTCATACGGCATCAGATCAATACATTTACCTATAGAAGATCAAAATTTCTTTGTGGCAAAAATGATTATAAGGAAGGTCTAAAGATACATTATAGGTAGTTCTTCAACATTAAAAAGTTTTATTTATACTTAGTGCGTGTGTGTGAACATACAGAAAAAAGCGTGGGTTGGTTTTCTCTGTCATGTTGGTCCCAGGGAATCAGACTCAGGTCATTAGCCTTGGTCACAAGCACTTTTACCCACCAAGCTTACTCCCTCAGGCCAAGCAACACTTCTTGAACGTTTAAAAAAAGATTAGACAGGATAAAACCTAGGTGGACAGTGTGGAAGCAAGGTGCACGGCCAATGAGCAACTGTTCATATTCACTGATCAGTAATGTCAGTCAAAGCAATAAATCCAGAGCATTCTTTACTTTTGGATTGGCAAAGGTTTGAAAAGCCTTTGAGAACAATTTTTGGCAAGGGAATGGGGTCATCTCAGAGACTGTCCTGGGAGCATAAACTAGCAGGGATTGGAGGCCAATCTGATAACTAGCAATGTGGAATATGGTGTTAGACCCAGTGTTTCCAGTTAGGACCAGATAGGAGAGGTCCATGTACACCCAGATACTCCTACAACAAAAGCTCGTGAACACACACAAATGGCAGCCGAGTAAATGCCATCAGTGCCAGGCAATACATCGGGGTGAAGTGCGTATGTGGAAGGATGTTCAAGGCGCTTGTGACCCAGTGAGCCGTTTGCAGAACAGTGGGTGCATGGCTACCTCGAGCGTATGAACATGTATGTGTTTCTCTGGAAACTTTCTGAGAGGGACGTAACAGCATCTATGATGGTTATAGTAGGATTAGGCTGTGGGGGCTGCTGGGAGGACTTTTCACCTTTCATGTTAATTTTTCAGCATTTAAAATTTAACTACTGGTTTGAATTATTGTTGAATAAAAAAGCTCAAAGTCTGAAACTTTTGCACATGAGAACAGACCAGCATGTAAATGAGAGAGGCAGGGGTGAGGACAGAAGCGGGGTGGGGAGGGGGGACGGGAGAGCAACTCTACACCAGTAGTGGCCCTGGGCACCCATGGTCTCAGACTCCTCCTACTCTTTATGTCTAGAGAAGTCTTTCTGGAGACCAGGGAGGTCTGGAGGCTCCCCTGCCTAGCTAGGCATCTAGTCCTCTGATACAGCGTCCCTAGTTGCAGTATTACCCAGCACCCTCTCTGCTCCAGGAAGAAGAGGACACTCTACCTAAGTGACCTGGGACCTTGGGAAGTCAGTACAGATTTTACCAGGGATGCCAGGATCTACATCTCGGGTCTGAACTGAGCCTAGGTGACCTCGTTCTCAGCCCTGCATGCTGAGCAGGCCGTGGCACCGCCCACTAGAAGGTCGGGTTTTCCTTAC
This sequence comes from Mastomys natalensis, assembly GCA_021653895.1. Lineage (NCBI taxonomy): Eukaryota > Metazoa > Chordata > Mammalia > Rodentia > Muridae > Mastomys > Mastomys natalensis. The sequence continues at coordinate 1,422,095 of JAJTUV010000008.1, read as the reverse complement.
ATCATTCAAGATGTAAGCTGGGGCTCGGGATGTAGCTCATTGGTAGAGTGCTTTTGAACCCACACAGGTAATCCCCAGTGTGTGTGTGTGTGTATGTGTGCTGGGGGAGCGAGGGGGAAGCATCAACACAAAGACACAAGGTAACTTCAGTCTTTTTGGAAGCCAGTCCCACTAGTCACGTGACCTGGCCCACACCATCTGACAGAGCCTGCAGTTTACTGATCCGATGCTGAAATAAATTACACAAGGAACCTCCTGGTTCCCGTTTACTTTATGCGGGAATTCTGTATCTTTGGGGAAACTGTTGCTGTCCTCAGCGGAGTCTGCATGGGTCACAGATGCTGTAAAGCGCCTAGCACCTGGGGAGACAGTGACACTGGGGAAGGACAATAGATGCTGCACTCTATTTAATACAAACACTTGTGTAAGCAAAATGTACGAGACTACCTTTATGGAGGTTAGAGGAAGTCCCTTGTTATCAAGCCCGCTGGGTATTATGGTCAAACATTGGCTAACATGCTGAATTAAAATGAGTACTTTCCACAGACGAAACCCACCCCTCCTAGGCATGGCCAGTAGAGAATCAAAGGTCTTGAGGAAAAGAAAATGAGTGGCCTTTTGGGCCACTTGCAAGTGACACGTGCTATCAAAAGTCTCGGGCAACCCAAACTCCTAATACCCACTCTCTTCGAGGTAGGGCAGCTGCATTTCCTGATGGTTCCAGAAAACATGTCAAAGATACACAACAGATCCGAATAAGATAATCTTCATAGACCAAGAGGCCAATTCACAGACTGTTTTAGAGGCTGAGCCCTTCCCTGAGGACATGGGTTTGTGCCCAGCCTAAAGTTCCTCAGGGAAATTGTTGGCTGCTTGATCTGAGGATAGAGGTGCTGGCTGCTGGCTGCTGGCTGAGCTGGGGTGGGGGGTGGGGGTGGGGGGGTAGAAGGAGTTGGGGGGGAGATATGAAAGATATGAGAGCAAATGGGTCAGTGAGGCTTGGGACAGGGTACAACTTCTCTTTGGAATGCAAGGTTTCAACACATAGGTGAGGTGGCCTGGTTGGGCAGAGCTGCGGGGTGGGGTGGGGTGGGTGGGGGTGTTGGGGGGGTGTTGGGGGGTGGGGTTTGATTTTCCACCTGAGGGGTGGGCTGGATCCTGCAGGTTCAAGGAGTCTAAGCAGGACGGTTCCTCTCAGCCCAGAGCTGCAGCCAAGCAGGCTGGGAACAGTTCAGTGAGCCAGAATCTGAAGAAGCAAGCTGGGATAATATACGATGCTCTCTTGCTCAGTGCAGCTGGGCCAGTGCAGTATGGGGGTGGGGGTGGGTTCCAGGACCTCAGTTTACTGAAAGTGTGGGGGGGTTCTTCCTGGAGGACACCAGGGGGAAGTAGGTGGATGCTGCTGTTGTCTGTTGTTCTCCCAAGCACAGCAGTTCTCCACAGCTCAAACTAGCTTTGTTTCTTTTTTTTTGTTGTTGTTGTTTGTTTGTTTTTATGCAGAATATGGTTGTTTATGCCACATAATAAAACCCAGCAGAAGCAAGAACATTAGAAAACTCTCCCCTGAGTAGGCCCCTGAGTAGGCCCATGTTTTAAGAGAACTGGATAAAGATACATACACTTGGTACGGGAATGACCTGCCTCTGGTCACCCTGAGGAAAAAGAAAAGAAAATCACTGTCAGGTTGGACGAGAAAGGGATTACATTCTCAAAAGAAACTTCCAAGCTCTCTAGAGTACAAACACAGCCATGGCCTTCCCACCCCTGGCACCCTGGTGGCCTTCAGTGAGCTGAGGGACAGACTCTGGGGCGGGGTGCAGGCCTATGCTGCCTCCAGACCCCTCCCGTCTTGGAGGCTGGGCTTCTGAGGCCCACAGCCTGTTTATTTAAACAGTATCTGCCCTGATCCCTGGAATCTGACTCTAACTTAAAAACAAGAACCAACACTCATGTTTTGATCTCCACCCCTCTGATAGCTGGTTTGTTTCTTATTTTTAAGCATTTACATGTCCCCCCAGCCTCCCCCCCGCCCTCCCCCCGCCAAAGACAACATCAATTTAACACGGAGGGACAGGAATATGAGATTACAAGACTGCTTCAGGTCCGCTGTGAGGCAGAGCACTTGGAAGAGGGGACAGGGCAAGGTACAAGAAGTTCCCTCTTAGGCCACAGCTGTAGCTCTCCCCTTTAAGGGAAACAGACCTGTATTCACAAAGGGTATTAAGAATATTCATGCCCAGCCTGGCGGTGGTGGCGAATGCCTTTAATCCCAGTACTTGGGAGGCAGAGGCAGGCAGATTTCTGAGATTGAGGCCAGCCTGGTCTACAGAGTGAGTTCCAGGACAGCCCTGGCTACACAGAGAAACCCTGTCTCGAAAAACCAAAAAAAAAAAAAGAATATTCACGCCCCAAGGAAGGGCCTTAACAAGCCTCAGTCCAGAATACCAGCCATTGCGAGCCTGGCTGGCAGAAACAGTTCACTGTACCGCTGATAAGTGTTAATGCAAGAAAAAAAATGTTTTATTTATTTTCTTGCATTTTTCTTCTTCTTCATATGGTCTGATTGGAAGATGCACTCTTCAAGTCTCTGATTAGAGGATTTGTGAAAAGATGTGTCCACGGTTACCAAGGTGTGAAGTCACCAGTGTCATGGTCCCCTGTGAAGGACAAACCTGATGGCAAAGGCAGGCACGTCTGGGTAGCTCTGCCGAGACCTGTACAGTCACCTTCTGATTATCTCTGGCCTCTAGATATCACCTCTGTGGTGTAATTACAATTCCTCTTTTCTCTGAAGACAACCTTGATAATTCCTTCCTTTGCCAGGAGGAGGCCCCTCTTGGGGCCTCTCTCTATGATTCTAAGCAGACTCTATCAGAGGAAAGCTTTGTGGCTGGCTCTCCTACACAACAGCACACGCTATAATCAAATCCCAGTGTTCAACAGCTTGTGCAGGGAACTTCATTCCAGAAGTTTCTAAATAATACCATTCTCAACATTTCAACTCAGAAGCAAATCGCTGCAGTCAGTGGGGAAGATACAACCAGCTGCTCCTAAGTCTGGGCCTCCTTAGGGTAGAGACGCTGAGCCAGGTGAACCAGGTGAGGATGACCTGTAACCAGGTCAAGAGCATCTCTGGTTTGTCTCACCAGGATGTCTCATGGAGTGGACACAGATCTCTAGGCACTGCAAGGGCTCCTAGAGGCAGAGACATGTAGGAAACTCTGCTCCTGCCAGAGATCACAGAGTCCCACTCGCTCAGTCAGGCTCAGAAACAGCTGTCATGAGGTGAGCATGTGTGTGGAGAGACCACGGGAGCACGGCAATGAAAACATAACATGATGAGTCACAGGTATGTGGGAATGAGGACTGCATGTGTGTGCACACAAACACGAGTGTGAGATACATGTGTGCATGTGTGTATGAGATGTGTGTGTGTGTATGCACATGTGTGTGTGGACTGTGTGTGAGGGCATACATATGTGTATACTATGAAGAGTATATGTGTGGGGGTTGGGGACAGTAGGTGTATAGGTGGGATATGTGCATTTATGTATATAGGGTGTGTGTATGTACAGGGTGCGTAGAGGGTGTGTGTATGAGTATAGGTTGTGTGTGTATACGGTGTGAGTGTATGGTGTGTGTGTATATAGGGTGTGTGTATTGTGTATATATGGTGTGTGTATGTATAGGGTGTGTGTATGGTATGTGTGTTATTCTATATGGAGGTATGTGTGTATGGGATGTGAGTGTATGGTGTATGTGTATGGGCTATGTGAACTGAACTGTGTGTATATGTATGACATATGTGTGTGTATATGATATATAGATATAGATATGATATATGATATATATATGATATATAGGGTGTGTGTATAGGTTATGTGTGCTGTGTGTGTATGTATGTATGTGTGTGTATGCTATTGTATATGGAAATATATGTGTATGAGTGTGTATAGGGTGTGTGTGTTGTGTGTGTATATGGTGTGTGTATATGCTATTGTATATGGGTGTGTGTGTGTGTTGTGTGTATGTATGGTGTGTGTGCTATCGTATATGGGGGTATGTGGGTATTTATGTTTTTGGCAATCTCTTTTATGATGCCTTACTCTTAGGGGTCCTCCATGGTTACCGCCATTAGAGTCTTCCAGGACAGACTCCTCTTAGTCTCTGGATGCTGCTGGCCTACAGGTCCAGGGTAGAGCTGAGATGGCCCCAGTGACTGTCAGCTTAAACTGCTGCTGCAGAAGCAGGTTGAAAAAGGTTCTAGTTACCTTGGATTTTTTTTTTTTTTTGTCAGAGCTAAGGACCGAACTCAGGGCCTTGTGCTTGCTAGGCAAGCGCTCTACCACTGAGCTGAACCGTCCTTTAACCAGGATGAAGTAAAGACTCAGGGTGGATGGTGTCTGAGCAGTAACCTGTCCATGGCCTTTCATCTTCTCTGCTGTACTGATCGAGAAGAGGCAGGGAGCCCTGGAGACTCCAGTAGAGTCAGGTTTGGAATCTACGAGGTTTCTGTGTTCTGTGGGTGCTGGTGGGATTCAGTGAGAGGGGCAGAGGGTCCGCTGGGAGTCAGCTTTCCCTGCCCACATGGTCCCATAGACCATGCATTTGTTATGCAGACAACACCCCACTTTAACTAAGATAAGGCAACTGAATTCTCTAAAAAAAAATCTATATGTCTATTTTTATTTTATATGTATGGTGTTTTGCTTGTATGTCTCTGTATCATATGCATGTCTGGTGCCCATGGAGACCATAAGGGGCATCAGATTTTGTTACTGGAGTTACAGAGGGTTTGAGCTGCCACTCGGGTGCTGGGAATCTAAGTCTAGGTCTCTGGAAGAGCAGTCAAATTTCTGAGCCTTCTCTTCAGCTCCCCACAAAACTAAATTATTTAAAAAGCCATTTTGGCAAATGTGAACAGAGGCAGCCCATGAATGAACAGGAATTCTGAGTGAGCCTAACGTTAGCTCCCCAAGGAATGCCTTTAAAAGGTGTTTATCTCCATAGCAACTGAGGACCAGGGTTCCCTTCACTAAGGGCACTTTTCCACAGTGAAGTATTTTGATTACATCCATTTATCGATTTGTTTACTTTGTATGTGCTTGTGGGAGCATGCCACCCTGCACATGTGGAGGTCCGAGGACAGCCTGCAGGAGTTGGTTCTCTCCTTCCACTGTGTGGGTCCCAGGGATGGAACTCAGGCTGTCAGGTTTGGTAGCAAAGGCTTTTTCTTGCCGAGGCTTCTCACTGGTCCCCACCCACAGCAATAGCTTTTAAGCAGGGAGAGAGAGAAGTGTATGGAGAGAGTTGCTTGGAATTGGGACCAGGATACGAACCACAGTGGGCTCTCATCTTGCTTAGATGTTCCCGATCGCTATACACACCAGGGACTGGCATCTGCCAGGCAAGCTGCCTGTCAGGGGGTTTGGTTCTTCCTTAAGTGTTTCAATTCTTTATATTTTTTTCCTTCCATATGAATGCCTATCCAGAAGCACATAGGAGCGAGCAGACCAGAATCTTCCAACCATTGGAATCCATTTTTATACTCTTTTGGGTATCTATGTAAACAGTGACGTCATTTACAAGCAAGGCTAAATTTATAACTTTTCCATATTTATAACAACATTCATTCTCCAGCTTTATCCCACCAGCCAGAACCTACCCATGAATCGCCTGTGTTGTCTGCTGTTCATTTTCAGAAGATAGAATAGCTTTTAAATCTTGATTTTACCATAGTTTTCCTTCTTGTAGCCAGCCACATTTTTGATCATACAGAAGGAAGGCTGGGCTGTTACAGGCCTTGTGTTAGACCCCTTTTTCACGTAAATCTCTTTCCTGTGTTTAATGCTTTTAAAGTTGATTTGTTTTTGTGTGCATGGGTGTGGAGTGTGTGGACACCCGTGGAGGTCAGGTGAGCACATGTATCCCTGGGGGGAAGGGGATGTCAGTTACAGATAGTTGTGAGCAGTTTCACAGAGATACTGGAAACTGAACCCAGGTCCTCTGCATGACCAGCAAGTGCTCCTTTACCAACCGAGCCAGCTCTCCGGCTTCTCACATATCCGACTGAATTCTGCTTGGTCTGATACTAACATGCCTTATCAGGACGACTTCTTGGTCTGTCTTTGTGTTTGACGTTATTATGGAAACGAATAACTAACTCACTAACAGGCATTAGCCAGTCTTCCCCCCCCAGCCCCCACCATCCCAGCTTCTCTTCTGGGTTCCTGGCAGCGTTGTACTTCAGTGTCTTTGAAATTAGGGATAGCCACATGTCTGGCTTTAGCCACTAAAGTCAAAATGCATTTTGCTTCTGAGTCAAAACCTGCAGGGGACCATGACAGTTAAGGAATGCGAGATGCTGGGTCGTCATCCTTGAGGTCCACAAATGTGAATTGAGTTGCCACACCTAGCAGCTCACAGGTGGCTACTGAGCCCGTGGGATGTGGCTAGCCCAAATTAAGATATAAATCAAGTATAAAATATACATACTAGTTCTTGAACTGTTAAGACAGAAAAGAAATGATCTTAGTAATATTAGTCTATTGATCTTGTGCTCAAATACCTTGGGTATATTGGGTTAAGTAAAATATTATTAAAATTAATTTGTTTAAAAATATCTTTTTGAAATTTGACTAGAATGATTTAAATTAGATTTGTGGCTCACTGTGTCTCCACAGAAGGCGCAGCTAGCCTATGACAAGTAATGGATGAGGGAAATATAAACTTTTTTTTTTAAGATTTATTTATTTATTTAATGTATGTGAGTAAACTGTCACTGTTTTCAGATGTACCAGAAGAGGGCATCAGATTCCATTACAGATGATTGTGTGTCATCATGTGGTTAATGGGAATTGAACTCAGGGCCTCTGGAAGAGCAGTCAGTGCTCTTCTCCAGTCCAGGAAAAATAAACTTTTTAATAACTCTTCAAACTCCTCTTAAAAATTAACTTTAAATTTAAAAACGATGTATGTGTTTTGAGTTACTCTGTGTGCGTGTATGTCTGTGAACCACATGTGTGCAGAGTCTGCAGAGGTCAGAAGAGGGCACTGGACCCTGAAACAGACAGCTGTGAGTCAGCACATGGGTGCTAGGAACTGAACTGGATCTCTGCACAAACTCTTAACCACTGCCCCATCTCTCCAGCCCTGTTAACTTTTATCTATTTTGTATGAGTGTGTGTGTGTGTGTGTGTGTGTGTGTTGTGTGTGAGTGTGTAGGTATGCCTGCATGCATGCCTTTGCTTGTGTGTGGAAGTCAGAGGACAATTTGCAAGAGTTAGGTTTCTTCTATCACAGGACAGAACTTAGGTCATCAAGTTTAGCAGCAAGCACCTTTATCCACTGAGCCATAGTACTGGCCCCACTTGTGTTGTTTAGGCCTCTTAGGTTTTCAAGTTGTTACTGAAGCACAACTCCACTCATGGTGACTGGTCATTCTTCATTTTGGCTGAATTTCTCTGGATGTTCTCCTTGCTGTGATTGGGCAGCCCTGTGACAAAGTCCTACGTTAACTGTGAAATTGATGACACATACGGCTGGTACTACCTATCCCACTTCCGTGAACATAGACCCGTGTCTGAGGCTTGGCACTTAGAATACATAACAGCTAAGAGGGGGACAGGCACAGAGATCAGGGATGGTTGAGCAGACAGACGTCCAAATGGAAGCGTGCACAGTCCGGGTCTCCCATCATCACGGGATCTAACCCAGCCTATCACCTGCCTGATGCGGCCTTTGTCGTGAGAAAACGATCAGTTTAAGGTATTGGTTGTCAATTTTCCTTTGCTTCTTGCCCAAATCATTCCTATCTGATGGCAGTAGATTCTTGGTAATGGTGTCCGGCGCATTCACCAAACCATCTTCTGTAGTCTCGGTCACCTGTGAGCAGAATCTGCTTCACTCAGACTGGCTTTGTGCTTTCTTTAAGCTGCACTTCTGATAATCCTCAGCAGCCATGGAGAAATTACGATCTGAACTCAGCCATTTGTGCTTAAAAGGCATCTCCCAGCCCAGGGCTAGGAGATGATTCTGTTCTGTAGTGTGTGCTCCTCCCAGTAACCTGTACACAACCTGTCTAGTCTTCTGGCCTTTACTGTTGCTGATGAGAAGTCTGCCATTAATACAGTTGCTTTCCTTGGAAAAAACGGTGGTCTGGTGCTTGTGAAATGTGTTACTTCATCAGCACATATGTCAGCTCGTGCTCTGTTCTGACTCCTGAGCCTTCAGGGAGCCAATGAACTTCTCAATGGCAGCTGCAATCTGTCTCTTTCAGCTTGAGAACAAACAACAAACACAAACCAACCAACAACCAACAACCAAACCAACCAACCAACCAACCAACAACCAACCAACCAAATCAACCAACCAACCAAACCAACCAACCAACCAACCAACCAACCAACCAAAACCAACCAACCAACCAACCAAAACCAACCAACCAACCAAACCAACAACCAACTCACACCAACCAACACCAAAACCAACCAACCAACCAACCAACCAACCAACCAAACCAACCAACCACAACCAACCAACCAACCAACCAACCAACCAAAACCAACCAACCAACTAACCAACCAACCAACCAACCAAAACCAAACACAAATAAAACCTAAAAGATCTGCCCCTGCTTTTCCTTCTGGCGTTCCTGTTTGCCAATGGCACCTCTTCCTCCCTCACGATTTCCGTCTTTGTGCTTCTGGTCCGAGTTCTATGGTATTTCTTCCACTGTGTTTCTAGAATTTGCCTTCAGTTCTCAGAAGTGGCTGTTCTCTCTTTCTCCCTTGTTTTTTTAGGTTTTGTGTTTAATACTGTGGAGATTTGAGTCCCACAAGTCTCTTCTGCCTCAGAATGGCTGTCCTGAGTGTCCTGTAGGCTGTTCTATCTTTCCCACTGTTCTCCCCCAGAAGGAGTCTCAGGTGCTAGCTTTTCGACAAGGACCTCTCAGCTGAGGCTACATTTTTCTTTGCTTGTGTAAGGCTGTGTGTTCTGACCATGGCTGGCCACTCTGTCCATTAGGATCTTTGGGGAATGAGAAAGCCTGAGAAGTCCAGAAGAGCCCTGTTTCCATGGACCAGCAGAGGCAAAGGAATTGCCACACTATCAGATGTCAGGGTACAGGGAATGAAGCCACTCAGTTTGCCAGTGCAGCTCCTCCTCCAGGGTCCACCATAGCAGTGGGCAGTTTAAGTCCTTTCCCAGGGTATCCACTGGCTTCTACTGGTGCTGACATTTCAGCCCTGTCTTAGGATTCTACAGAAGACAAGCGTTTGCCTTGTCTCTTTCCAGTCTTGCTTGCTGTTCCTGCAGTGTATGGCAGGCTGGCTGGCCCACAAGCTTCTGCTGACAGCCCCGCTCCCAGAAGTGTGGTTCACAGGATTGCAGATACTGCAGTAATGCTTTCATGTGGGTTGGAGCTCTGAACCCAGGCTGTCAGGCTTGGCCACAGGGCTGTGCTTGCCGAGCCTTCTCTTAGTTCTACTGTAAGTATTTCTTTATGTTAATAATCGTGGCATGTCACTTTTTGGGATATGTCATTTTTAAAGAAGAGAGACATAGCATCTGATTGTATGGTATGAGGTAGCTCTTTTAACCAACTATCTTTTTTTTTTCTTTTTTAATCTCCTTCTTGAGATCATTATGTGTCTGAAAATGTACCTCCCTTGCTTCCCAGAAGGCTAGCTTGTGTGTGTATGTGCATGTGTGCGTGTGTACAGCATGTGTGTGTGTGTATGTAGGTCAGAGGTCTGCATCAGGTACCTTCCTAACTCATTATAAGTTATGCTAGATAGTATCTTAGGGTTCATTCAATCTTTGTGCATTCATAATGACATTTTTTTTCTGTGAAATAAAAATGCTTTCATCAACAACAGGCATACTCTAGGATTTTAATTCCATATTGCCAAATGTCCCCTCGGAAATGTAAACTAGTTACTATCCTCTTTATGCAACTTGATGCTACACTGATGCCTCCACTCCCATACTAACCCTATACCACCCATAAAAACCTCATAGACAGGAAAAGGATTGTTTTAGTTTGCACATTTGGCCACATCAAATTTTTTTCCTACTTTGAGCCATACATATATCAAAACAATCAGATTCCTTGATAGATCCCACACTAGACTAGTTGTGTATTTTTCTTATTTAAATATTTAGTGTGTGTGTACACGTATGAAAGCCAGAAGAGAGCATCATATCCCAGGACTAGAGTCACGGCTGTTGTGAACTGCCTGACATAGGTGCTAGGAACCAAACCCTAGTCCTCTGTTAGGGCAGTGAGTGCTCGCAACCGCCGAGGCGCTGGCTGAGCATGTCTCCAGCCCTTCAGCGGTTGTCTCTTGTTATCTGTTTACACTGTTTGTTTATGTTATTTGGAACACATAGCTCTGTGACTGCATGTCTGCAGGTTTTAGCCACACTCCTGGAGCCTACCCCCTTTGTCTTTCTCAATGTCTTTTTCTGTTTGACGGAGATTAATGTAACCTGGTTTCTTTGCTTATCCTGGGTGCTGTCTCTTTGTTTATCCTTATATTCTTAGCTGTTCTGAGTCACCTTGTTTCAGATGTGTCTGTCAGACAGCTCTTGGGTGGTTTTGGGTTTTGACCTATTATGACAATCTAACACACACGCCCCAGCAAACACTCTAGGCTGAGCTGTGTCCCCGGCCCTTCCACCTTGCTGTTGTTCAACAGATATTGTTGTCACTCAAGGTAGTTAAAGTCAACTATACTCACTGAATGGTCTGCTCTGTCTTTATCTTATTTTGCCTATTAAATGCCTGCTACGAGTTCCTTTTAAAAATTACATTTATTGTTCGTGTGTGTGTTGTGTGTTGGTGCCACATGTAAGCCACAGTGTGCTGAAGAGGATCAGGGATATCTTGTGGGAATCAATTCTCTCCTTCTACCATGTGGGTTCTGGGGCTTAACTCAGGTTACCAGGCTTGGCAGCAAGACCCTTTACCAGCTGAGCCATCTCTCTGGTCTTAAACTTCCCTCCTACATGTTCTTTAGGTGCTAGCTGGGAAGACTAGGTATACTCGTTACCTAAAAAGATTGAACCCGAGTCCTAAATGGCTGCACATGCATTTCACACTCTCTTGTGAGGGAACGTGTCAAGGTGGGACATACAGACTACTGCGGTCTTAGGTTGTAGTTTTCCACGAGCACTGACCTTCTGAAGCCCACCGTTCTCCTCCACCAGTGGCGGAAGCACGCTGGGGCTGCTGGGTGGAGGGGCTTCCACATTGTAGTCTCGGAAGCAGCAGAAGAAAGAGCTAAGGATGCTTCGGCCCCTCTGCTTCTTTAGGCTGATGTTGCGCTGGGAAGCTGGGGGAGAGACAGTACTCTGTGAGTAACCGAGGCAACCGTGAGTACCACCGTCTGCAGCTGCCTCCTCAACCCTGAACCCAGTCCCACGGGCTGGACAAGTCCTGTTGGCTTCAGTGGGACTAGCTCCTTAACTTCATAGTCTTCAGGGTCATTGTCACCTGAGTGCTCCCAGGAAAAGCATCCCTACCACGCACGAAGCTCTACTTCCAAACCAATGATTCATGAATCATTGAGTGAATAGATTCATATCAATGAATAGATTCATGAACAAACTAGACTTGACCCTCTCTCAGAAGCATCCTCCCATGGGGTAGCAAGCAAGAGCCACTTTGAAACTTGGTTCTTGGACACTTTCTCTGCATTATGGAGACCGCTGACTTTATGAGTTAAAGACAAAAACATGTAGAACACAGAGGAACCCCTTTCTTAAAGTCAGTCATTTGTCAAAAGGGGGATCCAGACTCCCCCAAGAACAAAGCTTAGGCACCCACTGTAGAGATTATCAGGAGATGTGATGTGGAGAACATGTGCTTTGGAGGTTAGGAAACGTTCTCTCCATCCAGGGCAATTCAGTGGCGTGGCCTGTCCTGGCTGGAGGCACCAGAGGGAGGGAGGGAGGGGTCTTTCTGTTTATCCATGCTCGGGACAAGCTGCCACAAGTCAGAAATAAAAGGTAAAATCTGGCCCAGATGCAAACACACCTCAGGGCAGAGGACTGACTCCAGCAGGAGCCAAAGCTTTTTCCTGGGAATGTGACCGGGGCAGTTGTGCCTCATACCAGGGCTGGGTGGGTCTGCAGGGCTCTGAGCCTACGCCACAGGGAAGGGACCATGCTGAGGGTGAGTGGGAAAACACACACTGTGGGAAATGGTTTGAATGTGGAGCAACTGTGAGGACAGGTCTCTCCTCACAAGCCATCTGGCACTATGCATTGTGTGAACTCGGGAGGTTCAGCCCCTTTCCTCCTAAGTGATCACAAGACCTTAGGAATAGTTTCCTGGTACCAGCAAAACCAAACACACTCAGACAGGCTCGCAGAAGGTGATTTCCAAGCAAGTGTTCAGATGTGGTTGGTCTGTGGTCCCACAAGCATAAACTTAAGATTCTCACTCATTGAAGATGATCCTTAGGGGTTGGGGAAGTAGCTCAGGGCTTAGGAGCCTTTATCACACGATAATGAGGACCAGAATCTGGAGTTGAACACCCATGTAACAAGCCGAGTGTTTGGTGAACACACGTAATCCGCTCTGAGGGCAGGAGACAGAGGATAACTGTCTTTCAGCATGACTGAGAAAACTCAAGCCCTAGGTTCAGAGAGAAACCACGCTGCAAAGAAATAAGCATAGGCTGATAGGGAAGAAATCTGATGCACTCTTTTGACCTCTGTGTTCCTGTACACACACACATCCACACACCCCACACACACACAAATGCGCAGACACTCATACATACACACACATATACATACCACACACCCCCCACCACACACATATACCACACACACCAAACATACACACACACAGACACACCACACATACACACCATGCAGACACACACACAACAACACATACAGACACACCACACAGACTACACACACAGACACACATACACAGACACAAAGACAGACACAGATACACACACACACACACCATACCACATACACAGCACAACACACAGACAGACACAGATACACACACAGACAACACACAACACACACACACACACACACACAACACACACACACACACACCTTAAGAAAAAGATGAACTTTAGAATCATAACTCCTGGGCAGGCTGGCTGTTTCTATCTTCTCGCTCCTTGAGTGTATGTCCCAGCATCCTAGTGTTCTAATGAATTGCCTGGGTTAGACCACTGGGGGCTTTCCAGCTGGCCATGAGTAGAGAGAAAAGAGAATGGCTGTTGTCAAATTCACTGAGGGCCGAGGCTGACCTCTATAGACCACGATGTCACAAACTGCCTCTCATGGGCTCCTCAGACTGCCAGAAGATATGAGCCATTGCTTCCATCTTTGCTGAGAAGGAGCACCTAGGACTTGCTGGTATCAGGAGTGAAGCCCGAGTGGGCCTGTTTCCAAATGTGTGATTTCCCAAGTGCCCCGCTGAAGGCAAATCTTGAGACAATTGAGGTCTGATTAAGGAGCAGGGAGCTTGCCAAGCTGAGAAGAAGGCATTGTAATAAACTTGTATTTAATACAAGTGATTGATTAGACTGTCTGACTGTTACTTTGGGAGTTTAAATGTTTATGTTACACTCAGATAACTTAACCCTGGGCAGGAAACAAACAAACAAAAACCAACTCGACAGCGCACTGGCTTCCGGTTGACAGCATACTTCTCTGACACCTTTTGCTTGCATCTTAGAGTGGTGAGCAGTCGGAAAGGAAGTGGCTCCCAATGGGCTGTTTCATTCATCTTTGGCTGACAGAACTCTTCCTCAGCACTGTTAACAAACTGCTCATATAATCAATCAATCAATAAACCTGAAACTTGGAACCACTAAGTCACTTGTAATTTCTACCACTGGATCACTCCTTTTGGAGAGACAGTAGACTCGGTGTGGACAGTCTTGGAGCTGACGGCAGTGGACTGGCTTCCTTGCCTCCCTTCTTGGAGTAGGGAGAAGCTTCTTTGGTGGGTTCCCTTTGTGTTAAGTAAGGGAAGCTCTGGGCCCTTCTAATTTCCCAAGCACCCCAAGGCTGGTGGGTCACTCTCAATTCAGGCTAGACAGGGAACAGAAATATTTCCTTAGGACCGGTGTATGACTGAGTGCTGGAACCTCTGGTCCAGATCTCTCTCCCGCATTTCATTCGGTATACCCAACCTATGGGATGGACATCTCTGGATGTCTCGTAGGTCCTTCCCTCTGAAATGCCTAAATGGAAGTCACTGTCTCCCCTCTTGGCCCAGGGAAGCACCAGTGTCCCAGTCTGATCTTTATCCTGTTCTCTCTCATTAAGCCATTCTGAATCCTAAGTCACTCTTAAATCTATCTTCAGCTCCTTGCTCCTCTCCTGCACAGGCAGAGGCCCTCACCATTTTGTTCCTGGACCACTGCAGCAGCGTCTGGACTTGCTCTGCCACAGATCTTTATCCCTCTGTGACTTCTCCACGTGACCCACATGGCAGCTAAGCCTACCAAGTGATCAGACCATAGGTTCAGGAGCAGACTTGCAGAGGTGTCAAGGATGGCTCAAATAGTATGGTACCTGGGTAAGCTATACAGCCATTAGAAATAGCCATATCTCAGACGTTTGTTGTGAGAATTAAAACATTTTATATTAAATGTTTAGAATAGAGTCTAATGATGGCAAGCACTCAACAAATGCTAGGTCTTGAATTACCAGTTTTTCTTTTCTTAAAAAAAATGTCTTTTAGGGGCCTGGAGAGGTGGCTCAGCAATAGAAGATAATAAATAATTAAAAATTATAAAGAATTAAGCTTGGTTCTCAGTACTGATGTTGGAGGCCCATAACTATTCCAGCTCCAGAGGATCCAACACCTTCTTCTGACCTCTGTGGGCACTGCATATATGCATATATAAGTAATTAAAAATAAAATAAACCCTTAAAATATTTTCATTTAGGAGTTTATTTAGCTTATTTGCTTTCTCCTTTTTTCCTTATTCATTATTAAAAATGTATTGTTTATTTATTTAGTCATGTGTGTATGTGTGTGTGTTGTCAGCTGGAGGACAACTTGTGAGTCAGTTCTTTCTACTATGTAGGTCCTGGGATTTGAACTCAGGTCGCCAGGTTCTGCAGCAAGCAGGTTTACTTGTTGATACATCTCATCGCCTTTACCAATGTTTGCTTGGTAGGAAAAAAAAAAAAAAAACGATTCTGCTGTTAAGTTCTGGATCAAGGCTGAATATTACGAAAGTAAATGTTTTTCTTTTTACTGGCATCTGCGACTGAGAGACGCACTTACCATAACAGGTCTCGGTTATATAAACTGTACTTTAAAAGGAAAACTAGACAAATCTCGGGAAATAATTCTATTTGGTTGCTTTAAACACTGGATGCAGAGTGGGGAAGGTAAAGGGAGGGGCTGAGTGTTCAGCGTGTTCCTCTGGCTGCTGTTTTCCCAGAGAACATAGTTCTCAGAAGAGAAGAGGCATCATCCACACTCTTTCAGCCACCGCCTTGCAGTTCGCTTTCCTCTGTGGGCCCTGCTTAGCTCTTTGCTGTGAGCTGTGCCTGCCCAGCCTGCAGGTGGCCCTGGGACTCCTGTCCCTATGCTGCTCATCAGAAAGGAGCACTCGAGGAGGAGCCCCAAGGAGGGAGACCAGCAGATCTAGCTCATTCTCCCATTCAGGTGCCATGAGACGCCATGAGTGCCATTTCCCCAAGGCTCAGGGCAGCACAGGCCATGAAGGACCACCTTCTATCTCTCCCTCCACTGTAAGGATGAGGTCGTGCCCGAGGCTGAGCCCAGCATCTGCCCCTTTCTCCACCGAATGGTCCGGCCTCTTAAGGTGATAAAAGGGGACTGTTGGCAGAGGCTGCGAGCGATTCTATGACTCAAATGTCTTCATTTCCCTAAGGAGACATGAGTAGAACAGAACGGCTGGGTGAGGGGAAGGCTGGAGGTGAGTATGGTCTTACACACGGTCCTTGTGTGTCTCCTGGAGGGGGTGTGACGGAGGTAACACAGATACGAGTTGTTCCTCTGGATATGCCTGACTGCTTCCTGCTAGGCATCACCACAGCCTGCTTCCTGCCTGTGAATGTGGTCCTCTCTTCCCACAGGGCCAGAGACTTCTGGAAGCATCCACAAATAAGGCTCACAGTTGCTAGCACTACCTTTTTCTGAGAGGAAGTGAGTCCCTGATCCACAGGATGGGAAGCTTCAAAATGTCTCCCCAGTTTCTCTGGGTAGAAAAGCAGGAAGTGACATCATTAAAATACCAATTACTGATGGGGAACATGATATACATCTGACAACCTCCTCCCGCTAGAACCCTAGCAAGCGGCTCTGTTTTCCTTAGCGGACTTCCACCTCACCAACTTTCAGTCCATACAACTGAACTCAGGCCAAGGAGGGTCTTGCCTGGAGTTCCCGCTAAAGCCGGCAAAGGTTTCCTCTTTTTGCTGGGTTTCTTAAGAAGCCCGGAGCTGGTAGTCACCCTTGCCTCTAGTGCATGAAGCCAAAGCTGAGAAAAAGCTCCCAAAATAAAATATTACCAAGACTAGACCCTTGTGGAGTTTTTAATTATGTAAAACCAGATTCCTTTTCAGCCCGAGCCAGTCTGTGCTAGGTTTACATAATTGTCAATGGGAAGGCTCAGTTCTGAGAATGGAAGCTCGCAGGCTAGGCAGTGCAGAGCCTGGCAGCTGAGCTCTGTCTCTACAGGCGGAGGAGGTGTGTCGCAGCTAATGAGAGACATCTGAATTTGAATATAAAATCTAGTTACAGAGCTATGCTTTGGTGGGTCATTCAGGGCACTGCTGGGGCCCAAGAGGGAGAGGAATTAGATTTCTTTACCCGCTCCTTTTTTTTCTTTTTGTTCTTGTGTTGTTGACAAGGGTCCTGCCACGAAGCTCTGGCTAACCTAGATTCTAACACACGAGAGGTGTGGCCCGACTTGTGGCAATCCGCTTGCCTCAGCCTCTCCAGTTTGTCACGAGACAGGGAGGAATGGCTTCTGAGAAGGAATGAGAACTTTGTAAATTGTTCCGGAGAGAGCAAGGGGAGGGAGGGAACGCTGGTGTGCGGAAGGTTTAGTGCGAGCGATAACGAGATACCAAAGAGTAACGAAGTTGCCAGGAGGGCTGGGGAGACATCTGGGTGTCTAATGTGCCTGCTATGAAAGGAGAGGGATTAGAGTTGGCATCCCAGAGTCCACAGACACACTGAAAGGTGGCAGGTGAGGATGGAAGACCAGTTGGCTAGCTCGGAGCATGCCCCTGGCTCAACGAGGTTTCGGAAGGAGAACCAGCTGGTCCCTCAGAGTTCATCTCTGACTGTCACATATGCTGCAGACCACACACCCATCCTGGTACCATTAAAAGGTACTGTTGGGCTGGGAAGGTGACTAAGTTGCTAAAGTGGTTGCTTTGTAGTCACAGGTGCATGAGTGCGGACCCCCAGCACCTCTGTAAAAACCCAGGTGTGGTGGTGATGCCCGTATCCTCCGTACCGGGGAGGCAGACACAGGATCCCTGGATCTGGCCAAACCAGTGAGTTCTGGGTTCAGTAAGAGTCTCTTCGAAACAAACAGGCTGGAAAACTGACTGAGGAGGACATTTGATGTTGACTTCTGGCCTGCGTGTACACAGACACACTCGTGAATGCGTAAGTGCACGTGCAGAAAACAGACAAACAATAGACCTCCCTCAAACAATGCACTCATCAGGGACCGGGAAGAAGGAGGGAGCCCCCGTTTCAGTCCTCACTTGTCAGCCATATAAGTTCACCCACCTAGAACAACACCAGGCAAAGAACAACAGCTCCCATGGGACTGTGCCTGTGGCAAAACATGTATGTTCGTGTAAGAGAAAAAACCCACTGGCAGCTTAAAACAGAATCAAAACGACAGCTGACCTGGGCTCTGCACAGCATCTCGCTGTGCACTGTGAGAATTTAGCTTGTACCCAGACGACTGTGCTCACGGAGACAGCTTCATGAGAAAACATGTAGGCAGACCCATTTTGGTTTGGGTGATGCAGATTCCAAACTTAGAACAGTAAGTGGTCCCTTCAAGTTTTACCTCCAGTGCAGAGAACATTTCTGTATACACCAACACCAGTATAAAAGGCAACGAGTAAAACCCATCTATTTGCATGAGGCTTGTGTCTGGCCTTGGCCTCAGGTCCTTTCTAGGAAATCATGTATGAAGTGTGTCACCAAGTGTTGTAATCATGGAATCCATGGAGTGCCCACGAGGCGCTTCATGAAGGCTGACCATGGGGTGGGTGCTCCAGAGTCCCAAGGAGACTAGTCTGGAGAGTACGTGACTAGAGTCTTGCCTGAGTTTATGCCAGCAGGGGAGGCTACAGTGGAGTGGTGTCTACACAGGGAGAGGGCAATTTCAGCCAGCGTTTTATGTTTCCTGATCCTCTGGCATCCTTACAGTTTCCAGAAATGTTGAAATGTCCCCAGACCAGCCACATGCCACATAACCACAGACCTTTCATTTTCTGTAGACTGGATCTGGCTGAGAGTCAGGATGTGAGGAAGTTTCGAGACCACCCACCCTGGCTTCAGGACCTAACTAACCCTTTGGGGTCTGTGCTCACACAGGCTTTGCGTGCTTACCACCCTGCGTGGCTACCACATGGCTTTGTCCCATCCTCCCCTCGCTCTGACTCATGCGTCTTAGCTGCCATACCTCTGTACCACTAGGGAACAGTTCAAGGGGCACAACCACAGAATGACTGGAGATTGATAGATTCTGGGAGGGAGGGATTCACTGTGTTCAGTTGTGACCTCAACAGGTCCTGATGGACAGCTCCAAACCTACAGTTATACAGATGACATCTGTTTGTCTCAGTGGGTCACAGGACCAGATGAGCAGATGAACATGAGAGGCTTGTGGGGAGAACAGGGACATAGGGAGATGGGGGTGAAAGGGTCCAAGAACAAATTTCATTAGAAATAAGGAATTTGGGACAATTAGCAGCATCTGACTTCGCTACTTGATGTAAGCACCTCCAACATTAAGTTCCTTCCCATGAAAGACATCTTAGCAGCAGCAAACACAACGGTCTGCCGTTAGTTCCCGAGATGTGAGGCTTGCCTCACTCTGGACAGGGCTAAATTCCCCAGGACAGCACAGTCCAGAGAAAAGTAACACATTACTGCCAAGGCACCTTCAGTCAAGCCAACTTGTCTGTCTAAGTCTGTCTGTGCATTTAGCAAGGAGCTTTGAGGTAATCTTAACAAAAGTCTCTGTGCCTTCACAGCACTTCTAATATCCACCCTTCCTCACGAGCTGGCTTAGAATTCTGGCCTGTCTTCATCAAGAATCCTGATGGGGTGCGCAGAGAGGTGGATCAATTAGCGATGGTGTCAAGCCTCACCTGAGTTCATCCCCAGAAAGTACCTGATGGAAGGAAAGAGCTGGCTCCTACAAATTGTCCTCTGACCGCCATGCTCTTGCTATGGGCCCTCTGCACCCACACACATACAAAGAATCCTGACAGCTAGTTTGGCTGGAATCCCCCTCTAACTCCCGATGTCTCTTCCCATTAACCGTCTCCCCACTGACCACCAGTCTGCCTGGCTATAAACACCACTTCTCCATGTTGTATTCAAACTTCACCAAGGATCCAGACTCATGTCTCTGTCCCCTATTGTAACAGTCTGGAATGCAATCTCTTTGCTATTTTAACTATTACCCACTTCCGGTTTCCTCCAACAAGATACCGTTTTGACTGGCAATGTGATAGAGCACCCAAAACTACCCCCAGGAGATGAGTCTTCTTATCAAACCTAAGTAATCCCGGGTCTAGGGGGGAGGGGCTGGCTCAGTGGGTACGAGCAATCGCTGGGCAGGCCTGAGGGCGTGAGCTTACATGCCTAGCACCCATTTCAAAAACAACCTTAACCCCAGCCCCATGAGGGATGGAGACAGGATGCTTGCTGAGGCTTGCTGCTGCTAGTTCAGCTCCAGTTTCAGACCCCGTTTCCAGTGAATGAGCAGGAAGCCTAACACTCTCCTCACGGGAGGCATATGTACTTGCATACCCCACCACCCACCACATGCACAAGAGTGATCCATAGTAGATCTAGATCAATAAGCTCCATGTTCAGCATTCCTGTGGGCGTTCATGCTGCTACAGCTTCAGAACGAAACATCAGATGGGCCTTAAGTTAGGGCTGTGGCTTCCCTCACAGGAAGGCTGGAGCAGAGCACATTAATTACTACCCTAAAGAGACCGGACTGCTGAACTCACAACTCTATCACACTGGAGAAAGCCACACGCCCTCTAAAAGGGAGGGTGAGGTGAGCCCTTTCCGGAGGCCAACACAGAAATGAATGCACCATTTCTTCCCTCCTAGAACGGGCTCCTATCTCTGGACCGCCTCCCAGGCCGTGGTCTGGAATGGGTGTCTAACAGGAAATTCTGGGCAGTGTACACATACATTACATTCCTTTCCCATCCCTGAAACAGCAGTCAACGAACGCAACTTCCCCTCTGTTGGAATAAAATGGGAGTGGAGAGAGGCTGGGTAGCAGACCACGGAGTTCAAAAAATTTGGTCAAGAGAAGAGTCACTGTTCCAGATATCCAATCAGCCTCTATTTTATTTCCACAAGATAAAATTCCCCAGGGAATTCCATGGGACAGTTTGAAGGAGCCACCCACGGGACCGCCAATGCTGGCAATGGCTCCCCAGCAGTGAGCGGACCACTTCTTTCTCGGGTGACAGCTGTGTTTCCCTGCCCAGACTTACATTTGTGGAGTGCGTTTGTACAAGGTCCTTTATAGAAGTCATCTCTGCTCTACACAGTGTGTAGTACAATCATAACTGGCCCATTTCCCCATGAGACACCAGAGACTCCCAGACAGATTCCTGGCACTCGCCTTGTCTTTGCCTAGTGCACTCCCTGCATGTTGAGTCTTATTTCCAGGGACACGGGCTGCATCTGAGTGCTCAATTCACTTTACAGCCACCTGTGAAACACAATAGGAGCCAGGAAGGTACACAGTGGGCAGAACTGAGTCCTCACTGTCTGTGCCCAGGCATAGCCTCTCAGTGACGACGCCTATGAGCCTCCACTCTTCCTGTCTCAGCAGTTTTCTGGGTCCCCGTGATCAGGGACTGGTTCAACAAGCCAGGTTTGTGTGAGGCTGAGATCCGAGTTCCGAGCCATCACTGCACAGTGGTTTTTGTTTTTACACCATGAGCCATTAATAACTAGCAACACAAAGGACCGAAGCATGGAAGACAAATAAACTCAGGTTAAAATTTAACAGTAATCAAATAAATGGTGTTAAAACAAAATAAGTCCCACTTTCATGCTTATCAACGGAACAAAACCGAGCTACCCAGAGAAGGGATGTGAAGTCTGGGAGGCGCTGACCTCACTCAGACACTGCCCACTGCATAACTGGCATCTACCTGTTTGAAAGGCAGAACAGGAACACGTCACACGCCAGGAGGCATTTGTGATAATTATTTAACTGTCCCCTTGACATAAGATGGGTGGGAAGAGAGTCTCACTGAAGGACTGTCTGGCCAGGCTGGCCTCTGGGCACGTCTGGGGGCAGGGTTGTCTTGATTGCTGTAATGGATGTGGGAAGATCCAGCCTGAAATCGAGGAAAACCACTCTCTGGTGCTGGGCCCCGGACCGTGTAAAGGGAGCGAGCAAGCTGGCTGAGCAACGGGCATGCATGCATCATTCTCTCTCTGAACTGTCCATGTGACCAGTTCTGACTTCCTGTACTTTGACCTCCTTGCTATGATGGACTGGAACTGGCACTGTGAGCTAGTATAAGCCCTCTCTCCTGTAAGTTGCTTTCCGTCGGGGTGTTATTACCATGGCAACAGAAATGAAGCCAGAGCAGGAGAAATACAAGCAATGTGGAGGTCGACGGAGGCACTGTTGCTTAGCAGTTCGTCATAACAACGGCAGCTACAGAAAGCGCTGTGTGTACAGGAGTGTCCCCTTTCCATGGGACATGTGTGATTAGCACAGATGACCATCTCAGACCTGTCCCAGCCTTGCCTATATCAGCAGTATTGGCTAGATAAACTCTGGAAGGTGGGGTATGAAGACCTTACCAATCTTGTTCACATTTCTGGACTTAGAAAGGCTGGTGTACCACAGGCCTGCCAGAGTAGCCACCGACTAGTTATTTTCATGGCTGTGATAAAACAGCCCAACCAGGGCAACTTAAGGAAGGGAATGTTTATTTGGACTTCAGTCTCAGAGGGAGGAGTCTGTGATGGAAGAGCAAAGACATGGTAGCTGGAGCAGGAAGCTAACAGCTCACATCTTCCAACTATAAACATGAAACAAAGAGAGGGAAAGCCGAGTGTCATGAGGAGTTTAGCTGTGAGCCCTAACCCAGGTCTAAACTTCCCAAAACAAGTGTTCAAATACCTGAGGCTATGGGGTACATTCCCAGATGTCAATGATTGGATCAATAAGCAGAAGGATGGAAGTGACCATAACATTCTAAGGAAGTGCTCCTGCAGTCTGTCAGGGAAGAGCTGAATCAAACAGTACCACTGAGCCATCTCTCCAGCCCTTTCATAAACTACTAAATCCAAAACTAAAATCACACACACATACACACACACACACATACACACACACTCATCTTTTATATGCTGAGAGCATCCCTGGAAGGTTTAATAAAGAACTGACGGGGAAGAAGGGGGCGGGGTTCATTGTTCCCGGTTTTGTAGGGTTTTGTATTATGTATTAAAGAAACAATTGTGAGCACAGATGTATTATTTTATACTTAATAGCAGTAGTCCCCCTTTTAAATGTTTATTTTAAAATGTCTTGGCTGGCCTAAACTTTTATACTTCCAGACAAATGTCAGAGTTACTTACCAAATTCTAAAACAAAATAGCACTGGGAATTAGTTGCCTTCAATTCATAAAATTTATATCCAGCGATTCTAATTAATTGTATTTGAAGTTACAAACAAAGGTTCAAAGTAAAGTTTTTAAAAAATCAATTTTGTTGTGTTATGCCTAAAGACTATGCCAAGGTTGCGTGGTGCTGTCTACCAGCCTAAAATAGACCAAACGATAACTGGGTTATAGTCTGTGTGATCACCATGGTAACCACAAACAATACTTATAGAAGAGAGACTAAAGAAACAGAAAGGAATCGAAGCATATCACACAAAATGACCAATGAGATGTAGAGACAGAAAGGAAAGAGGACAAATGAACTGATGTAGAGTAGAGAACAAGAGACGGTAATAATTCTCTTTCTGCCAATAATCACTTTAAGCACAAATAGATTAAACTGCAATCACAATACACAAAGTGGCTGAACTCAGAAATAAAGATCAAGATCCAATGGCAGGAGACTCTCTCAGAGTCCTTAGAAGGGTACACTCCGGCGAAGAGCCAAAGGATGGGAGGATATGTCCCATGCAAGCAGAGCCAAACCAGAGGGGAGCTGACAACACAGACTTAAGAGCTGTCACAGGAGACAGACGGTGTCATGTGATCAAGGGGCTGGGGCGATGGTTTAGTGGGTAAGAAGGCTAATCATGCAAGTGTCAGACCTGAATTCCAGCACCCTTATAAAAAGCTGGGACTGGCGGAGTCCCTAAGTAATGCCAGCACTTAAGGGTCAGAGATGGGTGAAACCTGGGGCTTACTGGCCAGGTAGCCTGGCCCAAATGATCAGTGAGAGATTCTGTTGCAAGAAAGTGAGAGAGAGAGAGAGAGACAGAGAGAGAGAGAAAGAAGCCCAATGTCTTTTTGCATTTGGTCTCTGTATGCCTCTGTATAGGCATGCACACATGTATACTCACTATAGGCATGCACACCTGTATACTCTTGTGCATGTCCCCTACACACACACACACACACACACACACACACACACACGCTAAGGCCGACAGAACTAAAGAGCAGACAAATATCACAACAATATTTAAAAATTCTGTTCTGAATAATAGAACACACCAATAAGAAAATCAAAGACTGAACAATGCGACCAAGTGGATCTTGGAGACCGGTAGAACATTCCAGACACCGCAGGACACACATTCTTCTCAAGCACATGCAAAGCGTTCCTCAGAACAGATAGCGTGTTGTCACAAGTCTTAAGAATGTCAGGAGAGGGGACTTGCACTGAGGATCTTTTGTGACCACAGCGAGATGAAACTAAGAATATACAGCAGGAGAAAAAACTGGAAACAAATACACATGTGTACGGCAAGTAACACACTCTTCAGTTCCCAGGGGGCCAAAGAAGCAACCAGAAGAATCAGTTCTTGAAATAAACAGAACCACATCACACCAAGACATGGGAGCAAAGATGGCACTGAGAGAAGCCGAGGCTGTAAATGTCTACATGAAACCAGGAGAAAGACAGACGAATGGTCTGAAGAGATGGCTCAGCAGTCAAGGAGCACTGGCTGCTCTTCCCGAGGACCCGGGTTCAATTCCCAGTATCCACATGGCAGCTCACAGCTCACAACTGCCTGTAACTTCAGTCCCGGGGATCTGAGGCCCTTTCCTGGCCTCTGCATGCATCAAGCATGGTACACAGACAGACAAGCAGGCAAAACATACACATAAAATACATTTTATAAAAAGGAAGATTTCAAACAAACAATCTATCTTTATATGTCAAGGAACTAGAAGAAAGAAAAAAACCAAAGCCCCAAATTAGCAGAGAGAAGGGGATAAAAACCTCTAGAGGCTGGGGGTGTCTCTATGAGGTTCCTATGTTTAAAACCAACAGCAGGGCAGTGAGTGACTACAGCAGAGAGATCAAGGAGCTAAGGGACAAATTAGGAAGGTCCTGCGAGTGTCATGGGAAGTTAGTTTTTTGAATAACACCATAAGACGGCAGCCTATTGCAGAACTGCAGTAAGACTTACTGTTCATATCCATATCCCTTTCCCACTCCTCCCAGGCTGTCTACCCTCCACCTACACACATACACGCACACAAGAGGAACAGACTTTCAGGGCCGTAGCAGGAAGCCAGTCTAGGGAAGGGAGGTAAGGGTGAGGCCCTGTGAGTGGAGGTCTTGCCTTCCACCCCAGAACAGCCCTGGTGGGAGGTGGAGGCTAGAACATACCCCGCCCCATACACACGGTGGGGGGGGGCTCTCTTCTGTGTTGCCTCCTACTCTCAAGCCTTTCTCTCTCTCTCTCTCTCTCTCTCTCTCTCTCTGTGTGTGTGTGTGTGTGTGTGTGTGTGTGTGTGTGTAGGTAGTACCTTCATGTGTGTGCTTGCCTGTGCATGCATGCAGTCAGAGACTGGCATCTGTCTTCCTCTCTCATTCTCTATCACAGAGCCTGGATTTCACTGACTCAGCTGGACTGGCTAGTCACCTGTCCCTGACCCCTAGCACTGGAGTTACCGGCACACACTGCCATGCCCCACTTTTACGTTGAGTGCTGAGGAGCCCAACTCCAGTCTACATGCTTGCACAGCGAACACTTTACAGGCTGAACCTAGTCCTACCTCCCACTGTCCCCCAGCACCTCCTCTGCTCCTAGGACTGAGGATATAATTTGTACAGCTTAGTACAAGTACGCAAGAGGAACAGACTTTCAGGGTTGTAGCAGGAAGCCAAACCAGGGAAGGGAATGGAGATTAAGGAGGCCCCGTGAGTGGACGCTAGCCTTCCACCCTGGAACAACCCGGGTGGGAGGTGGTGGCTAGCGGCTGCTTCTGTTACATTCTACAGAAGGGCTGAAGCATCTAGGGACTAGTGAAAGATAAGCTTAGGAGCCTGCTAAGAGAGCCTGCCGGCCTTTTCCAGGTCAAGGACAACTCTGGGAGAGGGAAACAGAAACATCTTCTGGGACTTCCTTTGTGCTGGGTCCTGGGAGAAAGAGATAGCAATACGATGAGACAGCTAATACTAAGGGTGGTCAGCCTGAGCTTCCCCTGGGCTCAGTGGCCTGCCCGGAAGCGGAGAGCAGCGGAGTCCGGAAGAACGCAGAGTAGAGGATAACCAGACATTTACAAGGGCGAAATGGAAAGTTACAATGTGTCTGGTTGCCAATACATCCGACCAGGGGAAGGTGGTCAGTGAATGTTTCCCATAGGGACCCCGTGAGAACTCTTAGAAGGCCGATCTCAAAGTGTCTGAGGGAAGGACAGACAGGGAGCAGCTCAACTCCCACGTCAGCTGGTGAGGGCAGGCGGTGGACACCTACCAAAATTACCTGGGTAGAGCCGGTCTACCACCAGCCTCGGGTCTACACAGACGGGCATAACAGTAAGGAAGAGAACCTAATAGCTCTGAGACAAACTTCTCAGGCAGGATGCCCCAAGCCACGTGCTTCCCACAGATTCCCTAATTTTAGAAACCAGGCTGGAATTTGTCTGACCAAAATAAACCTGGTCCCAAATATTTACTTTTGTCATTATTTTCGAGTTGTGTGGAGAGGAAGATCAACACAAGCTGGGGACATCTTACATGCTGCCCACGGGGGTCACTTCTTACGGTGCCCTCTTGGACTTCCTCCTCACAAAAGCTGCCAACGATAATCCAAAGCAGAGGTAAAAGCAGTTGGCACCATATCCAGCCTTTTAAAGATCTACCGCTTCTGGATCTCGCAGTCCTGTTTTCCTCTTTAACATGGGCAAAACATTCTAAACATGGGCAGCAACCAAAATGGACAAAGGAACACACGGTGGGCCTGAAGAAATTTATTTTTACCATACAAACAGGACATGCAGTACTCTCCTCTCCGCAGGCCAAATAACGAATCAGCCTTACTCTGAATTTTATCCAACTCCTACCTCAAGATTTTAAAACAAACGACAACAAAACCAAAACCAGCTAGCTAAATAAACCCCAACACAAATAGTTTGAATGTCAAAAGAAACTGTGGAGATGGGGGATAGGGGAAGGCCTGGTGGGAAAGTGCCTGCTCCGTAAGCATGAGGATCTGAGCTCAGAGTCCATGTATGAGCAGGAGTGTTGGTATGTAACTGTAAACCCAGATACGTGTCTTTGCTGGGAGCAGGCAGGAGGGGTCTGTGGCCAGGCAGTGGTACGCTCCAGATCCAGTCAGAGGCCCTGTCTCAAAAAATACGATGAAGAGGAACAGAGAGCTGTACCTGACATCGCTCTCTGGCCTTCACACGCGTCATTAAGTGTGTGCCTGCTCAACCCCCACGCACAGTCAAAGGTCTTTTTCTTGGTTTTGAGACATGGAAAACTTTTCCTTTAGATTTAAGGAGAAAAGTGGAATAGGAGTATTTCCTTTTTACATATATATGTAAACATCTGTCTGTCTTTATTATTTATTTATTGTGTGTATGCATGAATGTGGGTATGTGTGTGCATGAGCGTGTATTTACCACGGCATGAGCATAGAGGTCAGAGGACAATCTATCACGGGAGCAGTTTCCTACAATCACATGGGTCCTGGGGCTTGAACCAGACTAAGCTGGAAGTGCCTTTACTTGCTCAGGTGTCTTTTCTGACGCTGGAACAGGGGAGTTGCTGCTTGTAACCTTTCCTTCCGTGTGGGGCATTCATTACCCTTCTGTTTTCAGACTGGGTCTGCAGATGCCATCAGATGGGTATGTTGTGTTTTCTCTTCCTGGCACCAGAGTTTTCTGACACCCTCAACGAGTGAGTCCATGCTGTTGGGTGGTATATTGGCTTACAAGGGTGGCATTTTATTTTCCAAGAGAAAGCAGAACAGCAGAGAGCAAGGCAATATTTGTGGCTCACAACACCTCGCTTACAGTTTATGTCAGAATGTCACCTTCAATGGCTTAGAGTGTTTTAATTATCCAGTTTGAATTTCCTGAGTAACTTTAAAAGACTTCAAAGGAGATAATTTAAAGAACTTTTTAAAAAAGTATTTGTTCCTTAACATGAATTTTCTAAGACACAGTACTTTCACAGATGGAAAAAATGAACAAGTCACCCTGAGGAACCTCTCTAGATGACACTGCATAGAGCTCATACTTCAAAATAGATTCCACACGTTGAAGACTGAACATGGAATAAGGAGCAGCACGTGGTGCCTCCCACACAGAGCTCGCTCTGCCAAGGAGACCAGGTACTTTAAGAATGCACTTGAACTAAGCGGAGATGGCAGCTCTTGGGGGGGGGGGTCTTCAGGCCATTTTCAGGACTCCCCGAAAAAACTCAAGGCTCTGCTACCTGACAACTTCCATGTCATTCCAAGACCTTAGAAATGGGAACAACCACGTCTTTTATTTCTGCCTGCACCCCCTCAGTCGGCTACCGGAACCCCATTGTCTCTAGTGCTCAGCAGGCTCCCAACCCACACCGAGGTTCCTGCATCCCGGAGACTTTTGCAGAGGTCTGATGACAAGTCTTTCCTCCCCAGCTCTTACTGAGTGCCTGTTCTGAAATCCAGCTGTGCTTGGTCCTCCTTCCTGTTTACAGCTCCTCGGGTGGCTCTGCGTGGCTCTGAGCTGTTGCAATGTTGTGCAAAATAAGACAACAGAGGGTTGGGAGGATTCTTGGTGAACTGGCCTTCGGCATCTGTGACGGAAGCGCCACCAGCATTGCTGCCGGGTTTGCAGGCTTATCATGGGTCTGTATCAAGCCAAAGTAGGGCAGGTCTATTGTATGAGTGGTCAGTGTACACACACCTCTAGTTTGGAACCTGGGATGCTATTTTCCATCAACATTATGTGACAAAGAGTGACACAGGCTCATGTTGAAAATAAAGACTGACCAGCTCCTAATTCAGCAAGAAAGAGTGGCCATTTCTAAAGGCTCAGCTGGCACAGGCTATGAAAAGTCTGCCCGGTTCCTTCATGAAATTACATCATCTTCCTACTCAAGTCAGAGGAACATTCTCAAGGGACAGAGTGGCCAGAGCTCTCGATCACCCACCTTCTCTTAGGAAATCTCATTCACTGGTGCCCCAGGGAACTGCCCCCCACATCAGTAGGCCCCGCCTTCACATCCTACATCATAGGACTTCATCGGGAGTTACTTACAACATTTGGGAGCAAACCCGGAGAGTAGCTTCCAGGGCTGTTAGATAGAGCTAGCTTCTCCCTCAAGCTGACATCCTCATCCTCACAGGTCAAACATGAAGGTGAAGCAGAAAGCAAGCTGCAGAACAACCCGACCTGCCAATCAACTGAGTGGGGGTGGGGCAGGGAGGGTCTGTTTCCATCATAAATAGCCACAGTAGTCACATACAGCCCTATTTCCAGCCAGATAAGTCAACTGTGGAGAGCTGTCCCCCTAGTACTCAGCCTTGTGTGACCCAGCATAGGCCAGGGAGCAGTTGATTGGCTGAATGGAAGGACGATCTGGTGACCAAGGGTATAACATGCCAGGCTAGCATAGCCTTGAGACTAGGTACCCAACCACAGCCCTATGACTACAGTAGACATCATGAATCCCTGACTTTCTTTGTCTGTCTGTCTCTCCTCTCTCTCTCTCTCTCTCTCTCTCTCTCTCTCTCTCTTTCTCTCTCTCTTCCTTAAAGATTTATGTATTTATTTTATGCATATGAGTACACTGTAGCTGTCTTTAGACACACCAGAAGAGGGCATCAGATCCCATTACAGATGGTTGTGAGCCACCCTGTGGTTGCTGGGAATTGAACTCAGGACCTCTGGAAGAGCAATCGGTGCTCTTAACTGTGAGCCATCTCTCCAGCCTTAATCCCTGACTTTCTATGTTGAAACTGTTACACTATAGTTTCTGGGAAAGCCCCCAGCCCCTGGGTCCTGGGAATACCAGAGTCTACCATTAAGGGAAGCTGAAGCTTGAACACTGCATGATGTGATTGTCCTGGACCACACAGTCTCTCCTGAACAGAGTACAGCTCACACAGGTTCTTAAGAGGATGTGAGGGTCAAAGAAGGAAGTAAGAACAGAAGCCAAGGACTGCTGGCAGCTTCCAGAAGCCAGAAGAGGAAAGGATCGAGACTCTCCTTTGGAGGATGCAGAGGGAATTGGTCCATACACCACATCCTTACCTGGTGAGATTATTTGAATTTTAACTCTAAAACTGTAGAATAAATCTGTATTTCTTTAATCAGTGAGCACCTGATCTTTTCTCCTTTCTTTCCTTTCCTTTCTTTTTCTTTACTTTCTTTCTTCTTTTCAGTAGCCAGAGGAAATAAAGCTCCCCCCAAGACAGAGAGGACTTTGTACCTCCACAACCCTACCCTCAAATTATCTCTCTCTTTGGGCCCTGACTGCTTTAATCAGCCCTCCTTCTACCATGCTTTGGCAGTTGGCTCACACAAATCAGCCCTCTCTCTGTCTTGGGCCTCCACAGGGGTCTGCAAAGCACCACCCTTAAGAGATCCCCAGGAACCACTCCCCTCTCCAGAGACAGGGAATCCTAGGCCTCTTTCCCTCCCATCCCTCAGCTGAAGGTTTCCATTGGATGACCTACTCTTCAGCTCTCTCAACCACAGCCTCCCCTACCCTCAGCCTTTTCAGAGCCTGTGTCTGTCTGGATCAGAAAACACACACTGTCCTTAAATAATCCCTCCTGGAAGTGGCGCCCAGCAGTCGCCACACTGACTTCCTAGTCTCGTTTCCACTTCACACGTCACTTTTAAAATAAAGATGGAGGTGAGAATGTATTCAGAGACTCTGTCCTGTCATGTGCTATCAACTCAAGGCAAAATTCCAATGCTGTTTTCCCAGAGAGGAAAGCGCTTGTTTCTACGTTGTGGGAAGAATTCTGCAGACGACGCAGGTCCCCGAGACCCCTTAATGCCCCCAAGGATGATACATCTGCTTTGGGGGAGAAAAGATTTCAGATGTTTAAGTTTGATGGGTAACCCTTCTAAGACAGTGGCCCTCAAGGACACTTGATGTCAAACACGGAGAGTAGCTGCTGTGTGTGTTATGGGGAAGGGTGTCTGGGGCTAGCCTAGCCCTTTCAAGCCAGAGGGATCTTCAGAGCTGTGTAAAGACCATCCAAGGACACTGAATCTATTACTAACAGTACATACCATCATCTTAATGATGACTAAGCCGAAGCCACAGATTCTATGACAACTGAGTGCCCCGCTCTGTCCATGGGGGCACATTGTCAGTAGCACACACTGAAGAGTCAGAGGCAGGAGGATCACAATTAAAGGTCCCCACCGCCCCACAGATCCTAGGTGCTCAACTCCCGCCACTGAATGGGGCCTGATTCCTTGTAGAGTTGGGGCCACCCTGAAGCACAGATAGCTTTCTTCTTCATGATGGCTATATAGTCACCAGCAGAACAGAGAGCCTGAATCACAGACAGTTCTTCCTGTGCTGGGCATATAGTCAATTTGTGTCCAAGCTAAAGCTGCTGGTCTTCCTTTAAGCACATATCAAATTAAACAAAGTGTAAAATCATATGCAGGCAAAGAACAGGACTCCTTAGAGTCTATGGAAGTCAAAGTCTTAATGATGTCAAATCACCAGAAGAGGACGGGAGCCATGAAGAAGATTGATGGATAGGAATATGGATTTTGAGTGAAAGGAGAAGGGAGGGGAGGGGTCTCAGACACATCCATTCAGGTGCCAATCTGTGACAGATTGTAGACTAGAGGTTCCCAGGGACACACGGAATTGGAGAAGCCCTAGAAAATAGCTCACACAAGGCCAGAAGGATCTCAGCTTGCCTGAATTGGACAATAATGTGGTCCCCCAAAGGCCTTGGCTTCATTAGACATGAGATGGGGTCCATCTTACTCAGTACTGCTGTGAAGAGCCACCATGACCGTGGCAGCTCTCACAAAGTGAAAGCATTTAATTGGGGCGTGCTTGGTTTCAGAGGTTTACTCCATCATTCTGGCAGGGAGCACGGTGGCATGCAGGTAAACAGGGTAGCCGAGAGCTCCATGTATGGCTCTGAAGGCAGCAAGAAGAAGGAGCTGCTGAGCCTGGCTTGAGCGTTTGAAACCTGCAAACCCACACCTAGTGACACACTTACGAGGCCACACCTACTCCAAGAAGGTCACACCCCTTAGTCCTTTCAAACAGTGCCACTCCCTGATGGCTAAGCATCAGTACTAGATGGACAGTAAATTAACTCCAGGTGCTGAAGTGTGTTTCCTTAGCCCACCAGCAAGCCAAGGGGAGCACTCCCCTGGAGCACCATTCTGTGTGTTTCTGGCTTCCCTGATTGTGCAACCCTTCCCAGCTCCCCCGGATCAGCATCCCCCAAGCCTTTCCACCCGACATGCCTTGCCTTCTTAGCTCTTGAGCTAGCGTTACAAAACCTGAAAGTTCTTTCCTAAAACCCTCAGCCCATACACACTGTTTTCAATTCCTAATTGCCCTGGGCTCCTCTATCACACTCTTCTGGTTTTTTTGCTGCCAAGCCCTTCCCCCACCATTTATTATTCAACACTGCAACCCCAATGCCTGGGCCTTCAATTAAGGTTGGATGGATTAAAGAAAGGAGGCCTTGTTGCTTACAGTTGCCTCTGGCCGCGGGTGGGAACTGCCTTTAGACCCCTCTGGAAGTTCTAAACAAAAATCTGTTGACTCAGTACACTGTACTAAACAGAAAGAAAAGTAAAGCCGTTTGGTATTCCATTCTGTGGCCTGCTACTCCAGGGTGGGACTCCGTTTCAAGTGAGATGACGTCAGCTTTTTAAGATCTAAATTTAATCATCTCTGTGGGATATAATTTAGGACAACTGATCAGTAGTTAATCCTCTAAATAATTATGATGGAAATATCTAACACTTTAGGGAAAATGATGTGCCATAATTATTAAATAGTATACACAAGTGCTTTCTTACTTTTACAAACCCGGGGGGGGGCGGTGAATTCACTCTGAATTAATGATATTATTCATATCTATCTTAAAAGTCAGAGAAACAGGGTGCTGGGCTGGAGGGATGCCTCAGCAGGTAAAGAACTTGGTGCACAAAAATGTGGACTAAGGTATGGGTCACTGGCACCCACATGAGTGTTTGGTGGGCATGGCAGCCTGTGATTCCCTTTGGAAGAGAAGTCTTGGGATCCCCAGAGCAAGCTGGCCAGCTAGTCTTGAGCCAGCAAGCTCCAGGTTCAAGTGAGAGACCATGGCTCAACATACAAGGTATTGAGCCACTGATGTCACCCTATGGCCTCCACACATGTACAATTACATGCAGTCAATACACAGTGTGGGCCACATATGCACACACATGCACATACAGTGTACCTACACATGTGCCTGCACATGT
This sequence comes from Mastomys natalensis, assembly GCA_021653895.1. Lineage (NCBI taxonomy): Eukaryota > Metazoa > Chordata > Mammalia > Rodentia > Muridae > Mastomys > Mastomys natalensis. Next base: position 1,388,938 of record JAJTUV010000008.1, on the reverse strand, counting down.
GTGCACACACATACACAGTGTGGCACACATGCACGTGTACACACACGTGTGCTCGAACATATATGCACACAAATGGTGGTATTCCTGTGCAGCAGAGAATCTGAAGACACCTCAATGTTACCCAAACTGATGCAGGGCACACAGTGCTGAGGCTTCCTCTCAGCCTCCAGGTCTCTAATACCACCTGCCCTCCCTCCTCCTTCCCATGAGGAGATCAGGGCCTAACAAGGTGGTTTGGCAGATGTACTCAGTCCATTGTCAGGTAGCGTTCATTTCCTAGGGTGGACACACCAAAGCACCACACACCATGTGACTTGCATTTACCATCTCACGTTCTGAAGGCTAGGCGGCTGCTGCCAGGCTGTTGACAGGATCAATGCCTCTTCCTTGCCTCCAGCTGGCTTCTGGTATTTAACCTGTGATTCTCAGTGTCTCCTGGCTAGCAGCCGTATTACTCCAATCTCAGCTTCTATCTTCTCCCCGTGGCTGTCTCTGCTTACTTTTCTTCCTCTGAGGACAAGCGTCACACTAGATAAAGGGTCTGCTACTCCTGTTTGACCTTTCCTTAATCACTTAAATCTTCAGTAACTCTATTTTTAAATGCGGTCAGTCACCTTAAGACAGGCTGGGGGCTAGGACTTTAGCACATTTTTTGCAGGTCACTATTCAACTCACAAATACCATGAGTAAACGGGTCACTTGAAACTCTAGGAGGAAGTATCAGCTAAGGTAACGCAGGCCAATCCACCTACTGAAAATGGGAAACGCTGGAAAAGTATTTTTAAAACTTTCCTTGGTGACTGGCGAGATGGCTAAGTGGGTAAAAGGTGTCTGCCTTTTACCTGACAGCCTGGGTTCGATCCCCAGTTCATACTTGGTAGGAGAGAACTGACTGTTGCAGTTGTCCTTTGACCTCCTCAAGAATGCTCTGACATATGCACACCCCTCCCCTCGCATAAATAATAAATGTAAAAGGCCATTCCTCTAAGATATGGTAAATTAGCAGTTACTAAAGAATAATGGAACCATGACTCAAGAGCAATGTGGAGAGGTGTGTGCTGGGTGGTGCTGTTTCCTTGGGGATGCCGGGCACTTCTGGAAGAGCCTAAGAGCAGCACTTTGCACATTCTGTGGAACCAGGCAGGCTACAGTCAGTCTCCTTCCCAAATGACCACGCACTAAGCAGGCTGGTTCTCTTGGTCATATTAAGCCCCTGAACCCCTGAACTCCTGAATCCAGACTGCAGTGTTAGTCTGCCTGTATCCAGCGTCAAGCAAGAATAAAGATTCCCTAAAGAAAGGCAGCCTCAAACAAGGGTTCTGGTTATTTCCATAAATTATCATCTATGTCTGGTATTCAATCAAAAGTAACTATGTCTAGGAGACAATGTAAATATATTCCGAGTATAGTCACGGACAACAGAAACAACATTTAAGGGAGACAAATGTTGAATGTTGACAGTCAGGGAATTTTTAAAGATTAAACTTGAGGCTGGGGAAGTGGCTCTGTGGGTAATGTGCTCCCTGTACAAGGCAGAGGTTCTAAATTTGGATCTCAGCACCTACATAAAGAACTAGCAAGCTGGGACAACACCTGTAACACTGTCACTGGCCTAGGGGTAGAGACAGGAGGATCCTGGGCCCTCACCAGTCAGCCAGTCTAGCTGAAATAGTCAAGCCTCAGTGACAGATCCCGACACCAACATGGAGAAGCAACTGGGGAAGACATTTCCAACACCACTCCCCGGCTTCTACATTCACAGGTGACCCAGCACATATGCATATAAATCTGCACACATAAATAAAGTTTTTTTTTTTTTTTAAAGAAATTATACTTACAAGAGTTCAAAGTGGTAAAAGACAGTTTCCAGGGAAACCAGAAACAGAACCAGAGCTAAAAGGACATGTAGCCAGTAATAAATGAGGTAGAAGCAAGATTTCAGGGCTTAGAAGTTCAGTAAGGAACAACAAGAGGTCACAGGACAGAATCTGTTTCAAATTCAGTGGCAGAAAGGGAGAAAACACAGAAGAGCCAGGAAGACACAGAGTGGAAGAGCCCGGAATTGTACAGGTCCATATTCTGAGCCCTGGGAAGGTAGAGCACAGAGGATCAAGAGTTCAAGGCCAGCCTGAGCCACATGAGACCCTGCCATAAACAGACAGACAGACAGAAGGTATGTAGTGAGAGGACTAACAGACCTGTGGTGACTCAAGTCTGAGGAAAGAGAAGGAATAAGTCAGAGGAAATGGAAGTGGGTGAGGTCAGTCCCAGTGCAGGAGGCAAAAGCAGTTGTGGCTTACCAAGCCTGACAGTTTGAGTTTGGTTCCCAGGACCCTCATGGCGGTAGGGGAGAACCGACTCCCACAGTTTGTCTTCTGACCTCCACATACACACACCCAGACACGTGTGCACTACAAAATAAATGCAATAGTTAAAGGAAAAAAGAAAAGAGTCAGCAACCGAGAACTTTTCAAAACTGAAGAATATCATTAACCACAGCTTTAGATCCTAAAGGCATAAGTCCTGTAATATAATTGAAATTAAGGCGGTACTCAAGTAATTAAGAAAATATTCAAAAATAAAGAGAAAAGCCTCAAAAGCAGCCTGGGGTGGGGGTTGAGGGTTGGGGGAGCACTGTGTTAACTTCCAGAGGACTAACAGTACGACTGACTTATTTCTTTTCTCTGTTTTCCTTTATTTGTCTCACTACATACATAGCCCTGGCTCACCTGGAATTCCCGATGATGACCAGGCTGGTAAATGAACTCCCAGAGACCCGACTGTCTCTGTCTCCCAAGTGCTGGGATGACATGTGTGAGCCACCAAACCTAGCCCAACAATTGATTTCTTTCTTTTTTTTTTTTTGGTTTTTTGAGACAGGGTTTCTCTGTGTAGCCCTGGCTGTCCTGGAGCTCACTCTGTAGACCAGGCTGGCCTCGAACTCAGAAATCCACTTCCCACTGCCTCTGCTTCCCAAAGGTGTGCTTTCCCAGCAATCAGGATCAAATTCATTTTCTGAGTCCAACAAAGCCAGCACCCAAACCCATGCATCCACACTATCATATTCAAATAAAGGAGGAAAAGCAAGTGACCAAATTCACAGATTCAGGGGAAAAGAATGTATGGTAAACGCCAGCAGCCATCTAGGATAGGATCTTCCTGGTCTGATAAGTGACTTCTATAAATAACTAAGGCATTCATCACACTCCTGCTGAAATATGTTGGCTTCCTGCTGAGATCAAGGATGAGACAAGCAAGTTGTCACTGCCTGGCTGAAGCATCATATTATAGGAGTGCTATAAGAAATGTGTGTGTGTGTGTGGGGGGGGCTTGCTTAGATGCTAGGATGCTGCATATTGATGATCTACAAGAACCTTTGCACTCATTTACCTGGGAGACAGAGGTTTAGTTTTAAAGCCAGGCTGAGGAGATGGTTCAGTGGTCAGATCACCTGCTGTGCAAGCAACAGGCCCTGAGTTCAAATCCCCAGCATGCATATAAAAAGGAGGGTGTGGTCACATAATTATAATCCTAGCACTGGGGTGGGGGTTTTGGGGGCAAAGGGCAGCAGAATCACAGGGATGGGGGAGGTGAGGGGGTGGGGAGGGAGTGCTGGCAGCTCCAGGGTCATGGAGGGACCCTGTCTCAAGGGAAGAAGGCAGAGATTAGGGCATGCAATGTCCTCTGGCCTCCTCATGTGACTCACATGGGCACACACATATAAACACACACATGCATATACCACACACACACTCCCCCCATACACAGGATATGGAAAGCATTTAGAAAAGGGAAGAAATCCAAAGATGTGATGTATGCTAACATCAAAAATACAAAATACACAAGAGCAAATCAGAGCTAGATTTCTCTATAGAAAATTTCCAAATGTCATCTGCAGGAATATTAAGTCTATAAATACATGGAAGGATATATCATGCTTGTGAATTTCAAGGTTCAGTATCGTAAGGAATATATACAAATTGATCTACTACAGATTTGATGCCATTTTAATGAAAACCAGAACAGTTTTTGTTCATTTCCTGGAGACTGGGGAGGGAAGCTGATTTAAAAATTCATGCAGATATGCAAACGACTGTCAGACACTTGTGCCAATGGCTACTGGAACTTTCTGTGGGCCAAAGAACTAACAAAATAAATACTAACAGAATAAAAAGCCCAGAAAATGCCTGAGGTACCAGGATATGCACAGGCAGGCTCCTGGGCTGGGCTCAGAGAGAGCATGCTTCCTCTCTGGGTTACTGGGACAAGTCTCAGCATCCAGTGTGGGCCAGTTTTCCTTATCTATGAAGCACCTGGGCCAGGCCACCAAAGTCAGATTTCAAGTCAGAATAAGGGACTTTTCCAGTTTGCCAGGGTTTTGTTTTGCCTGTTTGTTTTAAGTTGGGGGAAAATCTGGGATTTTGGACCTGTGTCCTCATAATCCTGAATATTTCAGGCAGTTTAGGGACATGGGGGCTGAGTCTTGCCTTGATTGCCTACTTAGAAGGCATATAAGCCAGGCACAGTAGTATAGGGCTCTATGTCAGTCCTCAAGAAGCAGAGGCAGGTGGGTCTCTGTGAGTTCAAGGCTAGCCTAGTCCATATAGCAAGTTCCAGGTCAGTTGGGACTGCATAGTATGACCTTGTCTACAAAAAAAGAGGGGGATATAGAACACAGGAGATGGGTCAGGTAGACAGATCATGGTTTAAAATATTATTTTAAATTTGTGTGCACTTTTTTTTCTTTTTACATAGGGTCTCATGTAACCTTGGCCTAGAACTTGAGAATATATAGATCGAGCTGGCCTTGAACTTCTGATTTTCCTAACTCCATCTTCCAAATGCTGGGAATATGGGCACGAGCCCCGCCCCCTTTGCCCATTTATCGTGCTTGTGCAGTTTCTGACTAAACCACCTGAACTCTTGGAGCCTTGGGTCCCCTACCTGTGAGAGAAAGGTCATGAAGATGTCTGTAAAACCCTTCAGGAGAGTCTGGCTCATATAATTACCTAATAAGGAGAAGCGACTAAGAACAATACAGTGGAGCCAGATGCTGGGCTATGAGGCCATTGAAGACAAGATGGGGGAGTGACGAACTAGATCTATGGGTCCCTGCTGGTGACTAATGGGTGAGAGATGGTCGGGAAGCATCTGTGCAATGGGCACAGTGTTAATTCACCAAGGTCTCGTGATTCCCTTACTAACTGCCAAAGGATAACTAATACATCTTTGCTCTGCACAGCTACAGAGAGTGATCACGTGTATATCCACACCCCACCTCACTCACACCCTCTTACTGTCCAGTCCAGCATCCTTTCCTTTTCGTGAACACACAGCAACCCTTCATCATTGGCTAGTGTAGCTTACAACCTGGCTAATCCTTATTTGGTTTCCCGGGCCTGATTCTTACACAAAGACTCCTTAGTTCACGGCTGCCTATAAAGAAACGTTCTTAGAGCCAACTGAAGCCCAGGAACTCTGTTCCAAGCCCTGTTTGCAATTTAGGCCTCAAGCCTGCATGGAAGGTAGGGAGTTGGGCCGATGATTGCAGGGAGGATCTGGCCTCCCTCTGGGAGCATTCTGCCACTCAGACACACCCTCACTTCTGAGGCCCAACATGGAGCTGCTGAGCACAATATTTGCTCACCCCCCTCCCCCTCCCCCACCCTAATCAAGATGCTTCTAAAGGCACAAATGAAGAGCTTTGCTTTAGGACAGAGCTTTTCTGTTTGACAGTGGTGTGTATGTGTGTGTGTAGTAAGTTTTAGTTGTTTTCATCTCCCCTGCTCTTGTTACTGAGTTCCTCTCTTATTCCCACACCGGCTTTTGCACGTGACCCAGTGATTTTACCACCCCCAGCACACCAGAATCTGCTCCCAACTCTGTAGAGAAGCCCCGTAAGGCTGCCTGGGGATCCGAACCATCTTCTAATTCTTGTCGTTACCCTTTCTTTTGCTTCTCCTGTTAAGACTCTGAAACCTGCCTTGGAAACCCTGTACCATGTTAGACCAAACCAACCAGCACAAATGTTCTTCAGCAAATCTCTGTGTTCTCCTGGCAGTGGCTAGGGGCTATAGCAGAGACTCAGAACTCGGTCAGTGAGCCGATATAAATAACCGTGAGCGCTTGGCTGTGGGTGAATCAACTATATTAACCTTCCATCCAAAGCTCAGTGATAGCGTGGGGAAGAAGGAGGGGAGAATGTAAGAGCTGGAGGACTGATGGGGAGGAGGGCTGTGCACGCCGGATTCCGGACGGGATGCGCTGTTGTACACATCAGCTCACAGTGGATATGGCTGTCTGCACAAGACATGCACAACATCAAGCCAGTCAAAAGTTCAACATGAACAGGTGGGGAGGGGGTTGTGCTGGGGGGGCAGGAGCCCAGGAGGCCCACTCTTGATGCAAGACCTATTTATAGTTGATGGCTGCTGAAGCGGGGAGAGTCGTTTTCTTTTGGGGATACTGGCACTCGTAAGTTGTCTGTGCTCTGGTGTGTATGGTCTGAATATGGGATGTACTTATTGGACTCTGGCTTTACTGATAACTTCAAAGAAGGAGGAGCCAGACACGGTGGGGCACATCTTTAATCCCAGCAGTCAGCAGGCAGAGGTGGGTGGATCACTTTGAGTTTGAGGCCAGGCTGGTCTACACAGTGAGGCCTGTCTCAAGAAAATAATAAATAAATAATAAATAAATAAATAGCAAGCAAGCAAAGCAAGCAAGCAAGCAAGGACCATGAAGTTGGGAGGGAGCAGGGGTGGGAGTACTAGAGGGAGTTAGAGCTGGGGGGTGTGTGTGGATATGATCAAATTCATGGTGTAAATGTGTGACATTTTCAAAGAAGAAATAATAATAAAAAGATCAGACACAGAAATGCCACTCCCCTGCTGCCCCAACTCAGGTCTGAAGTTTCAAATGAACAGGGAATGACAGCTATGTTATTATTTCCATCCAGTTGTAAAATCAGAGCATGCTCCGCTCTGGCTTGCTCTTAGTGACCTGAACGAACCGGATGTGGACGTGAAGGCAACTGAGCAGGGCAGCAGGCTGTGTAACCACATCCAGCGCTCATCAGGAGTAAGCCACGTTACTCGGTACTGCGCATGCGCATGCGCGTCGAGGACTGGCACGGAAACTCGGGAATTTAAATGGCCGCATGTGTTCAATCCACTCTGTACCTCTGAGAAAATCCTTGAACAATACTGGACCAGTACTGCATGTATCAAACTTACTCCCAGCTGTGAATCAGGACAGCCTGGCAGGAGTCCCCAGCCATGGAACCAGCTAGTGACTAAAGAGCTGTACCTATAAGTCTGCCCACCAGACAGCAGGGACCACGTTCAGAAATGGTTGAGTGAGCTAGCACCTCAAACCTTCCTCTGCAGAGGGAGCAGGGTAGCCTGTGTCTTCCCTGAAACCAAGGAACACCAATGCTAGCACCAACCCAACTCCCCTTACCCCTAAATTTTATAAATCCAAGCAGATAGGGAGAAAATAATTTTATTTTATTACTAAGTGTTAGAGACCCATCTGATAGATTCTTTGTGGCACTTTTAAGACATCCTGTTGACTTCTAGTGAGCTGAGAAACTTCCTCAGATTATCTTTAAAATAGATTGCCAGGTCTCCGACTAAAAGTTTAATCTCTGAACCACGGGTTCAGTGTTCAGCAGATAAACTTTGTAGGATACACGGCTAGTGTGGGACCCAAAGCTCTAAGACCCAATTTACAGGTTACAGTGACTCAGTGACAGTTACTGTTGTTTTCCCATTCTGTAGATGCAAAACCTGAGCCATAGGGGAGGTTAAGTCATTTGCCTAGAGTCCCTTCTGTGGCTGGTGAGTGAACCCAGGAGCCTGGCTTGTCCAGGAATGTGACGTGAGCAGGCATGTGTGACGCCCTGCCTCTCCAGGGAAACAAAAGCTTAATGTTTAATCAGCCTTATATTTTAAATGCACCAGCGTCAGCTCACACAGGCACATGGATCCTGACTACAAGCTGTGCTGAGGTGCTGTCCCTGTGCTCCCTCCCCCTGGTAACCCGGCATCAGAACCCTGTTCAAGGTCACAGAGCTCCAGGACTGTGACCCACAGTCTCTGGAGGAAAGGACCAGACCCCTTCACTGCAGGGCTGTGGGACACAGGCTACCCACCCAAGGCTGTTTCTTTCCTTCTGCTGCAGATTAAAACAACACAGCACAGCAGGACAAACAGGAAGCTGGTTTCCAGATACACCAGAACAACAGCCCCTCTGTTCCCGGCTTCTGGCAGGAGGCAGCGGCAGCCTGTGGAGGGGCCTCTGCCTGGAAGCAAACAGCCAGCCTCGGGGCTGTGCTGGGCGGGCCACAGGCAGTCCTGGGTCAGGAAGGTAGCCTGTTTCTCTAAGGCAGCCACCCAGTTCCTAAGCTCAGCCCCAGGCTACAGAAAGCAAGAAGCAACAAGGCCACTGTGTAGGTGTCTATTCTCGGCCTCAGTCCCGCACCTGGAAGGTGGGTCTCAGTTTCCTAAACACGAATGCAGAGAACAGAACGTTCAAGAGACGTGTTTGCCTAGGACTTCACAGTGGCAGGGTCCTGAACCTGGCTTGTCTGCTTTCAAAGTCCCAGGTTTGATGTGGTTTTCACTATGGAATGCTGTGAAATTTCTTGAATTTGCTCAAAAAGAGTATCTTAATTTTCTACTTGGCTAACAAAATAACAGAGAAACCAATGAGTTAGCATCAGTCTCCTTTATAAAGAAAAATATCTAGCTGGGTATGGTGGCTCATGCTTGGAATTCCAGTCTTGAGGGCTTGAGGATGGAAGTTGGGAGCTAACTCAAGCTACAATGTGAGCTTCTGGTTAGCCTGGGCTATGAAGCACCCATGTTTTAACAAACTAGCTTAGCTAGCTAGCCTTGTAAGTAGCAGTGACAACAAAATATAAAACTATAAAAATTGCCGATATAACAACACAGCTCTAGGGGAAAGGCAGATGGCTATTATTCTGGTCTTTTGTCATTGTTATTTTTATTGTTGCTCCCCACTCCCCAGATAGGACTTTTCTGCATAACAGCTCTGGCTATCCTGGAACTTGGTCTGTTGACCAGGCTGGGCTTTAACTTACAGAGATAGGTCTGCCTTTTGAGTGCTGGGATTAAAGTCATGTGCCACCATGTCTGGCTGCTACTATTCTTTTGAAGAACAATCTGGTAGCCTGTTTAAGAAAGATTTCTTTTTTCTTTTTCCTTCTTTTAGATACAGCATCTCACTGTGTAGCCCTGGCTGGCCTTCAACTCACTATGTTGACCAGGGTGGTCTCAAATTGAGATCCAAAAGTTGTGTGCTACGACACCAGCCCATGGATGCTATTGTGTGTGCTTTTACTCCATATCCCAGGTCCTAAGTACACTGAGGGTTTAAGTTAAAGTATGAAGAAAGCTATATGCAGCCTGGGTACATCCTCCAAGTTATCAGAAGTGGGACATGTGGCGAGTGATAAATATAACAGGAAAGGCATGATGTATACCAAGTACAACATATTAACTCAATAATGTAGCAAGTGCAGTGTATTTACCCAATATGTAGCAGTGCAGTGTATTACCAATAATGTAGCAAGTACAGTGTATTTACCCAATAATGTAACAAGTACGGTGTATTTACCCAATAATGTAACAAGTATGGTGTATTTGCCCAATAAAACATTACCTAGCCACTAATTCTGGCTTCTAACACAGATGTGTAAAATTTTTTTAGAGACTTTTGCTTTTTCATTTTATTTTATAAGGGTGCTTTGCCTGCATGCATGTATGTGTACCAGGCACATGCAATATTTGTAGAGGGGAGAAGAGGAGATTGGATCCCTTGAGATTGGAGTTACAGATAGCTGTGAGATGCCATATGGGTGCCAGGAATTGAACCAGGGACCTCTGGAGGATCAGCCAGTTCTGTTATTCACTGAACTATCGCTCCAGCCCCACGGACACTGTCTTTATAGCAAAGTAAAATATAGTTCACTAAAAGGTTAGGAAAGAATAATTGGGGGTCTGTGAGAATGGTTTAGTGGGTGAAGTGCCATGTACCAGGACCTGGCTTCAATCCCTCATGCTGGGTGGGAAGTGGGGGGAAGGTGTGGAGACAGGTGGATTCCTTGGAGCATGCTGGCCAGCCAGTCTAGCCATACAGTGAACACTGTGAAAGACCCCAGCTTCCAAAGATCAGGTAGAAACCAACAGTGGAAATCACTCAGTGTTGAATCCCTGATCTCCACACGTATGTGCACGTATCTGCATGCATACACACGTATGTACACACAGTCACACAGTCTCACACATAATAGACACTACGCAAACACACACAACCAAGGAAGAAGAATAACACAACAAGGAATACAGAAATGTAACTTAGGTAAGATGTGGTTATACAGGCACACGATGCCAGTTATTCTATTTGTGGGGATAGGGGATAGAGTTCAAGGTGTTTTGAGCAGCCTTTTTCGAGGTTTGCGTGGGTCTGCCATGGGCTCCACTTCCTACGGGGCAGTTTTTTAACACACAGCCACGTTTGGAGTACTCCTGCACTAAGTGACGGACACTCACTTGGCAGGTGCTCCCAGGTGATGAGTTTTCAGAAGCAAGCCTGAAGGGTGGCTCACAGCATCCTTCCTTTCATGCGGTTTCTAGGCAGTGCCTGTGCTCTGTTTGTGTTCTGACCCTACAAAAGGGACTTTTGTTCCATTAACCACTTGTGGTTTGCTGCTACACGGTCATGGGGAAGACATGCAGGCTTTCAGCTTCTTTAGAAACCCGCTGAGGACTTTGCTTGTTTTCTACCTTAAGAACAGAGGGCTCCATTTACCGTGGGCCGCATGGCTGACAGCACACCAAGGCCCTCTGTGTATGCAAGCTTCCGTTTTTAGCCCTATAGGCTAACTTCCATCTCCCTGAATCCACAGGAAAACTTTACGATGAGATCAGAGTGAATTCACTGTTTGTGTTCTTGCTCCCAAAATGTGCACAGCCTTTTTATGAGCACCTGCGTTTAGCTTATAGAAAAGCGAGTTTGTACGGCTCATTCTTACTTCCCCTGCTATGCGCTCCTGAGATTTATGCAGAAGGCTGTATGCATGAGCCCCAACATCGTCTGATGAATGTCCTTTGACGGTGTGTGACAGTGAGTTCTGTCAACATGACCCAATCCAGATGCACCTGGGAAGGGAGTCTCAATAAGGAATTGTGTGAATCAGATTGGTTTGTAGGTGGCATGTCTGTGAGCAATTAAGAGTAATGGAGGTAGGAAGACCTGACCACCGTGGGTGGCACCATTCCCTGGGCTTGGATCCCGGACTGTATAGCAGAGGAGAAAGCGAGTAGAACAGCAAACATGCACGTATTCCTTGCTCTCTGTTTCTCGCTATGAATCTGATGTGGCTGGCTGCTTCAAGCTCCTGTCCCAGTGACTTCTCTGCTGTCACGGAGTGTTACTTGGAACCATGAGCCAAATATCTCTTTCCCTCCATACTGCTTTTGTCAGTGGTTTATCACAGCATCAGGAAATGAAACCCGGATGGTGCATATCCCTCATAGCATTTAATGGTGTGTCTTTTCCGGGCCTGCCTGGCACCTATCATTTATTCCTTTAGCATTTCCTGTCATACTACATGCATGGCATACATGCACACGTGCATATGGCCAAGCATACTATCAACGGGATCAAGTGAGTAAGACAAATGTCCTTAAATCTCTATGTTTTTAGAGAAAACTACATGTGGCATAATTTTTTTAAAGACCATAGTTCTCTCTATTTAAAAAAATGCTAACTTTAATAATTGAGAATGTTTGAGCTTTTAAAAATTCTTAACTTTTACCATTCTCCTTTGAACCTATTGTGAAGCAGCTATTCTTGGAAGGGCTGTGTGTGAATGGTCCTAAGGCTCTCAAGGGGACCTATCAGGAGGATATGGCTGCCGTCTGACAGCATGACTGTATAATCTGATGTCTCTGAGGTCATGCTTCATAAGTGTGTGTACGCATGCACGCACAATGCACATTCCAGGGGAGAAAGGAAGTTTCTGCCAGTGCCGCTGCAGAGATGATGGCCTACTTGGCCATAGGCTCTCTATGACATCATCACAACGAGGTTGGCTTATGATCGCAATTCTCCCATGCTACCTACAACAGATAGGTTCACACAGACTGCATGTCCCACACAGCAGGCAGGTGCACAAACCATCATGGCATCACACACCTCTTAGTGGCTGTGCATGGTCAGGGTAAGAGAAGTTTTGGCTTAGAAATAAAGGGAAAGTCCAGTGTGTAAGTTCAAGGTCCAAGGACAAAGAGGGCAGTGTGACTGGCCACCCTCAGTAGGGTGATCCCCTCTGCCTTCTCCCCAGCCCAGGGAAGCATTTCTTCTATTTATTCTTTGGAAATCAAGTCCAACACTCTGTGCCTATTAGGGATCCAGTGACTACCCCCTCATCCTGGGAACTTCTGTTCTAGAGGTCTGTTTTGACCTGGCCTTGTCTCCCAGGATCATGGTGAACCATCAGGGAGGCACTGTTGGAAACACAGGAGCCCCAGGAGGCCGGCTGTTCCCTCTGCACACTCATCCCTCTTCAAATCTGAACAGATCTTAGGAATCTTATCGCCAGGGTTCTGGCAGGAAACAGATGGCACTCTCAAAATGAATAATGGGAGGAGTCCAATAGGCCCCATTTATAGACGAGGCTCCCATGCTCTGGGGCCAGTCTCAGTAACGCACTTAAACCTCAAGGCAGGACGGGTTGAGGGAAGAGAGAGGTCACTAGAACTAGACATAGTGCCAGGTGCCCAGATCTTCTGTAATGTCACAGAGAGGAGCAGGAGAATCAATGCTCCTTCTCTCTCTCCCTGCTGCCCATTAAGTAAAACAACACAAGAGGCTGTCAGGAAGCTAGGGAGCCCATTCATGTAGTCCATACTGGGGAACATCCAGAACACAGACAGGGTGGAGAAGAGCTGTGGGGAGGGACAGAAGTAATCTAGCCCAAGAACGAATCTACCTACACTCTGACCTGAAAGGTGCTACTCCTGGAAAGGGTATCATGGTGGAAAGCAACAGGCAGTGTCAGTGCTGGCCTGGGAACTCCGTCCCTACCTGCCAGTCCATACAGTTTTCTGTTTGATTGAAGGATACCTTCTTACAGGTATCCTGTTCCAGGACTCAAGCCTCCTAAAACAACGGGCTTCTATATCAGTTGGAACTGTGGGTATCTGTTTTCTGGATGGTGCATTCCAAAGCTACTCCTCCCTGGTACAGCTTGCATTCCCCGGAGCTACTCCCCAAATGCCTAGTGGTTCATACCTGTGGCTACACGTTAGATGTGGGAAGTCCAAGGTTTCACAATGTAAGGGAATCAGAACTCAGTATAAACACTGTGCGGCAGGTACAGGCAAGTAGACACAAGTGTGTCTGCGAGACAAATCTGCAGCTCTCAGGTGGGGGCAGGGGAGGAGGGAGCAGCAGGAGGAGGGAAGGAAACAGCCCTTCCATGCAATCACCAGCTCAGCCCGCCAGGCCCTGGCCCTCCGTGAACTGACAGTGCTCTCCCACCCTGCCTACATACGGAAATAGCTGTGCATTGACCCACGAGCTGCCAAAGCCTGGAAAAATACTCCAGGATATTTAAAAAAAAAAAAAAAAAATCACATGTTCTCCCAAGCCTTTCAAAACTTGACCTGAGAACTGGCTGGCTAAAAAAGGAATCACTGAGATTATCTGCGCAAGTTCAAAGCGAAAAGACTTGGTTTCCTTTAGAAATTCTATCAACCCTATCTCTTTATGAAGCAAGACAGTCCCCTCGATTCTTTGAATAACAAGTGTTATCAGTAAGAGCCCAGTGACGGCCACTGGTGATTACTGTCACAGGACATTACTACAGCTCTGTGTCCATGAAATAGAAGGCTCCAGAGACTCTGCACTGGGCTTTCTGGCTTTTATATTTATTCATCTCGTCTCAAATTGTTTCCAGAACAAAGTCATGAGACTCAGCGTGCAATGGTGCGCTGTGTGGGGGCAAATGACAGAGGAAGATTCTCCCACCTCTTCCTATTTCTTGCAGGTATCGAGAGGCACTGAGGCCTTGGGAACAGAGGTGTGACTAGCCTGTACTGTGTTCAGTAAGTCATTGAAGAGATAGTGATGGTGAGGAGGACAAGGAGGAAGAGAAAGATGGAGAGGAGGAAGGAGAAGAGGAGGGAGAGGAGGAAGTAGAGGAGGAGAAGGAATGAGAGGAGGAGAGGAGGAGGAAGAGGAGAAGGGGAGGAAGGAGGAGGAAGAGAAGGAGAAGAGGAAGAGGGAGAGGAAGAAGAGTGAGAGGAGGAGGAGGAGAAGGAAGAGGAAGAAGAGGAGGAAGAGGAGGAAGAGAGGAGAGAGAAGAGGCAGCAAAATCCAACAATCCAGGGTCAGGAAGCTAAGCCAAGAGGCTGTTTCGATGCTGATTCTGGATGCAAGTGCAGATAGAAAACTAACCTCTCCGGGCCGCAGGCAGCCTGTATGGTAAAGTGCTTCTGTCACAAACATAGGGACATGATGTGACCTCAGAACACATGTAAGAAGTTGGGCATGGAGGCACTTGCTTGTAAATTGAGCCCTGGGAAGGCAGAGGCAGGCAGAGAACTTCAGCTGGCTTCTTGCCAGCGGACAGCCTTATCAATGAGTCTCAGTCCCCAATGAAAGGCCCTGTCTCAAAAGGCAGGGGGACAGTGACTGAGGAATAACACCCCAGGCTGAGCTCTGGTTTCCACACATATGTGCTCATACCTGCATGTGTACATTTATGAGTGTTCATACACATTGGCACACATACACACAAACCAAACACAGACCTGTGTTCAGACTCCCGCTCTTCCTGGTGATCCATTTCTCCTTCTTCATAGTTCTTCAGACCGAGGTTCCTTCTCAGATTTGGGGAGGTCGGAACTCTGGGGTCTTGGGCTTCCTGCTGAAGCTTGAAGGAGTGTTCTCTTCCTCCTGATGCCCCAAAGGGGACAGGTATAGATGTCCTCAAAAGGGAATTTGTGTGGGAACTCTAAAAGGAGGGGCTGGCGAGGGTGGTTCAGTGTAAACTGCTTGTTGCATGAACATGAGGACTCAAGTTCAAATCCCAGCAATCACGAAAACAGCTGGGCATGGCAGCACAGTGCTGCAGTCCCACAACTGCAAAGACAGCCTGGGGCTCACAGGCTAGCGGGTCTGGTCAATCAGTGAGCTCCAGGTCAGTAAGAGAACCTAGCTCAGCTCCTACAAGGACCCACAGGGTGGCTCTTCTCCTTGGCCTGGCTTTCTTCCCTGCCTAAGCTGTAAATGTCATATAAGATGACATGTAGGGCTGTCCTGCTGTTAGCCAGGATAGGGAGCCAACATTCTTCTACAGAATTCTTCACAAGGATTTTTTTGTTTTTCCTATCCAGTTCTCCAGCCCTGGGCAGTCTGAAGGCCATGAGGCTATGTGGTCGGGATCTAGTGAGGAAAGCTGCGTCCTCGGCTTACTCCTGAGAACTCTTACACAGGGAGCCTGAGGTAATCAAGTGGCAGTGAAGGCGGCCTCAGGAACGTGACATCAGCCAGAAGCAACTACACACGGACGTGGCCAGCACGCTGGCCCAACAGTGACAGCGCCTTGACTCATTCATTGCAAGGAGACAACGAAAGAGTGTGGATCAGAGTATCTACCTGGCTGTCATGGCAAGAGGCTCCGAACTTGTGCGTGGCACTTAGGAAGCCACCTCAGAGCCCACACGGAGAGGCATCTGGTAGGGGTGTGTCAGACGGGGCACATCATTTGCTAAGTGAGATGCTCAGACAGGCTTGTGATAAGGACACTCTGGCTTGCCTCTAGCGTTTGACCCTAGGGGTCTGGATAGACCGTGTCAATAACTTATACAATTATCTGGAGCCGCAACGGAAGGAGCAGAGGAGGCACACAGTCTTCCCCAGTAACTGGGTGCAAGCTCTGTGTCCTGCATGGCTGTGATGAGTGCTGAGTTTTCCCACGTCTCTTAGGATCTTCTTGAAGAGTTCTCATTCCAGGGACAGATGAGGCATCCCACTGATAAGCTGAGAGGGACAGCCTAGAATAGGGTGGTGCTGAGTGAAACTGGGCTTCAGAGAGATGAAACGATAAGCTGATACAGACGCTGATGGCTGCATCCAAGAAACACCCTCTTCTCCCTTGTAACAGAATTCTCCGTATCTTTAGGGACGCCAATGAGCCCAGCCGAGACCTCTCGCTAGCTGACAGTCAAGTGACTGTGGGACAGTGCTGGTCAAAGAGTCTTGAAAAAAACCTTTGCTGTTGTGACATAGGGCTCTCTCTTCTCTCTTCTTCTCTGCTCAGCTCACTCAGGGTAAAGGCAGTGCTGTACTGGACCCAGGAGGATAGAAGCCCTTTGCCAGACTGGTACACGTAGGAAGATAGCAGATTTGGTTGCTGGTGACACAGTGGGGGTCCTGGACAGGCTCATGTCAGAAAAATTACTTGTTTAGGCTAATTGCTATGTCTGGCATGTCTGTCATCTTCTGGGTGTGTGTGTTGCAAGCGTGTCTCTTCCTGTGGCAATATGAGAGGTGGTGGGCCCTTTAAGAGGTAGAGTCTAATGGGAGGTCCTCAGGTCAGGGGCAGAGAGGCCCTCAGAAAGCATTGTTAGACCTAGTGCCTCAGATGTTCTATCTTTGTTCCTGCTCCTACCACCAGCTGTGGTCCCTATAGGAGGTGGGCTTACTAGGAGTGGGTCTTTGAGGATTATAGCCTGGCAGCTGGTTCCAAACTCATGGCCTCCTATGAAATATGCAGATTCCCATATACCCTCTACCACCACGGCAGCTCTGCCTCAGTCGATCAGAGTCCTCCAGAACTGTGAGTCACAACCATGCAAATGTAAGTTAAGATGGGGTGGTGGCGGTGTGGCTCAGCAGTTAGGAGCACCTGTTGCTCTTGCAGAGGACCTGAGCACGCTCCCAGCACCCAGGAGTGGCTCACAGTCACTCATAACTTCAGAGGTCTCCATGTGGCCTTTGACCTCCACAGACATCAGGCCCACAGGTGCTGCACACACATACATGCAGGCAAAATATTCACCCCCCAACCTATGAGACATTTAAAACATTCTGTGTAACCATAAAGGAGGTCATGTTTCAAAAGCAATGTCACAATCCTGGTTCACTTTCCCCCTTTCTTCCCAACAGAAGCTAACTGTTTCTTTCACTATCGGAAGTGACCCTCACTGACACCAGTAAGCACTATCTCCCAAACTTATCCTGGGTTTAGAGGCCACTTGGAGCCTTTCTGTCAGACATCCCCTTGGCTCGGTGGAGCATCTTCCATTCCTTCTCATGCTGACTCCTAGAAGGGTGTGACACTGCCTGTCACATGGCCTGCAGCCCAAGCCTCCCTCGTTCACTCTCTAGCCTCTGTCTCCAGAATTCCCTGCTTTGCCGCTTCTAACGCAGGGCACAATTCTGCAACCCAGCTCTTCCCAGACAACACACTCTTGTCTTCATATCGGGTGACATGTCACTGTGGCCACACTGAATTCTCTCTCTGAGTCTGTTCTGTCTTCTCACTGACAGAAGGCAAGGGACATGGCCCACCTCAGTCTAGAACTAACCATAGGGCAGAGCAATTCCTCAACCTCGTTTTTTAAAGTGATTCATTGTCACTTGTAAATTGTGAATGCACACGTGTGCCTGTACATGGGTCTGTGCACATGAGTGCAAAGTCTTCTGAGGCCGAGAGGTCCTCAGATCCACTCCACTGGAACTGGATTTATAGGGAGTAACATGGGTGCTGGGAACCAAAGCCTGGTCCTCTGCAAGACCAGTACCTACTGTTAACCTCAGAACCATCTCTCCAGTCCCAAGATTCCAAAAGTTCTTTAAAGAAAACTTCTGAGCATTCACTGTATGTTAACCGTGGCTGACGCTCTTCACAGGCGGAAATTATTCCAGTTCTACAGATGAGTAAGCTGAGGCCCAGGGGCATTAAGTAACTCACCTAAGGTCACTTAGAGAGAAAGCAGAAAAGCTAAGAAAAAAACATTTAAAATGTGGACCAAGGGCTACACTGCAGTGTGCAATAGTTTAATCGTCTATGGCCACTGGGTGTAGGAGTGGACTGACTATCTTTGGGATTCAAGGCCTCCTAAGGCCTCTGTCAGTCTGGCCATCTTGCTTTCTCCGTAATCATCTCTGGCCTTGCGCCTTTGGCTAACTTGACCTTTTGAATTTTTCTTGACTTACACTCACTGTCACTGTGGACACCTAATGCCAGACACCAGCGGAAGTAACTGATGCTATCATTTTGTGCCTCAGACCACAGGACAGCCTCAGTTGAGGACATGGGTTGGAGTGGTTCTGGTGTATAGGCATCAATGAGGGTGAAGGAGCATGGCCTCTGACCCTGAAGGCTTAAAGTCACTTTGCAGTCTCTTTGAGAGTGCTTACTCTTGCCCCTTAGGCCAGCTCCTATAGTCTCAAGAATTGAAATATCACCTACCTGAAACCTGGTGGGTTTCAAATGGACATCTCTAGCCAAGTCCATTTTTCTTGATTCTAGCCTGGAACATTTTTTTTTTTTTTTTTTTGCCTCTTCAGCAACCGTTTCTGTAAGTTTCCCTGTCATCTCACCATGGGTATGCCTAGAACAGAAGACCTGCAGGCTTCAGTCTGTCACCTGAACAAGCTACCTCTCCTTCTGTCTGCCAACTAACCACGTTACCTCTCCTTCTGTCACCTGACTATGTTACCTTTCCTTCTATCTCATCCCAAAGTGCTCTCCTCAGCATTCACTCCCTCCCTGGGATTTCACTGGCTACTGGATTTTGTCAAGCATTTGCTTACAGCAAGAGTTTGACATCTTCTATGTTCTTTACTATCCAACGCTCCTTTATGAGACTTCAACCACTGACAAAACCAGGCTGATCCTGGTACTTTTACCACAGTTACCAACTGTGATGTTTAACTGTTAACTTGATACAACCTAGGATCAGCTGGGAGGAAAGCTTCAATGAGGGACTGTCTATACTGTGTTAGCCTGTGTGTGTGTGTCTATGGGGAACTGTATCATTAATCAATGTTGGGCAATCCAGTCCACAGTGGGCATCATCATTCCCTACTCAGGTGGTCTTGAACTGTGTAAGAGTGGACAAATCAGGCTGAGCACATGCTAGGAAGTGGCATGCACACTTTGTTCATTTCTCTCTGAGGATGTGACGTGACTGGCTGTTTGAAGTTCCCGCTTCCTGAACTTTTCTGTGATGGACCGTAACTTAGAACTAAACCTTTATCCTCTAAGTTGCTTTTGGTCAGGGCATTTTTTCACTGCAACAAAAAAAAAAAAAAAAAAAAAAAAAGAAAGAAACTAGCATCAACATACTGCCTTCCTATACCTACTGTATTCTACAATCAATGAATTCACCAACCCTTTAAAAGGTACTTATTACCGTTGTCTGCGTGTGAGAAAAGGCTCGTGTTTGTGCCCTGGTGTATGCGTGGAGGTCAGAGGACAACTTCTAGAAGCCCGCTCTTTCCTTTAGCCCTGGGTTCAAGTGACTGGTCTCAGGCTGTTAGGTTTGTGTGGCAAGTGTCTTTACTTGCTGAGCCGTCTCACCAGCCAGCCCTTCATTAAGTGTTTTCTCATTGTTATCAACACTCTCCATGAGCCTCCGAGTCTACAATGGCAAGACCTCTATCCTGCTCATTGATGTATATATTACTTGACAGAGCAGATCCGTGGTAAATTCTTTAATGACCGAATGGACTGTGAGAGTTAAGCCAGCAACGAGTGACGTTTAATAGAACCTGAGTAAGTGAAAGCGGTGGCTGGGTATGGCGCGTGGCGCAGACTGAGCAGAGAGGGAAGAGTTATTGCGACTACACCATCAGACTCTGCTATGTGAAACTGCTAATATCTGAACTTGTGCACAGAACAGCTGTTTTATATGGTAGCATTGTTATCACTGTTTGGACAGGGTATGTGACTTGAAACCAAGCTGTCTGCTCACAGGCAGACAGCATCACTTCACAGCACTGTCCACAGAGGCCCCGTGGCAGCCTTCATTTCCCAGTAGGGTTAACAATGCACTTTACCTCCTCACCGGGTCTGGTGCTAGACACGGGTTCTCTTCTCTTTGAACCCCGCCTTGTCTGGGGTCCCCCTGAGCGAACGCCCTCTCTGCTAAAAGGTTTTGATGAATTGTATCACCAAATGTGAATCTGAACCGTCTCTGTCCGCTTCTTAGAGAACAGGCACGTGAGAGACCTAGAGAGCTGCAGCTTTGTGTCTGAATGGGTCCCATGTGGTCAGGAGGAGGTGGATTAAAGCCGAGAAACACGTCTTCCCTGTAACAGAGCTTGCCTCTGACCACTGTTCCATTACTCAACATGAGTCACTGCAATCAGCTAGGCCTCAAGGAGGACAGCAGCAGAAACCACACAAGCAGGAGCGTGTGAGAGAGCACTGTTGCTCTCTCGAGGACTTTGCACTTCCACATTGCACACTTCTGTCAGCCTTCAATGGCACTTTTACACTGGATACCCGTCTTAGTCACTTTTCTCTTGTTGTGACAAAATACTATGACCAAGGCAACTTATAAAAGAGAGTGTGTAATTAGGGACTCGGGGCTGCAGAGGGTCTATGACCATCATGGCGGGGAGCATGGCAGCAGGCAGGCAGGCAGGCATGGCGCTGTAGCCAAGAGCTTACATCTGATCTACAGCACGAGGCAGAGAAAGCTCTCTGGGAGTGGCATGGACTTTTTTTTTTTTTTTTTTTAAGATTTATTTTGTGTATGTGACTGCACTGTAGCTGCCTTCAGACACACCAGAGGAGGGCATCGGATCCCATTACAGATGGTTGTGAGCCACCATGTGGTTGCTGGGAATTGAACTCAGGACCTCTGGAAGAGCAGTCGGTGCTCTTAACCGCTGAGCCATCCCTCCAGCCCCCGTGGCATAGGCTCCCATTGATACCTCCTCCAACAAGGCTGCACCCCATAATTTCTTCCCAACACTTCCGCTAACTGGGGATCCGACATTAAAATACATGAGCTTAAAGAGGGCAGAGTCTCATTCAGACCAGCACAGCACCGGACCCAACAACCCGAAAATCACCACCATTTTCAAAGCCTGGCACTCATTCTTACGCAATGGGATCACCATCTAGACCCAGATGCCCAGAGATTTAAAAAAAAAAAAAAAAAATCTGTTATCACTTAATGATTGGCACCTTAATTTCTAGGATAAAGATTGAAACACTTATCTTGCCAGAGATAACAGAGCAATCACCAAAAAATGTACACAGTACGTACTTTAAAAATTTTTGTATGTGTATGGGTGTTTTATCTAAATGTATGTCCACTTATGGTCTCACTCTCATGGGTGGCCCAGGAGCTCCGCCAAGTACACAGAAGAGACTGAGGTGTCATAGGGAGGGTAGAGGTTGGCGGCATCTGGGACTTCGGGGTACCAGACAGACAGCTGCATGTTAGGGTGTTCACCTCCCCATCTTGCTCAAAGACACACAGTCTTCTCTGCTCTGAAGAAAACCCAAGCTAGTCTTCGAGGCTCTGGTCCTTTCCTAACTCCAAACAGTTACACAGGCTCCTTTCTGCATCCGGGCTCCCCATGTCCTGTGGATTCTTAGTGCCCCCTCCCCTCCCATGCAGCCTCCGTGGCTCTGCTAATAGCCTGCACGTCCCCACTCTCCTGAACACCCAGGCTGTCTGCACTTCACTGAGGGGATGCATCACACCCAGCCTGCAACCTCTGCCTTCCACCTTCCACTGACTTTGTATTTCCGGGGAAGGAGGCCACCTTGGATCTGTATGAATTCCTCACCTACAGTCTCTTGTCATGTGGCAGCTCTCAAGCAACTGAGAACAGCTGTCACAGGTTCCTTGTCTGTTTAAAAGCCAGTCCTTACAAAGGATTGAGCCATGGTGTTTCAGCAAGTCTGTGAGCAGTTTAACCAGCACCCCACTCTCACATCTCAGCATCTTTAAAAAAAGAATTCAAGCACACGGCAAAGTTCCAGAGGTTCTGTGAATCTGACCACTAACATTCCACTATGCTTGGTTTATCCTGCACCTGACATTCCCTTCCCCAACCATCAATCTGATCTCACTTCAAAAGAATTAGATACTATGTTACTTCCCTTGGATAATTCAGTATACCTGATTAAATTAGCTATAGTTTAGCTTTAATTTTTAAATTTTTGTGCCCAAATCCAAGTGTGTTTGTATGTGTGTTTGTGTATTTGTGTGGTATGTGTGTGTATAGTGTAGTGTATGTGTGTGTGTCTGTTTGTGTGGTATGTGTGTATGTTTGTGTATGTATGTATGTGTGGTGTGTGTCTCTGTGTGTGTTTGTGTCTGCGTGTGTGCCAATGCACACACATGTGGAAGTCAGACCAAGACACTGAATATCTTTCTGGATTGTTCTTCATCTTATTGCATTGAGAAAGGATCTCACAGAACTGGAAGGTTGCCATTTTGGATAAATTGACTGTGCAGTAAGCACCCAAGATGGGCCTATCTCGGGGGTTTCAGGCATGGGCAACTGTATCCAGCTTTCAGGTGGGTTCTAGGGATTTGGACTCAGGGTCTCATGCTGGCAGAGCAAGCACTTTGATCCACTGAACCTTCTATCCAGTCTCAAGCCCAAATTTTAAGTGTATACTCAGTGAGTTTTGCCTATTGTATACATTTTATACATTTAAGTAGACTTACTACTCCATGGGGAATTACTCTCCATTCCCTACTACTGGGGATACGGAATCGATTTCCTGGACAGAACAACTAATAACTCAGAACCAAAATATAATATGTGATAACTTTACATAAATGCAAGAGAAAATATGGGACAGAGAGAAAGTATATTCTGGAGGATTGGACAGAGATGGGAAAGACACAGATGTTTTTTTTTCAGTTTTAAGTCTTTGGGTACTGTAGAGGCTGCAGCTGGTGTAGTGCTGAAACCCAGCAAGAAAACACTGGTCTCTGGACTTTTCTGGCTAGTCATGGCCATTGGAAGCTGTGGCAGCAATCCAGACAGCACAGGGCCAGAAAGGAAGCCCATCAGGAATAAGAACCGCCCACACCTCTGGCTGACCCTTTATCACACATGCATGAAGCAGACTCCAAACAACCAGCTGAGGAGAAAATATGTGGGAAGTGATGCACTGCCCTCAAGTCGGGCTTGCGGTTTTAGTTTAACCAAGTTAATTGCTGGTACCTAGAACAAACAAACAACTTCTCATTCCTCAAAATAGTGCCTCAGAAGGACAGTAGGGAATCTGGGCTCTTCACCACAGAATATACGATTGTACTCCACCCAAAATATAGTACAAAATTATTTAATTTCTAAATAGGAAATACGGCCTATCTTTGACCATCAAGAAACCTCAACATGCTCCGTCCCCTACCCTCCGTGTTACAATGATTAATGTTTATGCTCCTAGGCATAAAGGAAACTGCATGAGAGATGAGGTGTGTGGGAAAAGTTAGTGCAGAGAAGAAACTATGGAAGAACCCCAACTGGAAATTCTAAACTTAAAATCTATAATATATGGATAGGTGTGTCGGTACACACTTTGATCTACGTACTGGGAGGCAGAGGCAGGCCAAGCTCTGTGACTTAGAGGCCAGCCAGAGATACATAGTGGCCTCAAAATACAACAACAACAACAATACTCCCATTATATGTGAAAAAAATCCGAGGGTAAGGACACCACAGTTCAGACCACAGACAGGGACAGTGAATTAGGCCAGGAGAAATGATCCCATCTGAGAAGAAAATGGGGAAAGGTTTTAAAGATGAACAGCGGCACAGACCTGAGAACTCATGGGGAGGACTATGAGTGCAGATGGAGCCCCAGAAGAAGACTGAGAGAGAGGTCAGGACAGAAGAAGTATCAAATAAAAAAACAATGACTGGAAATTCTTTGATTTTATGGGTTTAAGGAATCTCAACAAATCTATTGATTCACGAAGCTCAAGGAATTCAAAGTAGGATAAATACAAAAAAACCAGAGGAAAGAAAGCTACAGAGCTCTTGGGGGCAGCCAGGGGAAAACTGCAAGCAGACAGAATGAGGGCTGTGGTAATGGTGAAGACAGTCACAGGCCAGAGATGCTGGGAAAGATCGTTAGAGACAATCGTCAACTGAAATCTATACCCAGTGACTAGTGTCTTCAAGAACGAAGGTAAGTAAATATGCATTACCTTTATAGAATATTTCACATAGCTCAGGCTGGCCGAGAACTCAGTGTGTGGCAGAGGCTGTCCTTAAAATCCTTACCCCTCCATCTGTCTTCCAAATGCTGAGATTATAGGCATGCACCACCTTGGGTGGGGATGGTATATGTGAGGCATGTATTCGTGTGTGTGTGTGTGTGTGTGTGTGTGTATACGTGTGTACATGCATGTGTGTACCTGCTGTGTGTGGAGGGTAGAGCATGATGTGGAGTGTCTCCCTCAGTCACTCTCTACACTATTTTTTTTTTTGTTTGTTTGTTTTTTGAGATAGGCTCTCTCATTGAGCATGGAACTCACTGTACTGGCTGGTTTTGTGTGTCAACTTGACACAAGCTGGAGTTATCTCAGAGAAAGAAGCCTCCCTTGAGGAAATGCCTCCATGAGGTCCAGCTGTAAGGCATTTTTTCAATTAGTGATCAAGGGGGGAGGGCCCATTGTGGGTGGTGCCATCCCTGGGCTGGTAGTCCTGGGTTCTATAAGAAAGCAAGCTGAGCAAGCCAGGGGAAGTAAGTAACACCCTCCATGGCCTCTGCATCAGCTCCTGCTTTCTGCCCTGTATGAGTTCCAGTCCTGACTTCCTTTGGTGATGAACAGCAACGTGGAAGTGTGAGCTGAATAAACCCTTTCCTCCCCAACTTGCTTCTTGATCATGATGTTTGTGCAGAAATAGAAACCCGACTAAGACATTTACCAATTCAGCTACGCTGGCTGGCATCTAGGCTGGCTGGCACCTCCAGAAGTCCCCAGCTCTGCCTCCCCAGTGCTGGGATTACAGGTGCATGAGCTTTTTGCTTGGGTGCCGGGCATCTGAACTCAAGTTTGAATACTTGAGTGGGAAGCACTTTACAGACTGAGCCACCACCACCCCCAGTCAGTATATTTTGATACTACATGTTGGCTACCACGTAGTACTTTACATACCAATTTATTCAAACCTTAAGGTACATGTTTTAAAATTAAGAACTAAAATGTGTGTGTGTGTGTGTGTGTGTGGGAGGGGAATCAACATAATAATCCACCCTTTATTTTTCCTTTAAGAATGGGCACCAAGTTACTTTGAGTGGCCTGGCAGCTGTTTTTACTCTGCTAGGGTCTCCCTGTCTCTTCTACTTTTCTCACAACACCACACGAAGAAAATAAAGGTACTAGGTTATTTCCTCAACAGAAAGAATGCAGAGACGGCCATTAAAAGACCCACGTGCTAAGAGTTCGGAAGGACAGGCGGGGTGGGTAAACGGCCAGAAAGAAAACAGGGTCTCCTGGAGGGATACATTCAAGTTGGAGAATTAACTCACAGGTTGGATATAGAGTCAAAATATTTGCCTTAAAATTTTTAACTTGAATTAGCATGTTTGTCGGACTTGCTGATCTGGGAACGTCCCTGTTCTCAGCCAGTGTTCAGGAAGGGGACCTCTGCACACCTGCTCTGACCTTTCTGCATTCTCTTAATTCCTTCTAAAAGCCGGCTGCTAAGTGTTAATTTTTCTGCAAAGGATTACAGGACAACCTGTCCGGGGCACAAAGATCCCCTTCGTACTGCCCTGGCTTTCCATAAACCTACAGGCATGCTGTTTTCCAAACAGTTCACATCCTGAGCGGATTGCTAAACTCAGTCACTAGCTGGCCTCTGACATCTAAACAACAGCTGTGTTCTGTCCTGAGAAAGGGCAGCCTCTCCCAGACAGTGACTCTCCAAAGGTCAGCTGTGTCCTGCAGCGGCCGAGTCCGCCCCACGGCTGGTGGCACATGGTGGCAAAACAGAACGAACTGTTTGTCCCCCAACTCCCTTTCCTCCCTCTTGGCTGGTCGGCACGGGCCTTAGATGTTCAGCTCGCCCTGCACAGGAAGTGGAGGCCGTACCGGAAGTGGAGGCCGTACCCTTCGTCCTGCACGCTCACAGCTGCTCTCGTTCCCATGCAAACTTTTTTTGCACTGAAGAAGTCCCAGGGCTGCCATTGGAAATGGCAGAGGATCAGGGGACAAGGTTAAAATATGCCTCCCGAGCAAGCAAATGTCCAGTTTTTTTTTCCTTTTTTAATATCATCCACTCTGTCTCAAAAAGGACAGCCTGTACATACTGTAAAGGCACGGAAGCTGGCGCTGAGCAACTAAAATGCGCTGTTTATGCGACCTTTAACACCACAGGAAGGACTCGAGTTTGAGGGTCTTTCTGTTCTATACTGGGATGGGGAGGCTCAGTCAGTAAAGTCCTTGCCATGAAAGCTGGGGGACCTGGCATGGCGGCCTGTGTCTGTAAACCCAACACTACAGAGATGGAGATGGGAGATTCCCAGGGCTGGCTGCCGAGCCACTCAGTCTGCACCAGTAAAGCCAGGCCAAAAGGGAAACCCTGTCTCAAAGAACAACACTCATGGCTGACTCCCCCCAGCCCCCGACCTTCCTGCCTTAGCCTCCCAGATGCTGGAATCAAATGCTTGAGCCGCCATGCTTGATCTGAATTTTTTCTGTAGTAAACAGGTAAAAAAAAAAATTTTTTGAAAGTCATTTTCCACCTAAAAGCTAAAAAGATATATGTTCTTTCCCCAAAAAAAAAAAAATTAATTTACATGTTAAAAGACTTAAAGGTACAGGATCTTCTTCCACCAGGAGCTCAATGTAAGAGTCTCTTACATAAATTGACACTCCAAGCATGGACAGAAGAGGACAGTTGAGCTTAAGGTAGATGTCCTGATGAACAGCTGTGTCCTAGCTTTCACCTGGGCTGCTGCTCTACACATCTGTATGTAGGAGGAGAAAGGCCCTTCAGACAGCACGAGTACAGGGAGGCAAACAACAAGCTTCTTTCCCGGTTTGGATGCCAATTAGAACTGGGCTCATGGAGCCAAGGCATGGATTGTTGTTTCGTGTCAGTAAGGATGATAGGCAGAGAGAGAAGCACTTCTGGGTGCGGGTTCCATTCTGTGTGCTCCAGAACAATGCCTGGGTGGGTCAGCATAGAGCCCTCAGCAGCACATCCATCCAATACGCAGCAAGGACATCAATAGAGTGGTGTGTCCATCGGTCAATTCTGTATCTGCGGCTGGCCTTGGGGACATACTGCTGTGTCAGATCAGGCAAGCCTCAGAGAGTGAAGGCATGCAAGGGCCATGCAATGCCACGGTCACGGGCTGCGTTCCAGATCGGATTTCTCTGGAGTAGTCTCAACAGCAAAGTAGCAGCAAATCGTTTTCTAATCCACCTCTGGAGGGGATCGTCTCCTTCCTTCCTGCTTCCTCCTCCCTCGCTTCCTGTTATGGAGTGCATAATCCTGCTCAGCCTTATAACCTCATGTGAAACTTGGTATGACCCTGGCAGGTGACAGCCTGGACACCTGCCAAAGCACATCCTGTGACAGAGGACCTCAAAACAGAAAACCTAGACCTGAGGAAGACTCTGGTGTGTGCCGGGGATGCCTGCCTGCACAGTGACAAGTGTCACTGGATAGTACAGTTCTGAGTCTTCTGTTGAAAAAGCTTCAGCCTTTTATAATTATTATTCATTTTTTTTTAAGTGAAAGAAAACCATGTTTCACAGCAAACTGTTCAAAACTAAAAGCAAAGCGTCAGTCCCTTTTGAACACTTCCGGTTTTGTTTAAGCCAGATTATTTAATATGCTGACACTGTCAATTCTTTTTCTGCCTTTAAAAAAAAAAAAAAAAGATGTGTTTTATTTCGTGTGTATGAGTGCCCTGCCTGCATACATGTCTGTTTCTCACATACATGCCTAGTACCTAAGGAAGTAGGGAGCCTTCATGTGGGTACTGGGAATTGAACCTGGGTCCTTTGCAAGAACAAGTGCTCTTAACCAGAGAGCTAACTCTCCAGCCCCCTTTTCTGCTTGTGTATGCTTGTTTGTTTTGTGTGAGGGTGTGCTTGTGTGTGAGTGCATGCACATCACCATGGGTGTGGAGTTCAGAGGACATTTTTGTGGGACTCTGTTCTTCTGTCACATGGTCCTGGGACTCAAAATTCAGGTCATCAGGTGTTGGCAGTGAGTACTTTTACCTACTCAGTCATCTTACCAAGCCCCATCCATCCATCCATCCATTTCTCTCTCTCTCTCTCTCTCTCTCTTTAATTTTAATTATTTAATTTAATTTTCTTTATTTTTCTTTAATTTTTTATTAAAAATATTTTTCAGCAGGACAATGGTGGCACATGTCTTTAATCCTAGCACTCAGGAAGCAGAGGCAGGTGAATCTCTGTAAGTTTTAGGTGAGCCTCAAAATTTTTTTTCAACACAATATAATTTGATCATGGCCCCTTCTCCATGTCCTAGCTATCCTCCTTTCTCTCAAAAAAACAAAACAACAAAAAAAAAATGAAAATCAAAATTGTACTGACTGGTTTTGTGTGTCAACTTGGCACAAGCTGGAGTTATCACAGAGAAAGGAGCCTCCTTTGAGGAAATGCCTTCATGAGATCCAGCTGTAAGGCACTTTCTCAATTAATGATAAAGGGGGGAGGGCCCATTGTGGGTGGTGCCATCCCTGGGCTGGTAGTCCTGGGTTCTACAAGAAAGCAAGCTGAGCAAGCCAGGAGAAGAAAACCAGTAAGTAACATCCCTCCATGGCCTCTGCATCAGCTCCTGCTTCCTGCCCTGTGTGAGTTCCAGTCCTGACTTCCTTTGGTGATGAACAGCAATGTGGAAGTATAAGCTGAATCAACGCTTTCCTTTCCAACTTGCTTCTTGGTCATGATGTTTTGTGCGGGAATAGAAACCCTGACTACAACTAAATAAAAGCCTACAAGAAAACCCCACGGAGTCCTCTGTGTTGGTCAACTACTCCCTGATGTGAAGCCTACCTACCCTGGAGTGTGGCGGAGACTCAATGAGACTCCATTGGAGAAATTGTTTTTGCCTTTCCCAGCAAACTGCTTCTTGGTCAGGAGTGGGACTTTGTGTCCTCTTCCTCTCCTCAGTGCTGGGGTTTGTCTGGTTTGATGCTCTAGTATACTCAGCCCTACCGTGTGTCTGAAGATGTCCTTGGAGTCATCTGTCACCTCAGGCTCTAACAATCTTTCCACCCCTCTCTGCGTAGCTCCCCGAGCCTGGTGAGGAGGGGTTTGATGGAGACAGCCCATTGGGGACTGAGTGCTCTAAAGTGCTCACTGTCCGGTTGTGGTCTCCGTGTTAACCACCATCCACTGCAAGACACAGTTTCTGAGGAGGGCGAAGAGAGGATCTGCTCTGAGCCCCAGCCCAGTTTGATTTATCCATTTTTCCATTCTCTATTATATCACTGCTTCCATGCACCTATATTCACATCTTCCAAATACCCTGATATTCTTGTTAGTTCTCAAATGCCAAGCATGTCCAATACCTGTGCATTTCAAAGCAGTTGAGCCCATTTGCAAAACACTGGGCGTCTCCCGCCTGCCTTTCTATGGTTGATTATGCTATGTCTCCTGGGTTCTGTGTCTCTCTGTTTTTATTCATTTCCTTATTTTGCTTGTTCTTGTTCTGTTTGTTTCCTAGAAAAGGATTTAAAGAACATCATTTTTTTCTATCTTCATACTTGATTGACATTTCAGTTGAATGTAGAATCTGGATGGAAACTAACTCTGTGGGCTGTATTGTCTCCTCGTTTCTGGTACCAACACTTAGAAATCTGACGGCATTCTGGGTTTCATTTATTTTTGCTTGCCACATGTTTCCCCTGTTTCTGAAGTGACTGAGGCTCAAACACTGATGCTGACTCCTGATGGCTAAAGTCTGGAAGGTCAGAATCCTTAGGAGTTAGGGTTTGGCAGGAAATGTCAGGAAGTGACCTTGAAGTGGCAGGGGGCCACGGTAGGCCTTTGGAGTGAGGCCCAGTGAGCTCTAGCCTCTTTGCCTGTCTGCCTTGCTTGAGCTTGCACATGCTTCTACGCACACATCACCGACATCACCAGGTGGACCAGGACCCTCCGAAGTATGGGCCAAGACAAAATCTTCCTTTTTTTACGTTGACTTTTGCATTGACATAATAGTGGAAAAAAGATTGTGGACAACAATTTTAGAGTTATATTTTTATATTTGTGCATTGTATTTTCTCATTTTTGTGCAGTGATTTGCTGCAGTGCTGTCATGTGCAAACGTGTGCGTCCGATTGGATAAAGATGTTTGAGCTGCAGGAGTGAGGAACATGACTTTGGGTTCTGGAAGAGCAGTCAGAGTCTTGAAGCCCATGAGATGCTGCATAATGACCTGGCCTTTCTGGTTTAGATGTGTTTCAAACCACGAGTATGATGACTTTTGACCTCATTTGTTTTGTGGCTTCATAATGCTTTTAAGTATGAGTGACTTTTAAACTCTTTCTGGAGTCTCATTGGTAGCTTTTAAGATGCGGTACAGGGGTTGATTTGCAAGACAGCTTGGCCGAAAGGAGGGTTGGGGTTTCAACGAGTCTTTGGGCCTATGTATTGAGATTTTAAAAGGTAAACTTAGTCTTCTTTTTCTGAACCTTCTTTTTTAAAACTGACAATTTCTTGTTTGTCTTAGCGCGATGAAGATAAGCATACATGTGGCTGGTCAGGGCAGAGAAGGCATTGACATAGGTGGAATACACTGGAGAGTGTAGAGGGCTCTAAACCAAACTCATTCACAGGCATTCTTATCTTGACTCTCTTCCATTCGTTTTCTGTTTCTTTTCATTTTGTTTTCTGTAGTATTTTGTTTCTAAACCTGGGTTCCTTATCCTGGCATCAACTCACTGTAGACCGGTGGCCTTGAACTCAGAGACCGCCTTCCTGGCTCCCAGTGCTGGGATTAAAGGTGTGTGCCACCACCGGCAGGCTCAGCCACCTTTCCTTAGCTTCAGTGTTCCTTTACCTTCCTAGTCAGGTATCGAATCTGCACGTCCTGTTTAAATTTACTTCTGTAACTAACATTCTGTCTAATTTCCTACCTCATTTCTGTGTATGTGTGCTTGTGAGTATATGTGTGTGTGAGTGTGTGAGCATGTGCACACAAGTGTAAGCACATGCATGTGTGTGCTGGCGCGTGTACTTGCGTGTATGTCTGTGGAGACCAGAGGTCAACATCAGGTGTTTTTGACTGCTCTCCACCTCCTGTTTTGAGACAGGGTCTCTTCCTGAGCCTTGTGCTCACTGAGGCTAGACTGGCTGGCCAGTGGACTCTGCATGCCCCCTCTGCCTCCCAGCACTAGAGGGTTAGAGGTTTGAGCTGTCTGTCATGCCTCGGATGTTCTCTTGTCTTTTGGAAACTCCCTGATCTCATATCCAGCCTTTATATTACATTTCAGAAGTGGTTAGTTATATTTTTATCTTCCAAAATGTTCTTCTTGTCCTCAAATACACTGTTGCTTTTTAAAATTTAATTGTCAAAACTTTCACAGAGTGGGCCTGTTTCAGCCACTGTCCTTTAGAGCAGTGGGGCCCATTCCCTGCACTATAGTTAAATAAAGACCGCTGGTGGCTAAGCTTCTGCCTTGCTGCCTCCTCCGGGTCTGCAAGCAGCCTTCACATCCCCCACACAGCTCCATCAGATGGCAATGAAAAAGAAGAGATGTTCCAAATTTTGCTCTCGTTCACAAATTATTAAAAATTGTTTATTTAGGGCTGGTGAGATGGCTCAGCAGGTAGAAGTCTATGCATACGCCTAACAACCCAGGTTCAATCACTAGAAACCTCAGAAACAGGAACAGACCGCCCAAAGTTGTCCAGGAACCCCCACCCACCCTACCATACACATGGAAACACACAATCACAAATAAAGTTAAAAAGTATTTAAAGGGAGACAGTGGAAGATCATGGACCCTGCCCCCTGCCTCCCTCCCTCCTTTTGAGTGAGGGCATGGTTCTACTCCCACTGTAACCCACCACCACCAGCTACCACGTAACCCATGCTCCCCCTGCCTTCGCCCCAAGCGCTGGGATTTACAGCCACGCATAAACACACCCAATTTAAAGTTATGAATTCAACCCCCAAAAAGCTTTTTTTGGACCTCCCCAGTCCCAGGGAGTAATTAATTCTTGAGACTGTAGGTCATGGCGAGCAGGCAGAACAGAGCTTCCAGCATGGCCTGGTGGGCTGTAGCCCCCTCACTTGCTCTACCCCAAGTCCAGAGCCCCACCCCATCTCGGTATCTCTTCCAAAAGCCTGGCAATTGCTGAGCTACTCTGTCAGCTCCTTGGATATGAACTTGAATCTCACCCTACAGATGGTTCTAGAAATAAACTGGCTCCCTGGTTCCTGAAATTTTGAGCTTTATGGTATGACTAACTGCAAACAGTTTATGTAAACCAGCCCATCTCCTCTCAGAAGGTACTGGTTGACTCAAATAGGGCGGTCTGAGGATCTTGTGATCAACACACGAGACCACTTGGTAAGTGCTATGGACTTACGTCTTCTGCCCCGAAATAGAAATAAGCCACTGGAGTCTGCTTCCTAACCTTTTAAACTCTCCCATGCTTGCAGCCAGGAGACTAGCACCACATATCTGAGGCACCGCCATGTCTGAGGCATCAAAGGAGGCCAGTTCAGCAGGTGACACAGGAAGGCTACACTTTGACATCAACCCAAGTTGTCGGTTTACAGGAGCGTCATGAAACGTTTTTCAGGTGCAAGTGTGCATGCACACACATATAGGTGTGTGTACGTATAAGTGTTCATGTGAGTATGGGCATGTGTGTGCATAGTGTGGGGGGGGCGGGGTCAGAGGGTAACCTCTGAGTATCCATCCTTCTTTTCCATCTTGTTTGAGACAGGACCTCATTACTGCTGTGTATACTAGGCCAACTGTCCCGTGACCGTCCAGGGATTTCCTGTCCATCTTTTCTTTCTCCACAGAAGTGCTGGGTCTCCATGGACTCTGGGTATCTAAACTTATGTCTTCAGGCTTGCACAGGCATTTTACCCACTGAGCCCTCCCTCAGCCTCTAACAGTTTTTTTGGACTGTGTTTTGGGCCTGTCCCAGTTGGGTTTCTACTGCTATGATAAAACACCATAACCAAAAGCAACTTGGGGAGGAAAGGGGTTATTTCACCTCACAGCTTGTAGTCTATCAAAAAAGGCAGTTGGGGATGGGGGAGAACTCAAGGCAGGAATGTGGGGGTGGAGGGGGCAGGAACTGAAGCAGAGACCTTTGAGGAGCTCCACTTAAAGGTTCGTTCCTCATGGCTCACTCAGTTTGCTTTCCAAAGTACATGGTCACCTCTCTCCCACATGGCGACAGTGACTGACAGTGACAGATAGTGACCTTTGACTCCTCACCATTCCTATGCTCCCTAGCTGCCTTCATGCTCTCAGGAGCTCTTGCAATACCTCAGACTCTAAAGCCCCACTTTCACCATGCACCTTTGGCTTCTTGGATACACATTCCAAATTCCATGTAGGGGTGGCATTGCCCAAAGACAACGCTCCCACCCCCCAGATCTGCCTATAGGCCAATCTGACAGATGCAGTTCCTCAGTTGAGATTCCCTCATTCCAGAGATATTTAGTTTTATATTAGTTGACCAAAACCAAGCATCACTCTGACACGGTGACACAATTTTACATTAGCTTACAAGCATTACCAAGGAGGAAGAAAGCACTGGTAATCTATCACATTCAAGACCAACTTACAAACCTCCTGTTGGTAACAGCCTGGTAGTGCCCGTCAGGCCGTTTGTCCTGCTGCCACATAACACATATGTCGGCATGGGAAGCACATGGTAAGACGAGACCTAGCTGCAGCCTGCCCTTTGTCGATCATGGCCTCTGCCCCGACCCCCCGACCCCCCGACCCCCACTGTTGGCTCTGCTCATCTGCATCGTTGCAGCCTGTTATGTAACTGCCAACTTATTGAAGCCCCGGAGTGCAGAACGGCTGTGTGTTTCTTAAATTATGCAAGGCTTGACCTTCTCCTTGGCAAATACCTAGCGTGTTTGTCTTCGGCGGTCTGCGGCGCTGTGAAGAGTGGTTACCACATTGAGAGTCATTCCTCTGATGTGTGCTCATGCAATGAGGCAGGGACTGATAACCTCCAGGCCAGTATCCGGGCAGCAGAGTGTTCTCTGGAGTCTCCTCGCTCCTCACAGTTTTCACGGAACAATCATAACAGCAAACCCTCTCGGAACACTCATGATGTACCAAGTGCCTTATGAGTGTGGATCTGATATTCCAGCCCGGGAAGGAAGGGAATATCTTTATTTTTATAATAATTGTGATGGTCTTTAATGAGTTTTATTCTCATTTTATAGATGAGGAAAATGAGGCAGTGGGAGGTCAAATGGGAACTTTGGGATATAAACTCAGATAGTTTACTGGTGCTGAAGCAGCCCACAGACACCACACAGATCCTATGTCTTCCGAGACTTCCTGGGTGAGGTCTGCTTGACTTGGGTGTCCTTGGCTGTAGATCATTGGCAACACTCGTGCACATACATATGCAAGCACACACGCGCTCGCGAGTGTGTGAGCACGCACACGCGCGCGCGCGCACCCACCCACACACACACACACACACATGCACACACACCCCTGGACAAATGGAACCAAAAAGAACTCCACTTAATATTTGATAGATTATGCCTGAAAGTACTTTGACAGACAATTTGGCTCCCAGGGACATCGGCAAGTGGGTAACATAAAACCTGGGAGCCAGGATGGTGTGAGCCTGAGAAGGTTCACAAGCTCTGCCCAGGGCTGTGATTGTCACATCTGGGACAGGAATCTAGTTATAGGTTGGCCAGAGCTGCTTCTGTGGTGACAGTGTCTCTGAAAGTCAGTCTGCAAGGGTGATACTAAGGATCTAAAAAGGAGATAAAACCAAAGACAGTGGGCTGGCTCTAGGAGGATCACCCAGTCAATCAGTCTCAAACTTCTTAGGAGCTAAGCAGTCAGCTCAGTGGGTAAAACACTTCCATACAAGCTTAAGGGCATGAGTTCAAATCCCCAGAGTTCACATAGAAGCCTGATGGGGCAGAGCAAACATCTGTAATCTCAGGGCTCCTATAGACAGATGTGAGGCAAAGACCACAGGCCAGCTATACCCCCTCTAGGTATAGACATATACCTAGAGGCATAGGTCTAGGTTGGCAGAAATTACTCTTAGTGATTCTGATGTACACCATTGCTTTGGGCCTCTAGGACTTCTTGAGACATCAAGAAAAAACAAAAAAAAACAACAAAAAAACCCCCCATGAATTACAAAGTTAACTTCCAATTTAGCAAGTAGCATTCAGGTCTGAAAATGGGGCTTAAATCTTAGCTTGCTGCTTGACCATCAGGACATTCCTTGGCCTCCCAGTCTCCTCATCAGTAGGATCAGGGGATTAGGGTCCTCTCAGCTCTAAAGCCTGTGCTTCCTATCCAGATGGTTAAAGGATGCAAATCCCCAGAAGGAGAGATCAGCTGAGAACTTGGAAAGGCAAAGGTCAGCATGGGCTGAACCAGGTTGTGGGGTCTTGGCGACAGGAGACTCTTGGTAGGGGCAGTTACCCTGTTAAGACAGCCATTCTCCTAACAGTACAGAGACCCCAGTGTGAGGCTGTGGGGAAGTGAGGGGCAGGAGGTGAAAAGGCACCTTGGCAGAACCAGACAGGCCTGGAAACTAGGCAGGAGGGAAAGCAAGGGGACACCTGGCTGACATCAGGAGTGATGCGGCATGACAGAACTGGGGTAGAGAAGTGACCAAGGGAAATGGCGCCTTGGGAAGATGCCTGTGGCTGCCCACACAGGACAGAGGTTGGAAGTGGGTTGTGGTGAGCACCCAGACTCAGCTAGGGAGAGACTCTGTGAGGTAGACAGATGTCAGGTTGATTTTGAGATCCACTGTGGCAGTGGGAGCTACGGTAGAAGAACTTAGTGGGAAAAGCTCCCCACACTCTGGGAATTATGGGTAATTCTTTTGGCTCAGTATTTCCTTTGGAAAACCTGCATTCACATTACCCTTCACCATTCAGTCCCCTTCCCCGATTCCCTATTGCTTCTTTTCACACTCCCTTTCTCATTTTGGGGAGTGCACCCACCCGTATACATCCCACTTTCCCCCTTTGCTAAGAGCGGTCTGTACAGACAACATCCGGTTTCCCCTATGCGACCACGCCTCCCTCACATGCCAATCTCGCTCTTCAATGGAGGGCCACTTCCTGAGAGCCTCCCCATGGGGAAGTGGCCTCAGAGAGCCCTTTCTGAGCACTCATCCTTCTTCCATCGTTGGAGCTAATATCTTAATTCCTGCTCTGCAGGTTTTTTTTTCTCCAAAAAGCCAATGCCTGGAAATAGTTCATCCTTGACTAAGACCACCGAGCCTCACATCACGACTGCGACTCCTCACCATTCCTATGCTCCCTAGCTGCCTTCATGCCCCCAGGAGCTCCTGCAATACGTCAGACTCTGAAGCCCCACTTTCACCATGCACCTTTGGCTTCTTGAATACACATTCCAAATTCCTCATAAATATTTCTTTAGTTCACTGTTTCCCCTGGCATCCTGAGTCAGAGGCCAACAATCGTCTCAGTTTCTTTCATGAGTATTGAATTCTTTCCCTTGGGAGGCTCTCCTATGTGTGCCTCTCCACTGCATAGATCCAAGCATGCTCCTCCTCTAGAGGAAGACTGCCCAGTCATATTGTTTGGCTTCTTTGCCAGTGCAGTGTTTGTAGCTCCCAGTTGGGCACAACCGTCAGATGCTTCCCCTACCAAGTGTTGGATCTACTGGAGACCTCACCATGGGTCAGATCTACTGGAGACCTCACCATGGGTCAGATCTACTGGAGACCTCACCATGGGTCAGATCTACTGGAGACCTCACCATGGGTCAGATCTACTGGAGACCTCACCATGGGTTAGATCTATTGGAGACTTCACCATGGGTCAGATCTACTGGAGACCTCACCATGGGTCAGATCTACTGGAGACCTCACCATGTGTTAGATCTATTGGAGACTTCACCATGGGTCAGATCTACTGGAGACCTCACCATGTGTTAGATCTACTGGAGACCTTACTATGGGGTCAGATCTACTGGAGACTTCACCATGTGTCTATTTCTCTTCTGTTCCCATTCTCAGCAAATGGTTATCTCCCATTTCACCAAGAAACTGGAAGCCATGGATTATAATCACTCTCAGTTCTCAGTATCTTCAGTTATCTCTGCTTCCCTTGTGAACAGGGTGCCCTGTCCGTTTAAGGCTGACTTCTGTGCTGCAGGCCCCAAGTCTTCTTCACCCTGTTGACTACCACCCTTTTCTCAAAGCTTCAAATTCCCCTTCCCTGCTGTTTCCTAAGACACAACAAAAATGCACGCACACGCTCGTTGCTTTACCTCCCTCTCATCTTGCTCCTGCCAAGCTCCTTAGAAAGTTTTGCTATTTTTGTAGGAATGATGCGTGCTCATGCAAACATTTTAAATAATACAGAAGATCGGGAAGAAAATAACTACCCTCTAGCATCTCGGCACCCAGACATGATGTGCCTCAAACTGGTCTCTGTGCACGCTGTGCCGTTAGCCTGTCAATTTGACGTGAGCTAGCGTTATCAGGGTAGAAGGAACCTCAGTGGACCTGCAGGCAAGTCTGATGGAGGCATTTCCTCCATTGTTGATGGATGTGGGAGGGCCCAGCCTACTGTGACGAGTGATACTCCAGGGCAGGTGGTACTCGGTGTATAGAAAGTAAGCTGAGTGAGCATGGAGCTCAAGACAGTAAGCAGCATTCCTTCATGGCCTTGGCTTCAACTCCTGCCTTGGCCTCTCTTAATGATGGAGGGTGACCAGGGCAAGCAAGTTGGAAAACCCTTTCCTCCCTAAGTGGATCTTGGTCATGGTGTTTTATCACAGCAGTAGAGCAAGCCGGTGCACACACAGTCACATGCGGAAGGATGTATATGGTTTAGCTCAGCAGAGACTGCAGGATACCTGATCTTGTATGACTGGCATTTTGTAGGCCCAGGGCCTCCCCAGCACTCCTCCAAGTGGATGCCTTACATTCTGTAACTGTGAAGAATCCTGGGAGTAAATACCGTAACTGCTTCCCTGTCCCTGCTGAGGACATCAGGCTGTGCCCAATATCTGTGCCTCAAGGAGATTATGTCTGGCAAATGTATTTTTAAAAAAGTATTTCTAGGACATTTTTATTTAGTGTGTGTGCATGAAGGCACGCACACACACACACACACACATACACACATACACACATGCGTGTGCATGCTATGAAGGGCCATGGTGTGGTTAGGATAACTTGTGGGAGTTCCCTCCTTCCACCATGTGAGTCCTGGAGACCAAACTCAAGTCCAGGCTTGGTGACAGACGCCTTTACCCGCTGAGCCCTCTCACTGACCCCTCAGGAAATTTTCTTTAAAGTTGTTAGACTAAATCTACTCACAGCTCACACTTCTATACACTGTAAAACGGTCCCCCGATGGGTTGTCTTTCACCCCATCAATGGTGACCACGCCCTTAAAAATATCACAGACCCTGAAGTCCACTGTTTCATTTCAATGAATGATATCAAGGAAGAAAAATAATCCTGTAGGCGCTAAAGATAAACCAACATCGACAACTTATACTTTTTAACTTTACATGTATAGGTGTTTTGCCTACATGTATGTACGTGTGCCCCATGTATGCCTGAAGAGGTCAGGAGGGGATGTCACAGATTGCTGAAGCTGGAGTTACAGCAAGCTGCCATGTGGGTGCTGGGAACAAAGCCCGGGGCTTTTGCAAGAACAGCCAGTGCTCTCAATGCTGGAATCATTGCTCCAGTCCCAATTGATAGTGTAGGTAACTGGCTGAACGGATCTGTTTACTTCTTTGTTTCAGGCTGGCCTCGAACTCCAGAGATCTGCATGCCTCAGCTTCAGAAGCACTGGGATTAAAGGTGTGTGCCAGGATGCCCAGCACTGCCCAGCACTTCGAAAACAAAGTCCAAATGGACAAATTCCTAGGAAGAAGAAAATTGCCAAAACTGATACAAAAAGTAACAGACCCCTTGACTAGTCCTGTGTCCACCAATTAAATTAAATCTACACTGAAAACCTTGCTTACAGAGAAACCCCAGGATCTGAGAGCTTTACAAATGTACTCTGTAGTTTATGAAATAAACCATCTGGGGGAATGGCTCAGTGAGAGGACCAGTTTGGTTCTCCAGAACGCACACTGAAGTTCCAG
Organism: Mastomys natalensis; assembly: GCA_021653895.1. Classification (NCBI taxonomy): domain Eukaryota; kingdom Metazoa; phylum Chordata; class Mammalia; order Rodentia; family Muridae; genus Mastomys; species Mastomys natalensis. Next base: position 1,349,568 of record JAJTUV010000008.1, on the reverse strand, counting down.
GTGTGACGGCATGTGACTGCTCTCCCAGCACTGGGAGGGGGAGTCCAGTCGACCCCCAGGGCTTGCTGGCCAGGCAGTCTAGACCAACTGGCAAGTTCCAACTTCAGTGAGAGCCTATCTCAAAAAAACAAGGAAAAGAGCATCCGAGGAAGATGTCCGGCTTCCACATGCAAACCTGGACACACATGTGCACACATACACATGAACACGTGTATATGTATACACACAAAAATAGTTTTTGAAACAGAGACAGCTTTAGCATCACAGAATTTTTCCAAAGAATAAAATTCCCAGACATGTTTTCTGAGGCGCAGCATGACCCCACACGCACTCTCAACACGAGGAAACCCCACATTGACTCTCCTCTGAATGAAGTGGAAGGTCACCGCACTGTAACTCACAGTGGGCTGTTTTCCACCTTCTGTCCACGCTCACAGACTCCCTGAATTCTTGGTTCCTAGATCACTTGGTGAGATTTCCTGCCCTAAAGAAACAGAACTAGACGTAACCTAGACCACCAGGGAACCAGAGGTCTACTACAAACAGAAAACCCAGAGTCATAACGGGTACCTGTGCTATGGACACTAAGGGTCTTCGGACAGGTCTTTTTGGCTGGATTTCTTTTAAGACAGTGGTTCTCCATTCCTTATGGTGTTGTATATCAGATATCCTGCATACCAGATATTTACATTATGATTTGCAACAGTAGCAAAATTATAGTTATGAAGTAGCAACAAAGTAATTTTATGGTGGTGGTGGGTGGTCACCAAAACGTGAGGCACTGTATGAAAGAGTCCCAGCACCAGGAAGGCTGAGAACCACTGCTTTAAGAGGACTGTCTCCCGTTGACTTTTTATTTTATACATTTCTGCGTTCTCTGATATGATTTTTGCTTTCCTTAATATAAAGAACTCGACTGAACATTTCAAGTCCTTTATTCCTAAAATATATCTCCAGGACAACATTGTAGACTCAGCATTTTAGGCAAGCCAACCTTGACGACACACTCAGGCCATCTGACTGCACATCTGTAAACAGGACATTCAAGGCTGGTGCTTGACACAGAGTCAAGGGGACAGATCAAGCCCTTACAACACTCTAGAGGTCATCTAAAAAAACAAAACCAAAAACCAAAGCCAAAACCAAGACTGAGAGCTGATGTGTTCAATATGGAGCCCGGGACAGCCAAGTTAGTGCTGAACTGACTCTCCTTATGGAAACATCGACAGTCTTCTTGGACACTCTCCCTTTGGGAGAAGAACTAACTAAATGCGATGACTGCACCTACCCCACTTTTTGGAATTCATTTCCAAGTACAGATGTAATATCCTTAAAAATTGATGCTAATCTTCAACTGGAGTCTAGGATTAATCTTTTTTCCTTATGAAAAATTTAAACCTATGAGAAATACAGGGAATAAATTTAGCAAATACATATTGGAGCTACCCAACTACCTATCTCCTGAGAAGTTTAATGTTTTGCTATATTTGTCTTTTTAAAAAAAAAAAACCCTCATTAAGGACACATTACAGAGGGCTGCAGGGATGGCTCAGTGGGTAAAGGGATTGCTGTGCAACGTGAGGGTCTGGGCTGCGGGTCCTCGAACACACATAAGGGCAGGTAGGACAGCTCAGGCTTAGAATCCCAGCACACCGAGAGCCAGCCTGGAGGTGGAGACAGAATCCCAGATGAGCAGCTAGCCCAGTGTTCTATCTCAGACAAGACCAGCACCTGTGGTCCTCTGAGCATGCGCGTGCTCTGTGGCATGTTTTTTTTTTCTCTCTCTCCCTGTCTCTCCGTCTCTTCGTGTCTCTCTCTCTCTCTCTCTCTCTCTCTCTCTCTCTCACACACACACACACACACACACACACACACACACGGACATACATCACAGATTATAAAATACTTTTGTACTGATAATACCCAAACTCTACTACATCCCTTTTTTTTTGTTTCACTGGATATGCAGTTATTTATTTATTTAGGATTTTGTTTTTCTATGATTTCTTCCAACAAGATATCAGCCCCACTTCTCCAAAGAAAAGCCAGTGGGCTTCTGAGAAATCACCTCTTTAAATTTTTAATAATGAAATCATTTCACTTTGGACAATGCCAACATTGAAACAGAGATGCCGTACGTTGAATCGTGACCGGGTGGGTGGGGTCCATGTGCAGTTGAGCATTTCCTGAGCCCAGAGTGTCTACAAGGCACCGGCATTTTCTAATATAGGTGGATTCCATGGTCTGCAGAGAAGAACTCTGACCAATACAATAGGATTTGACTGTCTAAGGGCCTTCTCGACATTGTGTTTCCCTACTGAAAACGTCCCACCTGAGTGTGGTTGTGCATGCTTTCAATTCTAGCATTTGAGAGGAAGAGGCAGGCAGATCTCTGTGAATTCGAGGCCTCCTGGTCCAGGACAGCCTGTCCAGGACAGAGAAACCCTGTCTCAAACAAACAAATAAACAAAAAACAAAAACAAAATAGGAAGAAAACTCAAGTGCCCAAAGTGCCTCTTTAATCATGTACCTAAAAATCATGTGACTGGTACAAATGAGGGCTGAGAATCACTTCTTCCAAGAGTTTAGAAATAAATGGCATTGGATTTGTGTGTGTGTGTGCCTATGTATATGTGTGCATGCTTGTACGTGCATATGGAAGCCATAAGCTGACCGCAGGTATCTTCCTCAGGTGTCTTCTATACCTTGTTTTATGAGACAGTCTCTCACTGAATCTACTGCTATACCAGCTGGGAAGCCCCAAGGTTCTTCCTGTCTTCCTCAGCAGGCACGAGCACACTGCTAGGCCTGGCGTTTTTACAGGGTTCTGGAGATTAAGTTCCTTACCAATTGAGCCATCCCCCAGCCCCAGGATTCTTGACTTTTATGATACATTTTAGTATCTCCCACTTCCAGCATTTGTGGTTCATAAGCTCTCTTGAAGAATGTCAAGAGATAACAGCAAGAATCAAGGGAACAGTTCGTTATATAGAAAACAGAAGGAAGAAACGGCATCCTAAAGAGACTTCAGTCTGTCATCTCGGGTGAGCTGAAGACTGTGTCCCATTAGACATGCTGTGTGACAAAAGTGGGCGGGGCGCCTCCCAGAGATGCATAGCCACTGGCTTTCAAGACAAACATTGAAAGTGTTTGTGATAGTCTCTGTATTTTTCCTTTTAACATCAGAGCCAGACAGACTAATGTTAATTCCTGACTTTCCAACTGGGTAGTTACATATCTCCTCTGTGACTTGGTTTCCTCTGTCATACGGTGGGCAATATCGGTATCTTAAAGAAGCATCAAATAAGACACGTGTATAGAGAGCTTAACACGTGGCAGCCATGGAGGCAGAGTGTGGCTGTTTGCACAGCCTTTCCCAAGAGCACCATGCTTAAGCATCTCAAATAAAAGAGGCAGAAGTAGTGAGATGGCTCAGCGGGTAAAGACATTTGCCATTAAAACTGATGACCTGACTTGATCCTTGGGACCCTCGTGGTAGAGAGACCAGTTCCTACAAGTTGTCCTCTGACCTCCACACATGCACTGTTGTACGCGCGCACACACACACACACCATATGCACATGCAAAACTGTTGCAATCAAAACTTTCTTAATAAAACAGCTAGATCTGTTGCCGTGTGCATTCAGGAGCCTGTTGGGGCTGCGGGGGACAGTGTTGCTTAACCATTGTTTACTGAGCAAGGAAGCAGAGCTAACAATAACCATTCGTCTAGGATGCGTTGGTTAAATGTTTATATATTTTGGCAAGTGCCTTTTACGTTCCACTTAATTTCTGTAATAACTCTATGAGGTATTTTCCTCTATAAAATGAAAGCTTAAAGGACCAACACAACAACTGAGGCTGAGGAGATACCTCAGTTGGTAAACTGTCTTGACTCTGATGCCCAGAAACAATAACCATATTTAACACACACACACACACACACACACACACACACACACACACAGAGTTTGGTGGTACACACTTAGCATCTCAGTGCCAGGAGGTGGGATGGGACCTGGGCTGCTGGCCAGCAGTGTAGCCTATTGGTGAGCTCAATGAGAGATACTGTCTCAGTAAACCAAGGTGGCTGACTCTCCTTTGAGGAGCCTGAACCCTTACTTAAATATGACTGATTTTTTTTTTCTAAATGGATCTTTCTCTCCTAATCCTATGCTTAAGCCTATATTAAACTATCTTTAGGAGGTGGGCGGTGGAGAGATGGCTCAGAGGTTAAGAGCATTGACTGTTCTTCCATAGATCCTGAGTTCAATTCCCAGCAACCACATGGTGGCTCACAACCATCTGTAATGGGATCTTATGCCCTCTTCTGGTGATGCCCTCTTCTGAAGACAGCTATAGTGTACTCATATACATTAAATAAATAATAATTTTTTAAAAAAGATGTGGGCAGCGGTGGTACATGCCTTTAATCCCAGCACTTGGGAGGCAGAGGCAGGAGGATGCCTACTGTATAAAACCCAGAAAAGCCAGGTTTGGTGGTTCATGCTGTAACCTCAAGACCTCGAGAGGCCAAGGCAGGAGAACTGAAAGGAGATCAAGCCTCTGTCTCAACCCTCCCTGACTTCAAGGAAGCAAGCAAGCAAGCAAGCAAGTAATCAAAACTCAGAAAAATAACAAGCATCCTCAGCATGTGAAACCCCTGGGATCCTTGTGTGCTGTCAGAAATGCCTTGAAAAGCAACATGGAGGTTCCTCAAAACATGCCAAGTAGAACTGCCTTATGGTCTGGCAAATCTACATGTAAGTATGAACCCTGAACCTCAAAGTGAGAATTCATAGCGAGGGTTTATAGCATCATCGACAAAGCTAAACTGCAGATGCAGACAGAGTCCATGAACAGATGGAGTAGGGTAAGCAAAGGAGCCAGACAGACAAGGGATGTTATTCACCTTTAAGACTAAAGATGGATAATATTCACAATTTCCTTCTGACATAATAGTCTGTCAGGAGGAAATTCTGACATATACTAGGCATAAATGAAGCCTGAAGTCATTCTGTTAAAGAGGAAGGATGCCCAGAGAGGAAGGAAGGAGCACCAAATCACAGAGACAGAAGGCAGAACGATGGTTGCTAGGGGATGTGCCAGAGGGAAAATGTCCAGTGATCACTGAACGAACATACACTTTCAATTTTGCAATATGAAAGAATGATGGGGATGGGTGAACAGACAGCTGATGGATGGCTGTCTGGCTGCGCAACAACATGAATGTGTCTGGCATCAGTGATATAGAAACTTTAAAATGGTAAATTTTACATCATGCATTTTTAATACATAAAAGATTTATTTATGTTATTTTTATGTGTCTGGGTGTTGTGCCTGCATGTGTATCTATGCATCAGGTGAATGCAGTGCCCACAGAGGCCAGAAGAGAGCATGGGATCCACTGGAGCCCAGCCCAGGTCCTCAAAGATCAGCAAATGCGCTTAACTGCTGAGCCATTGCTCCAGTCCTTTTGTGTATGCATTCATGTTAGGTGTGTGTGTGTGTGTGTGTGTGTGTGTGGTGTTTTTCTTTAACCACATGTTGCCACTTCGGAAAACAAAAAAAGACATATGCAAAGCCCTGGGTTAGTCCCCAACATGCTGCATACTCTGGGTGAAAATATTTGCAAAACATTTAATATTTAAAAGACATCAGTAATAAGAAGTCAAGCAACCTAGTTAAAAATATTAAAATTAAAACACACAAAAGGACTCTCAGCATCATTAGGAGGTTGGGGCTTGGCCTGGGTGTGGAATGTGTGCTTAATATGCACAGACCTTGGGTTCTACCTCTGCTGCCAATACAAACAAAAAGAAACCCCAAAAGCCCAGCGTGATAAGACACCATTAGCCATGCAAAAGAGATGACAATATCAAAGACAGATAAGCAGAATAGCAACAGGGACTGTCACGTGGGTGGCTGCTTGGAATCACAACGGAAATGCCAGAGAGAATATCTTGGGGCCAATGGAAACATTTTATCTTAGTAGAGATAGGTGGCTTCCTAGTTCTGTTTGTCAAAACTAACAAAGCTTTGTAAACTTGTATTTCACCAAAAGGGGTGATTTTCATTTTCTGTAAATTTACTTTGATACATGTATCAAATGTAAAATCAAGGACATCAGGTATGATAGTACAGCCTGTATCTCTACACTTTCAAAGCCAAGAGAGGCAGGACTGACTATAAACTCCAGGCCAGCCTGGGCTATCCAGTGAAACCCTGTTTACGAGAAGAAGAAAGTCCAGAAATCAATCGGGGAAGAAGTTAGGTCTACTAGAATTAGCATCCCCTGTGGAGTAGAACACTTAAGCCTCAGGCTGGGGAGACAGGTCGCTTAGTAAGTGCCTGGGAGCACAGGACCTGGGTAAGACCCCATAACCCACAAACCGCTTGTCATCTCAGAACTGGGGAGATGAAATGGGGCTCACAGTCTGCTTAACTGATGACAGCTATGATAAGCAAGAAACCCTGTCTCAAAAAGGAAGGTTAGACCAGGGAAAGCATACCTAAGGGTGATCTCTGGTCTCCACACGAATGCACACACAAACCTGCATTAACACACACACACACACACACACACACACACACACACACACAACAGGGCTGGTGCTTATACATTAGGAAGAGTTTACAGCAATACAGATTTTAGGATTGCTTGATGACTGTCATTAAACATACTATAATCAACACAAAAGTGAACATATTCTGTTTCCTGAGGCAGGAAAAGAAGAGACTGCCTTGACTCCATCTTTGGACTCCAAGTCAATGACTTAGGCTTATGCAAGCCCAGTACTCAGAACTAACTTACAACAGGCCAAGCATGAAAGCCAAATCTTGGTCAGAATACATGAAGCACAATGTGATGCACGATATTCTTTCTTACTGACCCTACGAGGTTCTATTTATCAAGCCACGGTGACAAGGGAAAGTGTTTTGTTCTGTAGATGCTGGAACATCGCCCCTCGGTCTTTGGTTATGTACCAATTTTGAAAAGTAAGAATAGCTACAGTCATCGAATGTTCAGCCACTTCTCAATTTTTTAAAGTGTTCTACAGTACAGGGATTTGGGAACATTCTGGCAAACAGCCTTAATACAAATTATAATTACAAAGAAACCTTTCAGTTTTTGACTTGACACAGCTACTCAGAATCAACATGCACTATGAGGGGATTACATAATCCTTGGTACTCAGAAAGACAGCTTGTTATTGGGCCCCAGCTCAGGAGGATTATACCACCAGTGTTTGCCGTTGTGATTCCAAACATAAACGTCCACATCCCAGTCTGGAGCTTCAAGCCCCTCCTAACTCTTAGCTCTGCTATAGGTTAGCACAGAGCTACAAAGACAAGTATTTGCTTAATTTCACTGTTAAATCACATACATATTCCCATTAAAAAAAAAAACTATATTGAAGGAGAGGAAAGACACTTAAAGGTAAGGAGGAAAAATAGTGTGTGTGTATGTGTGCGGAGGGTATGTGGTGTGTGTGTGTGTCTTTTTAGGCCCGAGGCTTATTCATTGAGGCAGGGTCTCTCACGTTATCTGGTTAGACAGTTTGCTCTTGGGATCCTTTCTCCACCCTTAGGCTGCTAGAATGAGAGACAAGCCACCATTCACATTTGACAGACATGGACTCTGGAGATCAGGACTTTGGTCCTGAAGTTTGTGCAATAAGTGCTTTTTCCACTGAGCCAGCCCAAGAAAGGAGATTTTTTAAAAAAGGTTCTCTCCCTCTCCTCCTCCCCCCCACGCCCACACCCTACTCTGAACTTTAAATGTCTGAGCAAGAATTTAAGGCATGGAAAATAAGTTCTAAGGTGTACATTATAATTCCCATATTTCCCGAGGAATTCTGTCGCTGCCCTCTTCAGTGGCTGGAAACCTCCAGCCTCAGTACCCTATCTCTTCCAAAACAGGGGTGGGCAGACATGTACACATACAGGTATGCGTGCAGACCAGCAGTGGCCAGTTCTTTCCTGTCCTCTTCACTTTCTGGCCAAACGGTCCAGTGACCCATGAGCACTTTCACAGGACCCCTCTTCCCTCCCTGCCAACCTGCCCCGCAGCAGTACAAGCCGGGAAAGAGCCCTCTGGTTGAGAATTAAAGTCTAAGGTGTGTGGTCCCTTCCAAGAACCTGATATGTCAAAAGGGGGTTCCTCCCCATCGGGTGCTCCAGCAAGCCATCCTGAGGCAAGTCTCTGCAGTGCACAGATCCACTCCCCAGGCAGTCTGAGCAAGAAGAGGCAGACTTTCCAAGTCCCTGGCCATGTGCGCTGAACCCAGACAAACCATTCCACGTTTACCCCCAAAGGTGGAAGACTTTCTTAACTGAGAAATAAAATTAAAGCTAGGAGACTGAACATCCTCACTAACTAAACAGAATATCAGCTAAAAAAAAAAAAAAACAAAAAAACACCATTTACATTGTGAATTGTGATACTATAGGACTTGGAGCTTAATTTTTATGTGAAAAGGGCCAGAGTTAACCCTTTCAAAGCTGGTCAAACAGCTGCGGTCACATCAGCCCTACTGATCTGGATTTGATTTTAGACTTAATTCATTCTTATCTTTTGGCTCTTTGTTTTTGTCATTTTGTTTGTTTGTTTGTTTTTGTTTGGACAAGGTCTACCTATATTGCCTTGGCTGGCCTGGAACTCACTACATAGAACAAGGCCAGCCTCAAGCTCACAGTGCTGCCTCCCAAGTGCTGGGTTAAAGGCATGTATCACCATACACAGCTGCATTTTTTTTTTTTAACATATTGGAAGCACTAAGAGGTTTTGAATTTTATGCTGTTAATTAATGCAACACTGAAATAAATCTTTACTTTAAAAAAACAAACAAACATTTGGGACTGAAGAGATGGCTCAGTGGTTAGAGCACTGGCTCTTGCAGAGGACCAGGTTCTATTCCCAGCAGCCACGTGCAGGCTCACAACCATCTGTAACTCTAGCTGAAAGGGATCTGACACCCTCTTCTGGCCACTATGGACACCAGGCACGAAAGTGGTGCACAGACACACATGCAGGCAACACACCTGTATACATAAATTAAAATAAACAAATCTATAAACTTTAAAAGTACAGAATTCTTACATCTGTTTATTTATTTCAAGAGTGGGGACACAGCACAGTGTATGCATGGAGGTCAGAGGACAACATTCAGGAGTTGGTTCTTTCCTTCCACCATGTGGGTCCTAGGATACAAGCTGGGCTGTCAGACTGGTGGAAAGCGTCCTGATCCACAGAGCCACCTCACCCGCCCTTGAAATAAGCCTTTAATATGAACTTTTCCAACTCGAGTCTTTCAAGTGTGTAATGTGGTTGGTCGTAGTGGAGCACACCTGCCTTCTCAGTACCGGGTGTGAGAAGGTCAAGTTCAAAGCCAGCCTGGGCTACAAGCAGTGACAATGTGTCAGAACCATTACGAAATTAAAATTCAATGTGAATTTGGCTGAGTCCAAGAGTTAATCAAGGGACTTCTAGGAGAATAGAGTAGACTTCTAGGAGAATAAGTAGACGAAGTTCCTTCCCTTCCCAGTAAGCAAGGTTAAAGCCTCAGGACTTTGTATTGGGACGAGCAGTCAATTCTGAGAAGAGAGAAGGCAAATCGGGTGGTGACCATGAGGCCTGAAGAAGAATATTGCTGTTTCTAACCCAGGGAAGGACTTCGTTTTCCTCCATGGATCTAAGACTGGGTGCTTAAGAAGCTGCATGTGAAACACAAAAGCAAAGGTATAGGCAAGAGTCCCAGGACAAACCTCCCTGTAACACAGGCCAGAGGATGAAAGGAAAATCTGGCAAGATCAAAGTACTTCAGGTAATAATCACTGTTTTGCAACCAAACTGTATGCATGCACACACATATACACCCCACTACACATACCATACACACACACACACACTACACCATACAACACACACACCCCACATTACACACATACCATACACACACACTATAATATACACACACTACACCACACACCCCCCACATTACACCTACTATACACACACTAAACCATATACACACACACATTACACACATACCATACACACATAACACACATACATGCACACATGCATACATGCACACACATACACACACAGTACACCACACACACACACACCATACCACATACTACACACATATCATACACACATACATACATACATACATACACACACACACACCACACTACACACATACCATGCACACGCACACACACACCCTGTGGGCCTGCCCCATCAAAGCCAGTAAATAGCTGAGGGCTACCGACCAAGAATTCTACTCCCCTCAGACATAACAATCTATATGTCACTAGTCCTGATGGGGACAAAGAACGCCACGGACGGAGCAGGGCTGGTAAGGAGCCCAGCAATGTGAGTGGTGACCACATGGCTAGAGAAGACCCTGACGCAGCAGTAAGACTGGGAAGGTATCCTAGGAGGTGTGGGAAGAGTCAGGGTTTTCAACACCCACAGAGATAATGAGGTCATCCCTTTGTAGCTTATTAAAGACCATGTGGCCACTGAACTCCCTTCCCTGCCCAGCAGACGTCAGAAGAGGCCAACAGAGAGAGAACAAGACAGGGTTCTCCTTTTTTTTGCTGGATCCAAGTGGAAGTTTTCAACCAGACCCAGAGTTTCAATATAACATGAAGATCTCCGGGTTTTGACAGCAATTTCCCTGTTATATGGAAACAGGACATCTCAGACAGAATGAAAATGAGCCATCAGTAGATGTAAACACCACAGTACAAAGATGATAGGCTTACTTGACAAAGACTTCAAAGCAGCCATAATAAAAATGCCTCCATGAGCAACTGAAGCGCACTGAAAACAATGGAGAGGTGGTGGTGGTGGTGGGGGGGGGATAGAAAGCCTTAGCATGAAGAAACTATACAGAATCAACAGAAACTTAGAATTAAAAGGCACAATGGGACCTGAGAGATAGCTGACTCTGTAAAGCACCTGCCACAAGTGTGAGGACCGGAGCTCATATTCCGTAGCACCTACCCAAAATCTGGGTGGGCATGGTGACATATATGTAATCCCAGTGCACAGGGGGTAAAGGCAGGGCCCCTCTGGAGGAAGATGGCTGTCCACATTAGAAAAATTAGTGAGCTGTGGGTTCAAGTGAGACACCCTGTCACAAGATGTAAGGTCCAGAGTAACTGAGGGAGACGCCTGATGTCAGCCTCAGGTGCTCATGTGTGCACCATCCCCCCCGCCACGCACACACCTAAAGTAAGTGTGACAGAAATATCCCAGTGGATAGGTTCTACAGCAGAACTGAGACAATAGAATCAACGAGCTTGAAGAGAGAATATTAGGAATCACTCAATCTGAACAACAGGAGAATGAAAGGAAAAAACTCACCAGGACTACAGAAACAAAAGTAACCTTGGAGGTTAGAACTCACAGTTTCTGCAGAGGCCCAGGTTCCATTTCCAGCATCCACATGGTGGTTCATGATATCCTATACTTCCATTTCCAGAAGGTCCTACGCTCTCTTCTGGTCTTCACGGACACCAGGCACACTTGTGGTGTACACACATACATGCAGGCAAAACACCAGTACATATCAAATAAAAATAACTAAATCTTAATTTAAAAAAACAAAAGGATCTTGGTGTTGCTGGCGTCCCAGGAGGTAGGACCCTAGGAAATAATATCTGAAAACTCCCCAAATTTGGCAAGAGACATAAATCCAAGAAGCAAAATGAACTGGAAAGAGACTAATCCAAAGAAATCCATGCCAAGATGCATCACAGTTAAACTAATGAAAACTAACGATTACACAGCCACTCTGGAAAACCAGCTCAGCAGTGTCCTTTAAAACTACACTCAGTACTCTTGCCATCACAATGTCGTTTGAGTAAATACCCAAATGAGTCAGAAACAGTTGTTTTCGGACACAGTTGTTCATGGCAGCCTTATTCATTCTGTAGAACTCAGGGGCAATCCTGCTGTCCTTCAGTAAGTAATCGGTAATTAACTGGCGCACATCCATGGAACATGGTGTCATTCAACACTGAAAACAGACAGATTGGAGGGGACTGGGACGGCAGCACCGCTGTAATGTCTACAGTGCAGGCATCAAGACCAGAGCTCCATCATCAGAACCCAGATCAAAAGGCAGGGCACAGAGCTGTGTGCTTGCACACAGCTGGACAGGCAGAGAGAGGCAGATTCCTAGGATTCAAGGGATGGAGTATAGCCCAACTTGTGAGCTTCCGGCCAACCTGAGACCCTGTCTCAAAAACAATGTGAACAACTCCTGAAGAGAGACACCTGAGACTGACCTCTGGTCCTCACATCCACCTGCACACACCAGCATGTGTGTGCGCGCACAACAAATGTGTATGTGTGTGTGTTATGTGCGTGAACACACCACAGAGACCAAAGGGCAAGACAATTCCCTTGGAATTTATAGGCATTTGTGAGCCACCAAAAATGAATACTGGAACCAAAACTCTGATCCTCTGATAGAACAGTAAGTGATCATAACTTCTAAGCCATCTCTCTAAACCCCCAAATTAATTTTAAACCATGAGAAGACATGAAGGAACCTAAATGTTTTTGAGAAGAAAGCCAGTTTGCAAAGGCTACATGCCCTGTGACTCCAACAAGATGATCTTCTGAAAAAGGCAAAGCTATAGAGGTAGTAAAACAACAACAGCAAACAGAGGTAGTCAGAGACTGGTAGCTGGGAAGGATGGGTGGACACTGGAAGTTTGTATGGCTGTGAAATCTTTCTGTTAGGCGCTATAACGGTGGATGTGTTATCATAGCAGCTTTATCTAAACTCGCAAAATGTACGACGACGACCGACGAAACAGCGAGCCCTAATGTGTACCACCTGTGCTAGTGATAACGATGAAGTCAACGCAGGGTCATGAAACACTGTAATCACCTCAGGACACTGGCTATCTATTGACAGTGGGGGAGGGGACTCTGGAGGAGGACAGGCACACTTCACTTGGCACCAGGCCGCCTCCAGCTTTCTGCTCAGTGTGGCCATGAACCTGCCGCTGTTCTAAACACTAAAGTTCATTGAACAATCACGGAACTGTGTAAAAATAAAAATATCAGAATTTGTGGGGATTGCTACAATGGTGCTTAGAAGTATGCGTGTGTGTGTGTGTGTGTGTGTGTGTGTGGCACTAAACACATTTATTAGGAGAGCAAATATATATATTACATATATAAATGATATATATGCATTAGGACCTCTGAACTTCTCAATAGGGGGAGGGGCTCAAAACAGACTCAAACCAAACCAAGAGGCAGGAAGAAACTAATAAAACTGAGCAAAGGAAATAAAGAAAAAAGATGAATGAAGACCAAGGAGAATTGAGATACCCTTAGCAGGACTGACAATACAGGACCACAAATGACTGCTGGTCTCACTGTTACTGGTTCTGTACACATCAGGAAGTCAACAAGAGAATAAACTCTAAGGATGCTACTCACTGCTCAGACATTTGTCAGCTTAAATGAGATGTATCGAAATCCCCTCTACCACAAGAACTCCACTCTACCACAGGTCTCTCCATATGGAAGAGATTACTTAAACAACTCTACAACTACTGGAAAAAAAAAAATCGAACTTGGAGATTTAAAAACTGCCCCAAAGAAATCTCCAGGCCCAGATGATTTCAGTTGAGAAGGACCATGTTAGTTCTACACAATTGGTTCCAGAACAGGGCAGAAAGTTCCCCCGATGTATTTCCATGAGGTTGATATCAAATCGAGAAGGTGACATCCGTGAAAATAAATAATTAAAACAGTAGATGACGTCACTCTCGGGTAGAGTTTATCAACACACGGAAGAGAATTACACAGCAGAAGCAAACTTTCTTCAAGGACATCAAGCTGGTTTCTTATTCAGAAGACAGATGCACAGTCATGTTAACTAGCGTGTACACATTTATGTAGAAAAAGCCTAAGGAAAACTTCAGTTATCTATAAAACTCGGAGAACCCAGAATGGAAGGGAACTTCACTGACCCCATGAATCAAAAAATCTAACAGCTGATATTATATTTATTGGTGAAAGACAGTGGTTTTATCCTCAGACTGGGAGCTGTCATGGTTTGAATGAGAAATGTCCCCTACAGTCTCAGGCATTAGAACACTTGGTCCCCGGCTGGTGATGCTGTTTGGGGTTGGTTTAGATGGTATAGCCTGGCTGGAAGAAGTATATTACCAGGCGTGGGCTCTGACTTAAAAAGACTTAACCCTACTTCCGGTTGTCTAATTCCTTCGTAATAGCTCTCACTTCCGGTTCCTTCCACCATGCCTGTTGCTTGCTGCCACACACCCCCACCACGAGGAGATCTTATCCCGCTGGAACCAGTAAGCCCAAATAAACGGTTTCTCTTGTGGGTTGCATGGTCATGGCTTTATCACGGGAACAGAGTAACTAAGACGGGAGCAAGCAAAGACATCCATACATCCTCAGTTATTTAATACACTGTTGTTCCAAATTCCAGTCAGTGTGATAAAACGGGAAAAAAAATTTTTTAAAAAGGTGGCAGATCTGAAGAAGAAAAGTAAATGTTCTTATTTGATATGACGCCTGATGTCAAAGCTTGTAGGAATCCAAGAAAATCTCATAGCCAATCTGTGAGCTCGAGGAAGACACAGGATTCAGGGTAAGTATACAGCACCAACTATATATCTGCATGCTAACATGGGCATCCAAATCAAAATTTCTAACTGCTTAGAAGAAAGCACAGTATGACATTGATAGGATTTGTTTACTGACAATCATTAAACTCTGAGGAGAGTAAGCCCCTGCCTGACTCTTTATATGGGTCGGAGACTGGAACTCGTGCCCCCATGAGTGAGCATTCTTCACAGCTGAGCCACCTCCTCAACCATTCTTCATTCGATCGTCTCTGTGTCCTTGTTTAACGTCTGCTGAGTATATTTGGGTCGGTTTATTTTTTAGTTCTGTGGCATACGCCACTCTCTTTCTCTGCACCATTTCATCTTAAACTATAACGAGTTACTGTTCCCTATGTATAAGAATGTGATGACTGGGACTAGGAGGGTGGCTTGGTGGGTAAGAGTGCTTGATGTACAAGTGTAAGGACCCAAGTTCAAATCCCCAGCACCCATCTGAAAAGCTAGAAGAAGCAGTACAAGTCTGTGTGCAGCAGAGCCATGAGGGGGACAGAGACTTGGTCACAGCCTGGTTCGGTGAGAGACCACGTCTCAAGGGAATGCAGCAGAGTGACAAAGCAAGACATACCACGCACATACACAGATAAGATGAAATAATGTTTAAAAATGACAATTTTGAAAATTCGAGAGGCTTTAGAGAAACAGATGCCTTATACTTGCTAGTAAGAAAGCAAAAAGGTATGTTTACTCAAGGAGACAGTGATTTTATTTATTTTTATTTATGGTATAGTTTATGCATACCTTTATATCTAAAATGTACTTAATATACATAAAGTGAAGGAAAGATAACCACTAGAAAAGCCTTCAAATAAGGAAAGAGGGAGGGTGGACATGGTGGTGCATACCTCTAATTTCAGCAATTGGATGGGAGGGGTGCACACCTTTTTTTTTTTTTATTAAACTTATTCACTTGAAACAGTAATTTTAAATAAAAAAGTAAATAAACTTGTGACTATCACATGACCCACTAACTGTACTGACTTGTATTTACCCAAGGAAATGAGGATTTAAGTTTATATAAAAGTGTTCATGTGTTCCCAGCAGCTTTATTCAAAATACCCCAAATCTCAAAAGGATGAGCAATCAAACTGTGGTGTGTTCACACCACTGAACATTACATAGCATTGAAAAAGAGAGGATGAGCAATCAAACTGTGGTGTGTTCACACCATTGAACATTACATAGCACTGAAAAAGAGAGGATGAGCAATCAAACTGTGGTGTGTTCACACCACTGAACATTACACAGCATTGAAAAAGAAAAGGTTGAATTAAACCCAAGCAGCAACATACGACTATCCAGAGAGTCGGACTTCAGGAAAGCTTGATTCTGTCTGATCCCACCTAGCTAACACGTCTTGAATGACAACATTTGGAAACAGAGAACAGCTAGGGGTTACCAGTCTGCCAAGGAAGGGAAGGGCAAGGAAGGAAATGGGTGTGCTAGAATTTGGAGAATAGAGTGCCTCTGTAAAGGAACTTCTGCCTTCATAAGGTCATTTCACACCTGGTCCTCTGAGGCATCCGGGTAGAGGAGAGACCTTGGTGATCCTCCATCTCTGTTTCATTGCTTTCCTCTACAAAGGCTCTGCCACAGGTTAGCTAGAATCTGTGGTCTTTTCTCCAGGTTGGAAGTGTAATTCAGCACTGCTCTGGTGTGATCTCTGTAAAACATGAGTGTATCTATACGTACGTTAAATAAAAGTTAAAGATGACAAGGTGACATATTTAATCCCAGTGCTGGAGCAGAAGCAGGGTCTCTGAGCTTGTGTCTAGCTGGTCTACATAGGTAATTAAACTTCCTTCATCTATCTGTTGCGAATGATACTGCTTGTAATACCTTCTCAGCTGAATTTGTCAATACTCCAATTGGGTCTGAGTATAACTAAAAGGTCTTCAAATGAGTTGAGTCCAGCCCACAGGGCAAGTCAAGCAATGTTTGTAACTCCAGTCTCTGTTTGATCACCTATTCTGGCCCCAGCATGCATTGTGTGCACGTGGTACAGATGCAGACATGCCGGTAAAACACTCATACACATGAAATAAATTTTAGAAATTTAAAATTATATTTTATAAGGGACTAGGAGCCGCAAACATTTATGAGAAACAGACTCAGAACTTTGGGCCTGAATATGCAACAGCCTGCAGTAATCGTCAACAAACCTACTGGCTCACAAAAAAAATAAACTGTTTAGTTAAGCATTGAAATGTTCTGGGTATTTCTGCATATTAATTGAGGTTTTTTTGGGATTTGTTTTGTTATTGTACAATTCCTTCAAATTATTTCTCTACAAAGAGCTAAGGGAAATGTCCTTAGTTGAAAAATAAAGGTCCCTAAAACACAAGCCCATTTTCATCAATGTTGAAACAAAGTGTCCTGTTTCTCTTGAACCTCTCAGCCTTTGCCCTCAAGGGAATCATCCCTGTGGGTTTATCTCCTCAGAGATTATTTTTGTATATTTCTTGACATTTGTTCAGTTCTACCTGTTTGATTAAAAAAAAAACAAGACAAAACAGATAGGATCATACTATTATGTCATTCTTCAAATTTCTCGCTTTGAAATGTCTCAGAAAGTCACATGTCCGTGTGGCTCTGAAAGTCATGTGTCTGCATATTCAGATGTAATTTAACTCATCTTTTCCAACGACCAGGTAGCGTTCTTTCTGCAGTGACTATGGTGCACTGTCCAACCTTATCTGCCCATTGACATGGGACAGCTGGGAATGTTGCTACTGCAAGCCATATGGTCAGCAGGGACATCCCTGCTCTGTCTGTGAGTGCAAATGAGGTGACTCTTCTGTAACAGAAACACGGAAGTATAGCTGGTGCTCTGAGGACACGCTAACGCTGGGATCAGTGGCATCACACTTGCTCCCTCTATTTCTGGTCTTCTCTCCTTCCTACAGGAGCTAGCCATACTGGAAAGTGAATTTCCAAGATATTACTTGAGGCTAAGGAAGGCCATGTGACCCAGTTCTGGCCAATTAAACATGAACAAGTTTACTGAGCAGTCCCTGGGAATGTCTGCTTTCCAGGTAAGAGGGATAAACATGACCGACTCTGTCTCTATTCCCCTCTTGAGGATGACTAGGGAGACTAGAGATGCAACAGCGGGGTGGGAGAGCCAAGAGAATTACACTGCTGTAACATCAGGGCAGTTCAAGGACAGCCACAGCAGCCAGTCTCCAGATGCCAGAAAAAGGAATTGGCTTAGGCTGCATGAAGCCTGCTTTTCTGATACTTGCAGCCAAAAGTATCACCTCACGCTTTAAAATGCTTGCGCTCCTGGGGATGGAGACGTGGATAAAGGGTTAAGAGCTTTGGCTGTTTCCAATAGAGGACCTGGGATTCAATTCCAGCACCCACAAGGTGGCTCACAACCATCTGTAACTCAGTTCCAGGAAATCAAAACACCCTCTTCTGGCCCCACAGGAACCAGGCACACACACGAGACACACTGGCAAAACACCCATACACGTGAAATAAAAATAAATAAGTCCTAACAACAGGAAAAGTTTGTACATTTTTTTTTTATCTTCCCCCAAGTCTACTGATTGGACCCAAACATCTCTCCACTATGGACACCGGAAGTCACTGAAGTACTTAGAAACCTCAGTAGAAACCGTAGCTCACAGACTCAGTGGTCGCTCAGTTTTCTTCTTCCACGACTTTCTTGTTCCCATCTCTTGTCTCTTTTTCTAAGAGCTATGTGACAGCAAGGCAGGATCAGTTCACTGACGGGGACTGCTCTCTGTAACCTCACACCATCAATCCAATCAAACACAGCTGGAAGTAATAAGCCAGAGGGACCGGCTAGTGACAGCGACACTCATCTCTGAGTGGCACACCACCGCACACACACTGTGTAAAGAGGTAATTCAACATGGACTTCCTCTGTAAACCTATAGCGAAGGTATGCGGAGTGTCGCACACTGGTGCACGGGTGGAGTCCTCCGTGCACCTACATCGTCTCTCATCCCTTCTCTCAAACCCAGGAGTGGTCACCATCATTCCTTTATTACAGAGTAAATAATGAAAGCAAACATTTTAAGACCATCAATCTCTGTCTTGCCACAAACACTTCCAAACATCGAAGGCCCAATACTTCATAACCAAATGATTGTCGTAATCTAAATGATGCAGAATACATTCTGCCTATCTGAAGATATCGGCACACTTAGGCTGGAAACACTGCCAAACCTGTTTGGTGGTTTATTATTCTAAAGAAGCTGTTTCAAAATCTGATTCTCAGAAATAGGCAGGAAGGTGGGAGGCACATGTGTTGGATGGGGTTGAGGGGAGTTGAGGGGAGTTGGGGGGGATGTGATCAACATACAGTTCTTATTTGAATGGCCATCAAAGCACACACACTTTAAAAAAAAAAAAAAACCACAAAATTGACCTTCTATTGTTTTGTTATATTACAACTGATCAAAATTATACTAACTTTTTGGAGTAAATAAATCTCAGGTAAAGTGGGGACTTTAATGCTTTTACTAGCCAAGCACTCCACCCTAGGACAGCAGGCAAGGAATTCCCCTACTCGGTTAACAAGTAACCAATCTGATACTGGAAACAAACAAAAACGGGCTGTTAAAGATAGTCCAGAAAGGCAATGTCAACAAGCCGCACAGAGCAAGCGCACAGAGCAAGCGCCTCCAGGAACATGTACAGGGTTTGGCTTTTCCAGGGACCTATTCTGCTTCAGGAATCAGATCAGTCAGAGGACAGGAGAGCTCGAAAAACCACTCCCGGGGTGAGGTGGGAGCAGCAAAAGGGACCAGGTCCTGACAAGTATCCCCTAGCTTCCCGCCACACCTCTTCCAACAAGAACCAAAGGTTCGATCATATAAAGTCCACAGCAGAGAGGAATGCTGGGTTCACCAAGCTTTCTTGAAGTTTCCTTTAAAGACCCTCTGGAGGGGACATGTCCAGCTAGGGCTCCCAGAGTTCAGGCCCTTATTGTAGACCTTATAGACCAGAGAGGATTCACTCCATGCCCTCTTGCAGGTTTTTAGAGCTCATTTATAGGGTATAAAAGACTTTTGGGGAAGAGTTTGAATTCTTTATTTTGCATTTAGAAACCAGTCTGTAGATACAGGAGGTGTTTACAGTCTACAGAATGAAAGGGGATGGCAAATCCCCACCTTAGGTGACTGGGAAAAGTCTCTGTGTTTTCCTGCTGGCAGGCATGCCCAGGGGTCGAATGTGGACAGTGATGGTGAACCACTCCTCCCATCCTCATCCTTCCTCATCCTACATCCCCGGAGGGTGCAGTCCTCACTCAACTGCACAAGCACAGAGGGTGGAGGCCCACGGAAAGAAACCTGACTCTTCCAGTGCCTGCTGTGGCCAGCCCAGTGCTGGAGGGGACAAGCAGGTCCTTAGGGAGTGGAGGGAGACTTATGAGTTTGTACTACACATGGCAGAAGGACTATGAAACAAGAGTCAGTTGCCAGAGCAAACCAAGCCAGATTGGTTAGCTCTTCAAAACAGTCTGTCCAACCAACAGGACACAGTGACTCCAGGCACTTGTGAGAAGACGTCAGTTCGCTGAGGGGTCAACAGCAAGAGAGAGCAAAAAGTAAACAGAGGAAGGGATTGGGACCAGAATACACCTCCCAAACAAGCCAGGTGCAGCATGGCATTGCCTGGTTAGCCCCTGACCAGCTACCCAAAAGGGGACAGACAGCTCCAACACACTAAGAGTTTGCCAAGCTACCTGGAGCTCCCACAAGAGGCCCAAGATGCCAGGCGGCAGAGTTCCTGACAGGCTGGTTGGTGGCTGGGAGATGAGCTAAAAAGAAGTGTGCACATGTGCTTGTGTGTGTGTGTGTGTGTGTGTGTGTGGTGTTGTGGGGTCAGCGCTGCTCCTCATCTCTCTCCTCCACTCGCACAACCAACTAAATAGTCTCAAGACATAGCCTCTCTGTGCTATGCACAGGCAGGCACAAGCATGTGTGCACTTGTATACACACAGGATCTTGGTCAAAGGCAGTCGGCACACACACACTAACAGCAGAGAGACATAATACATTCTGACAGTTGGAGAGCATAGACACACACACACACACACACACACACACACAAGGTCCACAGGCTCAGGCTCTGCACACCTCCTCTCAGTCAGAGGCATACAGACCTCCACATAAGTCCACAAACTCACAGCCTGTCAGGAACACACACAATCTGCTAGGAGCATACACGCCCTTACAATCTCTCAGTTGGCCTGAGCGTACACGTAGGTGTACACACACTACTCTTGCTCACACAACATCCATACCCACACTTCTCAACCGCTCATGCACGCTCACAGGAGCTCAGCTGGCACGGGCACCCTCGCAACCTCTCTCTGCTCCAGGCGCACCCCACACCCACGCACCCTCTTGGCCCGGTACACCCCTCCCCCACGTCCGTACGGGCGCACACCGAGAACTCCGGCGACACAGGGTGCACTCACGCCCCCCGCGGCAGCTGCGGGTGCCCCTCCTCACCTTTTTCGCCCGCGACGGGCGACCGGGCCTCATCCTCCTTGGGGTTGGTCACCTGGGTGATGATGGCCGGACCGTCCATGGGTGCGCGCCGCGCCGTCCGCCCGCAGGCCCGGCCCCCCGCAAACTAGGCGCGGGGGGCGCGCGGGGGCGCGGCGTAGGGGGCGCGCAGGGGCGCGGCGCGGTGGGGCGCTCGCCGCCGCCGCCGGGGCGCGCCCGCCGCCCGGCCCCGCGCTCCGAGAAAGGCGGCCGGGGCCCGCGCCCCAGCTCCCGCCGCCGCCGCCGCCGCTGGGCTGGAGCGGCCGCCGCCTCGTCAGCATGAACCCCGGAGCCGCGCCCGGGAGAGCCGCGCTCGGAGAGGCGGAGCGGGAGGCCCGACGCCGCGGGAAGCGCGAGCGGGCGACGGAGAGAAGGAGCGAGCGCGGAGCTAGGGCGGGAGGGCGGGAGAGAGGGAACGCGAGGGGGAGGGAAGGAGGAAAGCGAGGAGGGCGGGCGGGTGGGTGTGTCCCGGCCCGAGGACTGGCCTCCACCGCCGCCGGCGCTGCCCGCCCGCCCGCCGCCCGCCGCCCGCCGTGGAGAGGGGTGCGGGGCCGAGTCGGGGGCACAGCGTGCGGGGTGTGGTCTGGGGCGGTGGCGCGCGCGCGGGGGCACAGGGGGCCTCGGGGTAGGTGGGAGGGTGCGGTGGAGCCTGGGCGATGGAGCGAGCTCAGCGGTCGAGGTGTGGGCCGCGCGGCGCGGAATGGATGCGTAGGGAGTGTTTAGCGGAGGCCTCGGGTGCAGCGGGATCGCCGGCTGAAGCCGGGGGAGGTTTATTCACCCCGAGGCCAGACACCGTGGGAGACGTCTGCTATCAGTAGTGGGTTCCGGGTGAGGGACGGTCCTGACGCTCGAACTGGGACTGGAGGGTCCCGCAGGGGAGCAGGGAGCGAGGCTGCAGAGTGGTTCGGACACGGAGTTGGGGTGCTGTAGGCTGTGCGGTGAGCCGTAGGGGATGCTGGGCCCGGGAGTGAGGAGGCGATGAGAAGTGCGGGGAGAGTCTGCAGACCCAGCTCGTTCTGTGCAGTCCACATAAGCAACCGGGGCGAGAGTCGGTGTGCAGAACAGTGCGTCCTCGAGGCTAGACCTCTTGGCACGTGAGACTGTGGGCACCTCGGCGAGGGGTTCAGCCACTTAGGGACAGAAAAGAGGTTGTGGGTGGCTGACGGAGTGGAAAGGGGGCCTGTGGGAGCAGAGTTGGACCAGGACTCAAATACATTAGCATCGGGCTGCTGTCAGGTCTGGGGTGACAGCCAAAGCATGGGTGTGAGCAAGTGCCCACCAGCTTCGGAGGGTCTGAGCCTTTTGGCGCCCGCACCTTCTTGCTCCCACTTGCAGGCCGGACTTGCAGCTCTGTCAACCGGTGGGCGGGGGCAGTGCTGCAGGGGGCGGGCCGCGGGCGCTCGCGCGCGCTCCTCACCAATTACCGCTGTGTGGGCGGAGCTGAACCTCATGACGGACAGACCAGCTGGAGAAGAAATTCTGACTCCGCCCATTCGCCAGCTTGCGCGCGCGCGAGCACTTGCCCCCTACTCCCCACCCCCCTCTCCCCGGGTGGCTTTCAAGAGGGGTGGCCTGCTCGAACTTCCCTACTTTTCTGCGCGGGTAGGATCCAGGAGTTGGCACCTTTCGAGCCGCGTGTTCACCTGTGAGCGTCTGCAAAGTTGGAAAGAAACTTCCAGAAGCGCCTCTAGCCCTCAGACGGGTGAAATCTATGGAGCCCAACTTTGATCTCTGCCCGGGGCCCGGACTCTCCTCCTGAAACTGGAGGGAGACGTGTCTACAGAGGAGCTGCTGTTTAAGGGAATTAGGCAAGAAGTAAGCGTTTTGTTTCCAAACCCAAGACCTCAAGTGGCATCCTGGTACTAGATGGAGAAGGAGTCCCAGCTGCCCTTGGGGCTCACTCACCCAGGAGTATCTGCTCTCCTCGAAGCACCTTAGGGACCCCCCAGAATATCCTGGGGCAGCCAAACCACGAAGCTCGGAAGTGTCCATTTGATTAGGAACGCAAGCGTGTACCAAGTAGCCCACCCGCCAGGGCATGACCTCTCTAAGGTCCAGACTCATTAAAGTCCAGGGGCACCCGAGCTTTGCCTTGTCTCAACTTGTCTAACCGCCTGTCACACGTTCTGAGGATATGCCTGGAGTAGCTGGACTCACCTGGTCACGTGTTTAAGCCCTGGATTCCTTTGTCTGAGAGAAGAGGGTGGGAGTACTTCCAAGGGCTGTTCACTTGGAATAAAAGGCCACCACGGGGAACGGTTTTCATACACCGAGTCTCCTGCTCGGCTTTTTCAGTAGCTGCGATACCGTGGGACCCTCCAGTAACAATTCTTGCCTTAAGAGCACCTTCTACCATTCTCAGCTTCCTGAAATCACTGCTAATCTCCCAGCTAACTCCACCCATTTGCCCCCTCCTTTCTTTGAAAATATAAATTTACACATATTTCATATATGTATGCACTATACTTTGATCAGTTCATCCCTCAGTTCCCCTCAGCAGCCGCATTACATCTCGTGCCCAATTTCATGTTCTCTTTTATAATTATTTGTTTCTTTGACCTACTAATTACAGTTCGCCTGAGCACACAGACTCACTCAGCCATGGGCAGCTCCACAGTGGCCGTACCTCAGTGACTCTTGCCTCAGTAGACATCAACTCCCAGTAGGCCCTCAGCTGGGGTGGGACCACCGCAGCCCCTCCCCACTCACTGTTGGAAATATTCCCTGTTCTGATCTTGTACAGGCAACCACAGCTACTGTGGTACCGTGGAAACGGGAAGCATGGCACAGCAGTCTCCGTCCATCCTTCTGCTTTTAAGATTTCTGCCTCCTTTTCCACATGTCCCCTGAGCCTCAGGAGGGAGGTTGATAAAAGTATCCAGTGTAGGGCCGAGCATGCGCAGTTGGTTAGTTGTTGTTCCGTCATACATTTATAGGATGAATAAAATGTTAAACATCCAAATAAATGTGGGCAAATGGTTTTGATCTTGAAAGGAAAAGATCTCAGAGTGACAAACACTTGAGCGATGACAAAAGTTAAAGACTTGGCTGTCTCTGTCCATTTAGCAAGCATTTATTGAGTGCCTTATCTTGACATGGCTCTGGGGATTGGGGATTATGCTGCTGAGCTACACTGTCTCTCATAGATCAAGCGTGACTGGCTATTCCTAGGGAGGCCTTTAGGTCCCCGAGTACTGGAGTACTGTTGCTCTTTGAGATTTGAAGAAAGCATCCCTGGTGTCCAGAGGACAGAGCTTAGCCCTGGAGAGCAATCACAGAGGCTGAAACAGTCAAAAGGATGGGTAGAAGTCTGTTTCCCATACACACTGCCACTGATATAAAAACAGCTTTAGATCTGGGCCTGGTGGTGCACACCTTTAACCTCAATGGCTCTGACCCTACCAAGAACACTGGCTTTAATTATATAGTTCATATGGCAATCTCACTCGTACCATCAGAAAAACTATTTTATTTTAGTATATATGATTAATATGCATCCTCTGGAGTCATATCAAACTTAAAAATGCCTCACCAACTTACTTCCCTCTTCATCTAATTGTAAAGTAGATGTTCACTCATATCTGCTGCTGGGATCTTGTATATAATCTAAATATTTTATGAAGTGAGCCTCAGGCTTTCAGACCTGTGGTTGCCATCCATGAATCATAGGCCACCAGTGTCTTTCTTCTCTCTCTCTCTCTCTCTCTCTCTCTCTCTCTCTCTTCTCTTTCTCTAAGACAGATGTAGCCCTGGCTGGCCTGGAACTTCTTGTGTAGATGAGGCTGGCACTTATAGAGATTCTCCTGCCTCTGTCTCCCAAGTGCTGAGATTAAAGATGTATATGCCAGGCTTATTTAAATACAATTCCTTAAATGGAAACTAGTGGGAAAGACTGAAAAAGACAAAACAAACAGATGAAGCAGCAATAAAAATGGGACAATGGAAAAACAGAAAACTACAACTTGGTGGCGGGGAGAGCTGGCTATATGGAGTGAAGGGTCAGAGATTAAATATCATGGCAAATGAAGCTAGAGCTGGTGACATCAGCCCTGAGGGGCCACACATTGCCACAGATAGGAAGACATGAAAGGCATCTATGAGGGCGGTGAGGGCGGTGAGGGCAGCCAGCCATGCTGGAAGAGCCCTAAGGTAGACTGTACTCCAGCGAGTGTGGCGGTGAGCTCTTAGTATGTGTGGAGAGTACTTTTGAGTGAAAAGCATAGGCTTTGAGACCAGGTCTGGTGATGGACGGGGTTCAGGGGTTCAGGTCAAGCAGAGCCTTATAAAGCAGGGGACACTGGGTATTGTTTATCGGGAAGGAGTGTGGAATGATCAGTTATACGGTTACAAGATTCTTGCCAGCTAATGGTTGGTCAGGAGCAATGCAAAAGGTAGAGGAATCCATTCAGAAAGGATCTGCTGGCTGTGGGGACAAAGAGGACTGAAGAGACTCCTGATGCACTGTGGAGGGAGAGTGGACAAGTCTTGCCTACCAGTTGGGCTTGAGGAGTGAGAAATGAGCAAGAAAGAAATGGCCTCCCAGCCAGGAGTCTGGAGAAGGCTGGTCTGGTACTCCCAGCCTGCTCTCTGTCCTTGGATCTCTGCTCCAGGCTGTTTCTTGGTGCTCTGTCTCCTTGGTTTTTTGTGTGTTTTATCTGCTTCTTGGGCACTGTCTTTTTTTTTCTGAGTCTGTCTTCAAGGTCTCTGGTACCTTCCTCTAACTTTCCCTTTCAAGGCAGAGCCTAAAGGTGGTAATTCTCAGATTGGGGAAGGAGGAAGTAGTTTCTGGACAGAGAGAGACTCTTGGTGGATGCACCATAGAGCCTGCCCTCAGGTCTTTGTCTCTCTGGTGGGACACCTTGGGACTTGGGAGAGGTTTCTCTAGCACACATTCCTTCTCTTATAATGGGTACCAGAAAGTCCCAAGGACCCCCACTCCAGCCTAGGCAGACTGTACCACACCTCACCCACACTATACCTCTGTGCTTTAATATTGAAGGCTTAGGCCTAATGAAGCAGGCAAACATCCAAAGGAGGCCCATAATCTAGTAGACAAAGCAGAGGAATAATTAGAGATGGCACAGGGAAGAGCTGGTTTATTCTGTAGGGAGTCCTCACAGAACTGTTACCCAGTGTCATCTGTAGAGGCTTCAGTCTTCTGAGTGAGTGATTTCTGCATCCAGTGTGCACAGAGGAGGCTGTGTAATGATGGGGGTGGGGGAGGGCCCAGAAGGCCAGGCTGCACTTCAACCAATGGGTAAGCTGGAGCCACTGATAACTTCTTTCTTAAGATCTATCTTTAGTTTATGTGCACGGATGTTTTTACCTATATGTCTGTCTGTGTACTGAGTGTGTGTGCTTGGTATCTGAGGAAGCCAGAAGAGGGTGTCTTATCCTCTGGAACTGGAGGATGGTTGTGAGCAGCCATGTGGGTGCTGGGAGTGAAACCTGAGTCCTCTGGAAGAAAAGCCAGTCTCTTAACCAAATCCCACTCACTGATAATTTTTTGCAAAAGGAATCAGCATCTCTAGCTAGAGCATGTCCGTGGGTTGACAGAAGAACTCAAGCCAGCTTTAGCAACATTAGGGAGTCTGTTAGCTTATGTAACCAAAGCATGGGTACATGCCTGAGATCGGGGCATGACGTCATCCCTAAGGGATCAATAGCTCATACCATCACTATCCATCAATTCACCAAGAACCCACAGATTCTTCCCATTGAATACTGTGTCCAGGGACTCTGTAGCCATTCCCCCTTTACATACATCCCAGGGATGCCTCTACCTGACCCCTGGGGGGGGGGGGAGAGTGGGGCTTACATACCAAATTCTTCCTACCTATAAAAACACTCATGCCCAAGAATAAAGTCCCAGAAATGGGTCAGCAGTCCAGCAGGTGCAGCCTGCCCCCTGGTGGCTGAATATTGCGAGTTCCTTCCCATGTCAAGCTGGGTGTGGCTCTTCCAACTACCCCTCCTTGGGCTAGCTCATGGCCAGAGAGGGTCCAGTCTTGTCTCCGTTCCATCTAGCTGCTGCGATTGACATGTCTGCTTAGCTTTCCTTGGAGAGTGACAGAAGAGTTCTAGAGAATGTGAGGGTCTGGAGAGGACAGAGAACAGGATCAGAGGAACTGTTGACGTTCCAGTTTCAGGATGACAGCCATCAGAGCGGATGGTGGCCACTGGCAAAGAAATAAGGCAGTCAGGCTGATGAGCACAGGGGCTGGGAGGAGATCTGGAATAAAGCCGTTCAGGAAGTATTTGGGAAAACTGGGAATATTCCAAGCATATCTAGCAAGCAAAGAGGAGGGTATACCTTTTCCCACACTACCTCCAAAATCCCAGATCTTCTCTACCAGAGACCTTGGGTACAAGAACAGCTACCTGAAATCTCTGAGTCAGGAGAGGATATAGTCTTACCCTGAACCCCTATTACGACAGGAATAGCTCCTGAGCAAAGTGAAGAGCCTCCATGTGTCCTCAGCCCAGCAGTGGCTTTGAGTCCTAAAAGATCAAGGAGGTCCAAGCTGATTTTACAACTGGAACCCTTGAGGTGGGACCTCATATGTTATGCTCCAAATGCTGGGTTGTCCCAGGCTACTGGTGAAAAGTAGCTGTGCACACACAGACTTGTGCATGTGGTTTGGGGTGTCTATGTGCATGTGTGACACTAGCTGGGAAGGCCGCCGCCCTCTCCAGTCATTCACAATGGGCTTTGCCAGGAGGCTGCGGTGGTAACACTGCCTGCTGGCATCATCCTCATGGGTGGGGCCCTGGCCAGGCTGGTCTGGTAACAGGCAGGCACCTTGGCACATGCAGCCGCATGCTCATCTGTACACAGGCTCATATACATGCCAGGGCACCAGGCACACGTGATGAGACTGTCTGCCCAGCTGGTTTTTCTGCGTTGGCACTGCCTGTTCTTTGCTGTCTTCCCTACCTGGGCCCCCATGTGTCTGCTGGGACAGCGCTTCCAACTCCTCCTGCTGCCTTTGAACCCAGCCATCTGGGCCTCAGATTCAATCATGGGTGAGAGCAGGTCTCTACAGAACTTCATTTCTGCTCTGCACAGCGGTTTCCTCGGAGGCCTACACAGTACGAGGCTGAGGCTGCTGGTTTCCTCTCACATATGTGTTCATGCCTCATTAATCACTCCAGCACACATGCTCACACACTGCTGTGCACTGCCAACTGCCCGTGTGCGTTGCTAACCTTGATTCTTAGGTGAGGCTCCCAAACTCAGCAAGAAGTCACTGCTGGCCCTGTTTGGCCCAGGTACTCCTTTGTCTTTGGAGGATCTCCCTGTGATCCATACCTGAGAGCAGGTTGGCTAGGGTGGACAGAGAGGAGGTGGAAAAGGACATGAAGAAGTGACAGGTAAGTGGTTTCTTGTTTCTATCTTGCTTCCCTAAGCAAGAATGTCCAGACGATGGTCCATGCATGGCCCAGAAGCTTCTGGAAGTAATACAACATTGAGGAGAATTCCTGTCCTGGTCTGAGCTTTGAGATGGGTCCAAAGAAGTTAAGTTTATGGAAATGCTGGACCCATTAAAATGTATTTGCAAAATACAGAATCAAAATATTTGGGGAGGAAATGAAAATCCTAACTGCCAGATTTGGTTAGACCTTGGGAGTTCCCCAAACTCTTTTTTTTTTAGGTGGGGGAGGATGAGGGGTTGACAGTTATCCTGCTTTCTTATGTACGCAGACCTCTACCTGGGCAGCATGTGTCTCCAAATATGACAGTCTCCCTTAGCTGCAGGAAATAGTCCCCCACAGGAAAGGTCCAGCCTGAGGGTCTTCTAGCAGGGGTGTCTCTACCTGTTTAATACTTCACAGAAACCCATCGAAGTCACCACGTGGGGGAAATCCACTACCTGGTGGGTCTCAGAGTGACTAGGACCCTCAGCCAGTTCTAGAAATGGAGTCACGGGGCTGGGGCCACTCCAGACCAGAGTGGGTTCCTTTGGATAAGTCATTTGTCACAAATATGATGCCTCTGTATTTCCTGTTTCTGATTTTCTTTGGGTATGCCCCTCCCCCAGCCCTCCTGCAAGCAACTACACACTTCTAGTTTAAATTCTGGGGAGAGAGGGAGAGAGGGAGAGAGGGAGAGAGGGAGAGAGGGAGAGAGGGAGGAGGGAGAGAGGGAGGGAGAGAGGAGAGAGGGAGAGAGGGAGAGGGAGAGAGGAGAGAGAGAGAGAAGAAAGAGAGAGAGAGAGAAAGAGAGAGAGAGAGAAGAGAGTTGATCAATTTGGCTTGTTCATGACATTTGACAAATTAAAATTGTACAAACCATTATTCTGAATCTTAGTGCCTTTAAAACTGAAAGAGGGTAGCAGTGGTCCAGGGGTTAAAAAGCACTGGCTGCTCTTCCTGAAGACACAGTTTCTGTGCCCAGCACCCATATGGCAGCTCACAACTGTCTATAAATCCAGTTGCAGGGGATCTAATAGTTTCTTCTGGTCTCCACTGACACCTGGCATTCACACGGTGCCTGGACAAACATACAGACACACACACATCCACACAATCAAATACTAACTAGATGCACAAGTCCATACGTCTATTGTGTCGGGTGTAGTTTGGCACTGCACTGTGCGTGTGCCTGGCTGTGACATTGAATCATTTACACATGCAGATGAGCCAGTAGGCCAGAGACACCTGCGAATGCTTTGCCGCCATCTCTATTTCTGACTGATGTTTAAACACCGTGGGTCTTGTGACCCTGTAACCTTTCTTCAGCATGGGCCTGATAGCAAACAACTCACTTGTAAGGGCTCCATGAGTGCTCCATTGTAAGGCATCCCGAGGCACTTCTTGTCAGTTTCCTGGCAGTCATCCCAGTGCCAATTGTTTACACCCCACTTGGGTCACACCTACAGTTTAAGTAGCTAGATTTGAAAGTTTCCTACGGCTGTTGCTTTTC
Organism: Mastomys natalensis; assembly: GCA_021653895.1. Lineage (NCBI taxonomy): Eukaryota > Metazoa > Chordata > Mammalia > Rodentia > Muridae > Mastomys > Mastomys natalensis. The sequence goes on along the minus strand of JAJTUV010000008.1, from coordinate 1,319,412 downwards.
CCGGTTTGTGGAAGAGAGATTTGCAGACACGAGGTATTGATCTCTGAAGTGTGTGCACTGCCTGCCTGACAGGACTTGGTTACCAGAACGTGGAGCTCCTTCCAAACAGCTTGAGCCATTTCTCAGGCTGGCATGTCTTCAGTGGATCTGTCTCTTGAGGCTGTCACCACTAGCAAGTAGCAGTTTTAAAAGTATGTTCTGTGTGGTGTGTGTGTGTGTGTTGTGTGGTGTGATATTAAGGCTAGAAGTCGACACCAGGTGTCTCCCTCAATAGCCCCGTAGTGGATCTTTTTGAATCAGAGTCTTTCATTGAACCTTGAGTTCAGTATTTTGTTTGTTTGGTTGGTTTTTCAAGACAGTGTTTCTCTGTGTAGCCCTGCCTCCTGGAACTAGCTCTGTAGACCAGGCTGGTCTTGAACTCACAGAGCCTCTCTCTGCCTCCCTCCAGAGTGCTGGGAGTAAAGGTGTATGCTACCACTGCCCGCCCAGCTTGAGCTCAGCATTATGTTTAGATCAGCTGAACTGCAAGCCCCAGGGAGCCCCACACCTCCAACTCTCCAGCCCTGGGATTACAGGTACACGCTGCCACACTGGGCTTCTTTACAGGGTGCTGGGAGGGCAGGATCTGAACTCAGGCCCTCAGGGTTGTACATGCAACCATCTGCCTTCTTTTCTGAGACAAGATGTCAAGTAGTCCAGGCTGGTCTCAAACTCAAAATGTAGCCCAAAAGGACCTTGACTTCTGATCTTCCAGGTCGTATGTCACTGTGCTCAGCTTACCCAGAGCTTGGGATGGAACCCGAGGCTTTGTACATCCTAGGCAAGTGCTCTACCACCTGGGATGAATCCTCAGCTCAGCAGTTGTGTTTCCTAGATGAGGATCTGAACTTAGTGAGACTAAGTGGCTTCTTGGGTCACACAGTGAGTGCAGGGCCAAGATGTATGTATCTCCCATCATGCTGGGAGTCTTCTACGCACCCAGGAAACCTCTCTAGCATCTTGCCTAAGCCCCTGCAGCAATCATTCACTGTGCTTAAGGTACAAAGGCTCAGGGAAGGGCTCACAGAAGGAGCCAATAGGAATTTAGGAAATTATTTTGGGGTAAACATAAAAACAAGAAGCTGGCTGCTGGCCTGCCATCTCGGGCAGTTCTGAGACAGAGGTTAGAGGCACATTTCAGTCCCCTGCACCCCATCACACAGACAGACAGACACACACACACACACACACACACACACACACACACACACACACGGTTTCTCTCTGTAGCCCTGGCTGTCCTTGAACTCAATCTGTAGACCAGGCTGGTCTCGAACTCAGAGGTCCACCTGCTGCTGTTTCCCAAGTGCTGGGATTAAAGATGTGTGCCACCAGTGCCTGGCTATTGCAAGTTTTTGCAACAACTTGTTGTACATGGTGAGTTTCAGGACATCCAGGGCTTCACAGTGAGATCGTGTCTCAATGACAACACTATCAAAACATAATAAAACAGGCCTAGGAACTGGCTCGGCAGTTAAGAGCACTGGATGCTTTCCCTGAGGACCCTGGTTCAGTATTCAGCACCTACATGGAGGCTCACAAACCACCTAGATCTTCAGAAGCAGGGACCTGATGCCCTCTTGTGACCTCTGTGGGTACTGCATGCACTTGGTTCAGGGCCATAGTGCAGGCAGAACACTCATGCATATAAAATAAAATTAAATAAAAAAACAAACAAACCCAAAAGCAACAACAACAACCTCTCAACATGAGTGGAAGGAGATGTGTCTGTCTGTCCTAGGCTGTGTAGCGGATTGTCAGCTGCTGGAATGGACATTTTTTAATGTTATGGATAAAAGATGTGAAAGTTAGAGATTGGTAGATACATGCTCACTGGGCCTCCGTGTCCGCGGAGAACCTCCCAGCTGGAGATGGTGCATCTACTGTGTGGCTCCCAGGGACATATGAAGACCTAAGGAGAGATGCCAACAGATTAGACTCAGCCTCACGGGTACACTTATTACTCTGCTTGGCATATACTGTCCCCCGACTGTTGCCCGTCTATACCTTGAGCCACACTTGCCTGCATCCCTGGAGTTTACAACTGTCCTGAGCTGGGCTTTAGGACTTCTCCACAAGCAGGAAAGAGCACCTACATGCAGGCTGAGAGGGAGAGGAGGCATGGATGCCCCTTGAATGGGTCTGCAAATAGGATTTACCTCCTCCGGGCTTGGCCAGTGGTTGTGACCTCACACATACTCACAGGACTCTCACAGAGAGGCTCCTGCCGGCTTGCTTCTCCTTTCTTCTCAGATCCAGATCGGCCTGAGCTGCCAAGAACACCAATTCCTTTCTGATAGTGACACCATTTTCCTCCCGCAGTTTTTCAGGTTTCTTTTCTCCTCTGTTTACACAACACTGCTTTCTTCAGTGGGGCCCGGAAAGGTTAAAATATTTTCCTCTGGTGCTGTGCATGGCTGATGACAGAAGCCAGGAGGCCAGAATGATGCTTGCACCTCTGTGAGGCAGCTAAGGAGCTGCGGGAGAAGACTGGACCACAGCCGCTTGCTTGCTTTTTGAAAATTCCCATGTGGATCCAACGGCTTTATTGCCAATTTGATTTTTTTTTCAAGACAGTGTTTTTCTGTGTAGCCCTGGCTGTCCTGGAACTCACTCTGTAGACCCGGCTGGCCTTGAACTCAGAAATCCACCTGCCTCTTCCTCCCAAGTGCTGGGATTAAAGGCGTACGACACCACTGCCCGGCACCAATTTGATCATTTATGTAAGAACTGTCATGCTTCTTCCTGGTGCTAAGCCAGTTTGAAAGTTCCAGATGCATAAAGCATGCGTTGTCAACAGTTGTTATTAGCAGAACCGAGAAGCAGCAGGGAAGGGGCGAGCGCCATCATGGACTGACTGCTGGTCAAGGCTGCTCCTGAGGCTTGCGATTTCCATAAATACTGTGAACTCACCCAAGCTTACTACTGTGTACTCAGTTTTAAATTTTAAATTTTAATTTATTTTGATTCTCTAAATAGGTTCCCACTGGGTGACCCAAGCTGACCCACAACTTGTGATGATCCTCCTGCCTCAGCCTCCTAAGTGCTTAAGTTACAGGCTTGAACCTCTACGCCTATCTGCCTTGTTTTTTATTAACTGGTGATCAAAGCCTGGGCCTTGTACATTCAGGGACGTGCTGAACCACACCCCTCGCCATTTTTTTTTTTTTTTAAAAACAATAGAGTTGTAGGAAGATTGCAAAACATATAATCAAGCCGTTTCTGTAAGCCCTTTAGCTAGATTTCCCAAATATTAATTTCACATTTCCTCCAATTTCTCCTCTCTCAACCTCTGAAGAGTAAAGTGTACTTGAAAACAAAACCACCTCTTACATAACCGGATGCAGTGATCAAGCCAGGAGATTAGAGTGACCCAGCCTTTCGCAATCCGTCTCATGTCCCCATCCCGTTCTGTGTTCGAAAGAGACATCTGGCTTCTGATCTAGGACCTTATTTCAAATTATCCTGCTTTGTCCTTTAGTTTCTTTAAATCCAGGATGCTTCTTTATCTCTTGTCTCCACATCGGCACAGTTTCCAGGCCTGGTTTCCCTCGAACAGTATGGCTTGGTTTAGCTTTCCTTGTGGTTAGCCTAAGGTTGTGCATTTGGGGATGTGGATAGCCCACAAGGAGTGGTCTCTGGACATTATCTGAGTGGCGGCTTTTACATACTACATGTGGCTTTGTGGCATTCTCATCTGAGGTCACCTGAAGTTGCTTGGGTGAGCCAGCTTCTTTAAGCTTTCTCTAAGTGTTGTCTGCTACATTTGGAGCTTATTCTTGGAGCTTATTCTTGATTAAATTATTTTAATATTTATTTCTTATTTGTGCATGTATTTGTGTGTGTGTGTGCATGGGAAGGTCAGAGGACAACTTTTGGAAGTTAGTTCTTTCCTTCTACCATGTGGTTTCTGGGGATTGAACTCTGGTCCTCGGGCTTGCCTGCAAGCACCTATTACCCACTGAGCCATCTTGTCGGCCCCAGAGTTTGTCTCTCCTCTTGTTAGTGAAGGGGTTGTAGAAGTGCACAGCCACCCCTGGCTTTTTGCACTTGTTGGTTTTGTGGATCTAAACTCTGGATCCTCATGCTTGTATGGCAAGTGCGTTACCAAACAAGTCACTTCTGTAACTCCCCCTTATCATCATCATCATCATCACCACCCACCACCACATCATCATCATCACCTTCACCATCATCATCACCACCACCATCATCAAGTGTCTTTCCGTGTAGCCCTGGCTGACCTGGAATTAGCTACATAGACCAGGTTGGCCTCAAATTTGCTGAGATCCTTCTGCCTCTGCCTAATCTAAGTGTTGGGATTAAAGATATGTGCCACCACATCTAGCCTTTTAAAAACAACACCAAAAAAAAAAGAGAGATGCATTTGTTTTATTTTATGTGTATTAGTATTTTGCCTGTATGCATGTATGTGTATCATATGCGTGCCTGGTGTTCTTAGGGGTCAGAAGAGGGCACTGGATCCCCTGGAATTGGGCTTACAAATGGTTGTGTGCTACCATGTGGGTGTTAGGAACTGAACCTGGGTCCTCTTCATGAGCAACCAGTGCTCTTAACAACTGCGCTAAGCCGTCTCTCCAGCTCCAGTATTCTTAATTGTTAAAAATACTTTTCAACACATGAAATGGGAGACGTCATATAAAACTCAGGTCTGATGGCATGGCATGCTGATTCTGGGATAGAGCCAGGCATGGGAGGATTTGGTCCTGGGGAACCCTAAGGAAGAGACACAGGAAACTGAGCAGAAGTAACCTGTCATTTGGCAGAACTTAGATTAGAGTAAATGGTATATTAATTTATGAGCTAGCTGGAGAACAAACTTAAGCTTATGGCCAAGGTGTTTGTAAATATGTTTTGAGTCTCATAGTCTTTATCCAGGGAGCTGGGTGCTGGGAGGAAAATGAACAGTCTTGCAAACATCGAACTCCTGGTTCACTGGAGTTCACTGCCTCAAACAAAGCCAACCAACCAACCAGAGCCAAGAGGAAGTGGTGGAAGAAGACAAAGAGGTTGCACTCCGGTCTCTCCATGCATGGATGTGCTCCACATGCACACATGCACAGGTGCACACATGCACAGGTGCACACATGCACACATGCACAGGTGCACACATGCACACACAGGAACGCTATCCCATGCCCACCTGTAAGCATCCATTTTATTGTCTCATTCTACAAATATCAAGAAATGGATTCAAGTTTGCCTTGATTACATGTGTTTATCCGGGCCCTGAGCAGGGGGCTTTGGGCATAAATGATACTAGGTCAATATTTGTTCAGTGAATAACATGTTTATAGATAGGGAATAAATGATCAAAATGTGTTCTCCATAAAGCAATGGAAAATGTATCAGTTACAACTGGCGTATTATGGATATTAATACTGGCAAATGCCTATAGATGTAACATTACTATAATAACTATATAAAACATATACTTAAATAACTATATAAACCTATAACAGCAATCATCCAAAATGATAACGGAAGAAGCCATCAAACTTCACAACCACAACTACCCAGATGAGACACTGGTAATGCTCAAGCCTTCTCGCTGGCATCGCCATTCTCTCAATAGAATAAAATATATTGTGCTTACTAATTCTACTTTGACAGAGAAGACAAGGAAATTTGTTTGTTTGCACTCTTCTTATCTCACATCAGACAGCCTCAGAGAGCACTTTACAAATTGACAGTTAATAAACTACTGCCCCCTGTGGAGAGAGAGCACAAATTCCATGACCGAATGGTGATGTTCCTGCCACAGGGGATGATCCACCACGGGCATTGTGATAACATGAAGTACTCCAGCTAGGGAAATTTTCAATGAGATTTAGCAAAGAAGTAATTTTATCGAGTAACGCTAGGTCTACGGCGACAGAAAGCTAGATCTTCTTAACTACGGAGACACAAATTGGTGTCGTCAGAGAGCATCATAGATCTTACATCCTGCAAGCCCCCGGCATCTGGCACATGATCCGTATAAATAAAACAGAAAATTCATTAAACAGAGTGCTCTGACCTAATCAAGTAGATGGATGGATTTGGATTTGACACAGGAGGTGTTTTAGATCAGGGGCCCGGAAAATATTAGAGCTGATGCCGTGGTGGGCGATAGTTTTGGATGTGAGCAAATCTCAGTGATTTCCTTTGTATTCTTTCTAATTTATAGGTCTCTCTCTCTCTCTTCCTCCTCCTCCTCCTCTTCCTCCTCCTCCTCCTCCTTCTTCTTCTCTCCTTTCCTTTCTGGGATGGTAGTAGTTTTTTTTTTGGTGTCACTGGATTCTTTAAAAGGAACTCAGTTGTGAGGACACACCTTTGCAGATAGCTAGCTGATAAGTGCCAACATTTTTAGTAGGCAAAATTCTGTGTTTGGGCTGGAGAAATGGCTTACTGGGTAAGCATGCATACAGCTCTCGTAGACAACTGGAATCTCTCAAAGTACTGGGTTCCCAGCATCCAGGTTAGGTGGCTTATAACTGTAACTCCAGCTCCAGGGGACCAGATGTGCATAAACCCACAGATGTGCACACACCACACACACACACACACACACACACACACACACACACACACACTTGTAATCCCAGCACTGGGGAGCTAAAGCTTCTTGGCTGGGCAGCCTAGACTTATCTGTAAGCTTCAGGCCAGGGAGAGCCCCTGTTTCAATTAAAACAAGATAGACCGGAAAGAATTACAATCGAAGTTGACCTCTGACCTCCACATGCACACACACAAATGTGCACCCCCCCCCACGCACACACATACATGAAAAACATTCTAAGTGGACAGGCTTTGGGTACCAGCTAAACATCTGTGAACACATGTAATGTAATCTATATTAAATATGGCATGGCATCCATATTTCAGAATCAAAGGGCGCTTCTGTTGGAATTATTCGGGATCTTTATGGTTAACATTTTTGTAGTTGTGATGAAATCCTAGAGAGTCTTTCACTTCAGAGACTCTCAGTGTGGTGCCTTTAACCTTGGAGTTGGGGAACAAGCCAGGAATCAGAGCAGAAGGCGACCCCATGTCACCTCGGGGCTTTTCACTATTTCTTCAGACTTCTGCAGCTTGAAATTATTTGAAATTAGATTTTGTAAGTTTATGGTTGGAGTCTTTTATTTAAGAAGCAAAAACGAAAACAAAACCTTTGATTTCTCGTTGCTCTCCCTAATTGCTTAACTTAATTTCTTGATTACCGCTGCTCCCCTGGCACTCTTTCACTGACATTTTGGAAAGTTAAACTCAGTTGAGTTCCTGGAAACACCCACACACATCAAAAGAGAAGAACTGCAGTGACGCATTCTGACCGCCAGAGGGCAGCTGGGAGACGGCTTTCTTGATTGATCAGCTCAGGGCTGGGGTCTTGGTAGTCCCTTTAGGGATTCAGGCCTTTAAAGTAACAGAGAGGCTAGTTAGTATTTGGGAGAATTTGATTATCCTGTTAGTACAAACCAGACTGTATTTTCCAACACTGTTGCAATTTACCGAAGGATTGGAACGTTACTCAGGAAGCTCTGAGCCCTCCCTGTGGTGAGAAACTCCCTATGACGGTCAACAATTCTGTACTGGCTGTGAAGCTGGAGGGAGGGGCTTGTGGCCAGGTGCCTCTGCTGCCACCATAGGATTGTGAAACGCCAGTAGTTAAGGAGCGTGCATCAGATGACCTCTCAGGGTGGATCCTCCGGTGCAAACTTGGGCCTTGGCTCACAGTGGTAGCCAGTTGGTTCTACTGTATCCCAGAATGACACGGTGGAAGGTCTTGCCTGCTATTGGCTGCTTCTAACACGTTTGGACTTGGACTAAGCTTCGTAAAACAGTGTAGGGGCTCACTCCCAGGCAGTTGTTAAGAAGTGTGGGGTGAGGTGGGTCCGGTTCTATCTCTCCCCGGCTCGGAGAAGACTGGGTGAAGTCCAGAACCGTTGGGGTCTGTGGTCCACTTCTCCCTCTGGAGAATGGGGTCCGCAGAACTCCAGGCTGGCAGGAATGCCAAAATAGTGTCATAGCTCTTAGAAAAGGAGTAAAGAGGTTCGGGTGGCCGGTTCAAGGTCAGGTGGCCATCCCGGGTCCTGTGGTGGCTGCACTGGCCGCAGCAACGTCGGGCTCCGCTCTGATGTGAACCTCTGCGAGGGAGGAGAGTCTGGCCACAGGCAGGTGGGTCCAAAGGTCCAACCCTGAGTGCTCAGGGTAGGTAGAGAGTCCTCCCAGGAGTGTTACATCTCAGTAAAAACACCCAGTCTCAGACGATCACTGTGAAATAGTTTGCGTGGTTTTTTTCCATGCGGACAGGGACTATATGAACCTTGGGGAGCAGGATGGGATCTTGGGGGTGAATGCATTCTATAGGTGGTGGCTCAGATGCTGGTGGTGCTCTATTCGCATGAGGAAGAATTCCAGGTGGCTGACTACCTGTGACCACCTGGTTGAGGGTCCCCAGGTGACAAACTCCGGGGGCAGGCATGGAAATAGAGAAGGAGTTGGTCCCTCTCCTGCTGCCCTCAGGCTGAGGTTTAAGCCTCAGGTTTTGAGATTTCTGGGGTTTGAACATGCTCATGTTTCCCCTCACCAGAGTTCCAAGCCAGTTTCTCAGGTGGCATGGTCCATATGCTCCACAGGGGGGTTACAGCAAGGCACATTTGACCATTGCAGAGGTGGAGTGGGGTGCCCAAGAGATGGTCTGATAGACAATGGCATGCCCTTGCTTGCCTAGGCCGGCTGATACAGACGTTCCCCGTGGTGGGTAGCAGCCAGCTCGGCTGTGACCTCCTGCCTGTGACCCCTCCTTTGCTTCCCACCCTTCCCATTCTTGCTTTTGCATGCCTGTGGCTGCACGTCAGATAAAGAATCTGCATGTAAACGTCTGACTCCAGTTCTCTGATAGGGAATCTACTCTAAGATAATGTCCTGTCATTCTGTGTATCTTGAGTCCACTAGTCAAGGATCCCCGACACACTACAGACTGTCCCAGGGAAATCCTCACATTTTATAATCTCTTCAGGCACAGACAGCATCTGTTACAAGTGACTTTCCAGTTATGCTTTTACTCTTATGGGAATTACAAAGCACAGAGTTTAGAGAATTAAATAACTCTATAAAGCCTGGCAGAAACTTGTATCTCCCATGTCCAGTACTTGTTTGTATAGACAATGAGTATTTTCTCTCTCTCTTTCTCTCTCTCTCTCTCTCCCGAAATGAATTTTTATTGTATTTCATGTTGACCTTGAGTTCTTGATCCTTCTTCTTCTCCTTCTTAGGTATTAGAATGACAGTCATGTACCACAGGTATTTAAACAAATATACTTTATGTGTAGCGTGTGTTGTCGACATAAATGTCTGTTAGCATGCGTGTGTGCGGCTGTGGGAGCCAGGAGAGAGCCTAGAACTGGAGTTACAGGTGCTTGTGAGTTATCTACCATGTGGGTGCTGGGAATCGAACCAGGGCAGGCTGAAGGCACAGCTAGTGTTCTTAGACGTTAAGTCACCTCTCCAGCCCTCTGTTTTGTTGTTATTGTCTTACTTTGTTTTTAAGATAAGTACTCACTGTGTAGTCCAGGCTAGACTTGAACTCATGACCTCCAGTTTCTGCTTCAGTGTTGGTCTTGAACTCATGATTCTCCTGCCTCTGCTTCCCAAGTGCTGGGATGATAAAGAGGTCCCATAGACAAGCTTCAAACTCACTATGTAGTCTGGGCTGGATTGAACTCATGACCTCCTGTCTCTGCTTCAGGTGCTAGAATGACAGATGATGGGTGTGTACCACTGCATGTGGCTTCTGCCTACCTTACAAATGTCACTCACCTTTATCTTGATATTTCAGGTATCATCTGGAGGGGTTCTTCAGTAGAAGATGAAGATTTAATTCATTTCTGGAATCTTGTGCCACTGAGTCCCTATTTCCTGTCCCATTTATTTATTAATTAAATATATTCTGAGAAAAGGTTCTGACCATATCACCCTTACTAGCCTCAAACACCTTATGTAAATCAGGTTGGGCTCAAACTCACAGAGATTTACCTGCCTCTATTGCCCGAGTCTTTGGCTATCATGCCCAGCTATTCCCTCTTGTTCTACTGATAGGTGTAATTTGGTTTGATACTCAGCGTTTACTATGACCACATAAACATATTCATACCTGAATTGTGCAGCAGGCTCTGCTTGTACTCCCTTTTCTGTTCAACTTCAGGTTTTCTTGAAATCAATACTTGCCGGTGTGTACCACGGTTGGACAGTTCCCGATCTACGACTTGTCCCTATTGAATGGATTGAATCCACTCTCCAGGGATTTGGAGGCGAGCGCTTTGAGAATTGATCAGCTCATGATGGCTCTCAGGAGTGGAGCTAGTGTCCTTACAGAAAAGACCCAAAGAGAACCCAGAACTCAGAAAGAGGGCACCTGTGGAGGCTTAATCCTGACTGTCAACCTGACAGAGTCTTCAACCACCTTGAAGACAAATCAGGGACGTCTCTGAGGGAGTTTCTAGTTCACTGAAGACCCACCCTGAATGTGGGGCAACAGCCCAAGGGCCAGGGTCCCAGCTGAGTAAAGATGGGGATGCAAGCTGAGCACCGCCAGCCTTTCTCTCTCTCTCTGCTTCCTGATCGCAGGTACAATGTGGCCAGCTGCTCCAAGCCTCCCCTGTTGTGCCTATCCTGATATGACAGGCTGTACCCTTAAATTATGAGCCCAAATAAACCATGCCTTCAGTTGCTCTTGTTGGAAATTTTGTTTCAACTTAAGAAAAGAAACTAATACAGGATCCATGAAGTATTGAGGGGGTACTCCAGCAGCCCACAGCAGGATTTCAGAATCGAGCATGCTAGAAAGAAGGCATAGTTAAGGAGAGACAGAATAGCCACCCTCCCAACCCTAGGGACAGTGCCAGGAACTGAAGGGCTATGGAGTACCTGGTCACTTCTGATTGCTGTGGACAATTTAATGAAAAGGGATACCCAGATGAATCTCAATTCTGGGTTCAGGGCAAGTTCAGGAAATGAGACACTTGGCATGGTGGTTGAGAGAGTCTGTCTCCCAGCCACAGGACAGAGACCGCCAAAGGTCAGCGTCTGAGTCCTGTGGGTTGTCAAGTTGTAAAATCTTCAAACCCACAAACTGCCAGTGCTGTGATGTCATTGGTGGAGTTGCATGACAGATCCTGCCCTCCATACACATTTCCAGGAAGTCAGGGCTTGTAGTATTTGCTGTGGCTACATGGGCAGCATCAAAATGCACCCCAACAGTGGCTGCTGTTGACGTTAAACACACACCAGTGCAACTCAAGACCATCTCCCTCTCCCCGTCAGATCACTGGATCACACAAGCTCCGGCACACAAGTAGTCGCGAGCATTACATCAAACAGGTTTTACGACACAGAGTGACTGTCAATAGCGACATTTGCAGCAGCATCATTAAAAAAAGCCCTCAACCCAAAGGCATCTCTGGTGAATGGAAAACCTAGAGGGAGTAAATAATGTTCACTGTTACCCTGCTGGACATGTGTTATACGTACTTTTGCTTTCAGACTTGCTTGCGCATGTGTATGAGTATATGTATGTATGTCTCTGTGTTATTATGTAATCCATATTGGTCCCAAACTCAAGGCTATCCTCCTGCCTCAGCTTCCCGACTGCTGGTATTACAGGTATGTGTGATACCTCTCAGAATCTCATATGTGCAGTAACCTTCATTTATTTATATGCATAGGTGTTTTGCCTGCATATTTATCTGTGCGCCATGTGAATGTCTGTCACCTGTGGAGGCCAGAAGACAGTGTCAGATCCCATGGTACTGGAGTTAGAGACGGCTGTGAGTCACTGAGTGGGGGCTGGGAACTGACCCCATAGTCCAGTGCTCTTAACCACTGAGCTGTCTCTTCGGTTCCATTGGTAAATTCTTGATGGCGTAGATGAGAATTTCTTGATCTTGATGCTAGAGGTTACTATATTTTTCTTTTATTATTTTACTATTATTGCATGTGTGGTATACATGCATGATGTGTGCTTGTGTTTGTGTGTGTGTGGGTGCACAGGTGTTCAGGTGCACAGGTGTGTTAATGCACAGGTATATGAGTGTATGCATGCACGAGTGCACGTGTGTGAGTGCACAGGTATGTGGAGGCCCCAGGTTGACATCAGTAAGTTACTCTGATTGCTCTACCTCTTCTTCATCGAGGCAGGGTCTCTCAGAGCCAGAGTTCACCAATACAGACTAATCTAGCTAGTCAGCACGCCTCAGAACCCCTGTTGTTGCCGCCTTCTGAGTCCTGGAATTGCAGGTGGCTGTAACACCCACTCAGAATCTCTGTGGGTTCTCTCATTTGCTTGCTAAGCACTTTAACTTTCCAGCACAAGTCGGTTTCCTTTCTGGTTCTCTTTTCCTCCCTTCCTCTGTCTATCTCTCCCTCTGTTCCTTTTTTTTTTTTCTTTCTAGAATTTAATTTTCTGACTGGGCACGGTGGCTCACACCTTTAATCCCAGCACTTGGGAGGCAGAAGCAGGCAGATTTCTATTAGAGGCCAGCCTGGTCTACTTACATTCAGAATCTGAGGCCAATCAGGGATATATAGTGAGACCCTGTTTCAAAAATTTTTAAAAAGGCAAACAAAATATAAAAAATTTAATATCCGCATGTGTGTGTGTGTGTCTGTGTGTGCGCGTGCGCGTGTGAGGCCAGCAGAAGGCATAGACCCCGGAACTGGAATTACAGGCAGTCCTGAGACTTCTGCATTCAGAACCACATTTAGTTCCTCTGCAAGAGCAGCCTACACATTTTACCTTGAGCCATCTCTCCAGCCCCAATTAGATTAAATATATCAAATACAGACATATAGACAATATTTGAAAATGAAAGAGGAAACACTGAGGGCTGCTGACAGGGTTCAGTGGGTAGAGAGGCTTGCTGCCAAGCCTGACAACCAGAGTTCAATCCCTGGAGCCCACATGGTAGGAGAGAAAAAATTTCTGTGAATTGACTGATGACTACCACATGTATGCTGTGGTCTACATGCCTGCAAGTTGGCATGCATGTATGCATACACAGATACTAAATAAATAAACAAATGTAATTTTTAAAAAGTTGGAACATTGTATTTGTAAATTACTGATGAAATGGCAAGACTATAAAGCATTGGTCAAGCCCACTTGAATTTCAGTGTCTGTTTCACCAGGGAGAACAGGCACTGGAGACAGCCCTAGACCAGTCAAGAAGAGTCTAGAGTGTCTCCTTTCTATGTGTCTGAGACAGGAAAGTCAGTGGCAGGGTAGAGTCACAAGTCATCTCTTGCTGTCCCTCCAAAGGACACTAAGCTAGTGTCAAACTAGAACTCTGGCACTGGACAGGAGAAGAAACTTCTCTGAAATTCTGAAAGTCTGACTGCTCACCAGCTGGGTGGGCCGGGAGTCTCAAGGATTTAATTTAAAACAGTACCAGTTATTGAGTCTCTTGGACATCCTGCAGAAGCAAATGGAAATGTTCTGGGGGAAACCATTTCAAATTCCAACAGATACATTCTAAGGAAGACGAGAAATGGTTTAAGGTTAACAAAATATGAGGGAAATAGACTCGCGTTTGGGAGCAGCGGAGCGAATGGCAACAGAGACCTCAGCCCTAGGGAGTGGCTTGCGGTTCATGAAAGCTTCATGTGTTTAAAGAAATGAATGATAAGTGTGTTTATATAGAGGGAAAAAACTAGAAACCATCCAAGCAGACTCCAAAAGAATCAAATAGACATCGTGGGTGAAAAATATGACTGCCGGTCAAACAGAAGAATCTACTGACATCCAGAGGAGAATGCATTGCAGCTATAACTTCCGTTGAATATCATGAAACATAAGTGTGTGGAAAGAAGATTGGTAGAGAAATGACAAACCACATGTAATAAAATGGGGAGGTAGATCTAGATGCCAAGGACTTGGTGTTTACTTAAAATTCTTTCTACTTTTCTGTCACGCTTAGTTTTCTTTTGCTGTTGTTGTTTTATAGTAAAAATGTTACATCTACTTACACACACATACCTACAAAGCAGAAGTTCAGCTTCCATGTCCTTGCAGGGATCAGTGGCCTATAAAGTGGCAGGCATGGAGGCACTGACTAATTTTACTTACGGCAGGATGGATTCCAGCGCCAGGCCAGCCCAGGCTACATAGACCAAATTCGGAATCATGAATGAATAAATGAACAGATGAAAGAGCCAATCAGAAATAAGCATTCTGCCCCTGGCCAGTACTCTGGAGGACTGCAGTGTAGAGCAGAGCACAGGGCCGTGTGGGGACTCTGGATCCCACCCTGTAGAGAAAGAGCATGGGCTAGCCTTAGAATGGACTTGCTGTGCCCATTCCATGAGTGGTCCATTAAAACCCCAAGGCCGGATCCCAGATGGGAGCCTGGCAGAGGTGAAGGCAAGTGCTCTCTCGCAGGAACACGTGTCATCCTAGGCTTCAAAGAATTACCACAAAGAACTTTCTAAGGGAAGTCACTACCACCAGCCAACAGTAAATAAATAACTAATGAGTCGCATGAGGGGTGTGAGCCCATGAATGAGAGTCATGAGAGGAAAAAAAGAGCAGCCAGTGTGTGTGTTGGATGTGTGTGCATGTGTGTGCTTGTGTGTGTGTGTTGTGTGTATATGTGTAGGTGCTTGTGTGTGTTGTGTCGTGTGTAATGTGTGGCTTGTGTGTGCATGTGTGTACATGTGTGCATGTGTGTGTGTGCATGTGTGTCTGTGTGTGTGTGTTTGTGTGCGTGTGTATGTTGTGTGTGGCGACAGCCCTTGGAGTGAAGTTAACAATGACGGCTGTAGAGAACATATTCGTATACGTGGAAATTGTGACTGATGAACTAGAAAGCAAAGCCCAGACTGGATAGAGCCAGAAGCTTATTCTTGAAAACAAGCAATGTATTAGGTAGATCTTTGTTAGTAATATTTAGGGAAGAAAGAAAAAATAATTCACAGGTTAAAAGTATGTGTGATAAGAATGAGGCTGTAACTAGCAAATAGAGATTTAAAATCTAAGAAAATGAAATGTCTGTAGATGTGCAAGAGGGCTAGCAGAAAGCTTACAGGGGGGTTGAGCATGTTAGCACAGCTGGTGGAATCTTGCTTAGAATGAGATTCCTGCCTTAAAACACCAGAGGTGGTGGCACACACCTGAATCCTAGTACTCTAGAGATAGGGGCTGAAAGATTAAAATTTGGGATATCCTTGGCTACACAACAAGTTTGAGGATATTCTGGGCAAATGCTTAATGACTTCCATTACATACATGTGGAAGAGGTCTGCTTGTGATGAGGAACACACCCATTTCATTGGGCTGCATTTCTTTTTAGACAGACACCAGGTCCAGCCCAGGCAGGGAGGCAATACACATAGGTGGTAGTGTCCAAATTATTCTTAAGGGCAGATTCAGCCCATTACATGGGGTGCTCCCATGGCAACCCTTGGTGTGCTTTTTAATGCTCACACTGCATTATACTGGAATTCCCTCTTCAGACCCTTAAGAAGTTCTTAGCAGCAAAGAAATCACAGTCAGACACAGTGGGATCATTTGAAGCCATATTTTGTTTTATTCTAAACACTTAATTTGTAAACCTGGCATCTCCCAAACAGTGCAAGTGATTCAGAAATGACTGCAGAAATCAACAAGAATTCACAAGACACAGTGAGGAAAGACAGCCTTCATATTCCAAATCCTCTCCGGCACTCTGTGTGTGTGTGTGTGTTGTGTGTGTGTGTGTGTATGTACTAGTGCGCGCGCACGCACGCCTCAGTAAAGCTGCAGGTATGCAGAGAGCAGAGGTGCCTGCCATGCAACAAACCACTCAGGAAGCTTCAAGTCACACCGCCAATCACACTGTGCACATCGGGATCAAACAAAGCAAACCAAACACCTTAATAGATTGAAATGCAGATCAGCTGTAGAGAGCACCACATCACTGAGGGATTTACCCATCACTCCGCTGGTTCTAGAAGGCCCACTCGACCCCAGGGCTCTGCAGCCTCCCTTCAGTCATTATCTTAGAACATAGACTCCAGGACCAAAACCCACATCTATTAAAATTCTATGTTCTTGAGGAACTGTGAAATCATTCTGAGAATATTTGGTTTCTGTCTTTTGTTTACGATGACAGTTCCCCACATGATATTGGGGGGAGTTTACTAGGGCACGAACCTATTGCTTCCTGGGGTCGGGCAAGCAGTCAATCACTGAGCTTCGTCCTATTCCACCCATCAAATGACAATGCTTTGTAGTACCTCTAAATTTCAGGAAGTTGACGTTACACACCCTTTCCTAGGTTTATGTTTCTCAGGTAATGGGTATGAAGCTGTCTCATCCTTAAATAAATGTGAATAATATTCCTACGACCCCCACACTGGGCTCACCAGGTAGCACACAACAGGGCTCAATGAGGTCTCAACAATATGCTGTTTATTGAGAATTCCTTTGCCTTTGGCTTTAGTGAATTAGGTCATGTGATATTTGGTGTGTGGGGTGGGGGTAGGGTATTGAGTGGTGGGGCACAAGAATGGATGGAGAGGGGACTAGGATGGGTGACTTCATGCAACCTGCCAAACTGCTGAGCCCCGAGGTGCTTTCCCAAAGCATTGCCTGAGTCACAGTGATGGGGACTCAGGGTGTGACACTGGTCAATTGACCAGCTCCCCAGGTCCCTCCTGCTGGTGTTCCTGTGTGTTTACATTTCATAGCCTCTTTGTGGTAGGGCTCATTTTGGTGATGCTCAAGACTTTCTTGAGCTGGTTAAAACCACAGAAGACACAACTGAAAAACAGAAGCAGACAAATGATAGCTCCCTGGAGAATGTCTGCAAAGGGAACTCAGAGGCAGCGGAAGGCTGCAATGGGCTACACAGTGGGCTTTTCAAAAGAATGTTCTAGAAAGAGGCAACACAGGCACATCAACCCACCTGCCCACTTTTCCTGATTGCCTGCAGAAGACTGGAATGGTGATGCTGAACTACCCAGCGAAAGAATTCCAAGACAACGCTCCACCCGATTCTCTGCCTCCGTGCCAGGAGCCACACCCTAGCTCTCAGCATAAGCAGATAGGCAAAGAGGCCTCCTCTTCCCTACAGTACCTTTTAGGATTTGCTTTCAGAGATACCACACAGTTTTCTTAAAATCTGCCTCCTGAAGTTGTAGTGACCTTGTGAGCACATGACTATTCACGAGGTTTCACCATTTGAGATCAGGTGGCCAGATTCCAGCTGAGTCTGCTCTTCCTTTCCATGCTTTCTCAGGTGTGGCTGTCCTGGCTAGCTGAGGTGTGTATAGGAGTCACCGGTCTCCACCGGTGCAGCCATGCCCTTTGCAGGAAGTAAGCCAGTGGGGACAGATGCATTTTGGCTACAACTGCAGACGGTTCTGTAGTGGTCTCACCACCTGACTCTCAAATGATTTATTAAAGGAAACCATGACACAATTCAACAATCCTCATAGGACAGCTGCAAATGGGGTTCATGAAGAATCTACACTCCACACCTATTGTGGGAGGGCTTGCCACCCTGAGACATGAAGTGACTGTGTTCTCAGGGGATCTACCAACATCCAGCACAGTGCCTGACCCTCAGACCAAGATGCACATGGCTGGTAAAGTCAAGATTTCTTTCCTGATTACTTTTGATAAAACTTAAGAACTGGGTGTGCACTGGTTTCCTGGGTTGTGCCTTCCATGTAGTGACCACTGTCTCTATTCCATGGTCAGATGCAATGGTTGACTTCTAGGACCAGCTTAGACTCATGGCTTTTCTTGATTATACAAAGCTGAAGGTAGCATTCACTTGTGTGGGGGAAGGGGCGCCAAAGCTCTCTAAGATTTTGGGTCTCCTTACTTGAGGGTGCCCCAAAGTTCTCCTCTAGAGGACAGACAGAGTCATCTTGTCAGCAAGAACTACAGGCAGAAAGTTTATACCCCCTGCAGGTATGGGTCACAAAAGTCCAGGTTCTTGAGCCTGACTAGAACACTAGATCTGATTGGTCTGAAGCCATCTGATGGGTTGTGCCCTGAAGGGACACTGTTGCCTGGCTCCCCGTACTTTCCTGTCTTGTATTCTGAAATTCCTCACTGCTACCTTCTCGGAAGACTTCCTCAATAAGTTATTTGCACCCAAGTCCTATTTCAGGGTTTGACTCTTGAGAATTCCACCTAAGACATAAACACAAGCGTGTCTGGTGATCCTCTCTGGGACGGTATCTGCAGCACCACCAGTTGGGGACAGCAAGAGTGACAGAGGAAATGGAGAGCCTTGTGCTAACATTATACCACAAGGTAACAGCTTACACACAGAGACACAGGTTTTTGCTGAGAGAGCACAGCTTCAGTCCTGGGCTCTGAACTCTGGTGCATGTTGTTTAGGATGAGATGCTATTCTGAGGTTGACCAGTTGTCCATCCAGCACTTGTGGACTCCAGAGGAGGGTTCAGTGCCTGCCACATGTATCAGGGTGGCACAGAGCATCTGCTGGGAGGAAACCAGGCTTTCTGCCTGGTTCCTGCTGAGAATCTCCCAGTGAGAGGTCCAGAAGAGAAAACACTGATGCTTCAAGATCTCTCAACTTGACTTCAGGTGGTAACAATGGGGAATAAATGTCTTAGGTGGTCTAGTCATATCCTTGGTGCTTTTGCAGTGTGCCCAGCTTGGTGGATTCATTTCATGAGGTTTCTTCAGTTTGTTTTATCTGCAAGTTCTTTTTTTCTTCCCTAACAACAAGTTCCAAAGTAGAATAAGTTCCTTCTCTTTAAAATTTGTATGCAGGTACATGTATTTCCAAGATTTCAGTGCTTGAGTGAATTATAGAACTATTTAATAGAAATAATAAAACATTGATACAAATATAAAGACATGATCAATATAAAAGGCTTACATTTATAAAAAATACTTTTAGGTAACAGTTTTCCCCTGAGGGTTGACCACACAATGTTGCATCCATAAATATTGCTTTGCTCTATAGCTCGTCTTTCCAAAGTTCTGAGTTCATCTTGTGAAGGGGGGTGGTGGTGGCCCCAGTCATGTGACCTGGCTGGAGGTGGCCATCTCAGGTCGGCACCGGCTTGACAGGATGAGGAAGAGAACAGCGTCAGTGGGGCCTCCGAAAAATCTGGAGAAGATTTCTTTCTTCCAAATATGGAAGATACAAAGATCAAGGACCACAGGCTGGTGAGGGGACGTGAGGGCATCATATGACTGGCAGAGTGGGTCACTGGTTTTTCTGGACCCAGTCCCAACCATCTTCATTCTCTTTCCGGTTTTTCTCAGCTTCAATGATTTCTTGTACCTTCTGCGGAAGAAGCCCATCTGAAAGACAGAAGAGGCTCTGCGTTAGGACTGCATTTGGATTCTAAGGCAGCCTGAGCCATGGGGAGGCAGGACCTAGCCCTTCTCAGGAATGGGGATGCATAGAAGAATGTCTCAGGTCAGCACACTGACTTCCTGAAGTCGATCCCCCAGCAAGCTGGTTCTTCATGTGAGCTGCAGCAACAGTGTTACCACAGCACCTGGTGCTGGAGAACATAATTTCCTGGGGTTACTCAAAGGTATTTGGAGCGGTGAAAAAGATACACATGTCACAGTCATTTACGTTTGATAAGGCTGCATTCTTCTAGACATTTGTGATAGACAAATGTACAGACAGGATAGTACAGCAAAAAATCTGACTGGCCATGGGAGAAGCCACCATTTTTAGAGCTGATTTGGTGTTTTTCCTTATGCATATGTGTGTATATATGTATATGTGTATATATGTTTATGTGTGTATGTGTTTATTTACATATATGCACATGTATTCATATATTTGTGTGTTTATATGTGCATTTATATGTGTTTTATTTGTATATGTATGTGTATATACACATATGTGTACAGATTTGCATATGTTTATGTATATGTGTGTATGTTTGTGTATATATCTGTGTGCTTCTGTATATGTGTTATGTTTGTGTATATATCTGTGTGCTTCTGTATATGGTTTATATGCTGTGTTTATATATGTGCATGTGCTTGTATGTAATGTATATGTGTGTGTATATGTATATGTGTATGTATACATATGCATTTGTGTGTGGAGGTCAGAATCAGGTGGTGTTCCTCAGGAGCTGTCCACTTGGATTTTTGAAATGAATTCCTCAGTGGCCTGGACCATGCCAAGTAGGTCAGGCTGACCAGAAAGCTCCAGGGATCTGACGGTGCTTACCTCCCCAAGCTAGGATGGCAAGCATAGGCCTGGCTTTATATAGGTGTTGGGAGGAGAAAAGGTCTTTCCATTTGTGTAGAAAGCACTTTACAACTAAACTATGTCCTCAGTCCTTATACAAACTTACTAATGTCCTGAGAGACAGCAGCCATCCATGGACCCATTTGACAAATACTGCTCTCACCTAACAAACTTAAAAGTAGCCACAGGACCCCATTCTTTTTGTCATCTAGAACTGTCTCTCATATCTGTGGCATTCATGGTATATCTATCCTGGAGTCAATAGCATGGAGTCCCCCGGGGCTGGCTCTGCATCCCGACCCAGGCTGGCAGTTTTCTCCAGCTCAGTACTCAGAGGACTTCTCTATTCCAGCCCTGAGGCTGCTTTGGCCTGTGGCTTTTCCTACATGGTAGAATGAGTAGTTCATCTTACATAGTCATTTCAATTGCTACTGTCCAGTGTTTAAGCAACTTTGTGGTGGTCAGTACCAAATTTTCAACCTGAAAGAATGGAGAGTCCCCTGGGAGATGGGCCTCTGGGCATAATGTATGGGGGGGGGTAGTGATCTTGACTAAACTGATTGGTGTGGAGAGAACCATCTTTTAAAAAAATATTTCTTGTTATGTGCATGAATTGTTTTGCCCACATGTATGCATATGCACCATGTACACTTCATAGGTCAAACCACGTGCTGAAAGGACTTAGAGCAGCTAATGCCATGGTGACACTCACATGTCTATGTCATTATGGATATCATCCTTGCCACCAACAAAGTCAAGGCACTGTCCCCTCCTGCAGACACCAGAGCAAGTTCTTTCCTCTCAAAGAAATCAACCCAGCTGCCCACACAGACAGCCTTGCAAACTCTACTCTCATCTCCAGAACCCCAGGCTCTAAGAGTTCTGATCCCGATAGTCAACCTATGGGTGACTGTATGCAGGGGAGGCTGAGTTGCCACGGGTGTGCACTTCTTTTCCAAAAGGCCACTGCTTAAAAAGCACAGCACACTCCCGTGGCTGGGGAAGGCTGAGCGCAGCAGTGCAGGTGAGGCCACATGTGGAATGGGGTTGCCAGATGTCATAGAGAAGTTTACAAGGACCACTTCCCAACAGATGGCAGTAGAGGGTCTTATTCTAACAAACCCAGATTTTCAGGCAGATGAAGTAAAAGGTATAGAGAACAAAGAGAAGAAGATATGGGAATGATTTAGTCATGTAGTACCTGCCTAGTATGCACAGGGCCATGGCTTCTGTTCCCAGCACACACACCACACACACACACACACACACACACACACACACATGCAAGCACGCACACGCGCCCAAAGAATGAATGGATGGATGAATGAATGAGTGAATGCATGAATATTAGTTTGTATGGCCACCACACTGTATGGTACCCTGTGCCAACTAGTGTTAGGTCCCATGCCTGAGACACCTGCCTTAATTATAACTCTTCACATATTCCCAGGGCGGGTAGCAAGACCCTTCAACCTATCGAAGCATGTCAGGAATGCTGCTTGGCCACTCCTATCTGCCCCTACTGCCAGGATCTCAGCCCCAGATGCCTGGGCATTTAGAAGACTTCAGAGTTAAATATCTGAGGGAGGAGTCAGGACTTCCTCCATGTATGTGAGCAGAAGCCCCACCTCTGTTCTTCCTTCAGTCATCTTACATCATAAAATTATACAAACAGGCTGGTAGACAGTCTACAATGAGAGATCATAAGGATCATAATCAGAGTCTTCAGGTAAACTCTTGAGAATCACACATGTGAGTGAGTGTATGTGTGTACAACATATGTGTGCAAATGTAGTGTGTATGTGTACATGTATGTGTGTGTATATACATACATACATGTACACATACATACATACACACACATAGATACATTTTAAGAGAGTGTATCACTATATAACTCTGGCTGGCCAGTATTTACTATGTAGACCAGGCTGGCCTCAGACTCACAGGGATCACCTGCCTGGCTGAGAACCCAAATACTGAAGGGAGATATACAAAGTAAAAACAAAAGTTGACCCTGTTATTAACAGCTGACAAATCAGTAGCGTGATACATTTTAGTTTTAAAAATTGTTTCCTGGGCTGGGCTGTTGCTTTTGGCATGAGTCAGTCCCTAGATTCAGTCCCCAGCAGTAAGTAACAAAGAATTTTCCTTTCGCTTAAGGCATGGGGAGCAGATTTAAGAATATGTCTAAGGTATTAAACATGATGTTTTGATACATGTATCCAATGAGAAGTGTCTACTGTGATCAGACTAAAGAGCTCAGTCATCGGTTCGCTCGCTCGTATGGTAACATTTGTGTGTTAAGAAAGCTTCAGTGTTAACCTTAGCAAACTTCAAGGCCCGAGAAACATTTTCAATCTCATGTTAAAGTATGGATACACTGTAAAGCAGAGAAGATGATGAGATGCTCAACAACTTGCAAGATTTGATGTACTTTTCTCCCTTTGCAGGCCTCCCTTGGGCTTACATACCTGCTTTTGTTAGCACTATTTGGGTATTTGGGAGAAAATTCTGGAAAGTCTTGGGCGGTCCACCCTGAGCCTTCTGGGAAATGATTAACAAGAAGCATACCCTGTACCCATAGTGACCCCACACTTCCAAACCAATGCAGTCAGTTATTTTTCCTGAGTCCTTTCTGGAATCTTCCAAGGAATGGTCAGATGTTTTGTTTATAATTATCCTGTTTGAAGGAGAGGCATGCCTCGTTTCAAGGTTTGTTTAGCTGGAGGCCTGGAGAAGCAGAGTACCTTCTAGTCCTGGCAGAGTCTGCACCCCAAAGAGCAGCTCCCTGTAGACTAACAGGATGTGTCTCCAAGCCTGCCAGAAAACTGGCAAAGTGGCAGGTTCTTCCTGAGCAGCTTGGTTAGGTGGATGCTGGGTGATTCAATAAAGCCAGAGAAAGAGATAAGAACAAACCCAGTTCTGAGGTACTCAGTCCTATGGTCCAGTCCACTTCAGGGTGATATGTGTGACAGACTAGTCGTCTTTGGAGGTGCCCATCTGTGCACTGGCCTTTGGAGTGTTTCTTGGGCATCCATTCCAAGGACCTTGGGCACACTCTTCCTTTGGACTAGCTCTGGACCTTGTGTTTATGGGCCTCTCAGTTACTTGACTGTTTATATAGCATGTCTCCATCTCGAGATGTTGAGGACATAGTATCAGACCAATATTTATCTCCAAATATAAACCAGTCCCTCCACACATTTCAGGCACATGATTTTCAATGGGTGGGGGTGGAAGTGTGTGTCTGTGTGTGCATGTGTCTATACACTCTTTTGAGAAGTCTGGTTTGGAGGGCAAGTTGCTGACCCCAGTGGCCTCTGGAGTGGTTGCCAAATCCTACACACTCTCTGTGCCACTCCGCAGATGTCCATTGCTAAGCATTTTTTGTTGTGAGTTGCAAGTGATGTTCTCTAATAAAAACCATGTTCTCTAAGAAAGTTTGAGAATACCAGGCTCTTGGAAGGATTCTGGCGATGGAGGCCTCTGAGTAGCTCTTTTCAGGGGCAAGGGGAGCCAAACCCTTTCTGCACCCTGTCTCTTTGTCACTTGACCAGTCGGGACTGGATCCTCCCGGTGAAACAATGGCACGCTGTTTCAAATCATCTGGTTTTGAAAAAGTGTCAATCAGAAAAGAGACGAGATGGAGGATCCTTGGTTGATGGCAGGGGTGAGCTTCTTCACTGAAGGGTTGGCCTGTGTGCCCAGCAAACTGCAGACAGGAAGAGATGGTCTGGGGAAACGGGGAGGGGAGGGGAAGGCAGAGAAGTGTTTTTTCTCCTAAAGGGCAAATGCCCGAGTATCTCTCTCTGCTTAGCACAGGCTAGCGTACTGAGCTGAAGGTGTTTCTCAGACATGCTACCCCATGCTCTTGTGTCTCTGAACGATTCAACCTTCTCATAAACAGGCCTCTAGGAAGAGGCACCGGGCTGGGTTGTCTTCCAACTTGGCTAGGAGCTGGAGCAAGCGAGAGGGAATGCTTTTGGATTTTCTCCCTTGAAAGAGTTTCATGTTTCAAAGTCTTCCTCCTGCACAGTGGTTTGGCAGGCTACTGTAATCCTCGCACATCGAGTTTAAATTACGGTTCCCCACGT
This sequence comes from Mastomys natalensis, assembly GCA_021653895.1. Taxonomy (NCBI): domain Eukaryota; kingdom Metazoa; phylum Chordata; class Mammalia; order Rodentia; family Muridae; genus Mastomys; species Mastomys natalensis. The sequence continues at coordinate 1,295,030 of JAJTUV010000008.1, read as the reverse complement.
CCGCGGACGGCACAGCTCTGAGAAGGTTGGTTAGGATCCATTTCAGGCCTCTGCTTAGCTTGGGGCCTTGCTGTGGATTTTGTGTAGGAGCCAGGTCCTTTTGCTGCCAAGCGTGAGAGTGTCTGGGCCATGAGCAGGTCCTTTAGGAAGGTTTTGAGGAGCAGTAATGGCAGGGTGTTGGGGGAAGGCTGGGTGGGCTGAGCGCAAGGGCTGGGGCTTAGCATTGTGGAGAAGCATTTGTGGGACTTAGAAGGGCTTCTATTTCAGAAAGATAGGAACCCTACAGGACACATGTCACAAGGCTCAGGGGCCAGTGAACCAGGCCAAATCATATTTGCTTCTCTCTGCCACTAAAGTACCTTTCTCACAGGGTTTCAGGAGAGTATGAGATCTGTTGTTTGTCTCTCTTCCCAGTTACTGCCACCTAGCAGGTGCTACCTGTTGAATAAAGACATTGCCCCCCACCCCCCCCCCACCACGTGACTGTGAAGTGTGTAGATCCACAGGCCTGCGTGGCACTACTGAAGCACTGAGCTTTCAGTGTCACACCAGCATTTGTATTTAGAGCACACAGCCTTGGGACAACCATTTTCGGCTCATGTGTACAGGACACAGATGACCAACCACAGGCAACAGCACCCAGAGGCACTCTGAATCGGAATTTGGGTACTTCAGTGGGTAAAGGAGCTCCCACTAAGCCTGAGGACCTGTGTTCAGTCTCTAGGACCCAATGGCAGAAGGAGAGGACCCATTCCTGCAAGTTGTCCTCAGACCAACACGCCCTCCCCCAACTCCCCACAAAATAAATATTTTACAAGATTAAAAAATAGAAGGAAATAGACGTTTCTATACAGGAAGAGAACCTGACCTCTGGCCATCTATCCATTATGTATTTCCTGGCCAGCTGGGTGGCAGGTGCCAGCCAGTGGCTTCCCTGGAGGGGAGTGGAGGGATTACATATGGAGTATGGTAATAAGCCCAAACTGGTGAGGTCAGACAAGCCAGATGTTGGACTGGACTTAAGCCAGATTCAGCTGGCTTCTCTGCACTGTGCCATCAGTGTGATATTAAACCTGATACCCATAATGCATTATTTTTAGGTGGTAGATGTAGGAATCAGAGTTGACAAAAATGTCTGTAGCCTAATATTCAGTCCTTAACCAAGACTTTTTCTCATGCTCTCCCATCCCTCTTTGTGTAAGAGCCAGACTGCTTTACGGCCATGCCCGACAGTAGACAACCCTCTCACATGAAGACTATACTGAGATTTTTAAAAAAATATATAGTTAATTTTTGGTTCTCATGTGTCCACATGTACACACCGCAGTGTACACGTGGAGATTAGACGACAACTTGTGTCTTCTTCCACCCCGTAGGCTCCAGGGAACTTAGGTTGTCTGCTTTGGCAGCAAGCACCTTTGCTGGCTGAGCCACCTTATCAGCCACACTTTCATTTTAAAATTAATTTAATGTGTAGGCATGTGTGTGTGCCTGAGTGTATATATGTGCACATGTATGTGTCTGAGTGTATACATGCGCATACGTGTGTGGCCAAGTATGTACAGGAGCACGCGTGTGTGTCTCACCTTCTGAGAACTCAGAGCAAACCTGTGTTTGTACTGAAATAACAGCTCAGTTGAGAAGAGTCCCCTTGAGGCAGGGGAGCAGGGTGGAGAGCCAGGTCTAGAAAGCTTTATGCAAAGGCTGCCAAGCTAGCACATAAAGGAAACCAGTTGGCAAAGTTGAAGGCTGGAAACCCTCAGGAGAAGGCCAGCTAGAACCAGTTGGGACCACTGCAGAGGTGTCTGAAGGTGCCCTGTGGTTCATTCTAATACTAAAACCCCACTCCTTGGCGGCCAGAATCCTGAGGTCTATCAGCTGACAGGATTCTAGAAGGTAGGCATTATATGCCATCACGGACTTAGAAAAAGATGAAAGTCTTTATAACAAGGGTGCCCCCAACCAACAGTTACCAACAGTCACCTAACTCCTGTGCCTCATCTCAAACAGGAGCTTCCAGATAACTCCATGTCAGGAAGGGAACCATGGTTGTGGAGATCAATAAGGAGCAGTCAGCTCTGCTAGGCATCAGAGAACAGCATGCATTTACCTACACTCACTCTGAGCCAAGTACCAACAAGGCACGGGGATACATAATCCACCACCTGGACCCTCACCACCTGGCATTGGACTCATAACCGTGATGACGATGGCAAGTCCTAGGAATAATATTCTAAAGCAGAGAAGAAGTATGTGTATCCCCTCTCTTGCCCTGCAAAGAAGAATAATGGCCCCACCATGTGGTATATGCAAAGTTGCCCTCCAGTTCCCTTCTATAGAAAAGAGGCTATGACCTGCAGCTTGTGTGTGGCTCTTATCTGGGACCATGGTCTATCACCACACGCTCTAAACAAAGCTATACTGGAAGGCAGGCATTAAGAGGCAGGAGAGCACAGGTAATATGATGTTCCCGGGTGGCAAGCTCAGTGGGGTGGCCATTAGGAGGTCATGTGACCCATGTAGAAAAATGGGAATGGCCCCAGCACTCCCTGCTCTGGGTCTGAGCCCACTGAGGCTGGAGCAAGAGTGCTTTATTCTCATTCCAAAAGCCCACAGGAAGGCAGATGGTCACCCTCCCAACCCACCACTGGCCTTTTCAGATTCCAAACACTGAGCCTTGTTCTCCACCCATAGGCCAGAGGCCCTCTCAGCAGGAAGGAGCTGGAGATGAGGGAGAGTTAAGAGTCTATCTGGCCATGTAGGGTAAACAAAGGGCAAATCGGAGGATTCAAAAAGAGGAAATATCTGCTGTTGGCACAGAGACAGGAAAACGAACACTTTGCTAAACCTGCCTCGACTCAGGGTGGCATTTCAGGAGGGCAGCTTACAATGTGTGCTACAGCCCTCTGTGCCTCCATCCCTAGGGTTTCGCTCTAAGGACACAGTGAACCGTTTGCTCAACTTTCTGGCTTTAAGGTCAATCATACTGGCATTGTTACAAGCTGTGTTCAGCCAGGGACAATATTGATTCTAGGGCTAGGGGACTGCAGACTACAGAGTAGGCACTGTCATTAGGATGTGGCTGGGAATGGACTCCTAACAACACGGGGAGAAGTTTATGGTACTGCTGCCAGGGAACAACAGGCTGTCAGATAGCACAAGGGACATCTGACATGCGTGGGAATGGAGGACGGACATATTTCCACGTAGTGCACGTCATGTGTTTCCTTCAGTCTCCAGACCCTCTTTCAAGTAAGGAACTACTGAGTTTAGAGCAATAGAGCTGACCATCAACCTGAGAAAAGTTTGTTAAACACACAGTTCTCCTGAAGCTGTAGATTGTTTACATATGCTAAATTACATTTGGTATACATAGAGTTTTCCAGATTGAACGTTGAACCCACAGGGGCAGAGGAGGTGGCTCAGTTGGGAAATACGTCCTGGGCAAGCATGAAGAGCTGAGTTCTGATCTGCAGAACCCATGTGAAAAGACACCAAGCATGCTGGTCCTGGTTTATAACTGGGTGGGCAGAGACAGGCAGACTGTTACTATTCCCTGGCCAGCCATTTTAGCCTCATCTGTCCACGCCAGGCTAAAGAGAAACCACATTTCAAAAACAAGTGTGAAGGGCTGGGGAGATGGCTCCGTGGTTAAGAGCACTGTCTGCTCTTCCAGAGGACCTGGGTTCAATTCCCAGCACCGACATGGCAGCTCACAACTGTCTGTAACTCCAATTCCAGGAGATCCAAAACCCTCACACAGATATACATGACAGCAAAACACCAATGCACATGAAATAAAAATAAATTAAAAAGCAAAACAGCAATAAAATCAAGTTGATTCAGCGGTAAAGGCGCTCGCCGCCAAGCCTGAAGTCAGCATTCTATAGGAATGATACATGGTAGGAGAGGACTGACTCCTGAACGTTGTCCCTCTGATGAGTAAGCTGACAATGAGAAAGTCTCCCTCACATCTGTGGAGAAACAGGCCAAGCTGGAGACAAGACCATGCTCACCACAGCCCTTTCCAAGATGTAACCCCGGGTGACACTTTTATTTAGCATTATTATAGTTGAGCAATGCATATTGTTTTGTAATCCCAAAGAAACTAAATATTTGGATTTAAGTCATCCACCTGTAATAATCTCAGAGGTTTTTCCTGTAATAGGCATTCACTTGTGCCCATGAGATAACTCAAAGCAGGGTGAAAGCCAGCCGCCTCGGCCAGTTGTGTGTGCCTCCTTACCTCTGGGTCAGGCTCTGCTTGTCTCTTAATGAATGCCCACCTAAAAATCCACAGTACCTAAGCTCTGTTATTGCCCTCCTGGCCGAAGTCACAGATAACACTGTCTTCAACTGGAGTCACCTCGGAAAAGCACCGTACCACCATCGTGAGGTCGCCCCCCCCCTGCAGAAGCGATCATCTCACGGAACCCGACTGACCTCCTGAAAAGCCATGGTGGTGGTGCCATTGAAGTCCCTTTTCTCTCTAAGGTGATCCAAGAGGAGGCAAGATTCCATCTTCCACCTGAAGGGGCCGCTAGACCTCCTTTAGACCTGTACTGTGCAGGGAACCTTCTCTCAAGGTTCCCCAGCCCTGGAGAGGCCTGAGACCTGGTGTCCTGAGTGAGAAATCAGCTGGCCCTTGTGGTCCCCAGACTTACCTTCCACAGTAGCACAGCCAGCAGCAGAAAAATAAGGATCCCCACCAGCAAACTGATGGCGATGATCCACCCCACAACATAGCCACGGGTTCCAGATTATGCAAGGCCTCGAAGACCACCTAGGAGATAGCACAAAGGTAAGAGCGTGAAACCGAGGTTCATGTCTGGAAAGGGCTGTAATGATAACGGCCCTGACTTCAAATATCACAAACTGAACAAGAGGATGGTAGAGAAAGTCAGGAATTAGATGACTGTCTTCTATCTCGCATTCGACTCTGAAGGAAAGAACGCGGGGTTTCTCACTCAGGCAGTGCCGACTCGATATGTCACTTAGTGTGGAATTACTTGGATTAAGCCACTGTCTCGGATCTCACAGCTGTGCCAAAACTGTTAAAAGGAATTTACTCACGATGTGTTGTCATTTCTAATCTGAGCCACATGCAAGGAGGCTATGGTGATTTGAAAGAAAATGGCCCCCAGAGGCCCATGGGGAGTGGCACGATTAGAAGGTGTGGCCTTGTTGGAGTGGGAGTGGCCTTGTTGGAGTGGGTGTAGCTTGTAGGAATGGGTGTGGCCTTGTTGGAGGACGTGAACATTTCAGACAGGCTTTGGGGTCTCAGATACCCAAGCCATACCCAGTGTGGCAGTTAATTTCCTGCTGCCTGTGGCTTGAGATGCTGGACTCTCAGCTCCTTCTCCAGCATCATGTTTGCCTGTAGGCCACCATGTTTCCTACATGATGATAATAGACTAAGCATCTGAACGTAAGCCAGCCCAATGAAATGTTTTCCTTATTAAGAGTTGATGTGGTCATGATGTCGCGTCACAGAATAACTAAGACAGAAGTCTTATTCCACTGAGGCACGTTTGTTTGTTTTTATTTTATATGTATGTGTGTCTCTCTGTGTGTGTATATGTCACATGCATGCAGGTACCCATAGAGGATGTCAGATTCCCTGGAGCTGGAGTTACAAAAGGTTGTGAGCTTCCTCATGTGGGTGTCTGGGTTCTCTTTAAGAACAGCAAGTGCTCTTAACTTGAGCCATCTCTCCAGCCCCAGAGGCACACTCCTCAACTCTGAAGGACATCCATTGGTGTCATGGAGCTGTCCTAGGTCAGCAAGGAAGGAGATGCGTGCTGGGGTGATGTGTGCTGGGGTGGGGTGGGATAAAGAGTTATCCATGAGACAGTCAGGCTCTATGGTTCCACATGCAGAACCCCACATCCAGAACTTGTCTTAAGGGAAACTCAGTGGAGCAGAAAAAGCTCTTCCAACATGGGGACTAGCTAGAGAAAACAGCCTCCAAATCCAGCAGGCACCTTGGGGGCTGGGGTGGTGCAGGCACCTTGGGGGATGGGGTGGTGTAGTCAGGTTGAGGATGGGGTGGTGTAGTTCACAGTCAGGTGGTTTTTCTGAGTTTGGTTTTTCAAACCTGTGAAATCAGGAGTGCTTCAAGCCCTCCCTAGAGGTTCAGGCAAAAGTCAGCCAAAACTTCTGGCAGACAAGAGTCCTGAGCCAGCTCTGAACTCAGTGTGGGGTCAGCTGTAAGGCCCAGGACACTGAACTGAGTCCTCTTGGCAAAGCCACGTTGGAGGTCTGGTTTTGTGGATACAGACATGAGAGTAGCCACTACAGTTTAGTCTGGTGAATTTCGTAAGAATGCCCTGTCATGTCCCTGGAATGCTACTTTGTGTCTTTGCTTTTTTCACAGCAATGTCCTTGGACCTTTTGGATGTGAGCTTTAGGCCTTGGCAGGTCTGTCTCTTATATCCTGACTGCAATAAATTCATCTGTGAGTGATCTGAGCGCCATGCAGTGTGCTGAGAAGCCACAGCACAGTTTAAAAACAAATGATTAAAAAAAAAATGCATGAAAGGAAACAGGAAGGGGAGCACACAGAACATATAGTGTGGCAACATACATACTGACCAAATGGAGCACGTAGTATGGCGACATATTGACCATCAGAGCCAGGGGCCCAGACAAGCCTTCATGCCTCTTTAAGCATGTTTCTCTCCCTCCTATTTCTACACATGTCACTGCCCCAGTTCAGGCCCAGCCTTTACACGAATGTGGCACTAGGTTGGCCCCTCACAGCATCCTCGGCCATTCATTTTGTCCTCCAAGAACACAGGTCCTGATAGGTCACTTCAGTAATCTCACTGTGTCAATTGGGAACATCAGGACACTGAGCCTTAACAGTCTGCTCTCCTTCCTCTCCAGCCCCTCCCAGGTCACGTATTCACATTCCAGCCACTTACTCTCATCTCCCCTGAGGTCTCTGTCTCTTTGTTTTCCCTACCTGGAATGCCCTTCCATCCTGTTGGGTGACAGGCTCCATAATTACTTGTCTAAGTACACTCACAACGTTTGACCTGTCCATTCTATACTTGAAAACATGATCAAAGGCAGGAAATGCAAACTATAGAAAAAGTTTATGCTCAGAGAAGTTGAGCTGGCAAGATGGCCCAGTGGGTAAAGGTCAAACCTGACATCCTTAGTTCGGTTCTTGGGGTCCACATGGTAGAAAGAAGAAACAGAGTTCTAAAAGTTGTTTTTTTCTATCCACACATGTGCGATGTGTGTGCCCAACACATACACACACACAGACACAGATACACACACACACACACACACACACACACACACACAAGAAATAAAATGCAATTAAAGATTTTTAAAAAGAAGTGGAAGAAGGAAGAATCTCCCTGGAGAATTGTTCACACAAATACATAATCAGAACTATAGCAAGCATTTAACGAAAAGGCAACAAGTTAACTGCTGGTAACCAGACATCTCCATGGCCTGCCCCAGGGATCCAGCGACAGCAGACGTCATCACTAAGCAATACCACTATCACCAGAGGTTGCACATTCTCCTCTGCTCATGCTCCACATCCCCGTATAAAAGGTAGTCCCTCGTTTCCCCGTTCTTCTCCCCTTTACCCTCACCCAGAGGCAGGATACCCCATCCCCAGTAAACCTCCCATGTGAGATGTGTCACACGGTGTGACTTTATGGCATCCAGATCGTAACATTAACTACATAACGGTTAATCACAAAACAGAAGAGCATCGCAAGTTACTAAAAATGAAAAATTAGCTGGAAGTGGTTTCCGAGGCCTTTAATCCCAGCACTAGGGAGGCAGAAGCAGGCAGATCTCTGAGATGTAGGCCAGCCTGGTCTACAGAGCAAGTTCCAGGATAACCATGGCTACATAGAGATAAAACAAAACAAAAACAAATAAACAAACAACACCCAACAACAATAAAGAAAAACTGTTCTATAAATTATATTTGTCTGCATGCGTATATGTGTTTCTATGTGTATGTGTGTTTCTATGTGTAGTATGTGAATATGTATGTATACAGGGTATATATTTAGTTTTTGAGATGGGGTCTTATTCCATAGCAAAGGCTGCTCTGAACTTCCTGTATAGCTCGGTGTATGTAGCCTAGACCTCACAGCAATCCACCTGTGTTAGTCTCCTAAATGCTGGGATTATGAGTATAAACTACCACATCTGGGTTGGTGCACAGCATAACATTTTTAGTCATTTATTTTTAGTATATAGGCATTTTACCTGCATGTATATCTGATATCATTTATATTCTGAATGCCTTTGCAGAACAGAGAAGGCATCAGATCCCCTGGAGAGGTGGCTGTGAGCTCCCAGGTGATTGCTAGGAATCAAAGCCAGTTCCCTTCAGAGAGAAGCCAGTGCTCTTAATCACTGAGCCACCTCTACCTGGATGCACAACATTTTAACAAATTAAAAACACGACTCGAACAAATATATAGTGAGTATAAGTCAAAGACACCAACCGTCTATGGGATCAGCGGGAGGTGGGCTTAACATGTGTATGTGTGCTGAAATCTGTTGAGTAAATCAGACTCAAAACTGGCCAATACTCTGTAGGATGATGATATACTTTGGGGTTATAGTTTTTGTCAGATAGAAATTACTTTCCTCCTCAGTGACAATCACGCATAACTTATGGAGCAGGCTCCCAGATATCTCTGAAGGGACAAGATGTTTTTAAGGGACAAGAGCCTGTTACTACACAGAGACCCTCAGAGGGTAAAGACCCTCCCCACCCCTGGTAGGGATTGAACCAGGGTACTGGATGTACTAGGTAAGGACTGCACCACTGAGCTCCGTCCTTCTATCCTAACTCCTCCTGACTGCGTATTTGTGGCTCTGGGTAGAGACCAGGCCACAAGGGGAAGAGTTCTGACCACTAACTGACCACTAAATCTGAATGTGGTGTGTGCCTGAGGCCACCACAGGCACAGGTTGCTTCTACAAGAGAGGGTCAGCTGTGTATCACCCTGACCGATTCTTGCTGGCTGTTGAGAAAGACCAGTTCATCTACAATAGTACGTGTGTGTGCGTATGTGTGCACATCTGTATGTATCCAGATGGGGCTCTGGGAATCTTAAGGGATATAATTCGTGGCCAGTGAAAGAACGTGGTACACTGGACATCTTGCTCATTTAAAATATTATCTTCCATGGCTGTGGGGTTTCCTTGGGGACCAAGAACTCTGGGGAGTCCCAGATCTCCTGCTCCTGATTCAACCAAAGCACATTTTTATACTGATGTGGCTTCTGTCCTTTAACATGGTAATGCTGATAATTATGATGGAGACTGGGACCCACTGATTCAGAGTGGGGATGGGGCTCCCTGCCTCTTTGGCTCAATCTTGTCTCCTGCCTTTGCTGGCTTAGACGTGCCATACCACGCCACCTGGTCTTCACGCAGCTCTCTCCTCGTTAGCCAGGATACTTCCTCATGCGTGACAGGCTCACTCCTCTCCAGCTTCCAGGTCTCAACCCACAATCCAAAAAAGATTCTGTTGAAGATGGCTCAACTGGAAACAACACCCCTGTTAGTTTCTTTGTTGGCTGACATCCTTACTGTCCAGTAGTTGGCTCTAGGGTGGATGGTATGGCTACGCCCACCTCCTCCCTCATTCTGTCTCCAGTGCCTACCACAGCACCTGGCCCTTAGTAAGCTTTCAGGGACTAAATGGAACTATTGGGAAATATAGCTTGTGTGTCTGGCAAACTGCACTTGGAGTTTTCTCTGTTTCTGATGGGCAGAGCTTGATTCTCCCGCGGGGTGGTGGGCAAAGAGGAAGAACTGCATGCCATCTGATGGTAGGGAGGGGTGGCGATGACACCATACATTACAACATAACTTGAGGGTTAATGTAGAAAAGCTTTCGATACAGAGGGCATTTCTAACTATAGTCGTCTACCTCTGATTTGTGATATCAAAGCTGTGACTGAATAGCAATACAGCCAACGACTGGCAAGAGTCATTCTCTGGAACAAACTGTTTGCCCTGTGTTAGTAGATGGTCCCTTTGGCTGAGATTCTCTGGTTTGTATCTTTGGTTGAGTCAGTGCTGGGAGCAGTGGGAAGGGACAGGGCACTGAGAAGTTCCTGTATGCCAGCCATTCTTCTAGAAGTTCCTTACAATGAAAAAAAATTATGTGTAAGCAGGTGTGTTTACTTGTCTGTCTGAGCACCATGCATGCAGGTAACTGAGGCGGCCAGAAGAGGGTGTCATATCTCCTGGAGCTGGAGTTATAGGAGGATGTAAGCTGCCTAATGGGGCTGGAAATGGAACTCAAATGCTCTGCAAAGGCAAAAAGTGTTCTTAACCTCTGACTCTTCTCTCCACACCCTTCTAGAAGCTTCTTACTGGTGTTGTTGAAGCCTTCCAACATCTCCAGGGAAAGAGAAAGCAGCCCTGCCATGTTATAGACAAGAGAACAGAGGCCAGAGACTTAGCATCTCCAGAGTTACGATGTCAACTTGGGAGTTTCTGATTCCTAAGAGAAGGCACGAAGGAAAAAGCCAGAAGCCCAGGGCTGACCTTCTGGAAGGAGGGGTTCAAAGCACATGTACTTGGAATGTCTTATCCTGACTGACTTGGCAGGGCAAGTTTATTCAGGGATGTACACAGGATGCAGGAAGGAGGCTTTCTTCTGGGGTCTGACTTAGCTTGAGGAGGGAAAACTCCAGTTTCGAAGAGGAGATCGGGGCCCGGGGGACAGGAGTTGGCTGGACTGCACAGATGTCCCACAGGTTAAACAAATAACTTGAAATAAGCCAATCAGTTCCTTTTCACATGAGCATCTTTGCTTTTGTCTCAGCTCATTCATTCAGAGTGGTCTGGCGCCTCACACAACACATGGTTACAAGGCAGAGAGAAGGGACCCTCAGACTGTGAGTCCAGTGGCCCTGATGCCACCCTCGGCTCACCCAGTGTGAGATCTTGGGCAAATCAATTATTTTCTCCCAAGTATCATAGACTCCTTTCTCCTGAGAGAAAGGGCTTAGTGATTCTTACACGATGAAGAGAACCGCGGACTTTCTAGGGACTTCTATGAATCAATGATCTATATCTCCACGTGCAGGAGAGACACATGGTTCCATGGTAGAAGACAAAGACTCCAAATAAATTTTCTCTCATGCCGGCCAGGAAGCACGGCTCACACATTCTTTTGTTTTGTTTTAAGACAGGTTCTTGCTGTATGGTCAAGGCTACCCTCAAATTCAAGATCCTTTTGCTTCTGCCTCCAAAGTGCTGGAACTACAGGTGTGAATCTACAGGTGTAAACTACAGCTCAGATTAGTTCTCAGAACAGAACAAAGCACACACTGCTCTCCAGTCATCTTAGGACAAGGCTCTCACGCTCTCTCATTAGGATGCTTGCCTATGCAGGAAGCTCCCATCAACACGTGGTCCAAGTGTTTGAACTATGACTCTTGCTCAGATGCAAGCTTAGCTGACTTGCTGTGCCCTTTATGACTCCTGAAGCACATGGAAGGGGACAGCTGTCACTATCAGTGGCCCAGTGTGGGATCTCCTTCCCATGCTGTGGAACCATCCCTTGCATGAGTCATAGGGAAAGATAGGCTCCTGTCCATGCCAGAGCAGCTGATAACACCAGTGGACCTGGTTCCCAGTATCTTGACTCCAGAGCAGGAGATGATGAGGACTCAGGTGGCAGTCAGGTGCACATACCCTGACAAGCTCATCCAGTTGTGGAGTGGTAGGCTGTAAGAGGCAGCTGGGTACCTGGTCGAACAGGGTTTGAACCCCGGAGACCCTAAGGGATGGTAGAAGTTTGGCCTTGCTCCTGGGGCCCCTGGTTGCTTTCACATAGCCACAGCCCTCTACAGCCCCTCCCAAAGAGAGGTTTGTGGCCATCGGTCACATAGCACAAATAGAGGGCATGACTACAGGCCGCAGAGCCTCAAGGAATTTCCATATTCATGAGATACCTAAAGGCCAGAGGGCATAGCCAATTAAGCATTTCTTCCCAGACCTGCCTCTTTGCAAAAGGTATTTAACCTCAGGTCTGCCCTGAGAACACCAGGTATAGTTTCATCCATTTTCTACCATGACAATAAAGATCTTAAGACCATATCTTAAGACCTGGACTACCTCTCTTTGGGGCCCACTGTAAGGAACCATGGAGAAGGTCTTCAACTAAAAAGCTGAAGTCTAATCTCCCCGACAATGAACTCTTCACGTTTTGAACCACCTCATCCCTTCAGCTGTGGGTCAATTCAGCCTGTAGGCTTCTCAGTGGCATCTGAGAGCCCAAGGCCTGAGACCAGTCAGTTCTCAGCTGCCACCTGGCCCGAGGATCCCTAACCCAAGAGCTCTGGCTCCCACGAGACCTCAGACTGTGTTCTCTCACCCCCAGAGCGGCTTCTCATAGCCCGACCTCTGCCCGGTGTGGCATCAAGTGAACACAGTCAAATTCCAGTGCCTCTGCCTCCCTGAGCTGCAGCAGACAAGGGACTCACAATTCAACCCAATGGGACCCACACCCACGCTCATGCCACAACCCAACATCCAATGTCCTGCCAGTCTATGCTGACACCAAGAAAACAAGTGAGAAATCATGCCAGCCTCTGGCGAAGAGGATGGGAGTTTGGGGGTGATGCCTCAGTAACTAGCACGTCTATAGTCTCTTAGTTTACACTGGGGGAGTCTCTGGCCTCCTTTGTTGTCTATTCTCCTTGAAAATATGGAGGCGGTTGGGGCTGGAGAGATAGCATAGCGGTGAAGAGCAAGTATTGTCTTTTAGAAGATTTAATTCACCTTATCCCTTATGGTCAGAACTCAGGCAGGAATGGAAGCAGAGACCACGAAGGTATGCGCCTATGGCTTGCTCAGCCTGTTTTCTTATAATACCTGGGTGCACCTCCTCAGGGGTAGCACTGCACACGATGGAATAGACCCTTCTATATCAATCATCAATCAAAACACAATGCCCCCCATAGGCTTTCCCAAAGGCCAATCCAATAGAAGCATTTTCCTAATCGAGATTTCCTTTCCTCAGATGACGCTAGCATGTGTCTAGCTGACAAAAAACTAACCACTCCAGAATACTTGATAAGTTTTTGCCTTGGCTATTGACTTTTGTTGTCAATTCACAGGGCAGGGGATATCTCTACTTCCTGTGATCTTCTGGTGCCTTTTCCTGGCTCACAAATGGGGTTGAATGTCTTTGGAGTATATTTCTATTTTCATTCTGTACTCTAGCTCTTCCCAGAGAAAGTATTTTCTAAGACCCAAGTGGATCCTTGTGTATAGTGATAAACCCCACCAATACTAACTTTACATAGCCACGATAGAGTTTAATGTCTAAGACTAGCCTTAATAACAACGCATACAGTAGACGATTTAAATAGTATTGTATAATGATACCTATGGATTGTTTCTGGAATTTTCCATTAGTATTTCAGACTGTGGTTGACCAGGAACAAACTATGGAGGGTAACACTATGGATAAAGGAGTGCCCATGTACCCCTCTGAGGTGAACTCCTCCTCCTGATAGAAAAGTTTCTCAGGACACATAACTATGTCAAAATCTCCGTGCACTTCCTTACCCTTTTCTCTCTTACCCCTAACTTACTCTTAGTAGTTAGTTGGATTGGGCTCAAATATGAAAGTCAACATGTTATTGGCTCCTCACAACTTTTGACCCTATGGCCTTCAGGTCTGAGACTGCATGAAAACCCATAAACGTCACTGAAGTTGGTCTTGCATCCTCCTGGTAAGTGTAGTGGTCAGAATGAAAATGGCTCCCCCCAACACCCCCCACCCCCCATATATTTGAATACTTAGTCTCAAGTTGTTGGAACTACTTGAAAGGATTAGAAGGTATTTGTAGTAGAAAGAATTATTTAACCCGTCGAATTTGTTTGCTGTAGGATCTCCTGCCCGATGAGGCCAGTAAAGGAAAACACATCTCAATAGTTATTGGTATAAATTGCACGCCTGGATTGGTCAGATTTACCACTACACTACTCTAATCCCGGCTATGAGATCCCTTATAACTTGCGATTCATCCAGGCTGCGTGGTTGTCCTCTGTTGGCTTCCTTCTACCACCGGCTTCCTCCTGCTCCTCCTCTGTTCTCCCTCTGCTTCTGCTCCCCCTACGACTTCCCTCTTTTCTGCCCTGCTCTGCCTTTTATATCCAATTCCTCTCACTCTCTCCTCCCCTAAGCCTTTTTTTCTGCCTCTCCTTCTACTGCCCAATCTCTGGCTCTAGTCTTTATTTTACAGGTTTTAATTGGACAGAAGGTTTACAAGATGTCCTCTGTGTACAGATTCAATCATCCTCTGCAGCCCCTCCCAGAAGGGTGGAACTAGGATCAAAATACAAGCCTGGGGCTATCCACTGGGAACTAGGATCAAAATACAAGGCTGGGGCTATCCACAACATTGATTCAATCCTCCTCTGGAGCCCCTCTCAGGGGGGTGGAACTAGGATCAAAATACAAGGCTGGGGCTATCCACAACATTTTTTTTGAACATATATTTGAATACTTAGTCTCAAGTTGTTGGAGCTACTTGAAAGGATTAGAAGGTGTGGCCCTGTTGGAGGAGGTCTGTCACAAGGGGGTGAGGGTGGGCTTTGAGGTTTCAAAAGTCTCTGCTATTCTCTGCCTTGTAGCTCAGGAGAGGAGCTGTGAGCTGCTGCTCTAGGGCTGTGCCTGCCTAACCTGCTGCAATGCTTCCTACCATGATGCCCAGGGACTCGACCTCCGGCATCATAAGTCACAAAGAAACTCTTTTATACGTTGCTTTGGGTGCAATGTCTTATCACAGCAATAGAAAAGCAACTGAGAGTAAATAGCTCTGGCAGATACCTTAAGGAGTACGTCCTCAGTCGACCCTGTATTTCTAGTTACTAACAAATGTTCTGCAAAGCATCACTTTATCCTGACATAAAAGCAAAAGACAGGCGGGCTGAGGATGGACCTCAGGGTAGATGAGTCGGCTAACACCTTCAAGGCCACGCTTGATTCCCGGAGCTGGGGTGTGTGTGTAAGAGCAGAAAGGCACCAGGGAAAGTGTCCAGCTGCCCTAATTCATCACCATGTATGCTATTTATGGTTAAAAACCCAACTGCTTTCCTCCTCACCCCGCCCTGCTGGACATCAGACACAGACCTCATCGGTTCAAGGCTACGACAATTTGGTGCCTAATCTGAGAGGCTGTGAAATTTCACCTGATTTAAGTTTGCTGTCCAGTCTCTGTGGAAATTCCCCTTCAGATGGAAGGATGATTGGAGCCAGGCACTCAGAAGAATCATGCATGGGGGTGGGGGTGGGGGGGTGGAGGAAGGGGATGTACTTGTTCTTAAACTAGAAGTCTTTTTACTCAGAGAAGATTTTTTTCCCCTACTAGGAAAGTTGAGAACACATTGTGGAACTGAATCTTAGTTCGTGGACCAAAAAGCTGGGGGTGGAGGAGCCTTCCATGAGGGCTCATTAGGGATTCTCAACAGGGGAGGGGCGGGAGGGTGGGGAGGTGGTGGTGGGAGGAACCTTCCCTCTTTGGGGATTCTCCTTTCACCCTCCTTCCCCTCCCTTTGGGAGCACAAGAAACAAAACAAAAACCCAACAACAGCTTCTGGCCAAGACTTGGTGGGGAAAATATCACCGTGGCTCTCAAAACAGAAGAGTCAATGACTTGGAGTCCCAGAACACACCGCTCCGTCGCGCTTCCCTGGATCCCAGGGTGCGGGCCGCACACCCAGTGCTTTCTCTCCACCCGCACAAGTGGCTTCATCTGCTGCGCACTCTTAAGCATTTCTATTGGGGCTTCGGTGTTGATTCCATGTTTCGTCAGAACATCCTAAACTTCGTGTCCTTTAACCTGTGCCATGACGTGAACAAGGGCCACCCCTCTCTTACCTTCCAGGTGAACCAGCTGCTAAATGGCTCTCTGTCAGAATGCAGACAGAAACAGCCTCTCCTCCGCCTCTCCGCCCTTCCCAGAACTAGGGTTATAGGTAAGGAACTACATCTGGTTCCTTACGCGCATGCTGGGGACTGGGACTCTGTCATCTTTGCACAGTAAGCACGTTACTGACTGAATCACATTCCCGGTCTCTCACACCCCAGTATAATGAAGTGACAGATCTCTGTTGTGGTTAGAAAATAAGTTAACAGCCCCTTTCTGTGTAAGTACATCATTCTTGAATTCACTTCATAAGTTTGTTAGAGCAGCACAGATTTAACGAGAGAGTGAGAGAATGGACAAGCTTCCCTTGAGGGAAGGTAAAATCCATGGGAGAGGACAGGAAAGGGCGGCAGGTTCCACAGCTCCTCAGCAGAGCAGTTCATTGCCTGACTTCCCTGTCTACACCCCTGAGACTGAACTCAGGAGGGTGTCAAACAGTGGATGACCCTTCTCTCCCCAGGAATAACAACAACAAAGCAGAATTTTAAGGCCTCTCTGTCCAGTCTCTCTCTCATTGGACAGCTAAGCCATGAGGCTGACTGCCCACTCTGAGGCCTGAAGACTTTTAAGGAGGACAAGGGAAAAGGAAGAGAGTGAGAGAGAAGGTTCTAGGTCTTAGAAACTTGACATGGCCTCTTTAAGACAACCAAGCAGTTGTTTCTTAAGCCCCTCCCACACCTACCCCACCCCAGTGCTTAGCCATGAAACAACACAGGCAGAAGAGCTGAAGAGATTTTTGAGGAAGGGCTCAAGAGAGATAAAAATAGCCTTGGCCTCAGAGTAGAAATCTAAGCCCTTGTTGAGGATACTTCCAGACAATTTTTCCTTTGGCCAATCACTGCAAGAAACTTTCAAATACCAGCAGAATCCTAAGAACAATGTTAACGCAACAACAGAGACTTGAGGCCTCCCAGGAGGCCCTGGAAGCCAGAGCAGCCATGGCTTTGGGTCTACCACAAACCCTTCATCTTGGCTTAGAAAATATCTTTCCTCTCAGATCCCAGCTCCAGGTTCCCGTCCTCCGAGGGAGCTGTTCCAGGGTAGCCGACTCACCAGAGTCTCTTCTGGGTTCCCGTTAGCTATCTCCACCACTCTCAGAGCAGGCTCCACCTTCACCTTGGCTCGAGCCATGAACTGGATGACAGAGGAGCTGTCCTGTGGAGAAATAACACAATTCACCACGAGATGCTTTCAAATGACATTGAGAATGATGAGGGGGGATTATCCAGAGAACTCTCAGGGTTCCATGAAGATTCTATACATGTTTTATCACTGAACTAGCACCTTCCTCGTCCCTGGTACCCACACTGCTGCCTTCTCTTGAGAATTCCTTTGGATGGTGGAGGACGCAGAGGAACACATGCAAGCCTGTGTGCTGCGGTTTCCAAGTGGCGAGGGATAGATAGCTGGAGGTGGATACTGACATACTCACGAAGAGTGGAAGATAAATAAAGCTGTTTAATTGTGTGCAACAAATCCCAGCCTGGCATCCCCAGAAGGCATCTGATTCTCATTTTCTAGTCATCTTCCTGCCCAGACCACAGCCCTCAAAACCATGAAAGCTTAGCTATTCTTAACTCTTTCTTTGCTCTTGAATGAAGTTGTCTTAGGGCTGAACATTCAAAGAAGGTATCTGAGGGCACAGTGACAGGCTGGGGTTGGGTGGGGGAGACAAACATCTAGTTTATAAATTAGATCTGAGGGGTAAAAGGGGGACCCCTGAGCCTCAGGAAGTGGCTGTTGGCAGAAGCAGTTGAAAGCCTTGATGTGGGCTCTGTCTCAAAGCCACCATCCAGATACCACGAACATGGCTCCAAAGTAGAGATGGAGAAAGAATTTGGAAAAAGATGTGGGTTGGTAAAATTAGGAAAGGCCAGGGTCCCAGGTCAGATGGGGCTGTTGCTGACTATGGAGTGTCCATGCTGCCCCTGAGAGATGGCCCTGGGGGATGGCTGGGCTCTGCCAGTCAGGTGTCTTTAGTCTTTTCACCTGAGTTCCTCTGTCACTCTAGGAAGCTACTGTGGTTTGTACAGGTCCCCCAGGGTTCAGGTGTTGTGAATATAATCTCTAAAGACATGTGCTGTGGGATTCAGCGGGAGCTTCTGGTAGCTAGTCAGATTAGGCAAGTCGGAAGGATGGAGGGTTCATGTGCCTTGGGGCAGTTTCCTGGGATTGAAATCTTTTTTTCCTCCCCCAAGAGAAAGTAGAAGGCTTATGTGACTCGGGAGGTCACCAGTCTGGGAAAGTGAAACTAGAAAGATTCTGGTCCCTCCCTCCCAGCTTTAGGAAAGGAATACGCAGCTGCTGGGGGGAGGGGCTCTGACCAGATGAGTTGCAGGGAGGAATTTCTCAGATCTCAGGGCTGCAGAGTCTGGGTTGTCACCTATAAGGGGGTGAAGGGAGAGGGGTGATGGAATGAGAGTGTGTGGTGGGAGCGGGGGATGGGCTTTTCAGTTGTGGCAGCGGTTAGAAGTCATGTCGGCTCCTGTGAGTGGCCACACATCTGTACTCCTGTAGGAACCTCAACAGATATTCATTGGCTCACCAGGTTGGACTTTGGCCCAATGATTACTTTGGTTTGTTGTTGGATTTCCTTTTAGAGGTGTGTGTGGTGTGTTTATGCGATGTCCCAGGAAAAGTTTGTCACACCATGCTGTGGTGACAGTTTTCTAAGAAGAAGAAAGACCTGTTGTGCCACCATGTAGCTC
This sequence comes from Mastomys natalensis, assembly GCA_021653895.1. Lineage (NCBI taxonomy): Eukaryota > Metazoa > Chordata > Mammalia > Rodentia > Muridae > Mastomys > Mastomys natalensis. Next base: position 1,276,369 of record JAJTUV010000008.1, on the reverse strand, counting down.
GAGGCCCCCACGTGAGGCTAAGAGCATGCACAGGTCCTTGGACTTCTCATCCTCCAGGCTTGAGTCTGGAGAAGTCAAAGGCACTCTTATTATGTATATGTCACCCAGTCCCATGCTCCCTGTGACACAGAAAATGTGCTAAGACAGATCTCACAATCCATGGCCAGCGTTGACCTACACTGGCCCAATGCACACAGAAATAACAAAGGCCTCTCTGTGTATCAGTGGTGCTCACCGTTCTTAATGCTGCAGCCCTTTAAAGCAGTCCCTTATGCTGCGGTGACCCCATCCGTAGAATTGATTTCTGTTACTAATTAAATACTCTTGCTACTGTCACGAGTCGTAATATAAATATCTGATATGCAGATGGTTTTAGGCAACTCCCGTGGAAGGGTTTTTTGACTCCCAAAGTGGCTGTGCCTCACAGTTTGAGAAACATTCCTCTAGATATAAGTTCTAAGGGTTCCCTGTGTTCATCATCCAGGAAACCACAGAGACCACCCTGGGGCAGAACAAGGGGACCCTTGATGGTGTACTTTATGTAGAAGTTGTATACAAATTATTCTTAAAACAAAACAAAACAAAAAACCCCAGCTAAAAACAGCTTAAGAGTTTCATAAACCTTGTCCACATTAATGAGATTTAATGGGACATTTCCAGACACCCACAGGAGTGCCGGGCTCCTATGAGTAACACCCACTTGAACTTGAGAACTATATATGCATTGGTCAAATTAAACTTAGTTATTTAAAAAAATTAATGTAATTATGCATATTTCTGTGTGTCTGCTATTTGTGTACTGGAGCATGTGCCCATGAGTGCAGGTGCCTGCAGAGGCCAGAAGTGGGCGCCAGATCCCCTGGATTTGGAGTTACAGGCAGTTGTGAGTCACCATGTGGTTGCTGGGAACTAACTCTGGTTCTCTGGAAGAACAGTCAGTGCTCTTAACTGCTAGAGTCATCTCTCCAGCTCCCCTCTCTTCCTTCCTTCCTCCCTCCCTCCCTTCCTTCCTTTTCTTTCTTTTTCTTTTTCTTTTTTTGGAACCACTCTCTCCTTTAATTAAAAAAAAAATACTTTTTAAACGGTTCTAGGAGGATTGTCATTCAAAAGAATATTTCTGCTTCATAAAAATCTTCCAGTAATTTAATAGTTTTATAAATTTTAGTTTTCTGTATCTTCTGACCTTCTATTGATTTTACTTAATTATTGTGGGAGTATTGGGGGTTATGTACAGGCAATAGCCTACATGAGAGATCAGCAGACAACTTTTATTGGTCCGTTTTCTCCTTCCATCATGTGGACTGTGGGGATGGAACAACATAGTCTTGCTTGGCAGCAAGCCCCTCTACCACTGAGCCACAGAGCCATCCTCTGATACTGTATTTTTATTATAAATCATCAGTGTCCCCACTGTAGATATTAACAGCGATAATAATGGTTAGGTTAGAGGCCAGGCAGATGAAGGGCTGGCAGAGAGGAGGCCCCTGGTGGCTGTGAAAAAGGCCTTAGGGACACTTCCAAAGAAATTCTATCCTCCGAAGACTAAAAAAAAAAAATCAGACCCAACATTTCAAATGAAAACTAGCGGAGGTTAAAACAATAAAACCCCAGATTTCCTTGCCTGGAGTCAGACCTTGAGGTCAAAGGAAAATAAACAACCCTAGGCTGAGGCCAGCCACAAGGTCTATGTTGATCTAAGTCCTCAGGGAGACCCAGTGGCCCTTGAGCCATCTGGTCGACTCCCCAAAGGCGCTGTGCTAGGGTCCAGGCCTGATAGTGCTTCAGGCTCAAGGCACACTCTGTGCCTAAGTTTCTGCTGTATGACAACCCAGAGCTGTCATCTCTCCTGCCTGGGGGGCCCCATTGGTTTGCCTGACCAGTGAGAACCCTTCAGTGCTCTGGAGACAGTGATGAGTAAGTTCATGGGAAATAGACTGGCAGCAGCGCTGGCTAAGATGGACCGAGGACTCCTAGGGAACCATGTCAGGGAGGGACTCCTTGGAGAGAGATGATAGACTAGCTCACCCCGGCCTCCGCTAACACTAACCTATATCAAGTGGCTATACCAGGGAAGCCCTGAGCGGGAGCCCAACTTCCCCAACTAGTTTCCGAACTAGGGAACCCAGATGGTGTCCAGCTCTCCACAGTCTGTGGAGACTGTAATAGCTATATAGAGACAGGGGGAACAGCAAACCCCATCCCCCAACGACTGCATCTTCTCAGGCTGCAGTCACTGCTGGGTCGAATTACAAGCTGACCATGTGATAGCTCTGATGCTTCTCACCTGTGGACTGTCTGGATGGCTTTGTACACATCTTGCATGTTTAGTCTTTTCAAATAAATCTAAAAAGGAACTCTGAGACTAACATGTATATATTTTTTTTACCTTCATAGTCAACTATTTCTATGGCATCCTGTGGCACAAAGCCTATCATACCAGCAAGCTCTTATCTTAAAATAAATCAGACTAAACCTTTCTTAAGGGGCGCTGATTTGCTTGCTGACTGAGATATTTGGAACCCTATTTGTTATACTCACAGTAGCAAAGTGATCTGTGGTTCACAAATCCAACTTCTTTGAGGGATCATTTGAACAAGCAATCAGGCCAACTAGGCTTCATGGGTCAGATCTGGCCCTCTTCTTGTTTGTGTAAATAAAGTTTTATTAGGAACACAGCCATGCCCTGCATTTGAATATTGTCTATGGCTGCTGGCAGAGTTAAACTGTTGCAAACGACTAAATTAGCATATGCATCTGTGCCATATGCCACACATGCTCTAGTGTAGCTATGAACATGGGTAGCCCAATACAAAATCAGTTTATTAAAAACAGTGTGAGTTTGTTTATGTGTGCTATTTTTGTCAGTTGGTGAGCATCTCAAGCTTGACTGTCATAGGTGACCACGTATGTCTCAAGGTCAAAAGGCTAAACATGTATGATTCTGGCCCATAAAACCTAAAACAGTTCTTACTAGCCCTTGACAGAAAAGGTTGGTGGATCTTTGATCAAAACCGGAACAAAACATGGTCCCCAAATCAGCAGAATTTGTAAGCTTGTCAGCAACATCTCAGGTTTCATCCCCCATAGAATCTGAGGTTTTATAAGCCCAAGGAGATATTTGATTTTTCCAGAGACTAGGCCGGCCTCAAACTGAGAGGTCTGGCTACCTCTGCCTGGAACTAAAGGCACGAAGCTGCGGAACCGCCCTACAGATTAGCCCAAGGAAAATTAAAGAATGACAGCACGGATGGGAGGATGAGAACTCGGGAAGCTGGTAAAGACGCTAGGACATTCTCGGTGACACTGCCAGTCCTTGGATTAAAGCGTGAACACTGAGGGTCTGATTTCGTTTCTTGGCAACGTCTGGTGGACTAATTGCCAGTAGTGAATGCTGGGAAAGTTTGACAAGGAGCAGCCCGAGTGTTCCTGGGGAATGGAATCCAGGGGTTCTGGGTAACCCCTGAGAGCACAGACCAGGGACTCACCTTCTTCAGTATCTCTGTGTTCAGTAGCATGTACAGGTCGATGGTGCGGCTCTCCTCTTTAGGGAGAGCACTAAGGTTGCAGTGCAATGTTAGGCAGAAGCTCTCTGGCTTTTCACAGTCCTGAGGAGAAAATTTCCAGATGGAATTAAGAGACAGACCATCCAAAGCCATCTAAAGGGCAGAGTGTCTGTTATGTTGACTGAGGAGAAATCAAGAGGAAGAGGTGGGGTCCGTGGATTAGCTGACGCCAGACCTCCTGCCCAGCTTGTCTGGGGCCCAGAATTCCATCCCAGCTCCAAAATACAGAGTAAAATAGGAATTAAGTGTGACCAGTCACTGAATACACCTGTCCCATCAATTGATTTAGAAAAAAGTGATTTTAAAACAAATATGGTATGGGGAGAGGAATTGTGTAACCTGAACTATTTCTATGATTTCTTCTGTTTAAAATTATACTACACAATTCAATTACTGTTATTTAATATATAAATTGTACTATAAGGAATACCTTAAAAAACAAAAACAAAAAACCAAACTATCACTAACATACCCACCCCCAAACTAAAGAAGATGTAATTATGCTCTGTCACCAGCAGAGGGCGGTAGAAGGATTTTCGGCCTTGTTGGGCACTAGGGCTCTGTGTAAGTAGATGCGCAATGTTTATGTGGTTAATCCTACCAAAAAGTTGAATTTCACAAGAAGAATCAATTCTTCTCAAAAACTAAGCATTTAGATATCCTGATGTACTTTTATGAGTTTTTAAACAAGAATACTTTCCGACTACAGTTAATTCTGGGTCCAGGCTTTGGCAGGTAGACATCAGGTTTCTGTTTGGTGGATGGGGTGGGGTGGGGTTGGTGCTTAAAGAACAAAGAAGCTGTATGACTCAGAGACACATAAACTGCCAAGGGAAAGTTTATTCCAATGACCAAGGAGGGATTTTTCTTTTGTGTTTGGAAGTATATCTTTGTATATAAAGTGTATATGATTCTGTGTGTGTTTCTCTCTCTCTCTCTCTCTCTCTCTCTCTGTACCTGTGTGAAGCTTTGATTGTAGGGGTCATTTTCAGCTTGACCTGGAGTTGTCACTATATCTGTCCCCAAGGGCCTTTACAAAGATGGGCTATCCTTACATTTGTGCTACTGGTTAGCTTGACATAATCTTGAATCCTAGAAAGTCTCAGTGAGGGATCAGGGTGGTCTATGAGGGGCTATCTCCACTATACTGATTGATGTGGGAAGACCTGCCCTCTGTGGGTGGTGCCATTCCCTAGGCAGGGTGTCCTGAACTGTGTGAGAATAGAGAAAGTGAGCTGAGCACAGCCGAAATGTCTTAATTCTTTCCTTTCTGTTTCTTCACTGTGGATGCAAGGTGACGGGGTGTCTCGTGACTTCTGCACAGTGATGAACTGCACCCCGGGAATTGTGGGCTAAAATGAACTTTTCTCTCCTAAGTGGCTTATGCCAGGGTATATTGTCATAGCAAAAAGAAGCAAAATGGTACACAAGAGGGAAAAAATATTCCAAACCTCTATTAGCAAGCAGCTGAGCTCTCCAAGGGGAAGGAGAGGTGTTCAAGGGCCTGCAGGGTGTGCGTGGGTAGAAGTCGAGAGCTCAGTGAATGTAACCAGGGTGCAGGAAAGGGACTTTGGAAAAGCCCTGATGAGGTAGGACATACAGTAAAAAGAACAAATTGTAAGTATTATATTGATACATTTTACATGTGTATTATGTATGTTTCACATATGGTTTACCTATGTTTTCACCAGAGAATCAACCTGACCATGCTACCATTTTGTCTTTACTATTTCTGAACTCCCTACACACATGAAATTCCAGAATGTTCCTTTATTCATCTTTCATTTAGTGTAATTTCTGTGAGACTTACTTATGCTATACAGTGTGTTGAATATTCTTAGTTACATTTATTTTTCATAGTTCTATAATATTCCTGTGTACGGATATACCTGTTTTCTCACTGTACTGTTGATAAATATCTGAATTGTTCAGATTTTGGCTACTCTAAAATTGTTTCAAATATTCCTGTGTCTTTCAACAACACGTGTATTCACTTCTCGGGGTAGACCCAGAAATGATATATTTTTCTGGGTTGTGTAATACATACATGTTTAATTTTAATAGAAGTTCCTAGGAGGTTTCCCCATGGTACTGTAGATTCCTTCTGGGATCCTGATTGGTTGGTTGTTTAGGTTTTCTGTTAGTCAGGCAGTGAGATTTGGAATAAAGATTTAACATTTTGAGGGAAACCATGTGCTGAAAAATAGGGTTTAATCACAGTCTTTGGGTCTTTTTGAGTTAACCAATGAAAACCAGATTTGAGAAACAAAAACCACCATGTAGAAGACCGGCCTCTCGTCTCTGAGATGCCTTCCTTGTGAGGCCTACCCTCACGGCCCCATCACCAAGCAATATCTTACCAACACTTTTCTTCCGGACTTGGAGAAAAAAGCAAATATGGTGTGGAAGATATTCTCTTGTTCTTGAGGGATGATGCAGGGGGTTGGGTTCCTTTGTAAAGAGCAGTTACCCTTCTCTTGGCTCACCTGGAAATGGAGAGAGACCTGTTAGAGCCAGCGGTCTAAGAAAGGACAGATCTAGAAGCATCTGGCACAGCAGCTGAGCATAGACCCTCCCTCCTGCCATTCTTTAGAGGACAAGAACAGTCAAAGGGTGTTTCGTTTTGTGAGATTCTTGACTATGTTTCCCGGTATGGCCTTGAACACCTGGGTTCAAGGTATCCTCCTGCCTCAGCAGGTCTAGTAGCCAAGCCCACATGCTTACCACAGCTCTGGCTGAGAAGAGTTTAAGGCAGAAGTTATGTTAGAAAATGTGGCTATTAAGTCCTTAAATAACGGAGCTGAGATGACCACGGCATGCAAACGAGATCTGAGGAGTAGCTCTAACCTTCTGCTTCTTGATTTCGAAACTCATTTACACCATTCCTGTCAGACTGGTGTTTAGGAGGCAAAAAGAAATTCAAGTCACATGCTAACAGAGTCAAGAGCACTGGTCTGGAGCTCAGGACTTCTGGGACCTTATAAGTGGGAGCCTATAAGTGGGTCTCATGTATGGCCCACTGTTGGAAGTTTCTAGAAGGTTCCATGGAATCACCAGGATTGGTTTTGTGAGCTCATGCTGTCAGACCTTCTGTCTCCTTTCATTCTCAAGCATGTGGGACTCCCCTTCCTTGGATTGTCCCTTGAGGGGACAATGCTGACTGACAGGCCCACAGAAGACAGTCTTCTGCACAGAAGTTCCAGTGAAGAACCCTGCTTCCCTAAGACGGCCATCATACCACACACCCGAGTACTGAGAACACCTCTGAGCCTTGAAGGACAGACACACTGACTCTCACTGAAATCAGAGGCAGGGCAAGAGTCCCTCAGCATTCTGAAAACTGGTGCTCTGGCATTCCAGGCAGTGGGAGACCTCTGGTTGCCAACCCACCCTAGCTGGTTTTGCACAAGAGCCCCCACTGTGATAAGATGAGGTGACATCTGGTCACAGGTGCCAGTAGAGAGGGGCAGGGACTCGGTGCAAGAGCAAAGTGCGTGAGAAACAGCCAGGCCTTGGTAGGCAGAGTCAGAGCCAGAACTAATTTCTTCTTCTAGAGGGCGTCTCTGGGGCGGTGTGTGTACAGGGAAGTGATGGTCAGGAGATCTGATGCCTTATGACAGTCTGCCCCCAGTGGAATGTGGGGCAGGAAGCAGAAGCTGAAGTCGGTGGTGGATGAAAACCTTGGCCATTGCGCTCCTGACTGTGGTTATACGGGAATCATTTTAATCAGGAAATAACCCACTTTTCTGGGAGGCTCAGGGTGGTCTTGTTTCAGCAGGAGACTGAAGGCTCCCAGGGTCTCTATGGGGTCTGACCTGGTGCAGCTAAAATTCAGCCATTCAATCCCTGACCAGGGTCACTGCAGGGAGCACTCCTCTGAGAGGATGAAGGGAGCACTCCTCTGAGAGGATGAAGGGAGCACTCCTCTGAGAGGATGAAGGGAGCACTCCTCTGAGAGGATGAAGGAGCACTCCTCTGAGAGGATGAAGGGAGCACTCTCTGAGAGGATGAACAGGTCGCAGTCGCGGTAACATCCGGGATCAGCTCTGAGGGCCACTCACACTTTAACATGTGCTTCACAACAGTCCCATGGGACAGGGCCATATCTGGTGCCATCTTTAGGATGGTGGTACAGGGAGATAAGAAGGCAGACCTGCAGACAGAGGTGCTGTTGAGAGTGGGCCATGCAGCATACACGCACTAGGTTCAGGGGTCACGGATGGACTGTGATGGAGTCAGGAAGGAGGACAACCATCCACCTTCTTATTACCCAGAATCCTTCATGGTGACCCATTTTGCCACTGCCTCCTCTCAGCCCCCAACAAAAAGCTGACTGCTAGCCAGCGCATGGGAGGGTTGAACGCCTGCAGACTGGGAGGCCAGGCCCCTTTGTGTTGTCTCTGTGTCTGGAAGGGGAGCAGAATACCTTGGAATGTTGTTGTTGGAATGCAGTTCCCAGATCATGCAGTCCTTGGCCTTGGCTGACAGATAAGGACCGAGGCCTTAGGTTTGGTGACTTATCCAGTACACGGTTGGCTGTTAGCATCAGCCTGAATCCAGTTAAAGGAACCCGGGTAGCGGATGCTATCCCACACACCACTCTTGTCCTCTGTCCCCTCCCCTCTTATTTCATAGAACATGATTGTCTCCAACTCCATCTTTGTCCTGTGTTTGACAAAGTTCACACATCTCTACGGTTGAACCAGGCTTGCTATGTCTATACAGTACACCACCCACGCCTCTGCTGATGAGCACCTAGGTAGGGTCTATAACTTGACTTTTGTGAATCGTGTAGTCTACTTTTAAAAATGTGTGTCCACGTTTGTGTGCGGGCACATGTGCACACAGAGACCAGAGGACAACCTTGAACGTCAGCCCAGAGATACCATGATCCTTCTCTGAGATGGTCTCAGTGGCCTAGAACTTACCAATTAGACTAGATGGCCTGGCTGGTGACCCCTAGGGATCCTCCTGTGCCCCGCCCTCCAGCACAAGGGTTACAAATGTGAGCCCTGACTCCTAGCTTTTTCATGTGGGTGCTGGGGATTGAACTCGGTTCCTCATGCTTGTAAGGTGAGCATGTTAGCCCTCTGAGTTCTCTCCAACCCCATGGACGTTTTGGGGCTTTTTTTGAGAAAGGGTTTCTCTGTGTATTCCTGGTTGTCCTGGAACTCACTTTGTAGACTAGGCTGGCCTCGAACTCAGAGATTTGCCTGTCTCTGCCTCCCAAGGGCTGGGATTAAAGGTGTGTGCCACCGCCTGGCTACATTTTTGAATACTTAGTGTGGTATCTGTTGCAGCTGAGCTCTGCCTCTTCACAACCATGATGACCTGAGTCTCCCAGGCTTTGGTTTCCTTATCTACAGGTTTAGCACAGTGACCTACATGGCTACGCTTAGGATCTGATCACATGCTTCCAAGATCATACGTCCAGCTTCCACGGAGCATCCTGTGTCTGTGTGAATGGAGGAGCCATGCGTGCCATGGTGCATGTGTGGAGGTCAGAGTCAGTTCTTTCCTACCATGTGGGTTCTGGGAATCAAACTCAGGGCACCAGGCTTAGTAGCCAGCACTTTTTAACTCATAGAACTATTTTCTCAGCCAAGGGTCCTCTTCTTCCATTCTGTAGATAAGCGATTGCTAAAACCCTTCCCCATGGGCTGGTTAATTTTGTCTGGAGAACCTCAGTCATTAAAACAAGACAAAACAAAACACCCCTCTATAAGAACAGCCTTGGGAAAACTCATGGGGAATTCTCTTGATTAATGACTAATGTGGGGCAGTCCAGCCCACCGTGGGCAGTGCCATCTCTGGGCTCATGGCCCTGGGTACTATAAAATATCAGGCTGAATGAACCCTGGATAGGAAGCTAGTAACAGGATTTCTCCATGGCCTCTGCATCAGTTCCTGCCTCCAGGTTCCTGCTTTGGCTTCCTGCACAACGGGCTGTAAGCTGTAAGCCAAATAAACCCTTTCCTCCCCAAATTGCTTTTGGCTATGGATGTTTATCGAAGCAAGAGAAAGCAAATTAGAATATCCCTTTAATCATCTTTGCTCAAAATCATGAGGAAATAAAAGTTTTTTTTTCCCGTGTCACACCCAGCACCACACTGCTTGTGTTCAACAGTCCCATCTTCAGCCCGCTGAGGGCCCTGTGGCCTCTGCCCCTTGCTCACCTCGGCCCACTCACTCTCATACTTTCCCAGACTGCAGGAGCCCAAATGCTTCCCACGACAGGGCTGGTCCTCGGTGGGACCCCCGGGAGTCGAGGAAGGCCTGTGGCTATTGGAATCTGCACAAAAGAACGTACTAAGTTCACAACTGGGGACAAGAAGGCGCAGGGCACATTGTTGAGGCTAGATTCTGCTGGCACAGTTACTGAGGGTTTTCTGTTGTTATCTGTCCTCTCCAAACCTGACCCCAAAGAAAACACTGTGTAAGCTGAAACCAAGAGAGGGAGGCAGTGTGGGAGACTGTCAGGAGCCCACACTGTGGAGTCCAAGATGACATGGACATCTCGTGGTAGGAGAGTCATCCTGGAGGAGTGGCTGGAAGCAGTCAAGATGTCAGAGGAGAGTGTCGCATCTGCTATAAGTGGTCTCACTTCATGAATCATGGGGTTTGAAGCCCGAATCAAGGCTCTTGTCTTGGTGATGACACTGTCAAGGAAAGCTAGCCTTTCCTTTGGACATCACCAGCCTCGGTCCCCAGGTGAGAAATGGATAGTCGTGTAGGCTGTGGTCAGAAAAAGGGTCAGAGGAACCAGAATGTTTCCACGTGTGAGGCTCAGGATCACGGTGTCTGTTGTTATAGACCTGGAGAAGTTACGTGCTGTTGGGCTAGCCCTGAATTGCTATAGCCCTCCTACTCTGGCATCCAGACACTGGGGTTACTGGCTTGTAGCATCACACCAGGCTTGCTTTTCTAGCTTCACCTCTCAAGTCCATCTCCTTGGGAGCCAGGTGGAGTTGTTTGTGGGTCCTCTCTATGCAGAGTCCAGATAAAAGATAATCCTAGTTTCCATGAGGCACTATTCTATCAGGTGGGACATACATGGATGCTTGCAACGCCTTTGTGTAGAAAGTACTGCTGTCAGTATGAAGATCCTATGACTGTCTAAATGGGGCTTGACAAAATGTTTTAAATGATACATATATACAAAACTACATATTTGTGAGCATAGCGTGAGTTTTCTTGTTAAAGTTTTTTTTAATGGTGTGTGTGTGTGTGTGGTGAGAGAGAGAGAGAGGGGGGGGGGGAGAGGGAGAGAGAGAAAGAAAGCAGTATGTAAGCAGACCATCAAGTCCCTGGAGCATCCACTGCCTTGGATGTCTGTCTGTCTGTCTGTCTGTCTGTCTGTCTGTGTTGGGAATATTCAGCACCTTCTCTGTTAGCTTCCTCACTGCTCCTCATTCGTAGTAAACCATTTCGTCCCTCAAGCCCCTTTTCTCCACCTATCCTATCTCTGGTGGACACCGTCTCACACGAGATTGTGAGATCACCTTTTCTAGTTTCTGCTTGTTGAGAACATGTCTATTTTTATTCTTTGTCTGGTTAACTTCACCTAATGTAATATCCTCCAGTTCCATCCATGTTGCCACAAATGACAGGGTGACTTTTTTTTGTTGAGGCTGAATAATATCCACAGTTAGTTGACCAGTTGTAAGAGACAGACAGACAGATGACAGACAGACATCAGAGGTGTCCTGGGCAAACTGTGACACCAGGTCTCTATCTGTCACCCACACTTAGCAGCTGTGAGGGTCTGAGAGCTTAAGCAGCCTATTCCTGTAGCTCTGTAAGTTTGGGAAGCCAGCATCCCTGCTGCACTTCCTGCTGAAGCACCCAGGCTCTACAGATGGTGTTCTTAACAGCTGATTTCACATGCCCTGACCACTACAGTTTGTCCATCTCCAGCCTCAGAGCATTCTTTACTCAGGGGAGCTACCAGGTCTCCCCAAGATCTTGAGGAGGGGGCACAGAATTCAGAGAGAAAGGAATAGCAAAGCGCCTGAAGGTGCACACTGTGTCCTTGAGTTCAACCTTGGACAAGCATGGCTGATGGCAGGAGGGGTGGCCTGGATGGAGGACTCCTGCTTAGGTATGAATGTGCCCTCCCCCTCACTCACAGGTTGGTGTATCTTCCTGAGTGCTAGGATTGAAGTTGTACACCACCCTGTGTGCTAAGACTGCTAAGACTGTAGTGGGTGACAACCCATTCCCATTAATCTGTATCAAGAAGCTCTCACAGAGAGGTGCCAGGACCTTTGTAGCTTCCTAAACCACCTGCCACATGAACCTCTGCTGTTGCTATCCATTTTGCACAACAAAGCAAGGGCCTTGTAAGCAAATCTTAGGAGTAGGCTGGTTCTGCAGAAGGATGGAAAGCTAACAAAGGCTCTGATCCAAGGAGAAGGATGTGAGGTTTGAGGTGTGCGGATTAACCTGCCCCACAACTAAGGAACCGACTCTGCTCAGGGCTGTGATATTCTTAGAACTTTCTTTTCTTTGTCTCTACATAGCTCTGGCTGGCTTGGAACTCACTATGTAGACCAGGCTGGCTTTGAACTCACGAAGACACACCTGTTCCTGCCTCCTGAATGTGTCCCGCTGTGCCTAACTTTTATTTTAACAGCACATCTGATGCCTAGATGACTCATCAGCTTTAGCCCACTCTCCTGATGACACACCGCTGGCTGGGGTTTCACAGAGAAGGTCATCAAAATTTGCCTGGCTCCACGCCTCTGGTGCACAGTCAGAGTGATAGGTAAGCGGAAACCTAAACTAACTCTGCATCACTCAAGAGCCCTGCTTGGAGTCTCCCTCAATGCAACCCTTGGGCGAAGTTGACTTGAAACTAGCCTAGAGCTGACTGCTGAAACTGCTCAGGTTCATTTTTTTGTCAAGAACATGTGTTTCCTGTTAACTCCTGTTTCTCTGTCAGCCGACATTCTGTTCCCTGTCGCTTCCCTGGGCCACTTTTTAGTATCATGTTACCTAACCACAGCTGATGGCAAGTGGGTAAACATGACCAGGCCCACGACTTAACTGCTGGGCCCTTCTGAATTCTCTGAATTCACACGCCCTCTGAGATGGGATACGGAGAGAATGTTGTGAATGCCAGATCTGCTAATTCAATTACCAACTACCTACTCTGGGAGTGGAGAGATCAGAAGACAGGGCGCTCCCCATTCCATGGTGGGGACTTACTGTGCTCTATAGCAGTTGTGGGGACGTTCATTTCTGGATGCACTAAAATGCTTGAGATTAAATGGTTAAGCATACCTGTCCTAACATAAATGAGCCAGTTCCATTCTGTTCCATTCAGCAGAACCACACTTATATTCCTGGTGGCCTCCATTTTATATCTTGTATTAAGTTACATTGCTGTGAATGACTACTGGGTGTTTGTCGGTACTGTCTGACGGATGGTCAGATGACGTAACTTTCCTAAAGCCGAAGGTTTGCAGGTTCAGCATCCACGTCAAGCCTTATGGTACTTCAGACTCACAGAGAGTCAGACACTCTAAGTCACTCCTGATTGGTCCTGTGTGTCCAGCAGGGATGGGGCTGCCTAATACAAGGCCTGAGATGGAAGTAACAGCCCCAGTGAGTTCTCAGCTGTGGATGCACCTAGCTTTATGTTATCCATGCTTTGAAAGGCCGAGAACACAGCTTCTGGGTGTCCATGTCCCACCATTTAAAGAAAGCAGAGAGCTCTTGGAGGCGTCTGTGGGCGTGTCCTTCTAAAGAGCCAAGAAGTCTTACACTTTCTGGAAGCCTCTCTGCTCATCAGTTTGGCATGTGATTCTTCTCTGTCTGTCTGTCTGTCTTTGTGTGTACATGTACACGTATGTCAGTGTGTGTGCACATGTGTGTGTGTGAGCACACACAGCAATTCTTACACTTTGTGGAAGACTCCCTGCCTATCAGTTTGGAATGTGATCTTGTCTGTCTGTCTGTCTACCTGTCTGTCTGTCTTTGTGTGTACGTGTACACATGCATCAGTGTGTGTGCACATGTATGTGTATGACAGTGCACACAGCAGAGGTCAAGGTCAGGTGTCTTCCTCAGTCACATCCTCACCTTATTCTTTAGAGACGGTATCTCAGTGAAGCTGGCACTCACTGGTTCAGCTAGAATAAATTGGCCAGCATGCCCCAGGGATTCTCTAGTCTCTGCCCACCCGGATCTGGGATTACTGGTGCACGCTGCCATGCCTGGTAGGTGTTGGGAATCTAAACTCAGTTGCTCATGCCTGTGTGCCTAGCACTTTACTGATGGTACTGCATCTCCAGCCCTAAGTTCTGATATTTCTGGTGTTTATTTCTACATGTAGCTAGAGATTCCGACACACAAATAGAATTCCAAAGGAGAAACCTGTTCCCATCATCCCAAGCTCCATGAGGTAAGCAGAGAGAAGGCTCCAGCTTTGCTTAGGACCTACCCCCCCCCCGCATCCCCCCCCAATGCTCCTGATTCATATCAGTAAGGACCTCAACTACATAGTTTTGTTGTTGAAATGGAAAGGAGAAACAAAGGCACAAAACAGCTCACTTGAAATCTGCAGAGTTGGGGACAGATCACGACCACCAGAATAGCCTAGTGTCCTTTAATTCTAGAAAGAAAGTGACAGTGAGCAGATTGTATTCTTTTACTTAATTGTGTATGTGGTTTGGTGACAGGAGCCTTTACCAGTTGGCTGGACCAAGAGAGTAAATTTAAAATCCTGAAAATGTTGAGACTTTGGCTTAGGTGTCTTCTTTCTAATTGAGAACTATCTCCTAAAGAAAATATGTTTTGCTCAGCTGCTTTTCATCACACTGAGGAAAGCTGTGTTCTGTCTGAAAGGTCAGGAGGTCACTGAGACCAAAGACAAAGCAGAGGAGAAAAGTAGCCCTGGTATCCATACTCCAGGAAGCAGAGTGGAGCCCCCTGTGAGCCTGCCAGCTCGTATGTTATAGAGAAATGCCTGTATTTCCACCAGCTCTAGGGATGGCCGACACAAGGCTTTCGCCCTTGGTCCTGAGCCCCTTTTCTCCTCTTTGGAGGTAACCAGCCAGTATGCAGGGAGTCAAGAGTGCAGGCCCCACCAGGCTCCCCATAAAAGAGAGTTCATTTTCATGTAATCAGAGAAAGCTGGGCCCCAGCGAGGCCCATTTCACAGGCATGGATGGCCTTTACCAGAGCTAAAGTGATATGGAAGGGAAGTAGTTTTGGAGATGAAGTGACAGCGAAGAATTTCCAGATGTGGCTGGATCGTCGCAGTGAGAGATGGAGGCGTAAATACATTATCTGAGCACTTGACATGCAGGCCCGAGATGCTTGCTTTCCACAGATGGTGAGAGGCTTTGGAAGTGGGATAGTCTACTGATTAGGATAATGAATGAACCTGTCACGCCATCCCACCCCCACCTACTGGGACACAGCACAGACCTTGGAATTGTATTAGTTTGTTTAAATTCCAGTTTTGGCTCTTCGGTCCCTCTACAGTGAAGAACAAAGTTGAAGTCCATTCAGCTTTGCAGAATTCACTCTGCCCCCGTCAGGCATATTATTTGGGAACCCTCCTCCTATCAAAAGGTCTGCAACCATCTGGATGCCGTCTCTACCCGCCATGCTCTATCTAACCCCTTAGATTGCATTTTGGAGGTGCGTGCACCCAAGAGCAGCAGAAAGTGAAGCTGGTAAGGGATTCCCCAGGTCTCAGGTTTCAAGGACCTCAGGGAAGTCTGAAGTGTGTCTCAGGTCTAGTGTCCAGGAAGTTTAAGAGAAGGGTGAGACCCCAATGGTCAGGGAGACCAAACTACTTCTCAGGGGCCAGTAATGCCAAGGCAATGCCTGATGGTCAGGAAGAATTTGGGGTGCACATGAGAAAGCTGATCCCTGTTTTTTATGTTTCTGAGGCACACTCAACTTGGCCTCAGCAGGTTAAATGAGAACCATGTGTTTCTCGGCAGGGGCTGATGAGCTCTGTTTATCTTCAGCGAAATTTCTGTTGTGGACTCTTTAACATCCCATTATGCCCCCACCAGCAAGGCTGGGGGTCATGTTTGTTTTAAGGGCTGAAGGGGAAGCTGACCGGTTAGCCCCCACTTTTAAGGTCTATTCATGTTGGGGGCCAGAAAACACCATGCATCTAAGCCACAGAATTCCAACCGGCCCACCCAATGGCAGCGAGGAGTCACAGCAGCTGGGACACAGTACATTCAGGCTCCGTGATAAGAATGGGTGGCCTCCGTCAGCAAGGAGATAGCTCATGCTGGCTTGATTTAATCTCAATGTCCACACAGTTCAAAGGTCAGCCTCTGGCTTGTATGATGTCCACACAGCCCTGGCCGGCTTGTCCCTACCTTCCAAAGCATGTGAATGGTGTACAGACACAGTGCAGGGATACACAATTTTGCCTTCTGGTGGAGCTCACAATGATCAAGTGCAGAAGGAATTATAGCTAGTGACAGTGTAGCTGATGTGGGCAGTGGAATTTTTATCATTATTTTATTTAATGTTTCTCCCAGCTCATATGTTAGCCCAGGCACTGAATGTGGACATATACAGAAAACAGGGCTGTGTCCTTTGCTTTCATGATGTTTGGCTCTCCTGAGAGAAGGTGACAGACATCAAGTCCAGTGACTTTAGTGAGTGACAAAGCTGGGAAGGAAAAGCCACAGTGAAATGGAACCAAGACTGGGGTTTACAGATTTGGGACTGGGGCCTGGGCAGACTCCCTGAGAGGGAGACTCTGTATATGTGGGTGTATGTATGTGTATGTATGTGTGTGTATGTATGTATGTGAGTATGTGTGTGTATGTGTGTGTGTATGTATGTGTGTGGTGTGTATGTGGGTTTATGTGGGTGTATGTGTGTGTGTATGTATATATGTGTGTGTATGTATGTGTGTGATGTGTATGTGGGTTTATGTGGGTGTATGTATGTGTGTGTGTATGTATATATGTGTGTATGTGGTATGTGTGTGTATATGTGTATGTGTGTGCATGTGTGTATGTGTGTGTGCACATGTAGGCTTGAGGTTGATGTTAGGTAACTTCTTCAATCATTCTCTTGAGATACAGTCCTTACTAAATCTGGAGCTATCCAATTAGGCTAGACTAGCTGGCTAGCACACCCCAGAGATCTTCCCGTCTTTGCCTCCCTAGCACTGGAATCACAAGGGTCTATCACTGGACCCTCCTGTTTGATCGTTTTACAGAGAACCTCAAGAGTGTCTTGGAATTACATAGAGAAGCAATCACGGCCTGATGAAGTTCTACAATTGCAAAGCAGGTTCTCACTGTTGGAGCAATGATGACTGCTCCTGGTGGGAGAGACTGAGAAAAAAAAAATCACAGCGTGTGCTGGGTAGTTCTGAATTTTTGTCCTTACTTTTTGGAGCCCACGGAGAAAACAAAGGCAATGCCCCAGGATAGGAAAGAGAGAAAATAGCTCTCACCCTTTTTTGGAAAAGAAGGGGGCAGTAGCTCGACTTCTCTACGAGGGAATGAGGCAACTGTTTTCCATTTTAGCTAAGAAAAGGTCAGGAGGGAAGTGAGCTTGGGAGACCAAGGCTAGTCATAACAGTGGGATTTGAGGGATGCTGGGATGGCTTAGCAGAGAGAACTCACTGGAAATATGGTTCTGAAAAGACATCTTGACTGCATTCTGCGCAAAGATAGAGGGGCTAGATCATGTAATCCCCTAAGCCACTCTGGGGCAGTAAATCCATCTCTTGCTGCTGGGGAGGGAGACTTTAAGCCTAGTGTTCTCCCTAGAAAGACCCCCTCACCCAGGAACAGGGCAAGCCATTGAGTTCCTCCAGAGGAGAGCTGAGGGAGGAGGGCGTCGGAGAAGCAGCATGAGTCCATGCTGGCTACAGTAGTAGAATTAAGACAGAACTGAATTGCTCAGTTCTGATTGGGCTATCTGCTGGTACTTGAAAACACCAGATGTGGCTGGTGTACAAGTTGAGCCTCAGCCTCCTGGAAGCCCGCTTCGAGGGAGACTTCTTGTTGCAATTAGCATCCAAGGCTAGCCAAACTGTAAAACCTAGGACTTTTCTTACGTCTAGAAACATCATTTCCAGCGTCACTGTCACTGTGGAAGCCACTTCCAGAAAAGTGAGTGCCTCATGGTGACAGGGAACTCCTCCAGCATGAGCACTGAGCATGCATACATAGATTTCCAGGAGTCCTGTCTCAACGCCATGTTGGGATAGCCTTGAGGGGTCGGGGGCTGGCACTTTTAAAGAGAAAAATCAAGCCAAGTAAGGACAAGGCAGACAGACCATCCGCAAACATGTCAAGGCCATCAAGCAGAAAGATCTCGTTACATCTTCTCCTGGGGTTGCTTAGTTACCTGTCCTGACAGGAGGACTCAGAAATGTTGCTGACCACCCTCCCTATCTTCCGACCATCTTCTACCTCCTCAGTTTGTCTCTGTAGCTTTAGTGCCAAGTGATGCGCTGTAAGCTTTCCTTAATTCTGTCTTCCCTCACCAGAAGGTAAGCTACACATGGGCTGGGAATGATTATGGCTCTGTCTTCCTGTCTTTTATTCTCTGTTGTAACTTGACCCTTGACATGTGGTGGGTTTATTTGTTGAATGAACGGACATGTGGCTTAAAACCAAATTTTCCTGACAGCCTAGTTTAGCAACAACTGTCATCAGACAGGGAACTGTGATAGACAGGAACATGGAAGCACATTGGAGGAGCTATCATAATGTAGACAGGGCTTCTTAAACAGGGGCGTGCATGTGAACCACGCAGGGCTTGTCCAAGTGTAGATCTGGAGTCAGAAGTTCAGGTGCGACCTGAGCCTGTCTTCTAGATGGTGTTGCTGCAGCTGGGTGACGTCATGATCAGCAGACAGAATGATGCCATGAGGCCTTGCAGGTGGCTGTGCGGTCCAGTGGTCAAGAGTGACTACCAACCCAGGTTCTTATGAACTCAGACCTGGGATGTCCCTGTAACTCTTTTCCGAGCCACCTCCCCAGCTCGTGATAAGTTCCTAATAATATAAACTAAGTATTAATTGTTATCTTGACTCTAACAGCCCTCTGTCAGAACTGGAGTGGAATACATGTAGTTACCTTCCGCTTCATCAGAATAGGAAAGGCCGACCGTGATGCTGAGACTGGGATAATGTAAATCTCTCAGAAAGCCAAACTTTTAGCTGAGTAGATTACAGTCTCTTAGAACAGATGCCCAGCAGTGGGGAGTTAGGACTCATGTTTAAGTTCTGACAGTTTCTCTTTCTGTCTTTATACTTGTCATATTTGTGGGCACACTCATTGTTCTTGACCTTAGCCAGCAATGTGCTCAGAGATTAAATGTCGTTAACTTGCAATGCTCTCATTACAGGGAGGCTAAGTTTGTTCATTTCCTACTTAGACGTCTTCTGTGGATTTTCTGCCCATCCCCATTTATTATTTGGGTTTTCCTTATTATTTTGAAAAAACAAATAATAGGTCACTTCCCTATGTGGCAAATATCTTTTCCCAAACACTTTTGATCTTTGTCTGTGAAGTATTTTGATGCTACAAAAGGTTAACATCTTTACAGATTTATATCCGTGGTGGTGGTCTGGATGAGAAATGTCTCCTGTAGGTTCAGGATATTGAGTTCTTACCTCCCGTTGGTGGTGCAGACTTGGCGGAAGTGCATCACCAGGGCTGGCTTTGCCATCCACGGCCTTGCCCCATTCCTGTTCTCTCTCTACTCAGTGTTTGCAACTGAAGATGTGATGAGTCAGTTTTCTGCTCCCCTGCCTGCTGCCTCATTATGGACACTAAAAATTGGAGCCCAAATAAGTTCTTTCTTTCTTAATTTGCCTTTGGCTATGGCATTATCACAACAGAAAAGTGACTGATATATCTGTCTTTTCTTCGGGGATTTGTGACTGGCTTAGGAGACGGCCTTCCTATCCAAAGATTATGAGAACATTCAGTACTTTTATTCATGCTTTAAAAAGAAAAACAAACCATATAGCTTGAATTTATTTACTTTTTGTCTGCATCATATAGGTTTTCTGTGACTTCTTCCCAAATCTCTTTACATCATTTGCTGAATAATCTGCATACAACTTCCTCCTTTGGGAGCTGTCTTTGTTGTTGTTGTTGTTCTTCTTCTTCTCCTCCTCCTTCTCCTTTTCCTGTTCTTCTTGTTCTTCTGATTTTTCTTGCTCTCCTCATCCCTCTCCTCTTCCCCCTCCTTCTTCCTCCTCCTCTTGTTTCTTCTCCTTCTCCATGTCCTCTTCTTCTGCAGGAGGTTGTGTGCTTGATGTAAGTCTTCTAGAAAGCACACAGGGTCTTGGAGGCTTTAATAATGAGTACTCCTAAGAGGTGCAGGTGTGATCAGTACTAAGCTAACTGTCCTTGTTAGCTTTAATTGGTAACTGGATACAGGTTGGCATCACCTAAAAAGGGAGTCTCAGCTGAGGGACTGTACAGTCTATGTGAGAATGTCCTGATTAGTAATTGATGTAAGAGACTCCGGCTCAGTGTGGGCAGCACCACTCAGCAAATGCTGGTCCTGGGTTGCATAAGAAAGCTAGGTAAGCATGAACCTGGGGTTGAGCCAGCATGATTTTCTAGTTCAAGGACCCTGTTTGACTTCCTGCCCTAAATTTCCTCAATGATGGCCTGTAACCTGGAAGTATAAATTAAATAAACCCATTCCTTCTACCCAAGTTGTTTTTGGTCAGGTTGTTTTTATCCCAGGAGCAGAAAGGAAACTAGAAGACTACGCAAGTCCCCTGAATGAAATCCCTATTCCATTCAGTGTCTTGAAGGATGTGGTAGAAACATCACAACCTTAGCCAGTCACAACTGATCTGCTGAGGGGTCTCAGGCTCCACAGGGCAAGAGAGGGCTGGGCTGGGCTGGGCAGGGCTGGGCAGGGCTCTACCTTCACTTTGAGAAAACATGGGCCCAAAGGCCAAGGATGAGCTAGCTTCAGGCCTCCAAGACAAGTGTCAGAGATCCTTGCCTGTAGCTGCAACGTGCCACCCACGTGACTGTTTCCAGGCTCCTCATCAGCCAGGCAGTGAAGACACCTCACAGGAACACAGTGCCGCAACAGTCGCTGTCCGGGAATGGCTATCCTATCTCATGCTAATGCTCATGGCTGGTCTTTTCACTGGGGTGAGCCACTGAGAATTCTGTGACTGATCATGTCCTAAGTATGGTTTTGAAAAAAAATCTAAGGGTTTCCTTCTGAGAACTCAAAAACCAGAAGCCAGCTCCTCTTTCTTCTGGGAATTTCAGGATTACCAGCTAGACTCACAGACCAGCCACTCCGAAAACCCTTGGGAAAACCTATCACGTATCCATAAACCAGGAAAGATGAAAAAGAATATGTACACATGTGGTTCTAAAAATGCCTTGAATATCCAAGTGACTTCCACACAAGTGCCATAGGCACACATGGCATAGTATGAGGCAAACAAGCAACTGAGCAGGCACCTCAGGGACTAGGACCTGCTTGGCACTTAAAACACTCACATGGTTTTAGTCTCTGGCCCATGTGACCCAAGAGGACATCGATGCCAGAAACCATGACAGCATCCCACAAAGCTTCCCAGACCTCCACCCCGTGGCAGAGTCCTTTAGACTCTAGGTTTAAATGTGTCACAGGTCATGGGCTTGCTGCCCGCTTTTCAAACCATGTATAGAGAAACCATCTCTCTGGCTGTCTGCCTACCCCTCCCATGTTTTCCTGATCCTCTCAACCCAGCTTGCATGTGCTTTCCTGTGTGGTGACTCTGCTGAGTGTCCCTTCCAGAGGTTCAGAGAGAGGTAGATGCCTCATACTCCATCTCCCTGGAGATTAAACCACCTCTCAACTACAAATCAAGTCATGGGGCAGAGGAGTTCTGTCGAGAGTGTAGTCAGTGTTTCCCTGAATTCATAGAGTAAGCAACTGCTTTAGAATATGAAATTGTTTTCATGCTCTACAGATGTTTTTCTGAGCATCTGTATTATAGTCTGAGCATTGCTTTACGTCAGAGAAAGAGAGGGGAGAGAGAGAGAGAGACAGAGAGAGAGACAGAGAGAGAGAGAGACAGAGAGAGACAGAGTAACACACACACACACACACACCACAAGAGAGAGAGAGAGAGAGAGAGAGAGAGAGATGAAATGAGAAAGTGACACACACACAAACACACACAGAAGAGAGAGAGAGAGAAAGACAGAAGAGAGAGAGAGAGAGAGAGAGAGAGAGAGAGAGAGAGAGAGAGATTCCTGTCCTTATAGGAAACAGACAGGAGGCAGCTTAAGTGGCCTAGTGTCAGCTTGGTGACAAGGTGACATGTGAGCAGGCAAGAGGGGTGAGGAGTGTCAAGACAGAGACTGAAGGAGGGGCTCCCTGGTAGAACCTGAAGGAGGAGGCTACATGGACGTCTGCGGAAAGAGCACTCCAGTGGGAAGGTAGGGAAGACTGAATGCTGGAGGTAGAACACCATCTGCAAACAAGGAGGCTGGGAGGGAGGAGGCTGGGGAAGAGGAGGCTGAGCAGGAGGAGGCTGAGTGGGAGGAGGCTGAGGTGGGTGATAGGCAATAGAGCATGGGGACAGCAAAGCCACTGAGGGTGTTATGGGGAAAGAAAGCCATGGCAGATTTTACACCGAAGTGTAAGACCCAACATGGGCTGTAAGAGACCAGGGTAAAGACAGAGACACCAGTGAGGGCGTCACTTATCACAACCCAAGTTACAGATGGCAGCATTTAGACTAGGGCTCTGGCAGCCAAGGCACAAACAGTGCTAACCCTGGGATTTTCATGAAGGGTACACGTTAGGTTTGCTTGCATGTAGATGTGAAGTGTGTAAGGAAAGGAATTTAGGATGACGCAAGACCTCAGCCCTGGGCTGAAGGACAGATGGCTGCTTGCTGAGATAGAGAAGCAGGCCTGAAAGGTGCTATGGTCTTACCGTGGTTTGCTCTCTAATGCTCACATCGGCAGTTACTCTCCTGTCTTTAATACGACAGTGCTTCATATACAGTGCTTAAAGAGGGGACCTTTGGTGGTGACTGAGATTAAACAAAATCGCCAGGGTGTAGATCTTGTCATCAATTGCTGGTATATACATAAAAGGAACAGAGCCTAGGGAAACACACCACACACACACACACACACACACACACAAACATACACACACACCACACACACATATACACAATACACACCACAAACACACATACACACATACCACACACACAACACACACACAAACACACATACACACCACATACACACACACACCACACACACATACACACACACAAACACATACACACACATATACACACACACCACACATACAAACAAACACACACATGTTGTAGATAGCCTCAGCCTTGTATTTTGATCCTAGTTCCCAGTGGATAGCCTCAGCCTTGTATTTCGATCCTAGTTCCACCCTCCTGGGAGGGGCTGCAGAGGATGATTGAATCTGTACACAGGTGACGTCTTGTAAACCTTCTGTCCAATTAAAATCTGTAAAATAAAGGCTAGAGCCAGAGATTGGGCAGAAGGGGAGGCGGAGAAAAAGGCTTAGGGGAGGAGAGAGTGAGAAGAATTCGATATAAAAGGCAGAGCAGAAGCAGAGGAGAGAAGAAGTAGAAGCCAGAGGCAGAAGCAGAGTGGTAGGAGGGAAGCAGGAGGAAGCAGGCAGAAGGAAGCCGGAGATAGAAGGAAGCCGACTACGGAGGAGCCGGAGTTCAGAGGACAAGGACGTGGCCTGGGATAACTGCAAGTTATAAGGGATCTCATAGCTGGGGATTAGAATAGTGTAGCGGTAAACCTGCCCAATCTAGGCATGCTATTTATACCATAATTATTGAGTTGTGTCTTCTTTTACTGGTCTCATTTGGGTAGGAGATCTTACAGCGACAAATTTGGGGTTTGAATAATTTATTCTATTACACACACACACCACACACACACACACAAACACATACACACACATATACACACACCACACACACACCACACACACACCACACACACACCACACAAACACATACACACACCACATATACAAACAAACACACACACACCACACACACACACACCACACACACACTTGCATACAGACACACACAAACACATACACACAGACACCACACACACATACACACACAAACACATACACCACACACCACACACACAAACACACACATACACACCCACACACACCCCCACACACACTGGCATACAGACATACTCATACATACAGACACATATGCACACACAGACACAGACACACAAGACACACACTGACACATAGACATGTCCACATACACACACATATATACATATGGAAGCACACACATACACACTCACTCACACAGACACACATGTACACAAAAATACAGATACACAAGACACATAGACATGTCCACACGTAGATACACACATACATACAGAACACACACACACACACAAAGATGCATGCACAAACTTCCTTCCACATGGGTTTCAGGCTCATCGTGCATGTGTCTTACCCTACTAATCTTTAATCCCTGTGTATCAGTTTCCTTTGAGAATCTTTATGAATGTAGAGGCTCTTCTTAAAGAAATGCACACACACACACACAGAGGACTGAAGATAATCTTCGGGAGTTCCCAGAGGAACCACAAACCACCCTAGGCAATGAATTTACAGCCATCCCTTCCTTGTCCCTTCCAAGGTCTTGTGGCATCAATCAAGTTGCCTCAACATAGAGATATATGTCTTTCTTCAGGCTTCCCCTGGCATGGCTCCTAAGTGTGAAACCAGTTTGACTTCCTGAGCCTCCTGAGAAGGTTCCAGGGTAAGTGGATACAAATTTCAAACAGGCAGCTCACAGCTGAAGCCAATGTAGGACACAGATGGAGGACTTACCACCATGTCCTGGACCTGAAACATCTCTGCTCCACCAGATGACAGTCGGCTGGGGAAGGAGATGCTGACGGATGATCCAGGAAGGGTGCTGGGGCCCGTGTTATAGACCTGTGGGGCAAAGCACATGGCAAGTGTCAGCGACACACAAGACCTTCAGGTCATGTGATACATCATATGTCTTAAGAGTCTCTGAGCCATACACAGAAGCATGACGGCATGGTTCTAGGATGTGATTTTTATTGTATCTAGAATGCTTTTACTTGAAATAGAACTACATCACTCGGATCTGATTTTGAAATGAAATACTAAATGATGGAGGTCTAACAAAACTGAACATTTTCTTGTCCTCTTCTTGCTCAAAATTGTATTTAATTTTACACACCTAGAAATTTATTCATTGATGATAGTTGGTGGGAACTCAGATATCAAAATGAAGTTCCAGGGTTCTCAGCACTCTAGAACAAAGTAAGGATGATTTAGGGGGCTCAATCAAACACAGGAGGGCGCTGTGGGCAGGGCCAGTGTTTCTGAAACAGTGGGAAGGGTGGGAGTAGTAACACCTATATTTCCCAGGATACACTGCACCCAGGCGTCATCTCTGAGACCCAGAGGCCTGGTCCAAACTTATTCTTTGCACAGTTTGTGATAATGATGACCTTCAGTGACCAAGGGGCTGGTCCCAAAACCAAGTTTTCTTTCCTACAAAGGACTGTCACAGAAGCTATCTAGGTCATTCTGATGACACACTTTGATGATATCTGTATATCTCTTCTTGAATCTGTATCAGATCAGGGTAAAACTCTATGCCTGTTTTCCTTCTCTAATTCATCTCAAAGCCAAGCAGGGAGGGGAAAGAAAGAAGCCACAAAGAGATCCACAGGGGTGAGGTGACAGAGCAAAGACTGCCAATCAAACCCAGGACAGAAATAGAGTAAGCGGAGGAATTTAGAAAATGGGTAACTTACAGGAACAAAAAGAACATTATTGGCTGCCTGGGGTGGGATAAAATATTTTAGTTTATTCAGGTGGGGTCATTATAATGATGTGCAAGTGGGGCTGGAGCCCATGTGCTGTAATAGAGTAACCAAGACTGGGCTAGCCCATGTCCTTTAGCAGAGTAACCAAGACTAGGCTAGCCCATGTGTTGTAACAGAGCAACCAAGACTGGACTGTAGTTTCTTCTGGCACGTATTCCCTGCATGTTTTACCCACTGCTGTGCTCTATCACTCAGGAAAAGATTCCTTCCCAGATTATCGCTCTCTGACATTGTACATGGTTACCTAAGAGCTCCGGTGGAAGGTCTCTTGCACTCTTCAATCAAATTGTGAATGGAGAGGAAACATTCTCTAGGGAAATTAAAAGTGCTACTCTGATGAACACATGAATAACTAAGCAAACAGGCTGTGAGCAGGGATGCACTATGGGATATATCAGGAAAGTGATGTTGGCACACGTGCAAACAACACTCAGTCGGCAGCCCGTGGATGGAGGACTGATTTTGACATTCAAGTCTTACTGTTTCAGAATTATATTCCATAAGGCGATAGCTGCTAAAGCCAGATTCCTTTGATAAGTCTTTGTTCCTGTCCCTGTTGCCTCAATAAAGTATCTTTAGAGAAACACTTTAAGGGAGGTGCTGTTTGTTTTAGTTCACATTCCAAGTTAAAGCAAATTGTCTCAGAGAAGTTAAGGATGCAGAAATTTGGAGGCTCCTAGTCATTAGCACATTTATAGGCAAGAACAGAGGGCAGTGAACCAATGCATGCAAACAAGTAGCTCTTTTTCTCTACTCTCATACAATCCAGGAACTTCTGCCAAGGGATTAGTGCCTCCCAGGGTGGGCAGGTCTTTCCATGTCACTTAAAATGAAGATAATTCCCCACAGACATATCCAATGGCCAACCTATTATAGACAATCACTCACCAAGGCTCAGTTCCCAGGTTATTCCAAAACTGTACCTAGTTAATGATTAAATTAACCATTACAAGCCCAGGGAAAGTACAATGAAAATCAAGAAAGGGTTTGCCCATGGGAATGGTCATAATCAGTGGTGGCAAGTCAGACATCAGCGTGATGGGTGTTTGAATGGAGTTGATGCCAACTCTTATGGATAACCTTGCAGAGTCTGAGACTTCCAGGCAGGAGGTCGCTTCATAGCTGAGGGGTTTGGCAGGACAGTCTAGAAATGAAGGCTGACGATAAGAACAAACTTCTGCCACCTTAAAACAAAACTTTCATGGATGGGGAGTTGTCTCTTATGCATTAAAAAAAAATGTTTTCTTGAGATGGGATTTACTCCTGGATGAGATGCAGTGAAGCTGTTAAAATGCCCATGAGGGATTTAGAAGATGTCCTGAACTTGGCTGACAAGGCCCTACCAGATACCAGGAGACAGGCTCCAATTTTGTAAGTGTTTCTCCTGTAGGTAGGATTTCAAGCAGCATCCTGTCCTATCAAGAACTCTTCATGAGCTCAAGAGTCACCTGATGTAGTTAACTCTCCCTGTTATTTTCAGAACTTTGGATCAGAGATCCTGCAGCCTTCACCGCTGACAGCCAGGCTGGTCAGCTTGCATCCTCATGGGGGCAACGCCTTCTTCCAGCAACGACATTAAAAAAATGCTCAGTTGACCAATAAAGTACGCTTAATTAAAGCGTGTTTCTTGTTTTCCTAGATATTCTGTTAGACACATACAGTATAAATACAAGTTCTATATAAAAACCTGTATGACTTGCTTTGTCAGGCTGTTTGCTTGACTGACAGGGTCTGGAGCCAATCTTGCACCAATTTCAACTATTTTCAAGGTACGGTTGTATAGCCAGTGACTGGGAACTGTGAATTGTTTATTTTGAGGTGATGGAATTCTAAATTCTACAAACACTCTAAAATCACCGAACAGCATATTTTAAACAAAGATTTTTTTAAATAAAAAAGGATAAATGAAGCTTACAAATTTGTTTCCTTTAGTTATGTTTTGAGAAAGGATCTCTCTCTATGAGAGCTAGGCTGCCTTGGAATTCACTATATGGGCCAAGCTGTCCTTGGATTCCCGATCCTTTTGCTAGGATGATATGCATGCTCTACCATGCTATGCTGCAATTTTAAATTTGTCAGTTAAAAAGATGATCAGAATGAGATTTATGGGAGAGTGGAGGGAGAGAACCCTGCCTGGCAGCCTGTGGCTGAGAAACAAAATTCAGGGATTCAACAACATGTCTCTGACGCTGAGGCTAGAGAGCCAGAGGCAACAACAAAACCACCCAAACAGTACATTCACACACAGCTGAAGGTGTGAGCTCTATTTGTAGTCAGCTTTTCCCTAGAAAGCTAGGTCTTTAGTTCTTTTTCACGTTAGGTTGTTCAACTTCGATAAAAGATTAAAAACAACAACAACTCTTGATTCTCAAAGGACAACATTTATAACAACTGCCCTCAGACAAGAAAAGGAAATGGTATCCAGCCACCACCGAAAACAACTCATTTCAAGAAAACTCAAGAGCTCAGAATTGCAAAGACACCACCTGCTATTGTGGTGCCTGGGAATCCCATGGAAAGGGTGGACGGCTGAGCACAGGAGAAGGGCTCCAGTCACCTGGTCTTTCTTCTTAGAGGCAGCTTGTAAGATCAGATTCACCTTTAACATTATCTCCTCAGAACTTAGGAGGCACAGGCAGAAGAGTTACCAGTTCTAGGCTAACGTGGGTCACACGGAGAGACCCAGTCTCAGAGAAATGATAAAGCATCCAGTTGTGTCACATGACATTAACCCCAGCATTCCTGGGGCCAAGGCAGATGGATGTCTGTGGGTGCCAGGCTAGACTGGGCTGCAGAGTGAGCTACAAAACTAAATCCAACAAACTGAAGTAACAACAGCTTGCCGTGTACCATCCTAACATCTGCATCTGTGCGGAGGCGTGTGTATGACATCTGTAATACATTTCCTTATAATTCTCCAGGTGGGGGAGCATTTTGACTCCTGATGGGAAAAATAAACGAATCTGAATCAAACCAATTACTATTAACAGTCAACAACCTTCTGTGTCTCTGTTGGGAAAACTGCTCACAAGGCTGGCATAGAAAACCAGCCTAGACTAGCATTTCTGTGTCTTCCCATCTGCAATGGAGTCTCTTTCAGCTCATATGTATCTGACTGAGTGGCAGACCTACTAATAGAAGACACAGAAGGACCCCTCCTTGGGGAAGTCTTGTTTCTGCTTCAGGAATGATAGCACTGATTAAGGAAACAATCAAGAGATTTCTCCATATTCCTTCTCTCTCCCCACACCAGCCTGGCTCCTGATCATATCAATTTCTGAGATCTTCCAGTTGGACAACTGTACTCACAATGGTTGTACCAGAAAAGTGAGTCAGTTGATAATGTTTCAGGAAACATAGCCTTTGCTAACGTGTGTGTGTGTGTGTATGTGTGTGTGCTCGAGCATGTGTGTAGGGGCTCTCCTAATCCAGCCCTCTGCCTCAAACTTGAACTGATGGCTGAAGCCCTCTCAGGTTCTGTGTTTTATCTGAGGATCACCCAATCACGAATTCCCCAGGGATACAGTCTCTGCTGGGTTCTTTGCTTCAGGTCATGAGTGAAATAAGCTATGTTCATAGATATCAAACTTTAAGTTCTCTTTAAAAATATCTTCAGAGAACCAACTGGAAGAATAAGCTGCATGCTCTCAGACTCCATTCATCTATCATTCAATCCATCCATTCATTTATCATCTATCCACCCCCATTTACCTCTCCATCCACCCACCTACCCATCTACCATCCATCTATCTATCCACTCATCCATTCATCTGTTTTCTGTCTATCCTCTGAGCAGGCACTAATATTTAGTATCTGCTATAAATCTGGTATTTTATATGGCAAGCATTCCTCTTGCTCCCCCCCTTTTTTATGACACTGTCTGGGTCATTTGAACCTTTCTAAATAATTCCCTTGTCTGCATCCTGTATTTCAAGAGAAGAAAGGATATAAATCACAAAAACAAAATAAATCTAACTGGTGTTTGTTTCCTACTCAAATGAGGGATCCAAAGGGAAACAATGAGTGGGCCTTGAGAGATGCCTGAAACCCTAAGGTGTGACCACAGCTGTCACCCCACAGTCGCACTGAACTCTTTCCTAGTCTTCTCTGTAAATCAAGGGAGGCCCTGACAGCTGGGCTTAGCAAGTCAAGAACCCATCTTCTCTAGCCTGGAAACATGTGTTATCCATCACAGGTTCAGAGCTCCTCTGGCCAGAGGACACTCAGAATGGAGGAAGATCATCTTCTGTGAGTCCTAAAATGCTTTAGATTCTTCCTTTGCACCCTCACCACATCTGCTTCAGCCTCATCCCCTACACCCTTCACTATATCAGCTTCAGCCTCATCTTGTATACCCTCAGCACATCAGTATCTGTCATCTCTTATGTCCACATAGGAGGAACCAAAGACAAGGAAGATCATTGTTACTTAGTCCCCATAGTGACTATCACCTAGGGAGACCATTGTCTCCATGGAGGAGGATGGGCAGGCAGGGTTTGGGAGGCAGAACCCAGGACTGTGAGATGTAGCCTTCACTAAACAAGAAGGGTTATTTCTTCTTGCGCTTTTCTGGTCCTGGCCCAGGCTTGCCTCACCCAGTTCTGGGAGCACCCTGCTCATCTTTTCTCATGGGGCCACATTTCTCTGTACTTGCCCCTTAAAGGACACAGACCAGGCAATGCTGAGGCCCTTCTGGCTTCATGTCCACATACTCCTATTTTGAAAAGCTGCCCTTAGAATGCGTATTTTAAAAGCAAAGGCTGGCAAACTGGGCCTTACAGACCAAATCTAACCCAGTGCCTACTCTTATCCAGCAAACCAAGAACAGTTACATCATCAAATTTCTGGGAAAAAAAAACCCTAAAGAGTAATATTCCATATCCCATAAGAGACATATACAAAGGAAGGCACATAGCTAGAGATCAGTCTCTCTCTGTAGCTACCTTTTCCCTACAGCCCCACAGTCCAACAGCTGCCACTATGTAGCCCACACGGCCTTGAATGGTTCAGAAAAAAGTCTGCAACTTCTGAGTGAAGGAACCTCGGACTTCCCATATGTCTCCAGACCACACACCCAGCACACCTGTGGAGCTGATGCTTAAGACCCTGGGCTGAGTCGGCCCTACCAGTGGGGAGCCAGCGTACTTTCCAAGGTGCATGGGCTCACAAAGTTTTACTCTCAGAAAACTGTACTTCTGAAAGGCTGGTCCCCAGGGGGACAAAACCTTAGTGGAGTCAGCTTGAAAATCCTGGAGGAAATTTATGTGGCAATGCACTGGAGGATCCCTTAAAGCCCTTAAGTTAACAGGGATCATGCCAGTAGAAGCCTTCCCGATAAAGCACTTTTTGTTCTTTGGCAATGGTTCTCAACCTCTGGGTCCCAACCCTCACAGGGTCGAATATCAGATATCCCGCGGATCACATATTTACATTATGACTCATAACGGTAGCAAAATTGCAGTTATGAAGTAGCAACAGAAGTAATTTTATGGTTGGGGGTCACCACAACATGAGGGAGTGTATTAAAGGGTCGCAGCGTTAAGAAGGTTGTGAACCATTGCTCTTTGGTGTGGCTGTTCTAAATTCTGAAAAACACTGAGGTCTGCAGGTGTGTGGTTAACACCTTAATATCTCTGCTCCCCCAACCCCATACCAGAAACACAGACCGGAACGTTCCCTTTGAAAACAAAGATAAACGTCATCAGGGACCACACCCCTCTCATCAGGGACCACACCCCTCTCATCAGGGACCACACCCCTCTCAGCAGCAGCCACACCCCTCTCAGCAGCAGCCACACCCCTCTCAGCGGCGGCCACACTCCTCTCAGCGGTGGCCACACCCCTCTCAGCGGTGGCCACACCCCTCTCAGCAGTGGACCACACCCCTCTCATCAGCGACCCCACAGCCCGGGTTGGTACCTGGAGAGTGATGTTGACTGGTTGGAAATGACACTCCTGGTCATCCAGCTGAATGAAGTTGGAGGCGTCCACAGACTCGCCGTACACAAAGGAGGTTGGAGACACAATTCTGAAAGAGGAAAACATGAAGTCAGTCATCCTACTTGAGACCAGGCCCCGAAGTCACTGCTGGACTGAGAACTCAAATATCTCTCCTTCCTTGTTTTCTTCCTTGCTGGATGGTCATTTCTCTCTCCTAGAACAGCTGTTCTTCCCAACAGATATGTCTTCTTACCTTAGATCATACTAATAAGCTACTAAACACTGCATACTGAGATTATATTTCTTTGTATATATATCTGTTGGTTCTTATGTGTGAACACCTACATGTCGAGGTCAGAGGTCAACATCAGGTGTCTCCACTCTCCACCTTAGTTTCTGAGAGAGGGACCGTCATTGCACAAGAGGCTTAGGGATCTGCCTGCTCTAGGGTTACAGATGCCCATGGCTAACCCTGACTTCTTACAGGGGTCCCGGGGATGAGAACTCAGTTCTTCATGATTTTATTTTACAAGTATTTGCTGACTGAGCCATTTCTCCAGCCATTCTTCCAGTCACATTTCTAAAACAAGGCTTTAAAAATCAAAAGCTACAGAAAGTAAAATCAACAAAATCTAAAAAACCAAACCAAAAAAACCAATATAACAACCCCCCCAAACAGCAAAAAAAGTCCCTTAATTATAAAATCATATATTTTTCTTGTCATTTGAAAGGCATTTCTGTAGATTATGCTGATAACAAGCTTTTGAGAAATAAATGTAAGTAAATTATATATTTGGCAACCGAAACTGTAACAAATTCAATTTGAAAAGCATATTTATATCTGTCAGACTCCCATGCTTATTAAAAATTGAGTATTTCAGGGGCTGCAAGATGGCTGAGAGGTTGAAGGTGCTTGCCACAAAAGCTGATGACCTGAGTTCAATCCCTGGGACCCACAGGTAGAAGGAGAGAGCCGACTCCTGCAAGTTGGCCTCTGACCTCATGCAACATGGTCCCTGCATGCCTGCACACACACACACACATAATAAATGCGCTAAAAATGAAAAAGAAACAGGCATTTTATGGATAATAAATTTAAACTCGCCCTATTTCCCATCCCTGGAAAGATCAGAGGTACACTCATTTGTTTAACTGACGGTTTTGTGGGGACAGTTAGCACCTCACACTGAGGTCTCCCAAGGCCTTGACAACATGATCAAGAGCGTGTGGGAGGTGTTTCTACTTCATCCCTAAGGACAAGGCCTGGTTCTGGGCATTTTGTACGATCCCTTAGACAAGATGGATAAAGAAAGCATAGGTAAAAACCAAGCTGTGAACACAGGCAATATATGCCCTTTTGCAGATACATCCCACCAACGCCTCGTATCACGAGCCATGCTATGGAAGGCCAAAGAGGAATACAGGATGCTCACTTTGCTGGCTCTCTGCAGAGTCCAGCTACTGCAGGGGTGGCCCCTCCCTCTGTGAGCAACATTACTCTTCTGGACCAAGGCGTAGATCCAGAGCACTTGAAAACGGAGACACAAAAAACTAAACTTTCAGAGAGTCCAGCTTGCATTTGGGCTAAGAAGTCCTTGAGTTCCCATTTGATCTAAGTCAACTGTGTGACGCTCCCCCAACCCCACCAGCCTTGCTGCTACCAGAGAGGTACACATAATCTGTTTGCTGAACCTGGAGGCAGGGACTGAATTCTCAGTTTTCTAAGCTCTGGCTCAAAGCTGACCCAGGTTGCTTCGTGTCCCTGCAGACACAGCCAACAGCCCTGCTTTCCAACAAAACCAGTGGCACCGAATGGCTGTAACTTCACCTGGATGGGTTGCTATTGCTGTTGTGACAGCTCCTTGTCTGCCCTTTCTGGCTGTGCTCCAGGACGTAACAGAAATATGAGAAGCAGGAACTATGGAGCTGACGGGAAGGGCAGCCTTCCTGTGAGGTAGGGTGTAAGGAACATTCGGCTCCAATCATCAGCGCTGTAGCTTTTAGCTGGTATTTAAACCCTGTAACCACAGTACCTGCATTCTGGAATGTATATTGCACACATGATAGTGTACGTCAGGAGGCAGGAATGTTCAGAGACCTTACCAGCAATTTTCCCATGCTACTAGCTAAATGTCTGGGTAGCTGGGACTGACGGAAAGGTAAAGCAGAAGGGAGGTGGACATGGGCCACCACAGACAGACACACTTTTTTCCTGCTTTCTCAGGTTGGTAGGCAGGGAGGTGGCAAGACCACTTGTTCTTGGCTATGACACATGCACATTAGGAGCAGTGTAGCACTCCATTGCAAGGCGTCCTGCGTTCTGGATACTTACCCAGTGATGGATGTGTCCACTTCATGTACCAGTGGCACTGTTAGCGTGAGAGTGTTGTCATGCAGGGCTTCGGAGCGCTCTGTGTTGCCGCTGTGTGGGGAAGAGAAGAAGGATGGGACAGTGGTCAGTGCAAGCCACTTAGCAGCTGGTTTGCCTGTCCCCCGTGGCGTTCATCAATCCTTACGTTCTTCAGTCTCACCTAATGTGTTCCCATTTAGCATGTGCAAAGGGGCGGGGCAAGTAGTACACTTGGGAGGTGACCCCAGGAAACACCAGTAGGTAATATAATAAAGAGACTTGGAAAGGGAGGCAGCCACCGGAGGCTTGCTGCCCAGCAGGTGCATGCTGGAGGCAGCTGGAACTCAGGCTCACTGGAGAGGACTTTGGGAAGCAGGCCAGAACATGTGTCTTGGATGTCCCACCTGAGGGCATAGAGATCCCTGAGAACTGCTGTGGTGGACGGGAGAACAGAAATTCTCTGGCACCTCCCGGTCACACAGGTTAGTAGGCTTCTACCAGAGAAGGCTGCAACTGGGGAGGGGGAGGGCAGGCAGGAGCTATGATTTAACTCTTCCTGATGACTACGCGATGGGGGCTACAGGTGAATACCCTGTTGCATGTGGGTCTCTTTAAGTGTTTGCTTCCTAAATAGTGTTCTATATACATTTCTACTATGGGGATAAGATACCCCAAACAAAAACAACTCAGGGGAGGAAGGGGTTTATCTGGCTCATACTTTCAGGTTATAGTCCATTATCAAGGGAAATCAAGGTAGGAACTTAACATGTCACACACACAGTGAAGAGCAGAGGCATGAATGCACCCACATCACCTGCTCACCATCATGTAGCTTTCTCCTGTTTTACGTGGTTCAGGATGCCCTGCCCAGGGAAGGCTGTGCCCACAGCGGGCTAGCTCTTCCCACATCCATCAACAAAGACATGTCCATAGGCTAATCTGATCAAGGGAATCCCTCAACTGAGACATTTTTCTCAGGTAGCAAGTTGTGGCAAGTTGACTGTTAAAACTAGCCAGCACGAACAGTGACCATCAAAGTTAGAACATGGTTGCCAGGAAGGAGGTTTGTGGACATCTCACCATGAGTCCAGGGGCAGAGGGATCACCACCTTGGACCTACGGGAAGAGCTCAGACATCTTACAGCCCTGCTATGAGCCAGAGAGAGCCGACCTTCTAGACAGCGCAATGGAATTCCAAGCCAGGGCTCTACTCACTTTGATTCGCTAATTCATTACATCTCAATCAGGACTGGGATGCTTATGGCAAGTGGCTGCCTTGGGAGGAAACATGGCTCTTGGGTATGACTTGTTAAACCAATGGAATATTTAAAGTTGGCTCTGTCACATAGAATGAACAGAAGGTCCTAGCTGAAAATGAAGCTTGCCCTCTCTGGATGGAACCTGTGAGGTCCCAGACACTCTGAGGTTTGGGCAGGGTTTCTCTTACTCACTCCCCTAGACATAGCTCCCAAACATCTGCTGACCTCAGCTGCTCTGCCATCCTCCCCTTGGTCCAATGTCTTCCTCTTCCACCAGCGAGTGTTGAATGGCAACAGTACTAAAATAGCTCTCACATCCCTTCCCCTCTCTCCTATTGTTCTGAGACAATGGTGCTCCATGACTCTGACCATGCAGGGCCACTGCCACTGCCCCTGGATCCACATCTGTCTTCCGCCCATGAGATGACATCAGTCCCTCACAAGGTGGCCACAGCACATGACAGCGGGAGCAGGCACCCACATGACTAGATTCTTTACCCTGCCTTTCCCAGGGAGTAATCTAAGCTTTTTCAGTGCCAGGGGCAGCCCAGAGGTGACATCCCTATCAATGCAGTTGGTACAGTTCTGGTCCCCATCCTCCCTACATGCAGCGTCCTTCCAGGACTGAATAGAACGCTCTTGATGGAAGAATCATCTCTTGCCCTGTCATCTGTCCAGCTACTTGGGGCTGCTGGCAGCTTGCACCCAATAATGGTTTGATCTGTCGTCAAGTAACGGCTCCAGAATGAGCCAAGTTGAAAAGCTGAGATAAAGAGACCAAACATCAAACGACTTTCTGCTATTCCTTAAGCTCCAACATGCTGGGACTTCTCCAAGTGGGCTGCCAGGCCGGGCTGCTGATGGTGGAGATGAGAGGTCAGGAAACAGTTTAGTCTCAGCTTGATGTTCCCTGAAAGCTGTAAGCAGGCAAGTGCCCTTCAAAGAGTGGTGATGGAAGAGAAGAATGACTGATACATTAACTGTCAGACTTGAGATAAGGAGCTTTAGGGATCTGCCTGTTGTGGCAGGGAGTCAAGTGTTAGGAGACCTCTTTAAGGCTGGGCAGATCAGATTTCCATAAAATCTACAAGAGAAGGAAGTACGTGGAACAATCCAGTATGTTTAAAAGATTATACACACTCCTTAACATTTACGATCTAAAGAATTCGCTGGAAATTCTTATACTAATGTTTGTGAGTTTTTGTTTTTGTTTTTTTTTAAACTTTAGTAGGTTGTGGACATTTAAAAAATACAACCTACGTTTAGCACTGTAACTGGTATATAGCAGGTACCTAACAGGTGTTTACTGAGCAGTGATGTCCTCAGGAGAATTCAGGACTGCGCAGACAGTGGACCTTGTACATTAATTAAAATCATTTGAGTCTTTCCCCAAATTCCAAGGTTCAGTTCTTACTCCAGATTAACTGGATCCAAATCCCAGGAGCGGGGGCAGGGGGTTGCATCAGGCATTAGAGGATTTCAAAGCTTCCAGGTGTTTCCACTGTGCCCAGCACAGCACTGGCTAGTGGGCATGTCATTCTGAGAGAAAAAGGAAGCTTTCACCACTGTACTTCTGACCCCTGCTCTCTCTGGGAGTGGGGCTAGAGGCAGGCTGTGTCATTTTCTTTTGACAAGGAAATCCATTCCATGTCCTGTTCCTTCTTATGACCATTGCCTGGACTAGGTGTTGAAGGACACAGACAGTACAATGCTGGTCCAACAGTCCAACAGTGCTTTGTCTTCTGTGGCTCTAAGAAACAGCAGTTGGATTCCAGTTTTAGTGGGCGTCTGCCTCCT
Organism: Mastomys natalensis; assembly: GCA_021653895.1. NCBI lineage: Eukaryota > Metazoa > Chordata > Mammalia > Rodentia > Muridae > Mastomys > Mastomys natalensis. The sequence continues at coordinate 1,239,540 of JAJTUV010000008.1, read as the reverse complement.
TGAATTCAACACAGCAATCTAGTGAAGTAGTGAGCTGTTACATTGTGTCAGTGTGCCTGTCAGCTTTAAGTTTAGACACTAGACAACCTAGAATCACTTGGAAAAATCTCAGTAAGGGATACTCTACATCTTGTTGGTCTATGAATATGTATGTGTGGGGGCGCATCTTAAAGTAGTGTGTAAAGACTCGGCCCACTGTGGGCATCAACATTCCTTAGGCAGGAGGTTTTGACCCATATAAGAGTGGAGAAATCCAAGTGAACACAGCCTAGCAAGTGAGCATACATGCCTTCTTTCCTCTCTGTTCTTGACTAAGGGACAAATGCTTCAAGTGCCCAAAATGTGACTTCAACTGCTACAATGAATTGTAACCTAGAATCATCAACCAAATATGTCCCTTTCTCTCCTAAATTGCTCTCTGTCAGGGTACTTCATCACAGCCATAGAAATGAAACTGGGGCTGCTGAACTCTCCCAAAACTTAGAGACTCCTCACAGTTGTCAGAATGTAGTTTAGATTTTCTGAGCCTGCTTCTGGCCTCTGACTCAAACCTGCTCCTCTTTCAGCCCCATCTCTCATGACAATGTTCGTCCCCCACCCTCCTTCTAGGGATGCCCATGTACTGTTCACCCCCACGTCTACAGCTCACATGGGCATGGCACAGCAGGGTGCACTATGGATCTTCACGGACATGCTTTGTGCTTCAGCATGGAAACACCCCACTACTATCACCCTAGAATCTCTTTCGTCTTCTAGCTGCAGAAATGGAAACTGCCTGTTCTTATTTGATCCCAGTGGTGATCATGTGACTTTGAAAATAAGGCAAAAGAAAGTAACTCATTCTTGAGAATCTGTGGGAAATATCCGTGAAGACACTACTCAGACACATAGTGAAACTGGACCGCAGTTTCAAATTCCCGAGTTTGACAGTCACATGTGGTTTTGTTCTTGGGGAATTCTCAGGGAGCATTTATGGGTCGAGGGGCATGGCCTCTACACCTTGGTTTCAGACAGTCAAGAAAAGAAAATCTATGTAGAAAGAAAGTTGAAATACATGAGTACGAATGTCAGCATTAGCTGAGTAAATGGCACATGGGACTCTTGGACTGTCTTTGCGACATATTGTCAACTAGAAACTTCAAAGTTACCTTAAAGTGTGTGTGTGTGTATTGTGTTTGAGTGTCTGTGTGTATGTGTGTGTGAGTATGTATGTGTACTGCTTTTGAGTGTGTGCATGAATGTGTATGTCTGTATGTGTCTGAGTGTGTGTGTCTGAATGTGTGTGTATGTGTGAGTATGTGTGTGTATTGTATGTGTAATTGTGTGTATGTATGTGTATTATGTTTGGGTGTATGTATGCATGTGTGAGTGTGTGTGTGTATTGTGTGTGTGAGTGTATGTATGTGTATTGTGTTTGAGTGAGTGTGTGTGTGCGCATGTGAGCTATAAGAGGGTGTCAGATCCACAGAAGCCTGACCTACAGACAGTTGTATGTTGACCAGCCTGGGTTCTGGGAACTGAGCTCAGGTCCTCAGCCAGAGTAGCACACTCTCGTAACTGCTGAGCCATTTCTCCAGCCATACAACTAGAAATGTAAATGAAGTATGTTGTTTTGAGTGTCCAACCATACCTGCCTGAACTTCATCAAAGTCTGTCTGTCCACACTCACTGACCTAATGGTGCTTCCTTCATTGGTGAGGCTAGCCATTTGATACCCCAATGCTGCTTCAATTCAAATGTAGGTTGTGGCTCAAGGAGATAACTCATAAACCCACAGGCTAGCTCAGGCACTCATGGCTATACACATTCCTAAGCGGAGAAGTTACCACCCCGCCCCATTCCCTTCACTGTCTGTCCACCTGGCTTCCGGGACAGTTCTGTTTTCTAGACACACTATTGGAGTGCCCCTGACAACTAGCCTCACCAAGCCCCAGTCTGTGGGTGGCTTTCCCTACTCTGCCGAATGATTAAACATGTGTCCCCAAGAATTAGATGACCTAGCCTGACGAACCTCAGGGAATGCCTGTCTGATTTACAAAACATGGTCAAGCAGGAACTGACCAGTTAATTATATGACCTTGAATTAGAGTGTCATCTCAGCAGGCCTGCCTCTCCTCAGTTGTAGACTTTCCAGTGACAAGCTGACCCTCACGCTTCCCATGCTTGGTTAGAAGTGGTGACCTGGGATAACAGTTCTAATTGGATTTGATCTAAGCTTGAGTAGATTTGTGATCACCCAGGAGACAGCTCTAGGCCTGTCTGTGCGGGTAGTACCACTGTGCAGTTGTCTGTCTTCATTCCCAGCTCTCTGATCACTGGACCACTTAGCTGCGAGCAAGCATCTGCCTGCTGCCCAGAGCAGCCTCCTTCCATGAGTTCCCGGCCACGATGGACTGTATCCCCTTTATCTGTGAGCCAACACAGAGATCTCCTTCCTTGAGATTTCTTATTTGGTCATAGTAGTGAGCAGAACCTCACGAGCACCCTCAGAGGTCTGATCCCACCCAGTGCTACGGGGAATTTATCACTGAGTAGCTGTTTCAGAATTCCCTGCATCCCAGGGACACCTACGGCATGTCCTTTCCCCATCCTGTAATGGTTTTTTTTATTTTTTTGGGAAAAAAGTCTGTTTAAGGCCCTTTTACCTCTGAGCAGTCACAATGAAGCTGAGAATTTCCTCTTCCCCAGACAGGTGACTTGTATCAAAGATGACACTGAATTCATACTAGGAAGAAAGAAAAGAAAGCAATTTGGCACCCACAAGCATTCCACACTTTTTAAACTATGTTTTCTAGAATGGTTTGCAGTTTATAACCCCTGGAAGCTCATCTGCATAGCAAATGCTATTTTTAAATGTATATCTGATTTTTGAGTGTCAGGAAGTTTCCTCAGCAGAACTCCCCAAGTCCCAGGGAGGTGCACGTCACTCCTTTCAGCCACAGGAAGTCTTAGAGCAAGTGGCACATGGAAACTGCAAAGGCAGGAGTCTCTGACTCCATCCCACCACCTTCCCAGTCTTTGCCAAGTTTACATTTCTCAGCAGCCATGATGTTTACAAGATGGTCTCCAATTCCAGCAAATGATGAAAGATTGTGGATTGTATCTCAATTATTTGGTTTCCACTCAAATAAATTCCAGGCAATTGTATGCTTTTCGGAGACGTTGAATTCTGTGAAACTGAACGCTACTTGAGAGCAATGGACACAGACCCTTAAATCAAACCATTATCTATGAAGGGCACAGGCACCCCCTTTCTAGGCAGAAATCTCTGCTGCAGAGGAGCTTGGTTAATGAGGAATGAAAACAGCCAAGGGTTTTGTCACAACTGAATTAAGTCAACCATACTAAAGACTGAAGTGAGAGGAGGGCACAGGCCACTGCCAATCAGAGTAAGAGCTGGAAGTGGGTGACAGAAGCCCAATGCCAATCAGAATGAGACTGAAATGTAGTCATGTGGCTGACAGGTGTCCTGGCACCTGATGACCCCAGAGTTTGAGGACAGGAGAGTATGAGTGGGCCACAGGTAGGGGGAGCTCAGTCCTTGTGTAACTTGCTGGGTTTTCTACTTTCCTCTTCATCCCCTCACCTCTGAATTTAGTATTGTTTGTGGTCTTGACATCTGTATGTAGAATTTTTAAAAAATGAAATATAATATGGTTATTTATGTTTATGGCAGCAGAAACAGGAAATCAATATTCTGATAGTCATTATTCTATTGACTTTATGACATTTTCAGAGTTAATACATGTTGGTGAAACTCACATTCTACCAGGAGAGACAACCAGATGTGCTTTTGGTTTGATTTGTCACATGGATTAGATTTTTACAGCAGAGTAACATGTTCAAGAAAGGGCATGGGTTTCTCAATGAAGTCTGTTTTCTGTTACTTAAAAAATGTATATGAAGTGGTTCATGTGTGTGTGTGTGTGTGTGTGTGTAAATGTGTGAGTGTGCATGTGTGCATATATGTGAGTGTGTGCATATTTGTGCATGCATGCATGTGTGCATATGTGAGTGTAGATATGTGTGTGCATATTTGTGTGTGCATGTGTGTGAGTATGCATATGTGTGAGTGTGCATATGTGTGTGTGTATATTTATGAGTATGCGTGTGTGTGTGTGTGTGTGTGTGTGTGTGTGTCTGTGTGTAGCAATAAGTGATTGATGGAAAGAACTGGGAGATACTATGGTCTAGGACGCACCCACCTTGGCCAAGGGCCTTACCTTAGACTTTGACCTCATGAAAGGAAATCCCACGCTGCACTTGAGGAAGTCCGTTTCCAGCAGCTCACAGGAAATGCCCATCTCCTCCTGAAATGGAAAATGTCAACAGATGGCTGGATTGCATGGAGGATAGAGGCGTGGGAGGGCCTCAGTGAGGCCATCACGTCCTCCAGAGGTTGGTCGTCCCAGCTGTGGTGGGCTGGAGCTCTGAAACCAAGTCTCCACTCTCCCTGACCACTTCTGTCTGAGACAGCTGCAGAGGACAGAACTAGAGACAAGTTTAAACTAAGGCTTGAGGTCTTAACCATCCTGGATTTGGACTCACACAGGAGACTACACTCTACTGAACGCGTGGTCTCTGAGGAGACTTGGGTTATGGGACCTGGATGAACGTTCATTCATTCATTCTTTCTTCCCAGACCCTCTGTATGTAGGAATGTGTTTTGAAACTGGGTCTCATGTATTCCAGGCAAAGGAGACTGGGCTGGCAGGATGGTTCAGTGGGTAAAGGCACTTGTTGCCAAGCCTGATAACCAAGAGTTTAATCCCCAGGATCCACCTGGTGAAAGGAGAGTGCTGACTACTACAGGCTATTTTCTGACATTCACACGCAGTCCATGGCATGTGTGCATGTACACACACACACACACACAAACATGCACAAACATGCATACGTGCACACACACTTTTAAAAGACAGAGGATTAGGGTATCATATATTACAAAAATTTCAACTCAGTAGCTATTTGTCCAATATTCGGTCACTTTTCTTGTTTCATTAATCAGAGCAATGTTATAATATTTTACTTAAAAACAGATTTATTTTGTTATTTTATGTGTATGTATATTTTACCTACATGTATGTATGTGTACTGTGTGCATGCCTGGTACCCTCAGAGGCCAGAAAAGGCCATGGGACTGGAGTTATAGATGGTTGAGAGCTGCCATGTGCATAGTGGGAATCGAACCCTGGTCCACTGAAAGAGCGACAAGTGCTCTTAACCCCTGAGCCATCTCTGTGGTTCCAGCAGTGCTGTTTTAAAGAGGCTAATCGCACCATCAAGCTTTTACCTTGATATCTTTGAAAGTCATAATAAAAATACCAAATGATTCTAAATGTAGCATAAAGCCAACCTATTTTCACCAGTTTTTATTTATTTTGCAAGTAAAGTCCCAACAAAATCTTTGAAAATATTTTGACTATGAAATCTTGGACTGGACTTGAGGCTGGCCGACTGACTAAGTGGAACTTCTCCCAGCCTCATTTTTTCCTGAGCTAGCAAGGGAAGCCGACAAGGTTCCTCTCTGGAGATCACAGGGAATTGCGTTCCAATTGAAATTTCATAGCAATATATGTTATGCTCCAGATAGGAAACCATCAATTAACATTAAATAAACAAAGAACAAGACACAACACAATATGGGAAGCACTGTAGTGTGCTCACACATGCTCTCAGTGCCTGGCACTCAATAGCTCTTGACTTTGCATTTATTGAGTGAGCGGGCTGGCTTGTGGAAGCCTCGTGTGAGGGGATGGTAAACAGCAGCTCCTTTTGCTGCCATGCCCGGCATGAGGGATGCTTGCCGTGAAGAAGCCATCTTTTCCAGACATACCTTGGCTGCCCCAGTTCTGGGCACACAGCCAGCAGAGCCAGGTTGCAGACTCTGTAACAACGTGGGGGTGTTTGGAAGTTCAGACAATGAAGCCAGTGAGTCTCTCTGGCCTTTTGGCCTCCTTCCTCTCATTCACAGGAGGGTTTGATTTTAGACTTTGAGAAGGGTCTTACTCGGCCACCAACGTAGCAGTCTTTGGAAACAGAATGTCTGTGAGTTCCACGGTGGGATTACTCTAAGAGTCATGTTAAACTTGGAGTTTTGACTTTGCGTTTTCTAGTTTCGACATGTGTTTGCCAAACTGAAAATGACCCTCAGGTCTCCCTGTCTGGCTAGCAGTTTGATGTTCCTCTAAGATCCTTTTCTTAGCATCCTTTGGTGGGAGTTCTATTTGGAGGTGTTTCAGCCCAAACTCCCTAATTAACAGAGGAGCCAGAGGCAAGCAAAACTTCTAACAACCTGGATGAACAGAAAGAGGGGTTACTCCTGGAGAAGACACCAGAAACTCTCTTCAATGACAAGTCAGCTGAGAGGTCCACTTCCCCGACAGGGCCTGAGAAAAGTCTGTTGGTGAAACATATGTGGGCCTGCAGCTTAGGAAGTGAGTGTGTTTTGGCATTCACAGGTAGGCTTTTGACTGTTGCTTCAGATATGCAACAGCTATGTGTGTCATCATGTAAATAAACTATGCTTTCTGGAAGCCTGAATTTTATCACCTGTCGGATGAAGTCACAGCACCTGCCTGAGATGACCCCCTGGTGTCCCAACCAGGGCTGAAGGATGTAGGTGGTTTTCATAGAGTTCTGCCCAGCAATGGCTCGCCACATGCCAGGCAGTATATAAACTCCATTGTCTGAGGACTTTGATTCCCTCTTAATTCTCAATTTGCAAGAAAGAAACTGGAGTGTAAAGGCATTCTATCAGGTGCTGGAGGGCTGAGTGGGCATATGGACACCAAATGTCTACGCTCAGACCTGCCTCTCTGCACTGTCTCTTTAATTGTAAATTCCCATGTCCTGATACATCCCAGCCCCATGGATCTAGTACAGGGCACAGCAAGGGTATGAGGAGAGATTTCTCATTTGAACATTTTGTCAGTGAGACTTAGGCTCTGACATATGTCACAGGTAATACACATATGATGTCTTGTCCTCTGCTGTTGCCTTATGCTCTGTCTTTGCATTTATCAAAGTGTCATTCATTAAACCATTCATTCATGCATTTATTCACAAGCTCACTCATGGTTCTTTCAGCAAATGCCTGCAAACACCAAGCACAGAACAGAGGGCCCCGTGACTGACGGCTGAGAAGGGATGCCTGCCTTTAAGGAAACAGCATTAACACCATTTAATACAGAAGGAAACAATCTAGGCTCTACCAGCTGATCAATGAATGACACAGAGTGCAGTTTTCATGGGATGGAATGGCGTTCAACCTTGAGAAAGTGCTGACATGTATCACAGCATAGGTGTCGCTTGAAATTCCAAGGTACATCACATACACTGCTCTATTTATGTTAGATGTGCAGAATAGGTAAACACGAGAGAGAATGCACTTTGTCTGGGAAGAGATGCAGAGTGAAAGGTGGTGTTGCACAAGCTGTGGGATTCATCTTGAAGGGATGCTCTGAAATTATTGCAGTCACCTCTCCCATCCTGCTTGTAGCCTTTGAGTGGTTCATGTTCCTTTTGCTTAACAGCGTTCAGAGGTGATGAGCCTGAACACCAGTCACTGATTCCGAACCAGGATTGAACTCTTCTGGGAGGAGCAGCTGTGCGCAGGTCCTGCCTGAGGACATGATGAGGACACTAAGTGCATGCTGCTCTCACCAAGCCCCAGGCTCTGGTGGAGAGCTGGGACTCACCAGACAGTAGTACCTCTCTAATCTATTTGAGGCTACAGGGAAGATGATGATGGTGGCCCAGAGAGAGCTTTGTTAACCTCATGGAGCTGCCTGTGTGACCCCATTAAACCAAAGCAGACAGCCTAGGTATGCATTGGTAGAAAGCGCCCTGCATGGTCCTTATGGGCTCTCAAGTTAAAAACTCTGGAAAGTTAGACAACGTTAAGGTCCTTCAGTGGACCTCAGGCCCTCTTCTCTAGTGCCAGATTCTTGTTTCCTCAAGAAGGGTCTCACTATGTAGCCAAGGCTAGAGCTGAACTCAAATTCCTCCTCCCTCTGCCTCCTGAATCTCCAGATTTCACCACACCAGCTCAACACAAGACTTTTAAGGAAGAATCCTGAGTGTGAGTGAAATCAATCCTGAATGTGAGTTATCCAAGAGACTCCTGCTCTCAAGGCTAATGCAGGAACTATCAACTTGGAGGTTATTCAACATGCTACCCAGTAGAAGAGGAACACTGGAACCTTTGCTGGCAGGTAACTATGGTGGTAACCCTGCCCCTGTGCAATGATGGTCCTCCCAGATCGTGAATCCTCAGACAGAGGCCTTGGGTAACAAGTTCTTGTCATGCCATGCCCGGCAGGGAGTCAGGTGAATTTGGGTGCATTCAGAGCAAAACTCTGTAGGTAACTCAGAGAACTGAACTCTAATCTCAGGGCTCTTGGTCGTTCCAGAGAAAAATCTGTCCGTCCATCCATCCATCCATTCATCTATCCACCCATCTATCTATCTATCCAGCATCTATCTATCTATCCTTCATCCATCCATTCTCCATCCATCCATCTATCCTCCATCCATCCACCCATCCTCCAACCATCCAATCTATCCATCCATCCATCATTAATCCATCCATCCATTATCCATCCATCCATCCACCCATCTATCTATCCACTCATCTATCCATCCATCCATCATTCATCCATCCATCCATCCATTCATCTACCCATCATTCATCCATCATCCATCCATCCACCCATCTATCCATCATCCATCCATCTATCCATCCATCATTCATCCTATTTCTTTTATCTTGCTACAGCAGGAAACAGCTGTGATAAACTAAATCTAATATATGAAACAGGTAAGTTTTCCATTCATACATGTCTTTGTTTAATTTCTTGTTTAAGAATAATTATCCATAGAGTATCCACAATGCCCTTTATTGGGCCATGTGCCTTTGTAATCCAGTTGTTGTTGACTCTAAGGAGGATGCCTGGCCTGGCAGAAGGGAAGAAAACAATTGGTTCTAAGAATAAAGAGTGCCTACTCTCTGAGTATTTGGGCAATCTGCACACAAGATGGGATGGGTAACTCTTTATAAGAAAAGCACCAGGCCTTCCTACCCCATTCTGTAAACCCTACTCTACAGTTCAGCATTACTACTGTAATTTTATCTTCCTTTGTCATGAACCATGAAATCTGTAAGTTATTCAAGATTATAGGATCCAAAACTGGATGTGCTAGTCTACCAGAGTCATGCAGATACTCATGTCATGGTGGAGCGTAGCCCACCACTTGAATGTGCAGGCAATACCGCCATCAATGGCAATAAATGCAATCACCACATATAAGCTACACTGTGTAGCAGAGAGGGCTCTCATGCAGAGCTTTTCCTGGTGGATGCAAGGGCTGTGCCCTGAGCCCCATGGCTAGCATAGGATTTGTACTTTTATGGATTTATTTGGAAGATGTTATTGTGCCCTATCTCATGGGTCAGAATTGGAGGTACACAGATATAGGCCTCCCCTTAGAGCTCTTCTGGTATTTAAACCTGTGTTCTAAGCAGCTTTGTCACTGTGACAAAGATGCAAGAAACCCAACATGAAAGTAGAAATGGCTTTGGCTCATGGTTTCAGCTCATGATCAGCTAGCCTGTGGTGAGGCATGGCATCTCGGTTTGCCTTGTGTGTGAAATGGTTCAAGTGTATTTACCTCACAATGTCAAAGAGATGGGAGTGAGGTAGGGGTCCAGGCCCCAATATCATCTTCAAGGGCAGGTCTCCAATGATTTAACATCCTACTACCAAGTCCTATCTCCTAAAGCATCTACCACTTTCCAATAGCATCATGCAGGGAGGGGGCTTCCAGAGCTATGCTGAAGTAACACAGACACAGAGCCATTGTCTTGGTAGCTGGCTCAACACTGAACCACACACCAATCAAGGATTATGCTTTCAAAAGTTTTCCCTAGGGCAGAGAAAGAAACACTGGGCATATTTTAGGTGTGTCATTATGGGCCTATTGCCTAAAAGCCTGAAGCCAAGGACTTTAGTGATTGGTCCATCATTAGAGCAATTAAAAGACTCTTCTGCAGAAGCACCAAGCCAAGAAATACCAATTAATGGGACAGAAGAGAAGGCTCAGTGGTTAAGAGCACTGGTTGCTCTTACAGAGGACCTAGGTTTACTTCTGAGTAATCACATGGTGGTTCACAACTGTCTGAATTTTTCTGGCCTCCTTGAGCACCAGGCACGTGTATGGTGCATATAAATATAAGCTGGCAAAACATTCATTACACAGTATTTTAAAGTACTAAAAAAAAAATACAAATATAGTTAACTGCTGGAGTTAGCATTAGCATGCTCTGGGAGATAGGCTCTGCTTTCTAGATTCTTTCTTGGTCTTCTGCTTTTGGTTAACTAGCCAGTTGTTTGGAATGACTGGCCCATACACATAATAAGGATTGTTTTAGGCTGTTTTAATGACCAGGTTTCAAATTCTATCTTGCTAGAGATCTGTGTAGGATTTAATGACTTTTCCTGGTCCTTTGGGGGGAAAAAAGGCCAAGCCACATGGTTATGAGCTGGTCTAAGGCACAGCATGTTTGCAATGCTTATAACATGGTAGTCTTGAGTGTGTTAGGAGCTGCCTCAGTGGTTGGGGTGAGCTGAATGGACTGGGTTGTTATGTCTTGCTGCTGATGCTGCAGAGGTAATTGAATGGCTAGCATTTTCTAGGTGTCTTTCCCACTCTGGGCGGTTTTGTTCATTCATATTTTTCTTCATTTTTAAAGTGTTTTCCAGTGTCTTGCTTTTTCAATGCTGGGTTTTTTGTTATTGTTTTGTTGTTTTTGTTTTGGTCCTGCTCCATCTGGCGTGTCTGACCACACAACAACTCTCTAAGAACAGGCTGTGGGAAGAAGGATGCTGTCTAGGCAGCCACAGCTTGTCATGTCCTCTCGGATCTTATAATGCACTCTGCTAGCACCAGTGTGTCTGAGGATCACCATTGGTTTCTAGAACCATCTTTGCCAGGACACAAAGAGATTGTCATGCTTGGGAATTCTTTCAAGAGAACATTTACTCACGGTCCCTTGTTTCAGACCAAAGTGTTCTTGGGTGTGAAATACGCCTTGGACTGTATGAGAGATACTCTTCTTTGCCCTCGTGAGTATACCATTTGATATCTGTCCCTTCCCAGGCTTACTTCCTCATTCCCCTATGTGCACTACTTAGAAAATCATTATTACATGATATTTTTGGTCAGGACTTCACTGTAGAGAACTGTCCTAGTGAGCTTTGTCAACTTGACAGCAGTGGAGAGGAAAGTGTAAAATCATCCATTGAGGAATTGCCTAGATGGAACTAGCCTGCGGGTATACCTGTACAGGATTGGTTGTCTTGATTGTTAAGTGCTAGAGGAGACCTTGGCCCACTGTGGGCAGCACTATTCCCTAGGCAGTTGGTCCTGGGCTGTATAAAAGAAGCAAGAGCCCAAGAATGAGCCAGCAAGAAGCATTCCCCCATGGTTTCTGCTTCAAGCTCCTGCTTGAGTCCCTGTCCTGACTTCTCTCAATGATGGCCTGTGACCTGGAAGCAAAAGGCAAATAAGAAACTCTTTTTATAAGTTGTTTTTGGTTGTGGTGTTTGTCTGAGGGACAGAATCAAAGTAGGGTGGGACCTCAATCTAAGGTAGTAAGAAACAGACAACACACAAACACCCACCCTCCATCTTCTCTCTGTGCCTCACCCATGGAGACAGCCACTTGATGTCGGACTCCGAGAGAATGGGCTCTCAGGTTTTCTAATCCTCACATCCTAGAACACATTGCAGGGCAGAGACACTTCCTCATGACCTTCCTGTCCTACAGAGATCAGTATCTTCTAGAACAGAGAATTCTACCAGTAAAACACCCCAGACGCCATCTCCCACAGCACGCTTGCAATGCATATTGATTTTAATTCACTTAAGTGCCTCTTAAAACAAGACTTATTCCGTTATTGTTTCTGAGTGTTTTCTTTGTATGCTCGGAGGAGGAGGATGGAGGCATTGCCCCCGTAAATCTCCAGGACTGAGAACTGGGACGCTGAACAGCAGGCTCACGTCCATTTTTTCTCTACAGTGTTTCTCAGGGGGAGGAATTGGGAACCTGGAAACTCCTGGATTTAATATTTAAGGTTCTCAAGAGGACCCAGAAAATTGTTCTCAAATATTTTTGGCTCTTTCACCCGTAGATGTTGATAGATGCTTGTGGTGTTCATGTTGCCTCAGAGTGAGATCCTCAACCTGCTCAGACTGCCTGGAAACCAAGAGACACTGAGGTCTGACCGTATTTGAGGTGGGCACTGTGTTAAGCACTTTTGCTGGTTTTATTTTTGTGGCTGTGTTAAAAAAAAAAAAAAAAAAACTTGTAAAATGCAACGTAGGGAAGAAAGTTTATTCAGTTTAAAATTCTAGGGTACTGTCCCCATCATTTCAGGAACTCAAGTCAGGTAGTTACATCATCACATGGATAGTCGAAAGCAGAGAGAATGGATGCATGCTTAGTGCTCAGCCAGCTTAATCAAGAGCAGAGAGAATGGATGCATGCACACATGCTTAGTGCTCAGCTAACTTTCTCTATTTTTACAGAATCTAGGGCCCCCAGCTAGTGACTGGTGCTGCCCACTTTCAGGCTGTGTCTTTTCAAATCAGTTAAGGCAATCAGACAACCTCTCACAGATATCCACAGGCCACACTAACGTAGATAATCCCCCATTGAAACTCCTCTCCATGGTGGTTCTAAGCTGTATTTGCAAGTCACAATGAGCTTCTTAACAAGTCTACATCTATCAGATGCTGAGAGATGCTTGTGAGACTCCCTTGGGACCTCTGAGGGAAATCACAGGCAAGAGTGGGCCTTGATCTGTTGATCTACCTAATGCCTAAGTGCCACTTTGTAGCTCAGAGGAGGGGTTTGGGGGAGTCTGGAGGACTACCTACCTCTGGTGGGTAAAATCTCTCCTGGGCTACCAGCATTCACTTTTCCCCAGGTTGCTTCCAGCCTCCTCATAAAAACCGGAGGCTGGAAAGTGGACTCTAGATGCTCTGTGGTGAGGACACACTGAGGAGACCAGAGGGGGAGGGGGATGGAAAGACATTTGTAGGTTCAAGTTGGGCGTCCTGAGTCTAAAGCTGACATCAGAAACAGCTCTGAACGAAGAATGTTGGATGTTCAACTTGTAACTTCTTGAAGCCAAGCCGTTTTTATTTAATCTGGAGGCTGGAGGTAAGTCTCATGGTCTCCACTGCCCAGATAAAGAAAAGGAGGAATCAAGAAATGGGGCAGCTTGCCACAATGGCGATTACTTGCCTGAAACTAAGATTCCAATCCAGCCTAGCTTGGCTCCATACACTGTGTGTTCTGACCCCGGCTGTCTTCTGAGACCATGTTGGCAGTGAATATGCTGCTCAGGACACTACTTGCTTTCACCACAGCTGCCTTCCACCTTGGCACTGTGGAGGCTGCAGAGTTGCCTGAGGCTGAGTGTGCCACCTGCCAGACACCATTTCAAGCACATGTTTTAATCCACGGAACAGACCCTGGTCTGGGTGCAGGACCAGGTCAGTGTCCTGTCCGCCTGGTTCATCTTTAGCCCAGGGGAACTGTAGTGTGACTGCGTGTGGAAAGACCAATGTCTGTGCAGTTGGCAGGAGACCCATAGCTATGAACTGATGTATCTGTCCACCTTGGGGTCCCAACCATCAGCTCCTTCATCAGCAAAGCTCTATAAACCTTTTGGAAAGCCCAGTGAGTTTTCCTTGACATGAGGTCTAACCTCTTTCCCTACCATGGCTTCATGAATAGGGACTGAAAGCATTGCCCACTCCAGAGGTCTCTGCTGCCCATTCTGAAGGCCTGTTTACCTGGGGAGAGGGTTTTGTTTGTCTCTGTGAGTTCCTCCTCACTATGTGGCTCCAACCACTGCCTTCCGTTGCCTTTGGAGCTAGAAGGCAGCTCCCTTATCTGGAACCTTCTAGATGAGGGCCTCCAGGGAAGGAGGCATCAACACAGCTCAGCAGATAATTACAACAAAATAACAACAAATGAATATTTTTATTCTTTCTAAGTTCCACACCCTTATAATAATATATATTGTTCATATCCATCCACCTCACCAGCTCCCTCTACTGCCCCTCACTGCAGCTCTCCCCCAGCTCCGTGCCTTTATTTGTACCATTTTACTATTATTTGGTGCTGCTCACATGTGCATGGTCTGTGGCCATCCATAAGAAACCTACTAGCGGCCACAAAGGAGAGTGACCCTCCCTCTCTCAGCAGTCATCAGCTGCCAACAGGTCCTCTGATTAGGGCAGGGCCTTGGGGGAGTTCCTCCCCAACATGTGCTCAGCAGAAGACATTCACCTCCTCTCCATAGTGACCCCGAGAAAACACTCTGTGCTTTAACCTCACGCACAGGAGTGCAGGACGAGGAGAGGCCGTGCAGACTTTCAGATTGCCCCAGCTCCCATGTCTGGAGACCAGATCTCACAGGGAACTTAGCAGAGGGGCAGACATTCTCTCTTCTGTCTGTAGCAGCCCTTGCTCCTATCCTGTCACTTCCAAAGCTGATGGTCAGGTAGGACAGGGCTAGGCAGACGTTTAAGATGGGACAGCACTGAGGTGTGGGCTGGGTGGAAACAAAGTCTTCCTTTACCACCCTGCAGAGCAGGGGCAGCAGGAGACAAGAGCTCATCTGTCACTGGCTGTGAGACTTTAGCTGTGTTGCCAGCTCCGAGCTCTAATTGCTTCTGTGGTAAATGGGAAAATGATGCTGTGGAAGATGCCCCGCCCCCTCCCCCCCCCCCCCCCCCCCCATGCTCAGTCCTCCAGCATAAGGGGCACTCGATCTCATTCACAACCCACGAACACAGGACCATGTGACCCGGTCTTATTATACCAGTCATCCCAGTGAGACTCTGAAACTTAGTGAAATCAAAGCCCTTCTTCATGGTGACCTGGTAATGATCTCGGTACCCTAATGGGACAGGCTCGTCTGAACATGGAGCCAAAACAGGACACATTGTAAGAAAGCTCAGAGGTCCAACAGGAAACCGAGACCCAAGCAAACTCAGACTTTCACTCTGAAGAACAACAATTTCTCTGTTCACTCAGTGGGAGGGGAGATTGGCTCTTCTATTGTTTGGAACCAAAAGAGCTAAAACAGGTGCAAGTACCTCACTATGTACTGAGGCCTGTGTAAGTATGCAGCAGAACTAGGTAGAAACCAGCTGCTAGAGAGCCCGGCCGCTACAACACTGAGACCCAGTTCCTCCGTGTAGGAAGGAAAGGTCAAGATGCTCCAAGCACAAGGACATTTTTGGGGTACTCTCTAGAATACTTCAGAGTGGAAGATGTAAAGGCATGAACATAACAGGAGCCTCTGCAGTCCTCTAGAATGCTCTGAGGGCAAACCTAGGTCCGAGGAGGCCTTGGCGGTGGCTGGTGCCCTCAGATCATCAGTTGCTGAATGTGATTCAGGACTGAGATTCTGTTTCTAATGATTGATAGCTACTGTTGTGCTTTATACATGGTGCTTAACTCATAAGTTGTGACTGTTAGCTCTTATAGTACAGTGGCTCTAAATAATCCCAGGAACTATTTGATGCTCCCCAGAGGAGGAGTCTGGGTTTCCCTGGAGAACAGATGCAGTGAGGGAATTTCAGTCTGGCCTCTGATGTGGGCATCAAAGGCCAGCTTCTGCCTGGTTTTCACTTTCTTGGGCAGGTTGCTAGAGAGTAAGCTGGTCACGTGACACTCAAGTCACCTGTTGGAGGACCTGATGAGAAAATGACAGCCCTCCTTCCAGTAGCTCTTCCCAACTCTCCAGCTATGAGAAAAATCTCAAAGCACCTCAGCATCTCTGCACCCCTAGCAGACAGCTCTGCTCCTATCGGCTAGACACCTGTACAACCATCTTATCTGTGACAATTAAATTTGTCAGCTGTCACTTGGGGAATAAGTTGCCCTTGTGAAGACATTGTCAGAAACACACCTACGGCTCAGGAGCACGGTAGGTGGTTTGTAAAAGTGGCCTCCATTTTCCATCCTTCTTTGTATTCTTCCTTCTCTATGGCTTGACTTTTGGACCTGTTCCCATTATGAGGTCAACTTGGTTTTTCCACTTTGAATCTGAGCAGGATTTGTGACTAGATCCAACCATCCAAATGCAGTTGAAGTGATGCTATGGCTGTTCTAAGCCCCTATCCAGGAGGCCTTGGGGCTTCTATTTGCTCTTTTGGAACCCTGCCAAGACCATGTGAGCAAGAACTAGCTTCCTGAGCAATGCCAGCTACACAGCTCAGCCAGTCCTTCACTCCAGACAACAGCTAGATTAGAGATGATTTGCCAGGTAACTACGGACCCCCAAGCAAGATCAGCTGAGAAGCCAAACCTCCCCCACCCGCAGCTTAGAAATGGTCCAGCTAATGTCTAGAGTTAGGAGCAATTATAAATGATTATTGTACTAAGCCAATGAGTGTTAGGATGGTTTGTTACACTAATGGGTACAACGTCTCAGAGGAGAGTGTGAGCATCTTGGAGCCCTGTGGGTCCCACCTAGGGCTGCAAGACTCCAATGCTACAATGTAGTTGCTGTTCAAGCCACAGTCCCTATAGCAGCCCTTCCTCTCCTACAGGTATCCAAGGCTACTGAGACATTGTGAATCTCTAGCTAACAGACTCCCAGGTGCCAGGAGTGCACAGCTGGGAAGAGAGTTTAAGGTAAAGGAGGTATTAGCCGTCACCTTCCCTCCAACCTTCTTCCCTGTGTCCTGTGAGTCAGCCTGCTGCTGTGATGTTGGGTTCATCTGTAGAAAGATGTAAGAAGAGACTCCCATCTTCTCTCTGAGGGTCTGATTTGCTCTCTTCAGAGACCACACCATCTGTCTGTCTCTGGTGTGGGAAACTAAAATCTCCTCAGAGCTCCCACCATGCTGTTACCTGTCAGTTTGTCCATGGCATAAGCAACCCTTATAATAAGCTCCCTACCCCCAACAATTCATCTCACTACCTCTTTGAAGCCACATGTGGTCACCTGAACCTTTGTCTGGGCTGCCTGCTAAGGATGGAGGCTGCCTGGGCTTGGGCTCACCCACTTTTATCCACGGAGGGACCTAGAAATAGATCATACCCCATTTCCGCCTTGTCCCCCTGTCTCATACGGACTGAGGAATGGACTTCTGAATGTGGAAAAACACAGCACCTGAGGAGACAGATGGCAGAACTAACCATCAGCTGTACTTAGTGTGCCTGGATCTTTAATGTACTTGAGGGTACTGCAAATAAAAGACACACCAAGTAGAAGATAAACATTATTCAATAAAAGGAAAACAAGGAAGGCACTTCATAAAGACCTTCAAAGAAGCACTTTGTGGTGCCCAGGAAGGTGTATTAGGTCAGGGAGAGGCCACCTGAACAGAAGGGAGCTTGTCAGGAAATTCCTCCTTAACTAAATATTTGTAAATTACTGAAGCATGTCTATTTATTTTTATTTGAAGTAATAAAACTCCATGAAAAAGATTTTTTTTTCTCTTTAAAATTTTTAGCATGAGTCAGATCTAGTGGTACCTGCCTGTCTTAGTTAGGTTTCCTACTGCTGTGATAAACACCATGACCAAAAGCAACACGGGGAGGAAAGAGTTAATTTCAGCTCCCATTTCCACATCATAGTCCATAACCAAAGGAAGTCAGAGCAGGAACTCAAGCCAAGCAGGAACCCAAAGGCAGGAACTGAAGCTGTACTGAGGGCTATTTACTGGCCTACTTCCCTTGGAGTACTCAGCCTGTTTTCTTTCTTTGTCTCTTTGTTTCTTTCTTTCTTTGTTTCTTTTTCTTTTAACTTTTATTCTTCTCTCATACATTACAGCCAGACAGCAGTTTCCCCTCCCTCCACCCCTCTCAGTCCTCTGTCTCCTCCCTTTCCCCCAGATCAATTCCTCCTCTGTTTCCCTTCAAAAGAAAGAAAGAAAGTAAGTAATAAAGAAAGGAAGGAAGAAAGAAAGCAAAAAGGAAAGAAAGAAAAGGGTAGTCAGCCTATTTTCCTATTCCATCCAGAACCATTGTCCAGGGCTGGCACTGCTCACAGTAATATAGGCCCTTCCACATCAGTCCTCAATAATCAATAAGAAAATACTCAATAGACTGTGAACTTTGACACACCTGTGGCTTTGTAATCGCACTAGACCGTTCCCTTTAAGAACGGCTGTTTCCTCTGTGAGATATGACCTTCTAGACCTTTCTCAGCTTGGATTGAACATGTATTCTGCTATGACAAAGGTTAGATTTAAACCTTGGATTAATTTAATAGTTAATGTTTATTTTCTGATGATATTCACCCTGAGCTCCATTTGAAGACCTCTATGATAGATGTCTTAGGGTTGTTTTCCTTTAGTATGTTTTTCCTTTCCTTGTTCAGAGCTAATAATTGGACCTGGATTTTATAATAAATGTGTCCTAGGACATTTTGACGACACTTTGTAAGTATATGATAGGATCCAACATTCAGACAAAACACATGACACCTTCTTCCGTTCATTTGTGAACACCTCATTGAGATCTCCTAAGACCTATGTCATTTGGCCCCTGCTGAATGCACCAGCCATGTCTCAGCTCTCCTCGCTCACTTATTGTGCCACCCTTTCTACAACAACCCACATCCCTCCTAGTTCCAGTGCCTCCCCCTTTCCTGAACATCTCCCAGGATGCACTGGGGCACCTTTCCTGGCCCCTATGCCTGTTCCATTTACCATAGTCACAACTCCTAGACACCTCTTCAGATCCATTCCCCACAGGGTTTGTGAGGAGGTGGCCACAGGGCTTGTGTCTATTCTGTGTATACATCTCTCACCTTAAATACTCATTAAATGTGCAGTTCACTCTTTCTGAATAAAAGAGCAAGCACAGAGGCAACATCAGTTCCCATTCTTGAGCTCAGCACTTAAAGCCGGAGGAGTAAGTTCTGTAGACAATCAAGACACTGATGCCTGTCTCTGGGCCGTGCAAACAGGACACCATTGTTTTCTTTGTTGAAACTGCTTTTGACTATTGGGTATACATTCTTCTATATAGGAAGTATGAGCTGCTATCCTATGAAAATCCCTGTGGTTTATCACCCAGCAGAACTCCCATACGCAATTCTGTCTCAGCAATAGGACTCTGCTTGTCACATGATCCATGCCATCAGGTACCCATGTCCTCGGTGTTATGCCACTAGCCTCTTACAGGAGACTTGGGCATAACAGCCAGGAGCTTTTTTGTTCCCCTTTCCCTAATAATATTTGGACCTGAGTTGGGAAAATGATGGCTGGCTTGGAGACAGGGCAAGATAGTCGAGCGTCTGACACACTAAGGGCCGGGTGACTCTACCTCCTAGGCCTTTTTCCAGCTGTCCAGTACTCAAAAGGCAGAAGGGAAAATGGACAGATTGTGTGGTTTTTCCACCTCTCTGGCCCACTCAGGGGCAAAGCTCTTAAGTGTGATATTCCTTTAGCTGAGTTCACCTTGGGACACATCAATTCCAGAGAAGACATTCAAAAAGGCAGGGAAGCCGTGCCAGCTCCCAGAATCCAACGTGGCAACATGTGGGCACCACAGGAAAGCTTCCTCTAGTGGGAGCCTGGTAGGGGTTAGGTCTGTATGCCAGTACCCCCCGGGGGTAGTAAAGAGAGTCTTGTTTAGACAAAACACAGCTGCCCCAGAAAATGCATCAGTGCTTCCTGTCTGCTACCCCCTACACAAGAAAAATGGGGGATGATGTAATCTGAAAGATGTCATTCACTAAGCACCTGGCTCTCCAGAGGGTAACTGCTACAAGCCAGGTGGGCAGCCAGTGGAACCATCAGACATGCAAATTAGCCTCCTTATGCAAAGAAGATGCATTAGAGACCTCTGAAGTCAGCCTGTCAGTGCCTGGATTCTAATACCCAGTTTTAGCAGCTGTGCTTTGCTTAAGCGTTGGTTTTTCTCTTCAGGAAAACAAAGCTTGCAAGTGGACATGAGTTACTGTGGGGCCAAAACACATTAAAAAAAAAAAAATAGCGCTGAGCGTAGTGTGTGGCGTAAAAATGAGCACCCAGTAAGGCTGTCCTTCCTACTGCCCGCTGTTGAAGCGATGTTAGCTACAGCTCTTCAGACTACCAAAAAAGAAGTCAGCCTTTCTGTTCACTTTCGAAAATTCAAGCAAAAGTACAATATCAAAACCCAACAAAGACCACACAGGAGAGCAAACTAGGAGATACATCTTGCTTATGATCACAGAGACAAACACACCGAGCAAACTATTAGAAACTAAAGCAGGAACATATTTCATTCCTTAAGTTCAGGGGGTGAAATTTTAAAAGATAGAGTTCGTTTCCTTAAAAGATCAAAAGAAAAGTTACATGAACACATTGCTATTTCAAGTATAAATAGTCTGTGAGAAAAGAAAGCAATAATTGATCAAAAACTTCAGACTTAATGAGACTGAGTTCTTGTCAAACCTCACAGACTAAATATCAACAGGTTAGACTTACAGACTTCCAGGAGGTTACAGTACAAAGACAAGACATGCCGAATAGTATCACTTGAGGGAAAAATTGAAGTCAACCCCCCAAAAACATTCTGACTGGTCAGGTTCTTCTTTCTATTGAAATGAATTAAGCCTGTCTTTTTTAAAATGGAGAGGGGGGGATCAGCTTTAGGCTTAAATACCCAGAAGTTGACCCTGCCTTGGGAGTCATGAAAAAAAAAAAAAAAAGAACAAAACCACAAAAAAAATGAACGAAAAAAACCTACCTTGTATGAAACTGTCTCCAGGAAGGACAGTAGAGGAGGGAGGAGGATAATACAGGTGTGTGTGTGTGTATGTGTGTGTGTGTGTGTGTGTGTGTTGTGTGTGTGTGTTACAAAGCCCAGAGGGAGACCGCGCCTCAGAGGTGGCCTGCATTGTGTGTTGGGTTTTGATGCCTCAGCGCCAGCAGCCTGAGGTTGCCGTCCAGGTCCTGGCACTTGTGGCTGTTTATGACCACGGCTAAATGAGCTCTGGCAACCTGAGGTTAGTCAGTCCTCTAGAGTCACAGGTATTAAGAATGAATAAAAGAACAATGCTAGATTGGGGGATGCCTTAGAGGATAAAGCACCCACCACGGGAGTATGAGGGTGTGGGTTTAGACTCCCAGAAACCACATAAATGCAAAGGAGCTGTGGCAGCCCTCTGTAATGCTAGCACTCAGAACACAGAGACAGCATCCTTGGAGCAAGACCACTAGTTAGATTATCCATATCCATGAGCTCTGGGTTTGATTGAGAGACCCTGGATCAGTGGGTAAGGGGAGGAAGAATGCTGACACCAACCTCAGGCTTACACACACACACACAGGGAAATGTAAATGCACATGCACATGTTGCACATGCCCACACACATGCACTTGCATGTGCAAATGCACAATGCACACACGCGCACACAGAGAAGCAAACCAGAGTTGGGCTCAAGTATGCAGGGTGCAAGGTGTAGGGTATAGGGGGCAAAACCTGGTGGGAAGAGGGAAGGAATTGAAGGATCTTAGAGGATAACAATATGTTTGACTGCCCTGACCTCTTGGATAATGGAGACTTCTCCCGGCAGCCCATCTTCCTTCCTCTGACTGAAAAAGGCAGCTCTAACTCTTCAGGGGTTAAAAAGTTGAAACAAGATCATCTCCAGGAAGAAATTAGAGATTGACATTACTGTGCTGACATTGGGTCTAAATTAGAAGAAAATTTGGATAGGCAGGGTGGTGTATGCCCATAGCCCTAGGAAGAGTTCACATGTTTGAAACACACTGAAGGACGTCATTTGGAATTATTTTCTCTGAAGTGTTGAGCATAGTCTTGAGCTCTTGAGCATGCTCACCAAGTGGCTCTACCACATCCCTAGCCCTGCCTTGTCTACCTTAAGTGGGTCCTGGGAGTTTTATCTGGAGTCTCAAAAATTTCTTCCAGTTTCAAATTTCTTGTATCTTCCCAGCATATACACAACTTAGCTTTGTGCCCATTATTGAAAGCTTGTTTCACCGCTTCCGTCCTGCATGCTAAGCTGTGACAAGGTCTCCATTTCAAAAAACATTATTTTAAATTTAGATTTCTTCCATGCATTGGTTGAACATTCTCCCCATGTGCCCCGTTTTCCTACCCTCACCCCTTTGTTCCCTTTGGCAATCTTACTTCCACTTTTATTTAGTATATACATACCTCATTCCTGTGACTATATAAAACATAGGGACCACAAATGAGAGAGAAGCTTTTGTTTTTCATATTGGCTCAATTTGCTTAATATTATTGTTTCCAGTTGCATCTAGTTTCTTACAAATGACATGACTTCATTCTTATGGCTGAAAAGCATTCCATTGTGTATAAAAGCCACATTTTCTCTATCCATTTCTCTCTTGCTGGACAGCTAGGCTGGCTTAGTATCTTGTCTATTAGAGAATAATGCTGTAGTAAACACAGATATGCTATTTCTGAGATGTGTTGACATGGGCTCCTTTGGGCTTCTTTGTAGACCCGAGTTATACATTAGATCTAGTGAATCTGTGTCTACTTTCTGAGAAAACTCAATACTGATATTCGTAGAGGTTGGACTAACTAGTTTATATTCCCACCAGCAAGTTTATGTAGGCTCCCTGCTGTCCACAATGGTTCCCATCTTTTGAGGCCTTTGATTCCTGGACTCATCCTGCCCACACCTCATCCTCTGAGGTAGAACCGACTGTGTTTTTAACAGTTTCCAAAGTGGCTCTAAACCAGTGTCTGCTGTTTGTAGGTCAGAAGTGTAACTTCCTTTAAAACGGAATAGAATGGAGCTGGCTCTTTCCTGCAAGATCGGCTGAGGGATAAGGTTTGGGAGCCCTTGCCTGAGACTGTGCCTGGCCCTGCTTCACCATCAGCATCTCCTCCAGAGACAGACACATCCCATAGGAACCACCAACCTTTTCCTGACTTCAAAAACAATTATTATTTTCAAACTGTGTGTGAACACATGAGTGCAGATGCACGTGCAGGCCAGCAGAGGGAGGCAGAGTTCTTGAAGGTGGAGTTAGAGGTCCTTGGAGGCTGTCTGATGTGGGTGCTGGGAACAGAACTTTTATTGTCTGCAAGAACAAAAAGCTCTCTTAAGCACACAGCCATCTGTCCAGATGTCTCTGTATTCCTCATTACTACGTGTGCATGATGTATGTGTATGTGTATGTGTTGTGTGTGTGTGTGTGTGTGTGTGTGTGAGAGAGAGAGAGAGAGAGAGAGAGAGAGAGAGAGAGAGAGGTCAGAAGCTAGCTTTGTGGATGGAGTCTGCTCTTTCCTTCCACTGATAGTCAGGCTCTGGAGACCCAAACTAGGTTCTCAGGCTTGTTCATCAAGTGCTTTACCCACTAGGGAATCTCCCAGATTTAGTTTTTAGTATTTTATTTATTTTTGTATGTTGTCTTTTTTCTCAGTTTAGCGATTTGATTTCATGGTTTCCCTCCCTCCCTTCTTCCTTCCATTTCTCCCTTCCTCCTTCTTTTCTTCCTTCCTTCTTCCCTCTCTTTTTCTGTTCCTCCCTCCCTCCCCTTCCTTCCTTCCTTGCTTCCTTCTTCCTTCCTTCTCCTTCCTCTTCCTTCCTTCCTTCTTCTTCCTTCCTTCCTTGGGTACTTTGTTGTCTGTCAAAAAAGATTTAAAACCCAAGCAGGCTCCTCCTTTCCCTTTCAGAAGAAGAAACATCTAGTTGAAGGCAGGGTCCGTAAGTTGTAATTCGCTCTTTCTAAATCTCTTTCACAGATATGCCTGTGGCATGGTGGTAGGAAACACTCTTAATCAATTCTTGTCGCAGTTGTAGCTTTATTGGTATTTCTCAAGCTAGACTGCAGCCTTCCCTTCAACTGCTGTGAATACACAAATGAAGCTTTTCATTCTAATGAAAGCTGAGTTTTGCCTTGGAACACAGGCCACACTGTGATTAGAAATGGACATCTGGGGTTCTCCATCACTTCTTGGTGCCCATGGACACCAGAAGGGCCAGCATTCTCAGGGGCCTTCATTCTATGCTATCTTTCTGGTGCCAGCACTCAGGCAGGAGTGACAGGTATAGTGCTGGTGACGGATTACCATCCTGGCCTCAGGGGCGGGGTGTGGTATCTGCTCCTCTCCACTTTCTCTTAGTCTATTATGGATAAACAGTAGGGCCTTCAGAAGCAACTGAAACAGGAAGTGAGCACCGGGAGGATGCAGGGTAAGAGCGGTATCTGGACCAGGGCCAGGTGAGAACCGCTGCCTGGCATCACACAGGAAGTTCAAGGTAAAGTCACCAGGGGGCTCGGGGCACGGGATTAAAGGCAGGAAAGGGGTGGAAAAGACTTATTATTTTCTAAGTATTGATTTCCCCTGCAGGGCTCTCTTTCAAGGGTGAATGGTGAGTTCATTCATCATCTTAATGGCCAGGCCATGATGACTATAAACATCTGAGGGTTGCTCTTTTACTGGGGGCTTCTATTCACTTGATAAGAGACACAGGAGATAGCAGAGCACAATGGGAATGCAGTCTGCAGCTATGGGAGCAGCTACTCATGAAGGAAAGTCACTTGTGCTTTGCTTACATATAGAAGGATGGGTGTACTTCAGCCCTGGCGATGCCTGACTCCTCGGCTCCACTGACAGCTCTCTGTGTTCACACGCACAGACTTGCAGCTTCCTGCACTGAGCCTTTTGCCCGAGGAAAGGTTAGCCACTCCCTCAAATATAAAGCTATGCAAACACATCAAGTGTCCAAATCTTCCCTCAGACCAGATTAGAAAGCTGATGGATTTTATCTTCTGGCGCCGTCGTAAGCGGCTTGCCTTGAAAGTGAGAAGAGAGATTCCTGAGAGAAACGGATACCCATTCTGTGGTAGAAGTAGACATTAGTGGGAAGACTCACTTTACAGCAAAAACAAACTCTCCTGTCCTTGATGCCACTCGCTATAAAAAAGAAAGTCGAGCTGCTAGTTTCCAAAGACCCCACAGCCCAGCTTGGAGACCCAGCCTGATTAGAAATTCAAAACATTCACTTCTCAGAAACCACAAAAATGAGCTTCCCTGATATGTTCCTGTGACCCTCATCAGGCCTTGTCACGGAGGAGTAAAGGACACAGGGTCCGTCCCCTCATCTCAGTCTCTCAAGGTTATTAGAAGACGGAGCCATTACTGATTCCACAGCCAAACTCGGTGATGGCCGACAAAGGGTTGTGAACTACATCTCTAGGCAGCCTGGTCGTGCTCAGCAAGCTGTGTGGAGTGTGGTGGGTGAAGGCTGGCCCTCTCCCATGAGCCCAGGACCATCCGTCCTCCCTCACGTGCCTGTCTTCCAACATCCCCATCACTAAATCTTCCAACTTTTCTGGTCTGATGGCCCTTCCTGTAAGATGTCACCGCAGATGCCCAGTATCGAAAGTGCGGCATCCCAATAAAAGATCCAAGTTCAAACCCGGAAGCCCAGTTTCTGCTGAAAGTGTATGGTTTTTGCACCATCACAAAGTCTGATAAATCGTAAGCTGAACTATCATAAGGTGGGGACCAGCAGAACACTGAGCACAGGATGGGTCTCTACAGTGTGTCCTGGCATGTGGTGGGAGTTGGGGTCTACCACAGTAGGGGCACATTATAATACGCTTGGCATAAGCCTCATTCGATTCTTGGCACACACTGACATTGAAGACTCTGGTACCCTGGGCCAGGGCACACTGATCACCACAGAGACAGCTGGAACGTCAGCTCTGCGTCTGCTAACCGCCACAGCTCACTTCCCTCCACGCCCATTATCTCCTTGTCTGAACGTAAACTCTGCCTCAGCTGCTTCCACCGTCATTCTGGTGAACAAACTTGAGTCTAAAAGTCACTAGCATTAAAAAAATGACATGCTACACTTGGGTTGACTTTTCCATTCCCTTCCATCCCCTAAACACATATAGACAATCACACACAGGCACACACACACACACACACACACACACACACACACACAATCTTACACAAACAATCACACACAGACAATTGCACACACAATTACACACACAATCACACACTCACATAAAATCACACAAATCACACACAATCCCATATACACAATCACACACACACAATTACACACATACTCATACACACTCACACACAATTACACACTATCACTCAACCACATACACAATCACACATATACAATCACAGACACAATTGCACAATACAATCACATACACACAATCTCTCTCTCTCTCTCTCTCTCTCCCCCTCACACACACACACACACACACACACAATATCCAAATGCTAATATATTTAGCTAGCTTATCTGCAGCAAAGGGGAGGATATGAGACGCACCAAGGATGTAGAAAAAGTTTGGCCAGAAATGCAGAGCCATGTGACAGACAGACAGGTTAGAGCATGGAGCTAGCACACATGGAGAACAGCTAGGCTAGAAGGCTAGACTGGTGGCTACAGGCTGGATGTGATCAGGGAAAATGTTTTGTTTGACTTATGCATACGACACTCAGAAAACATTTTAATTAGCTGCCAAAGTAACATAAAATTTCGGGTTTCTCATTGAAAAATAAGATCTGGCAGCACCAGTTCACACTTCTACTTCAGTTACTGAGCTGCTGAGGTGGCTGACCCACGGGTGACATCAGAACCCCCATCTCCCACAGAATCTACCATCTTCTGTTCCACATCTGGACACCTTCATCTCTGCACATGCCTGGCTTGCCCAACAGTTCCTGGAACTGTGAAGTATTCTTCAACCAGAACGCTAAGTTACAACTTCCGGGAGCCTAGAAAGCAAGAAGCTCAGGGACAGGTACCAAGGAGCCCGCCACATGGCTCGCATCTCTCGGGGTGCTCCGCCGGCTTCCCGTTGCCCGCCGGCTTCCCGCTGCCAGCACCTAGATCTCTTCACCTGAGGGACAGTTTCCAGAACAACAGAGGCTATGTTGGCACGTTCATGATAGTTCAGACATATTGGGGAATGACCTCCCAGAAGGGCCCTAAGCCACCCTAAGCCTTAGAACAGTGGTTCTCAACCTTCTAATGCTGTGACCCTTTAATACAGTTCCTTATGCTGTGGTGACCCCCAACCATAAGATCATTTCATTGATATTTCATAACTGTAACTTTGCTGCTGCTGAATCGTAATGTAAATATCTGTGTTTTCTGATGGTCTTAGGTGACCCTGTGAAAGAGTTATTGAACTCCAAAGGGGTGGTGACCCAGAGGTTGAGAACTGCTCTTAGAGAGCCTATAAACTTCTGTTTCTTCATCCCTTGGGCACATTTATTTCTATACTGTTTCCAGAGCGGCATGGCTAAGCTCCTCCCCCACCATGGTAGCTGGTTTAGCACGTTACTTTTCCTTCATTCCCTCCCCATTCCCAAATAAACAGAATGTCCTCAGCTCCTTGCCTCTGGGCTGGCATCTGGAGACACAGAGCAAGATGGCATCTCAGGAATGCAAGCCTTGGGTCTATGAGTGTCGTGGCTTTTATCAGTCTCTCTTCTGTTGCTGTGCTAAAACTTGTCATAACTTCAAGCAACTCAAGGAAGAAAGGGTTAACTCTGACTTATAGTTCCAGAGGGAGAAGGTCCATCATGGCGGGGAAAGAATTGGCAAGAGGAAGCAGGAACAGGGAGCTGGCTCGTCACATTTTATCTACACACAGCAAGTGGAGAAAACAAACACCCACAGCCCCAGCCACGCCCTCCCCAAATGCCACCATCCACTGAGGACTGAGTGTTCAAATACCTGAGTCTTATGGGGGACATTTCTCAATCAAACTACCTCATGGTTAGAAGATAAAATGTCCTCCTCAGACTTGTGTGTTGAAGGACTGGCACCTAGCTGGTAACGATTTTGTGAGGTGGTAGAAAATTTGGAGGCGTCACTTAGCTGGAGGAAGGCGGTCGTGAGGGGATGTGCCATGGAAGGTAGCTTTGAAGGTGGTATCAGGTTCCCTCTCACCTCCTTACTCTCCGTTTCATGTCTGTCGTGAGGTCTGACAACTTTCTAGGCCACATGATCCTAATGCCAATATATTCAGTCCAAGTACATGGAAACAAATAACCATGGACGGAGCTTTCTGAGACAATGCTCCAACATACGGAATTTCTCCCTTCAAGCTGAGATCTTAAGCATTTGGTCACAGTGACTGGCACTAGTGCAGGAAGTCTCTCTGCCTTTGCTCTTGGTACAGCTGCCTCTGTAATTTCATGGCCAATGGGTGCTATCCTTGGTGCCCAAACTCAGATCTCCCTTGCACCTGGATTAAGGTTTATTCTTCCCTGCTCCTGTCTGTTTCTACTGTATTCTGGAATGAGTCAATCCCATGAAGATGTACACACAAGCCAAGGCCATTCTTTGAATTCAAAGATCATTTATTCTTCCTGAGCAACTCCTAACCATCATGCGAGGCATTAAGAGGCCAGGAGTTCTGACAAGCTTAGGACACTAGGAGGCAACTTCTCAAATGTTCTGATGTCGGTTGACCACCATGACTGCTATGTACTCTGTGTTCCATAGGATAGCCCTCTTCCCATCCTGTGGAATCCTTTCCTGTTGGCTTATCCCTTTGCTCTCCCTGTTCCCTCTCCTGCTCCAGGTCAGCTCCCTGATGCACCAGCCAAAACCACTCCATGCCAGCCCTGCTCACAGCAGATTCTTCTGAGCCGACCCAGAGCCTGTTCAGCCAATGGTTGCTTGTTTCCTTGTACTTGGGAAGAACATTATGGCATCAGGAGCATGGGACATAGGAAGCTGTCAACCTTTGTGACAGACAAGAAGTGAGAGGGGACCAGATCACACCTTCAAAGGTGACCTCCTAAGGATCTTGGCAACCTGAGACTAGCTATCACAGCGATAACTGCTTTACCCCGAACACCAACACTTTACAGGAACTTGCCAGCGTGTCTGCAGGACAGTTGGTACCCTGTACCTTAATTATTAATTATTTGATGACATTCCCATTAGGCTAGGAGCATCCTGGGAATAGGAACTATACCTTATTCATCTCTGAACCTGTAGCGGCTGTTACATCACTTAGTAACCGATACCCAAACAAGTCCTATGCAGCCAGGCAAGAAGCCCGAGATGACACGAGCTGAGATTTCAGGGCGATGTTCTCTGAATGATGGCGGGAGGAAGGGATGACTTTGTAGTAGCTTCAGTCATGAACCAGTACTGATTTAAGTGTGTGTATGACAAGCACGGTGAACTGCGGGTCTAGGGAAGAGGGTATCCATGAAGGATCAGGCGCACGATGGCCTTGTGGGAATAGCTGAGGAGTCTTAACTTCATCCTGAAGATTGTGAGGCAGGAGTGGGGATAAAACCTAGCTCATTCTTAAATTGTTACTGCTAAAGCTGAGCTCAGAAGGCTTACATTTTTTTTAGGTTTAATTTTTTATATGTGGACATTCTGTTTGTGTACCACATGCATGCTTGACACCCACAGAGACCAGAAAAGGGCAACAGATTGTCTAGGACTGGGATTCAGGTGGTTGTGAGCCACCGTGGGTGCTGGGAACTGAACTTGGGTCCTCTGGAAGAACAGCCAATACTCTAACTGCTGAGCCATCTCTCTAGCCACAGAAGGCTCACTTTTAATTATTCTTCTGAACTATGTATCTACTGTGCTCATAATTGTTCTATACTCGAGTTTAATTGAAATGAGGTATCTATAAAACTGTTTTTGTTTAAGTTTACAGTTTAAAAGATATTTTATTTTATGGGTATGTGTGCATATCTGAGTGTATACGTACGTGTATAATCTCAGGGAGGTCGGA
This sequence comes from Mastomys natalensis, assembly GCA_021653895.1. Lineage (NCBI taxonomy): Eukaryota > Metazoa > Chordata > Mammalia > Rodentia > Muridae > Mastomys > Mastomys natalensis. The sequence continues at coordinate 1,209,750 of JAJTUV010000008.1, read as the reverse complement.
AGAGGAATCCCCTGGAACTGGTGTTTTGGATGGCTGAGTCACCATGTGGGTGTTCTACAAGAGCAGCAAATGCTCTCGCTAGCTGAGCCCCTCCAGCCCTGTCTCAGTCAGTGTTTATTTCTCATTATTAGACTGTTTTATTGGACAGGAAATAGAGGCATAGCTATGGAAGGCTGGTGTGCCCAAGAACTAATTTCTAAACCTCTCTCTCTCTCTCTCTCTCTCTCTCTCTCTCTCTCTCTCTTTTTCTCTCTCTCTCTTTCTCTCTTTCTCTCTTTCTAAAAGTGAATGACATAAGCTTATGGGGGAAATTCCCTAGCACACTCCTCAACCTTGAGAGGAACAGATCTGAGGTATGTCACTTCAGGTTCTCAGAGATCTGCGAAGACCAAGCAGCCCCTCCCCCATGGTCACTGCTCATCAAAACACTCTTCCTTTCTTCTTTGTCTCAGCTCCTCAGTCCTTCACAAGGGTCTCCTGAGGTTACCCTCTCAGAAAAAGGGGATACCCTGAACAATTCTTTTTTTTTTTTCTCTGCTAATAATCTTTTAGATGTTATTTCATCTTGAATCAGGCTTTTCTTGGGTTTGTGCTTTAGAACCTTTTTGTAAGATTCATACAGGTCCTAGTACGTAGTCCATGTATTGCCCATGTGACAGAATGGGCGTGGTCCCTTGGTCACCCATCGCTACCTACCCCTAGATGCAGCTAGAACTGGGACAGACTGTTTATATCACCAGTAGAACCTTGAAGTTTGCTTGTCATGGGGGAGGGGTGTCTCTGTTTCTGTCACGGTCTGCTCTTTGGGCTGGTTCGCAGAGCCACATGGCATCTCTATGCCTGGCCCTACTCCTACTCTCACTCACAACTGTCATGAGGCACCTCGATGTCTTATCAGCTTTCAGCCAGGATGAAACCCAAGGTTCTCTAGGCCATAGGTTTTATAGGTTATGGCTCACTGGTAAAGAGACCAACCTGATGCACACCAGGTTACCCATGGCCACCATGATAGCTACTGACTCCTTCCTGTGGCCTTCTGAAGTACACTGTCCTCTAGTGACCACAGTCTCCGACTAGAATTCATGGCTAAGTCTACCCTGTTTCCCACAACCTCAGTGGGCAGCCCACCTGCTCATATGTGTACCTTGGGTGCCCATGTGCTGAGGACCAGGGTGAAGGTTTTCATCATAAAGTGACTCAGTTCCATGTGAACACCACCAGCTCAGTGAGCTCAGCATGGCTTACAGGGAAAAGCTGCAAACGTCCAGATAACTGTGGTTGGAACATCTGGATAGAGTGGGGTCTATCCTGTCCTGGGCCTTAGAACAGAGTCTATCCTGCCCTGAGCCTTACAGCAGAGTCTACCCTGCTCTGGGTCTTAGAACAGGGTCTATCCTGCCCTGGGTCTTAGAACAGGGTCTATCCTGCCCTGAGCCTTAGAGCAGGCTCTATCCTGTCCTGGGCCTTAGAGCAGGGTTTATCCTGCCCAGGGCCTGTCCTCATCTCTCACAGAAGTGGTTGCGTTGAGGGACACCAGGGGAAAGAGAAAGCAATAGCTCAGATAATCTTTTCTTTTGGAATCATGCTATCATTTGAATAAACTAATTGAGTCTATAAAAGCTCACTCAATTCATTTAAATCTTCGAATTTCCTCAATTCCCTTGAATATGGCAGCAACATACACATAAATACAGCAAAGTACCAGCTGACACAGACAAGCATATAACAGAGAACACAGAGTGCATTGTTAGTGATAGGAATCATGACGACCAGGGATCCGTTTATACTTATTTTTAACAACCACTGACACAGAAATGAAATTTTATAGAACATGGGCATAATGGGGCAAATAGTTGTAGCTGCTCAGAGAGGGTCAGGCCACACGAGGAAAAGGGATGGAACAGGACATAGGATAGATATTCTCCAAGGGATGTATTTATGGCTGCCACTTGGCTGTACCAGCAACTTTCTTAGGCCAAGATGAAAGCCGATCTGTCGTATTTGCAAGTCCTATGACGTTTGCAGACTCAGGGCCTGGTCTGTGCTATGAAACACGTCAGCAAAGCGGATCAGATGGGAAATGGCTCCCTCTTGGGGGAGCACCCTTACCTTCTGCCACATGTTGATGAAGAAGAGTTCCCTGGAGACATTGAAGGACACGTTGGCATCATAGGCATCGTCTCCAAGGTTGGAGATGGAGATGTTTAGAGAGATATTCTTCACAGCCCCCAAAGCCAGGTGTGGGGTCTTCTCATCAATACTGCAAAGAAAACCAAATGTTGATTACTATTCTTACACTTAGAGTAATATGACAGGAGGCACCGGTAGTAGTTTGGAGGTGTCAGGAAACAAGAACACAGCTGTAACACCCAGGAGCCCCATTCACTAGGCACATGCCCACAGGGTATCAGCACCCCCCTTTTTGCCTAAAACAAGGGGGTTCTATGTTTTGAAGTTACTAGATTGTTGCATGGCTCATAAGAAAGTCTGTACACCAAACTTGGAAAGCTGAAGACATTTAAAAAGCTTTATGTGGAATTTATTCATTCCGTTCTTTTGAGCAGACCCTGTATTTTTCTCATCCTGTGCTAGATAAGAAGGTTAGTGTTAATTGTCCATGTGACAGAATCTAGAATTGCCTGGGAGATGGCTTCTGGACACGCCTGTGTGGGATGTTAATTGAGGTGGGAAGATATCTTCATTGTGGATGGAACTCTTCCCTGGGGAGGGATTGCTGACTGAAATAAAGAGCTGAGTACCACCACTCACTGCCTCTTAATGCAGATGCAACTAGCCGTCTCTCTAAGTGTTTGCTGCTGGGACTTCCTGCCATTACCGACTGTAATCTGGAAGTGTTAGCCAAAAGCAACCCCTTTTCTCTCATGCTTCTTTGGTTAGAGAACTTTTATTTTAACAACAGGAAAAGAAAGAAAGACACCAGAAACAGTAGCATGTAACTTCAGGGAGATAGAAGATGCTCACATGAAGTAGAATGTAACCTCAGGGACATAGAAGGTGCTCACACGGAAGTATCATGTAGCTTTAGGGAGATAGAAGATGCTCACACAAAGCAAATACATGTAACTAGCTAGAGAAACCTTGGAGGGGAGGAAGTGGTCTGGGAAGCCTCACTGAGGAGGCACCTCTCACTAGAAACAAGGGAGAAGGAGAACAGGACAACACAGAATGGAGGGCTCACCAAGGGCTTACCCTGTGTTAGGCACAGATCTGGCATGTTCAAGGAAGAGAATGGAGGCTAGAGAGAATTGAGCAGGTTGAGAGGAGATGAGCTCTAAGAGGTAACGAAAACAGAGCCAGCAGATTCTGTAGGTCCTGGTGTATCGCCATGGAGACCTTGGTGTAGATATGATATGGATGGGAGCCCCGACCTGCTCTCAGCTGAGAAGTAGTGACTCTTGGGGCCATATTAGGAGGAAGCTCCTACTACGTGCAATGCAGATCATCTACAGAGCACTCTTGGGAGAAGTTGGTGAGGAGTCTCTTGCAGCTTGTCAGGTGGAAGAAGGTGAAAAGTCAGGCCAGGCAGGGGCAGCTGAAGTATGGGAGAAGAGCCATGCTGGAGATATGTTTCGAAGGTAGTGCCAAAGTAATGTCATGAATTAGATGAGGGATGTTAGCAGCAGAGCCACCAATGGTAGCTCTAGGGTGTGGGGATCCCAGCAGCTGCATTTAGGGCTGCCATTTACTGAGGTGGGAACAGAGAACACAGACGGGGATCTGGAGGTGAGCAGAGAGGAGGGTCTGGAGGTGAATACAGAGGGGCACCTGGAGGTGAGCACAGCGGGGATCTGGAGGTGTTTCTTTCCATAAAATAGAGTGGACAAACAGGATAGCTGCTCCTGGGGAAGCGGACTGTGGAGATGGCTTTTTTTTTTAAAGATGAGAATTATCATAGTACACAAATGGGAAAGTGCCATCAGAGAAGGTATAATGGATGAACATGTGACAGGGAAAAGTTGCTGGTGGGCCTGGTGAACACGTGGAGAGCTGCTGCTGAGTGAACAGTGCACGGGGCTCAGCTGCTGAGAGTGGGTGGAGAATCCAGACTCCCCTGTAGCAGTTTGTCCTCAGCATCCAAAGTGAACCAAAGACAGGGAGAGAAGGGGAGGGTGTTTGGGGTGTGGCCATGGAAGGAGAGCCGGGGCAGGGTGAAGATGATGACGAGGATGAAGGTGATAACAGAGGTGAGTACCAAGTCCTATAAGCTCTGGGCAAAATGAAATCACTCAGTGGCCAGTCTCTAACTGGCCAGCTGGTTAGTGGGAGATGTGGAGAAGGCCATGAGACCTTGTGCAATGGACAGTTGTTTCTTTTAGCTCTTTGGCTCAGGAGCCTCCATGACAGATGTGAAGGGTACACCAATAGATCTGGGGCAGATAACCCCTCATGGCCTTTAAACTGTGGGCACCTGATTAAACACAGTCCCATGACCTACGGATGTTTAAGTGGCCTTACTTTGGTGACTGGTGCTCCCTTGACAGCGCTGGGTTTTGAGGGTTTCACACCAGCATGATGGTCCTGTGATCATCATTGAGTTGAAGACCCAGAAGTTACTTCCTCGAGCCACACCTTGCCTCCCTTGTTTCCTGTTGAACTTGCTTGCCCCCCTCCAACCCTCTTTTAAACCTCGACAGAACGACTTGTATCTTTCCAATAAATTAGATTTAAGTTAACTGGCATATGTTTTGTTGTCTGTAGCAATTAACATAGCTAATGCAGCGTGCAAGGGAAGAGGACTATTCAAACACTCGACCGGCTATGATTCTTTGAAATACAGACTTCATGGGGGAAGGAACCATCATTATCCATCTGCAGAAAGAAGCCCCGCTGTCTAGCATGTCTGGCACGCCAACAAGAAAAACATGGAAACAAGAAATCGGATGGCCTTGCTTTGGAAGCGAGAACTCTGAGGATCCAAACAAGATGTGAAAAATTAACTTAGAGGAGAGAGTTACGAATTCTTGAATGGACTCCAATGAATTAAGACTTTGACCTCAAGTCTTTGTGCTGATGATTTATTGTTGTTGGCCACTCTGGTTCTAAACAATTGATGGGTTATTTCTGTCCCCATTTGCTTTTGTTACATGAAAGGAGAGTCCTCAGGCCTTGAGTATGGGACAGCATTAACCTAGCTTGATCAGGAGAAGGACCTGCATACATGCACACACAGGGTCAGTCACCTCAGAGTGACCAGTATCTGTGGAATATTAGGCAGAGAGACCACATAAGTAGGCACAGAGTCACAGGCCAGAGAGCTGCCGCCTCTTTCTGAGTGTCTTAGTTCACAAGACTAGTCTTTTTCTCTCGTGTGTCAGTGCCAAGGGATCAGGCCAGAGACATCTGAACTCCTGCCAGGTCTTTCACCATGGGCCTCTGCCACTTAACTCTGCAGTAAGGTCATTCCTGGGTTTTAGTCAAGTGATTCCAGCGTGGCTCTGTGATTAAGGGAAGCCAGGCACCTTCCAGGGTAGAATGTGGACTCAAAACTTTGAAAAAGAAACCTCGAAGTTGTTTTCATTCTTTCTCTAAAGCTAAAACTCTGTAACCAAAACAGTAGGTTGCTGCTCCTACGTTATTCTTAGAAATGAAACGAAAATACAATTTGCTAGCACGGGGTCGGGCACTGTCAAACAAGCCTTTCTGAGGGCTCACAGGACTGGATGGGAGAGCCACTTTTAGAGCTGAGGAAATCATACGGCAGAGAGTTGGAGGCTGGAGGAGAAGCGAGAACCTCCTGTGCCTCCAAAGCCCACTCCTTCCCACTGCCACCAGTGACCTTCAGTCCCTGTCTACCATTATGCCACAGGTCCTTCCTGATCTTCCCCTGTGAATGACACACATCCCTTAATGTAAGCTCACCAGCCTCATGAATTCTCACCACTCTTCTCAGAACTTTACCAAGGTAGCCCCACAATAATTTTTAAAATTAATTTTAAAGAATTTTCTTACACATATACAATTAAGCATGGTCATTTAGACCCCCACTTTTTCCTTCTGACTCCCATACCCAACTTCATAAGCCATTCCCATCTCTCTAATAACTCACTGTCTCAGTTACTTTTCTATTGCCGTGACAAAACACCATGACCAAGGCAACTTGTGAAGAAAGTGTTTAATTGGAGCTCACAGTTCCAGAGGGTTCAAGTCCATGGCCATCATAGCAGGAAGCATGGCAGCAGAGCAGTAGCCGAGAGCTTACATCTAATCCAAAATCAAAGCATAGAGACACAGACACAGACAAACACACACACAGACACAGATCACACAGACAGACACAGACACACGACACACAGACACACAGACACTCAGACACATAGACACACAGACACATAGACACACAAACAGACACATAGACACAGAAGACACACACAGACAGACAGACACACACAGACACACACACGTGAGCCAGAGGAGAGAGAGAGAGAGAGACAGAGACAGAAGGAGAGACAGAGAGACACAGAGATGCTAACTGATAATGCTGTGGGTTTTTGAAACCTCAAAACCCATCCCTACTGATATACTTCCTCCAAAAAGCCACACTTCCCAATCCTTCCCAAACACTTCCACCAACTGAGGTCCAAACATTCAAATATATGAGTCTATAGGGACCATGTGCATTCAAACCCACACACCCACTAAGCCTACGTGACACTGTTCATGTGTATAAGGGGAGGGGCTGGGGCTGTGAAACACAAACTTCCAGATATGACATAGTGTGGCACTTATATGTCACACAAACTGTGGTTGAGTGAACAAGATCAATCCAGCCTAAATTCCAGCATAGGTCAGGGAGGTTCTCTCCAGGCCCTGTCCCTAACGAGGAGCTGTTGCAGTTAATTGCCAGCTCTGGGAGAGAGGGAACCATTCTTTTGTATGTGTGGCTACTGATAGGTCTGGCATACTAATTTGGGACAGGGGACCATGTCTCCACCATGGGGTCTAACAACGGGGCCAGGAGACGTTCCACACAGGTTAACACAGGGCTAGGAGCCTTTGTTTTGATCTGCTCATCCTTGCACTCCCAGGGGCGGAATTGGTTCCAGCACCAAATTTGTAAGGGCATATAATTTCCTGACAATTAGGAAGGTTGGCCTAGAACTGCTGTGCTGACTGTTTAACCCTTCAGTGGGGTGTCAGAGGCTGGCCTCTCCTAAGGGAGTTCTATGAGCCCCCCACTGAACAGCAGACAAGCACCCCCAACCATCAGTTCAACCTTCACATATCCCAGAGGGAGAAGCTGGGAGAGGACCCATTCAGCTGAGGTCACCCAGCCATGCCAGGTCTGAGCTAGAGCTAGTGTCAAATGTCCTTAGCCATCCATGCTGCGGCTCTTGTATAATAAAGCCCATCACATCAGGAAGGACTCTGGTGAGAAAGGTTCTTTTAATGACATCCAAATAGAACAGGCCTCTGTGAAGACCCGCTGCTCAGACAGGCCTGCCAAGAGTTTAAAACAATCGTGCACAGTTTGTGTGCCAGGCATTCCACGAGTGCTTGTTTATTTATTGAAGAACAATCTTTCTAATTTTCAAGGAATTTTATCCTCTGATAAATTTTCCCATTAATTCTAATTTGCTTGTGCAGCCTTTTAAGTGGGTCATGTTCCTTTGTACGAAGGCCCTTCGCTGTACTTTCAAATGAAAGGCATCATTAATAGTCAATCAAAAGATTTGAACTATACTAGTTTCCATAAGCCTCATCGCCTAGCGCTTTCATAACTTGATGGACATGGATTGCATATTTTTTTTATTGAAAATTCCTCTTTAATATATCTTTATATATTTGTTCTGTGTGAGTATTTTGCCTGCTGCATGTGTGTACCATGCACACGCCTAGTGCCGTGGAGGCCAGAAGAGGATGTCAGATCCCCTGGAACTAGAGTTACAGACTGTTGTGACCATGTGGTTGCTGGGAATTCAACTGGAACCTCCCAAAGATCAGTCAGTGTTCTCTGCAGCCCTACTAATACATGTTAAAACAGCTACGTTTGGAATGTATTATGGGGTACCTAATTCTTTAGCATGACTTCATTCACTGTTCCAAATGTCAGGTGGTACGGTAACCGACTGGGAGTTGTGTGAGGTCCCAGATTCTTCACTACACTTATTCTTTGGCCTCATTCCTTCCATCCAGCACAAAGACCATCCAAAGTTCCTTATTGGAGTGGACTTGATGCATATATAGACTTATGCTGACTCCTCATGGATGAGAACTCTCCCTTCTTTCCAGATAAATCATTCTAACGATTCAACAGGAAGAGCCTGAAGTGGCTGAAGGACATTCAGTGATGGATTTTCCCCCACTGGATAGTTTTAAATGTTCCTAAAGATCTCAACTGCGATCTCACCTGGAGATATGGCTATGTGCCATAGAACACGCCTTCCTCTTGCTACCAGCATCAACTGGCGTAAGTGAAAGATGCTAACTGTGCAACCACTAAGTATATCCAAGTTAATTATACCCATCAAAATGATTGCTGCAACAGAACTTTCCAATTCTCCAATTATAGGAGAAATAAAGTAAATCAGATTGGTTACTATACACACACACATGCGCACACACACACACACGCACACACACACACACACACACACACACACACCAGATTGAAGCCTGGAGATATGGCTGAGTGGTGAAGCACTTACCTAGCATATATAAGGCTTCAGGTTTAATCCTAGCACCAAAAGGAACAGCTACAGTGATAGTGCCAATCTCTTCAAAACCCACTTGTAAATTATCAAGTGGGGTGGGTAAAGGAGGGGGACCAGGGGAGGAGAAGGAATATGACCAAAATATGTTGCATGAAAAATTTACAAGATAACTTAAATAGCCTTGTGAGTGCTGAGAAATGACATAAGGAGAAAGCATCCATGGGAATTTTCCCCCACAGTATAATGTTTAAATTTTACTTAAATCTGATGTCCAAGGCTTACCCGTCAGGCAAGTGGGTACCACTTGACACATGTGATAAGAAGGTGAACCATGAGCACTGGGAGAACAGGAACATCTTAGCATGGGATACCCTAAAAAGAGACAGGTTTGTAGCAAGTGGGATTTCAGGAGAGATCTCCAAAACTCACACAGGGAAGGCCATACTAAGGAGTAGGCAACTGGTGAGGGCCGTGGCATCAAGCCAGTGACCTCTCTAGGTGCCCGGAACTTAATCATTGTGGAACCTTGAAAAACACAGTCTCAGAGTTATCCCATCTGGGATAAGGAATATCTGTGTACTGACTCCAGGCAGTCACCGGAGGAGGGTGTTGTAGCAATGGGAGGTAGTACCCATTCCAAGCACTGTTGATGGGTGGAAGAGATGCAGTCCCTGGTGTCAGGGATGAGGCCTGAAACTCAGGACAGGAATAAAAGGAATCGAGATGCAAGGATTCTGACTGCTACAGGGTCCTCTGCCAGCGGTCTCAACAGGAAATAGCCCTGAGTGTGAAGCCTGTTACTAGAAAGATACAGATATCAGTTGATCCTGTTACTTCTGAAAAAGAGGGGTCCAGGCTCTCTGGAAGGATCCCCAGGGTCTGGATAACACGTAACCTTTAACTTTTGTGGTCCATGGGTGACTTCCATAAGGGTACCTCCCAGGTATCATAGTTCCTGTCTCTTGTCTATATATTCAAGTGCGTGCATGTGCGTGTGTTTGTAGGATAGCAGTCAGAACAGTCAGAGGTCAACCTCAGATGTCATTCCTCAGGAGCCATCTGCCTTATTTTTTTGAGACAGGGTCTCCCACGGATCTGGAACTCACTGAGTTGGCTGGTCTGCCTGGCTGTTGAGCCCCGGGGATCTGACTATCTCCTACATCCCAGCATGAGATTACAGTGGGAGCTGAGAGAGTAACAACCAGAAGTAAAAGTAAGGCTGTAATCCCCGAAGCCTGCCCCTGGTGCAAGGCTACACTCCTAAAGGCTCCATGATCACCCCAGCTGTGAACTAAGCATTCAAATATTTGGGCCTCTGGGGGACACTTCATATTCAAGACACAATGTGGCTGGCTGGAGGTGGGATGTCACTGTCAGAGTCTGTGTCTTTATGTGTTGATTTTCATGTTCTACTTCATAATGGCCTCAAAGAGGATATCAATACTAATCCTATAATAATAACCACTTTATTGTAGCATATTATAATTATTCTGGTCTATTGTTGGTAATCTATCTGTGTCTAATTTGAGCACATAAAAGAAAAACATGGTTTATGTGAGGGCTATTCTTGGTTGTCAGCTTGACTACAACTGGAATGAGCTAAAACCGAAATATCTGGGTATACCTGTGAGGGATTTTTCTTGATTGAATCATTTGAGGTGGGAAGATACAACCTAAATCCAGATTTTTCTGAGGTGGAAACATCCACCTTAGATCTGGGCCATGCCTATAAAGGACCAGGAGGAAGGAAGACTTTGCTCTTTGCTTGCCCCACTCTCTCACTGGCAAGTTCATTCCTTCACTGGCATTAGAGCATACTTGTTTAAGATTCCAGCATATACTGAAGACCAGCAGAGACATTTGGACATGTGGATTGAACAAGTATTGGATTCTTGGACTTTCGATCAGGAGACAGCCATTGTTGGAATAGTTGGACCATAACCTGTAAGTTGCTCTCTCTCTCTCATATATATATATATATATATATATATATATATATATATATATATGCCACCATATATATCTATGAAGATGTACACTACCACCACCTTGCCATATTTATGACTTTTATATCTTTAACAATGCATAAACCCAAACTACTATCATTAAATGGAATATACCATGTACATATATAAACGTCAACTTTCTCCAGCCGTGGGCTATGCCGCACAGACTGGGATGCGCTGTGCATCTGGCCATGCTCTGTAAATCCTCTCCAGTCTCGTGGAACAGACCCTCACGGTAATTAGCTCCAGCTGGAGATGGAGGGCTCCGTAAGGCATTTCACTGATCCTTGGCAGCGAGTCAGGGAGATGGCTCCTAAGGCTGAGTATCTGAGCTGAAAACCCATTTATACAAAGGTAGAAATACTTTTTCCCTTCCTCATTTAAACCCATCTGGGCCAGCATTGTTTGAATAGTGAAAGTAAAAGCATTTACTGAGGAGACATGAATCAATGGTTTTCCAGCAGGGCATAGAGAAGGGCGGCCTGTCCACTTTACTGTAACATGCTCACATCCCTGAGGATCTGTCTGCACTAGGACCAGCTCACTCAACAACTCAGTAATGGTTGAGCCAGGACTTGCACCAACAACCTTGTTTCTTCTAGTGAGGAAACACAGCAAGCCAGAAGACCCTATCTGCCCCCACCCTTTCCCCTGGTCCCTCTAGGTGGCTCAAAAGCTTCCTGTCCCATCTGTGTAACTGCTAAAAGAAATGCTGGTTCCCTGACAACAGAAATTCAAAGCCTCGTCAGCCCTTACCTCAGGAGTTTCTGGAATTGTGAAGTCTTGGGACATCTGGGATGAATCAGGTTCACTCCCTGTAACAACTGGATTACGGAACGCTTTGGTGGGGGGAGGGGTCAGAGGCAGAGGAGTTCCCAAGATCTGGTAGTTTGGAGGTCTCCTGCCATGAGGGAGGAAGGGGCCGTGTAGAGATGCATGCCTTGGCTCAGCCAAAGGCTCACTGCCACGCCACACTGTCAGACACACCTGCACTGCTTGGGTAAGCATGCCTCCTGATGACTAAAGAGCTCATGGCAGCTTGACAAGTAACTCTCTTAGGGCACAATGATGTCACTCCGATGGATGACATCAATCACAACAGGCTAAACCGTCTATCCTGGAATGGCAAGTTTCCCTAATTGTATGTCCTTCCTGCTGTGAAATGAGGCAGCTACAGGGGAGCTCAAGTCACAAGCTCTTTCTTTCCCCCTGTTCTCTGGGTCCCCAAGACTCTGCAGTGTGAACAGGTACATGCTAGGTAACTCCAGTCACACAGGTGACCCCACCACATGTCCACAGTGTGGAATTCTCTCCCTCTTGGTTTAGAAGGTCAGATGGTTTGCATGCTTGCATACCAGAAGAAAGATTTAAAAAACTTTTAAAATTAATCCTTTTCCTCCCCTTGAAGAAAAATAGGTGTTAACTGAGACAGTGCCATTTGTCTCCTTGTTCAGACCTCATTGCCACAGAAAGCTTTCTTAAAAATGTGTCTGAGGATGTAGAACCTATGTTTCAGCGATTGGATGGTTTCGTGGGATCCAGGGAAATAGCCTGAGCAGGGCTATGATCCTAGGTCTTGGTCTGGCTCACAATAACATGTGCAATATCAACTGTGCTACCTAGTTAATCTTTACTCAAGGGGCTGGGCTTCTGTACTCTACCACAATCACCTATTGGTTAAGGATTGGGGGGAGGAGTAACTACCTAGGCGGGAGGCCACAGAGATTCTGTGAACCTGAGGAGGGCTGTAAGTTCAACACAGCAGTAAGTTCTACTCATGGGCACACGGAGGACTTGGGTGTGATGTCAACAGCATCCATCCAGCTCGGCATGCTCAGACTGCGACCACCTGGAAGTGGGTCAAGGACCAAGGTTCATGAAATCTGGGAGTCTTCTTATGTGGTTCCCACTGTCCTGTAGAAATATGATTTATGGGCATTCTGTGTTTTACCAAAGCTTCACCTTTGGTTCAGAGGGTAGGGGTGGTATAGCCTCTGACCACTGGGGTCAAACAAAAAGGACTACATCTCCCTGTGTGCAGCTGTTCATGAGAACAAGCAGGACATCAACATCCACCTCTGATTCTTCCAGGTGGCTCACATCAAACTTGGGACAGATACTGCAGAGAGAGAGTATGCAGGACAAGGGCAAGCTTGGGGAGGAGGAGAGAGCGCATGTTTGCAGAAAACAAAGTCACAACACAGCTTCAAAATTTGGTTCTTTTCATAATGACAAGTCTGCCCCGCCATGGTGAGTCTAGTGTTTAGTGGCAAGAGATGCAATAACTGCAAAATTCTTAGTGAAGGCACGACTGAGATGGAAAGATGTTGAGGCTTAGTGGCACCATTCTCTTGATAAGTCAGCCCCTTGCTTTGGTCCGGTTATTAGGACAATGGTCCCTGTCATCATATCCCTGCTGGAAAGACTAACACAGAAACCTTGCATGGCTGGCTGTATTTGAAAGCCAAGGAAAATATCACCAAATAAAATTTTATTAGGCAAGCATTGAGGGAGTCTTGGTGTTGTGTGTGTGTGTGTGTGGTGGTTTCAGTGTGTGCATGCTATCAACCCTTCTGGCTGCAATGGTTACTGCCTCTGTTCTCCTTCAGTGCCCCTCCAAGGATCTTTATTCTCTACCATCCAGGGAGAAGCTGGAATGTATCTACCATGATCTCAACAGTGAGGAGGACTGTCTATGAAGTTCTTCATTGGGATGAATGTCTGCTGTGTGTGTGCACAAAAGGTGCCTCAACACTTTGTGTGCATCCAACAGAGATAGGATTAGTTCTTAGGGTAGCAGACTCCCTCCCATCCCCAGCTGCAACACACAGGAAAACAAACAACACACAACAATAACAACAAACAAAAACGCAAGAGGACTTTCCAATCATTTCAGCTTTGAAATAGGCCAGGTTCTCCAAGATACAACGGCATGAAGACAGAGGACATTAGTCAAAGTGACAGAATACAGGGCTATGGAGCCACCACCAAGCATTTTCTTTGCTTCTGCCATTTAGGTTTTGCTTTGACCTCAGGTAAGTGATTTCCATACTCCTGGGTCTTTAAATTTCCCTAAAGCCTGAGCTCTGGAGCCATGCTTCCTGAGCCACTGCACTTGTCTCGAGGCAGCACAGCCATATTTACTTCTCAAGAATGTTTTGAGGCCAAGGCAACTCTAACTCATTCGCTGACTGCTCACTATATCACAGGCGTGGTTTTGTTTTGTTTTTTGAGTCAAGATCTCTTCCTAAATAGCCTCTGACCATCCTGGAACTCAGTATGTAGACCAGGCTGGCCTCAAACTCATAGACATCCCCCTGCCTCTGCCTCCTGAGTGCTGAAATTAAAGGTGTGTGCCACCTGCCACACCTGGCTCACCAGACACTTTTTGAATCGGGGAAATCCATATGAACTCACTAACTACTCAACCTTCTCAGGGCTGCAGTCATCTCTCCGTTTTCAAGCTGAGGAGACAGAGTCACATCGAGGCTAATTACCCATCCAAAGTGAAAGAGCAGGTGAGATGCCACAGAACCTTTGTGCAAACTGAGACCTTTAGTCATTTTTTAATTTTATGAGTAGGGTGTTATGCCTGTGTGTATGTGTTTGCACCCAGTGCATGGCTGGTGCCCATGGAAACCAAAGAGGGTATTGGATCCCCTGGGACTGGAGTTCCAGACGGTTGTGATTCTCTGTGTGGGTGCTGGGAACTGAACCCCGTCCTCTGGAAGAACAGTCAGTGCACTTAATGGCTCAGCTCTCTCTGCAGCCTCATACAGAGAACTTTGTAGGCACTAGAGCACAGTAGGTGCTCATACTAGGGCACCTAGAGCACAGTAGGTGCTCAATAAAAAAGAAAATCACTTTTGTTCTCACCACATTTGAGAAGGAGAACACTTTGTTTCCAACTATGGGTGCTCTTGAGGTGAGTGGTTCTCTCTATAAGCTGGTCCTTCATGGACTGAGTGAGCTATCTTCCAGCCAGCCAGTGGTTTAGAGAAACACATGCTCCTAATTCCCATAAAAGCAGCATTACCAAGCTTATAGTAAGTCTGTGACTAAAAATGGTTTGGACTTTGCAAATATTCCAAGGTATTTTGTCTTTGTTTTTTGTTTTTGTTTGTTTGTTTTCCAAGATAGGATCTCTGTGTAGCTGTGGCTGTCCTGGAACTCACTCTGTAGACAGACTAGGCTGGCCTTGAACTCACAGAGATCAGTGTCTGTTTCTACCTCCCAAGTCTGGGAGTAGAGGTACGTGTTGCCACTGCCCTGTCCATGGTCTTTTTCAAGGCCCTTAATTTTCAACTGGGGTTGGCTGTTAAGAAAGCCTTGAGGTGATTCATTACCACGGTGAGATGGGTCAAAAACAAATGAAAAAGCTTTCAGCTCAACTGCTACAAAGCACTTTCCTTTCTGTTCCTCTTCTTGTGCTCACATCTGATGCTTTCTTAGGTGCTGTGGGAATCCTGACAGACAGTCGGGTCGTTCTGTGAATGGAACTGGCAGCTCTGTTTAATGGAAGCCTCCGGAACAATTTCATCCCTGTTCCTGGGTGTCTATGGATGGCATGTCTTAGAACCAGGCTCAAGCCCATTAAAGCGTAGAGTTTTAATTCAAGTGTCGGATGCCTAAGTGACAACAGACCTTCAGGAACACATGTCCCCTGCAGAGAAAAGTGACATCTCATCAGGACGCAGTGGCAAATGCATGTAATGTCAGCCACTGGGGAGGTCGAAGTGGAAGATTGGCAGGTTGAGCCCTGCCTGGGCTCCTTAGTGAGTCTCTGTCTCAAAGGACAAAACAGAAGAAAAAATGCCAACTAAATCCATGATCTTGGGCAGACAAAGCCATTATCCCTGGCTATTTTCGTAACCCACTCACTCCAACATTTTTTCCTCTGTTAAGCTGGAACCCCTGCTTATCCCCTACACAGTCTGGGAAACCCCATCTGCTCTCCTTCTTCTAACCCACCCACACAGAGAAAATTCCCCTGCGCTGCCCCCCCACCCTACCCCCTGGTCTGCTTAGAGAAAACTCTGGGCTAACACATTAACCATGTTTCCGGCAACCCACCTAAGAGTGCCTGCCCAGGGGCTCAGTTTTTGACCATATATGGACACCATCCCAGGTCCTAGCTGCACGTCATCACCCCTCACCTAAATGCTATAAAACCCCTTGCTTTAGCCCAGATGTGTGACGTCACTGACCTCTACCTGTGAGATCCATAAGTCCACCAAGAGCTGCCTCCTAATAGGCCTGCATTTATCTGCTTTAAGTCAGGTGTAATATGGCCTATATCTTAGTCACTGAAGGAAAGAAAATGCTTAGTGTCCTCTACTTTCTTTTTAAAACATTATTTATAATTGCTGGTGTGTGTGTGTGTGTGTGTGTGTGTGTGTGTGTGTTTGGCATAGGGTGGTGGACAGGCATAAAAGAGGTGCCCAATGAGGCAGGTAGAGGGTGCCCATGGAGCTGGAGTTACGGTCAGCTGTGAGCTGGGAACCGAACTTGGGTCCTCTGTCAGAGCAAGAAACACTCTTAAAGAGAGAGCCGTGTTTCTAGCCCATCCATCTCCTCCGTAAGACACAAACTCCACAGTCGGCCCAGCCATCACAGGCGTGCTTTCTATACCGCAGTGCCTCAGCTTCCTATAGTGACAGCTAGGTTCTAACGATGTGGGAAAGATCAAAGCGCTATCTAAAATTCCCTGGTGAAACCTTCGGGAGCACCATTGTGGTGATAACCCCAGCAGCCCCCACAGGTCTACCCCCCCCCACCATACTCTTGAGACAGTTGATATCTATACCTCAGACCTTTGCCAGGCAGGTTGGAATTGAGATTATGGAAAGCAACAGGTTCAAAGCTCTAGGTAGAACATGCTATTTTTGAGTGCAGGAGACCAAAGGACCCTTAACCACCACAGTATCCTATACCCAGGCCCCGGAGCATAATTTGCTGAATCCCTGTTAGGATTATGCTCCTCTTCTGGGACTTTCGTATCCTCCCCTGGCTTCAAGATGCAGCCCCAACTTATGAGCATGTTGCGATCCAATTCCTCTGTTCCTTCTGCCTCATCTCCCTTCTAACCAGCTCTACAACCCTAGACGCTGCAGTTCTTCATGGGAGAACTGCTCACATCCTCTCTTTACCCGAGTGCCTCAGTTACCTCCACACCCCTTGATGGGAGGCTTCTGGAGCTGCTCCTCTGTGAGAGCTTATCCACTTTTCGTCTCACACCTGCCACCAGCAGCCAGTCCCTTGGCCCTATCCCGCCTGGACTACAGACCAGCAGAGCAGGGTCCACCTCCCATTCATTTCTGCAGCTGTTCATAGTAGCTGCTCAAACAAGAAATGCATGTGCATTGCACCTCAGGCAATAACGGACAGAGAGAGGTTATTCAATAACAAGCAAAACTTCCTGTGTCTCCAGGCTCTAAACTGTAGTGAATCCAGTCTAGAGCCTGGCTCCCATCACAGTTTTCTGGCTGTGCCTTCCCTCATCTGCCTGGCTCGGAAGTCTGTGGTTTGGTTTCACATCTCCGTCACCCTGTTATGAACGGGTGTGTTTCCCTGACACCTCCTGTGGGAAACCAGGGTCTTTAAGAGCGTCACAAAGGTTTCTTTCATGGGAGATCTGGCCATGGAAGGAGACCTTGGGTCCTGTAGGACAATACCTAATTCCTAACTATTGGCTCAGGGCCCTAAGAAGACTGTTCTGAGGTTCAGAGATCTCATCCAGTGTCGGGCTTATGTCTCTGTCTGAAGTTGGTGAAGTTCCAAGAAAGGGTAAATTTACCCTGAAAGTGTTAGGTTTCAGGATGAGAAATGAGGCTACTCTGCTCCGTGGGGAGCGCAGCAGATCACATCATAGGTGACCATCCTCTCCCCAGGCTACTTCATGCTGTTCCCATAAAATTGAAATCCACTTACTGAAGAGGCAGAAAATATTTTCCATCCATTGAGTTTGAGTTTGGCCAGTGACGGCAGTAGAAAACCAAACGAGTCGAAGTCACAATGTCCCGGTTCTAGCCCAGGCCTGAGGAGTCATCGCTTGTTTGTGCTGCTTCAAACAAGTTTGACATTCTTTGAGAGGAGTATGCCCACCTGAGCCTACGTATTCCAGAAGGACAACGAAGAGCAGAGGGAAGCTGGGACAGCCAGGCCTGGATCTAGCCTCAGCAGACTCAGATGCACGAGTGAATGACTTAAGATACAGTTGAATGAACCAAGTATATATGACATGCACACCATAAGAAGAAATGGTCGCCAAAATGGTCGCCACTAATACCATTGAGGTCTTCCCTCTTTGTCTCTCCCTTCCTCCCCATCTCTGTCTCATTTCTGTCTCTCTCTGTCTCTGTCTGTGTCTGTCTGTCTTTTTCTCTCTCATACACACACATACACACCCCAGAAGAAAACCTGCTAAGTAACTTAGTGTTACTTGTAGTGTTTATTCCATTGGGGAGCTAGCTGACCTACCACAGGGCCATACCTGAGAAGGCTGACTCTCTCTGTCTCATCTATACTCTGTCTCTCTGCCCTGTCTCTGTCTCTGTCTCTGTCTCTCTCTCTCTCTCAGCAGCCATTAATTGCCTGTATCTCTTCATGCTGGGGTGGGGCTTATCTGATTGTTTGCACCCACACTGGGTTGTCAACTGATGCCACCGTTGTTTAGGTGAGCAAATTTTTAAGATTTCACAGGGACTACTAACACACCCTTGGGGTTTTCTTGCCATGCTTCGATGACAGTGTTCTCGATCGGCCAGCAACGGAAGCAACTTCAGCCAAAAGTGCTTTGCTGACCACAATCCTCAAGTTTTCCATCTTGCTACACAGAAAGCACAATTAACAAATGGCCAGCAAGGGCGCCAGAACTTTCCTAGCAATGTTTAACCATGGATCAAGTGGATATTTTCTTACCACATGGAGTCTTCTATGATCCAAAATAAACCCCAGCATTTACAGGCTAGCTCAACATAAAAAGAAATTCACGTACTTTCCCTAAAACACTCTTTTTGGAAGACACACCTAAAATTAAAATGAATGAGCTGATAATTTATGAACTTTCTTTAAAATTGATGTCTCTAACCATCCCAGGAGGCTCTTCTTACTGTTAAACAACCCCATTACCCACTCTATGCGTCTAAAGCAATTTCCCAAGCTTAGAAAAGCATGTGCTACTTTAAGCCACACTTCTTCAGAGCAGAACCAAAGCCAATTAGCATCTAAGACATCGTTAGGAGAAGCATTTGTGTGTACACTTGGGGGTGGGTCTTGAGGCTTATGCCACCTTCTCAGGTACACTTCAACTAAAGAATGGAATCTAAGTTGGATTTTCCTTTGATGAATAAAATATTATTAAACACCCAAAATAAGAGTATAGGACTGAGGTTATGGCTCAGTAGATGAAGTGCTCATGCAGGTAAACCTTTAGTTTGTTCCCAGAACCCATAAAAAAGCCAGGTATGGCGCTGCATGCTACTAATTCTAACACTGTGGAGAGAGAGAGAGGCAGGCGGTCCTAAGGGACAGCTGTTAAACTTGTCCATGTCATGGGGCCAGTGAGAGAGCCCTATCTCAGAAAACAGCTGTACAGTCCCTGACAAGACACTGTCACATCTGATGGAGACCTCTGGCTCCACATGCACACCTGTGTATGCCCACGTACCTACACCTATAAACACACAGAAAGATGAAAACACTGTAGCACTCAATCCAGGTGTAGTGACACAACATTTGCAATCCAGCTGCCTAGAGGCTGAAACAGAAGCGGGTTAGAGACCAACCTGGGCTATGTAAGACTATCTTTAAAAAAAGAAGGAAAGGAAGGAAGGAAGGAAGAAAACAAAGAAAAAAAAGAAAGGCCCCTAGCTGTCCGTCATCACTGATTCAAACTTATCTCAATGTTTTGGGTAAGGGCAAGTACACAATGAAACATTTTACACAGTATCTATGGACACTGATACTTGTTTGAAAAGTGGCTACAGATCTTGCAGAGGGGGTTCTTGGCTCCAAAGCTACTATAATCTTTCAGAAGGCGTGTTACAAAAGGAAACCACTTTGTGCCCTGTGGCTGATTCAGGATAAGTGCCGTCATTCTAAAAGAAGTCTAAAAAAAAGGGTTGGCAAAGGGGAAACAGAAGGCTTTGGTCTGGTTCATCCCTGGCCAGGGGGGATTTGCAGACCATGGGAGGAAGGCCTGAAATAATAAAGAGACTGTTTGCTTGCATCGGCAGGCGGCTGCCCCCTTCCTTCACACCCTTCCTGCCTTAGAAATTGTTCGCTGCTAAAACAGACACCACTGTTAAATGCCAGGGAAAGAAGATGAAAGGGATCTTCAAATAATACCACCTTAAGTCACATGAAACCATCCCCAAAGGTCAAATGCTGGCAGTTTCACATCGTGCAGTGCAATCCAAAGTAATAAATGTCAAGCCCTTCCCGACACATAAATAAACACCAAATCATAAGGAACAGTCAGTTGTGAGATGGGACGGAATTGCAAACAGTACCTCAGCTAATCCCTCTGGTAATATCTGCTATTAAATTAGCATTTATAGCATACATTCTAAAACCAACTCACAAAATATCCTAACTCCTCAATACTGCGTATTCCTTTTTTGTTGGGGAAATCTGAACTTCCAGTTTTGCGATCTGGAGTCAAAAGAGAGCAGGTTCTTGGGACAGTGTCATGGAGGAGCAGTGACTTACCTGGAAAGCAGCAGTTTCCCCCGGAGCTGCAGGTCAGCAGCACAGTCTTCAGATCGGCAATTCCTTTCAAAAACTGTCTGTGGGAGAGAAGATATGACTTCGGTACAGATCATTTCTTCTAGGATCTCTCTTGGGGAAGAGCAAAGTCTTTCCTTGAACCATTTTCTGCACAAGCAATGGGGCCCTGTTGAATTGTTAGTCCCAGAGGGAAATGTCAAAGGCGTTCGGGCTTTAGGGCTGAGAACACAAGATGACAGTGATGATTTCAGCAGTCGGAGGTTAAGCAGAGAATGTTGTTTCTCTCACCACAGCTGACCCTCGGCAGCCAAAGCTCCACTCAGTGCAAGGCCTCAAGTCAGTGACTCAAACGTTCAGCATCCAGGGGTGCCCTGGAGTGTAGGCCCACCTGTGAAGGTTGGCCATGCGATGGGGACAACACTGGCTGAGGCTACAACTCCTCCGAAGTAAGAGGATGCGAGCATTGGTTCCTTATTGTGGTCTCCATCTCTCTGATGTTCTGATCCATGTAGAACGTCCTCCCTACTAGACAATGGAGGTGCTCCACAGCTCCCACTGTTTTACCATTTTAGGAGGATTTGGAAAGGAGGGCCCATTGCCCTTTACTAGCTCTGATTTATCAACCTTCAAACTCCTTCAAAGATCATGCTCAGGTCCGTGAGGTTTTCCCCCTTCATATCCAAGCACAGTTCTAGGTAGCTTGTTCCCTTCCACACTACCAGTCCACATGGCCTCTCAGGGTGCCAGTATGGACTCCAGCAAGCCTGTTGGCTAATAGAAAGTCTAGACTCTACCAGACAGGGTAGTTTTGCCCATGGAAATTCATAATCGCATGCCACATTTCCAAAAGAATAAAGTGTCCCAGCCAACATTCCCTTCCTCAATTATCATGGAAGTCTTGGGGAAAAGAGTAGCTTCCTGTGTTCTTTTGGACCCTACTGAAGCAAGGGAAAAGACAAGTTCCAAAGTAGCTTCAATAAAAGACTTCAGTGATATCTCATCACTACCAAGGGGAAAACAGGAGAGATGTGTAGACATTTAAGTGAGATGGAGGGAAGCCCCATGAATGAGAATAAAGACATCCTTAACAAGTTGACCGAACTGAAGCTTGTTGGTCCATTGTAAGCATGGCCCTGCTGAGGCCTTTCAATTGACTTTATATTGATAATTTTACTGTTTATTTTCCTTTAGATTCATTCTCTCAATCTTCTAACATCAGGTCCTCAAAAACCATACCTCAAAAAAAACCATTCCTAATCACGGATCTAACTTTACAGGCAAGTGAGACAGATGTGGGCTCTTCCGATGTTAGGTGTATATTTATTATAAACCTGGAATCTGCTTGTTGGTTGGAACTTTTGAATAACCATGTAATGACTTTGTCTGTAGTGACAGGACTTGACTCAGTCTATTTTCCCCCAAGATACATGTGAGCTACTCCAGCTTTCTCTCAGGAGCTCTTTCCATCGCCGGGTGCACCCCTGATTAAAAATGAGCCTTTTGTAGACAGCATGGAATGAAGTATGGGAGTAGGAGAGATGGCATCAGGGGTGGTGATGGGAAGAGGTAGCTTCAGAGGTGGCAATTGACAGAGTTAACAACTGAGGAGGGAATGGGAACTCAATCTATTCTGTGACAAACATACTTCAAGTTTGGGGCCCTGTCCTTCAAACCTCTGTCAATCCAGTTCTCGGATCCCACCACTCATCTTTGGCCAGACCTCTTAATTTTTATGGTGTAATCAAGTGGGCGCCATGAGACTTCCTAATCGATGGTGAAACAGGATTCGATGTGAATCTACTTTAGTGTAGACCAAGGTATTTTTCAAGGATCTGCTCAGAAATGTCTCCCCACGTGCTCCTTACAACACTATAAGAGAGTTATTCCAACAGAGAAGCACACACTATGACTGCTTCCCTGCTGTCCAGCATGGTCTGTGGCCATAACAAAAGCTGCACTATATGACATCCAAGCCAACTGCATAAAAAGCAAGAGAGCTTTCTCCTAGTTATTTGTCCTTGGCTACTCTGAGCCAAGGAAACCCCAAGTTTTTGTAAAGAGGTTCCCACATGATTGAGCTGTCACAGGAGTAGGGCTCTCCGGGACTTCAGAGTCCCTGGTGGGAACCTGCTCTGTACAGAGAGATGAGGTGGCTTGACCAAGCCCCTGCCAAATGGAAAAATTCATAAGCACATTCACCATTTCCCCCATTTTTCTCTGTTATTGGTTTTTTTTTTTTTGGTCTTGTTTTGTTTTGTTTCATTTCATTGTGGTCAGAAAAGACATTTGGTATGATTCAAGCTTTGTTGAGATTTGTGTTTTCACATGAAGTCTATTGTGGAGAAGATGGGTGATCACTGGGTGATCTTCTGTTGGGTAGAATGTTCTGCGCATGTCTATTGGGTCTATCGACCACAGTGCTTTCTAACTCTTCTGTTCCTTTGTTGGTTGTGGTGTTTTGAATGAGATCGTCCCTCCCAACCACACCCCCCCATAGGCCATCTGAATGTTTGGGTCCCAGTTGGTGAATTGTTTAGGAAGGATTAGGAGGTGTGGCCTTATTGGAGAAGGTGTGTCACAGGGGGTGGACTTTGAGGTTTCAAAAGCTCACAACAGTTTGTGTCTCAATCTCTTTCTACCTTGTGCTTGAAGATGTAAGCCTTTAGCTACTACTGCTCCAGTGCCCTGCCTGCCTGCCTACCTGCCTGAATGCCTGACAGAAGCCATCTAGGAAAGGCTAAGGCAAGCGAGTTTTGTATGGCTGCAATGGGTACACTCTGGAGAGGCACAGCCCCAGGACTTCATCACAGTATTGCTTCTCTCAGCTGATAAGCCTTTCTTGCCATTATTATGCCACCCTATTGGGCAAATTTCCTGCAGATCAACATGAAGATGAATTTTGTGAACTAATGCTGTTTAGATGAATTAATGACTTTATAGAATCCCTAATTTGATTCAAAGAATTTTAAGAATAAAGTTTAAGAAAATGATTTTAGTTGTTTTGCCAAAAGATGTAGTAAAGTTAGAATCAAGAATAGAATGTGCCGCCTCCTCACAGAATAGTAAGCAAAGGCTGCATAACAAGGAATACCGTGAGCCTTCATAAATTACACTAAGAAGAGATATAGGCTTGGGACAGATTTGCGATCAAGGAAAAACATTCATTCTAGGTCAGGTCAAGATGAGGCCACAGGTGTGCACCATGATAAAGCAAGGCCGTGGGAAACTGTTGCTTTGAACGTATAATGAGCTTACAGAATGAAACACTGCTTTGAACTTACTATTGATATCTTTCTGTAACTCTCCCTTTGTGTAACATTTTATCTATGAGGTAATTTTATAAGGAACTTTTGTCTAAGAAGGTATAAATCACCAAAGAGAAGGAATAGTGTGTGACTTTTGGGGCTCAGCTCCATCTACCAAGTGCATATCTGTGGCTTTAGGGGATCTGCCCCATCCAACAAGCGTGTATCTGTTTGTCTGTCTATATGCACGGACACTTAAGAACGAAAAGAGTTAGAGTTCTCACTGAGTATTCTTGCCAGCCCCAGATAGTTAAGTTTTGTTCCATCAGTAGTACTGACTCTGTAAATTGCCCTTTGTGGCCAGTGGGCCTGTCAGCTGCTGTCAGTATGACCCCAATTGCTAACGCCATACCCCTTTTCTCTGCCTGCCTCAATTAACCTCCTGATGTCAAACCTGGTCTTTGGCACCTGCTTACCTGCCTACCTGACTCTATGCTTTCCACCATGATGGTCATGGACTCACCTTTTGAAACTGTAAGAAAGCCCCTAGTCAAATGCTTTCTTTTCTAAGTTTGCCTTGATCATGTTGTCTTATTACAGCAGTAGGACAGTAATGAAGACAGAAGTCTTCTATGTAGAGTCTCTATCTACCCATAGCTGTAAGGTACTGGGATTGAGTTTTGTGTCACTGTCAGGTCTGTTCAGTATTTGTTTTATGTATGTAACTTTTTTGATGTAGGAGCTGACATGCTGACAGCCCCCCCCCGACACTTTTATTGCTATGTAAAGACCTTCACTGCCTTCAGAGACAGCTCTTGTCCTTAACATCTACTTTAAGTCAGCCTATATGTGTGAGTTATGCTTGCTTTTCTTTGGTTAACATTCACACAGGTCCCCACCCCCCTGCCCATATATACACTCTTGGACCAGGAGTGAATTTCTGGCAGACAGTTTGATTTTCTGTGAATTTTAACCCATTCCATCACTTTATATGTTGTATTTGCAGGAGTTTAGTCTATTTACAGTAATTACAGATACGGTCTTTTATTAACATGTGCACGTGTGTGCACATGGGTATGCATCTGTTGGAATGTGTGTGCATGTGGAAGTTACATTCACCTTGAGGAGATGGCTATATTCTCATGCTTATTACATCAGTGTTCTCAACAGCAACAATATGGCAACCACCCAACAACAAGTAAATTAAAAAAGAAATGGTGTAACATAGAAGATCCTCAATTCCTAACGGGAGCCAAATTTCTGAGTGGTTTTGGTGCAGCAATAGAGTTAACAATCTGTTACTAGAGTGTTCACGGCACACTCTGCCAGCCCAATAGTCTTCCTTAAGTCAGGAACATCGAACACAAGAGGAGGATGCACAGTTTAGAACTTGGGTTGAGTCAAGCCCCTTAGTAAGTTGGGAAAGCAGCTGCTTTAAGGGTCAAAACAGTGGCAATACTATTAAATCAAGAGTCCTGTACCCAGCCCCAGAGAGTGAGTGGTGCTTTAGTGTGTGTGTGTGTGTGTGTGTGTGTGTGCATCCACACACATTGGCCACACATGTCCACACATTTGTATGCTGAGGTTGAAATTTGATCCCCGTGCCTGGACCTGGACCAATCTCTTCTGGGAAAATGGCCAATGTGTTTCCTAGGAATCATCACTGGGAGGTAAGACGGCTGGCACACCACAGCTTTAACACGCTGGATGAGGACAGAGTTTCCAGGAATAATGAAAATGTTCTCCTTGGCATGAAGCACAGAGAGTATGACTTTAAGTAATGGCCCAGCTAGAGTGTTCCTCTCAGGTAGCAGTCCCAACAGCTGTAAGTTTGGTCCCTGAGAAATCTGTCAAGTTACTTTTACCTGTACCCAAAGTCCTCTGGAAAACCCAAGGGTGGCACTTCCATCAGACCAGCCATGCTCGGCTTGGCTGGAATCTCTTCTCTCTTGTCCTCCAGTCTCTACCTGCAGGTCTGCACGGTCCTGACTGTTCACTTCCCTGGAAGCATCCTTCCTAGCCACGAGGGCTGATCTCATCTGTCCTTGTCACAGGAAGCTAAAACCTCTCCCCAGAGACAATCACTTCCTGCCTCAGACTTCGGAGGCTAAGGAGTAGTGTGCCCAGCAGCCCCCAGTTCTTCTGATTTCTTCCTCACCTGGCTCTTCACCCTGGATACCCCTGGGGACTACACTTTCACCCAGAAAAGCCCTTTTCTTATTTCTCACTGAAACCTTATTCAGTTTTGTTTTTTTTTTAAAGATGGGGCTAGCAAATTTTGTCTAGGAAGAGTGAGATAGGACATCTCTGAGTTTGTGGCCTTTGCTGTCTTTCTTCCAGTGACTCAACAGACAGACACATCATGCGGTAATTGTCTGTGGCTAGGCACGGGCATGTGGTGACAATCCTTTTCCTGTTTTCATGTGTTTTAGGCATGTGATTATACATGCTTGCATGTATGTGGGCATGCGTGTGGAGGCCAGAGGTTGATTCTGGGAATAATCCATGATCATTCTTCTCCCTATTCTTTGAGGTAAGGTCTCTTAGGAGACATAAAAGTCACATATATGACTAGTCTCCCTAGGTAGCTTATTCAGAGGACTGCCTGTCTATTCATGCCTTGTGAGGGCTGGAATTACAGGCGGGCCACCAATCCCATCCAGGATTTACATGGATTCCTGGATCTGAACGTATTTCTAATGTCTGTACAGCAAACTTTTCTACCACTGATCCACCCCTCCCCTCCTACTATAGCACGCAAACTTTATTCACAAAAACAGACTCGGCCACAGACTAGGGCTTGCTGACCCCTGCTGTATAATAGTTAGCTAATGAATTCTTTACCACCTTTGGGCTGTGGTTTGAGGACGGGTGCATCTGGTTCTAATGGCACCTGCCACTGAGGCAGGGCTCTGAGCTCTCCCCAGGATGCCGAAGCAGCAACCGGGACATGGGAGTGAGAGGCTGGGAACTCACTGGGTGGCTCCCGCTGCTCAGCCCTTGAGGGACCCATTTCTACTACCACATCCACACTAGAAAAATCCCCCCTTCTCAGGTAACGGAAGGGAGAAGTATTAAGTATGTCTGTTAGGTTCAGAGAAGGGCCAGTTTCTTAGACAGGCAATACTTCTTTTAAATTAAACTACAATTATGTACATGGGCTGTACACTGTATATAAGGTTGCTAAGGCAACCAAGTCCCAGGCTGAAGCCTTTGAAAGGTGGGATGGTCGGGTTGGGAAGGAGTAAATGTATTTCAAATCCCACCCAAGGGGACTCATCAAGAAGACTGTATTTAAAGGCAAACAAGCAAAATGTATTCAGATTCACTACGTGACTTCACAGCAGGTAGCCTCATACTCTAGCATGTGCCTGAACCACAGACATGACATTTGTGACTTAGTATTCCTTCACAGTACTGCTCCAGGTATGAGAGGCCCCAGCTAGGTGCAATTGATATATGAACCTTTGCCATCTGGTGTCTTAATCATTGTTCTATTGCTGTGAAGAGACACCGTGACCAAGGCACTGAACTAGGGACTTGCTTACAGTGTCAGTTTTGTCCATTACCATGGTGCCAAGGAGCATGGTGGCACACAGGCAGGTGCTAGAACAGTAGTTGAGAGCTATATCATGATTCGTGGGCAGAGAGGAAGAGAGGAAACCAGAGCTGGGTTGAGTTTTTGAAACTTCAAAGCCTAGTGTCAATGACATGCTTCCTCCAGCAAGGCCACACCTACTCCAACAAGGCCACACCTCTTAATCCTTCTCAAATAGTGCTACTTCCTGATGACTAAACATTCAGTTACTTATGGGAGGCCATTCTTATTTAAACCACCACACCTGGCATGGTATTTTAGTAATTTTTAAATGGTGTAATTGCCCTAACCTGAGATTAAATTTCTCTGTCCCAATTCAGTTTTTATTCTATTTTAATAAAACCCAATAGCACCGTTCATGAGGCCCATGGTAAGAGTGCATGGTGGTTTCAGAAATTTCAGCTCTGTTTCAGTTTTGTCCAGATGGAGGAAACATAAGGTGGTTACTTTTGCTGTTCCTGATTTAAGACAGGGTCTCATTTTGGAGCCTTGACTGACCTGGAACTCTAACTAAGTACAGAAGGCTGGCCTGGCACTCTGTGTAGACCAGGATGGCTTTGAACTCACAGAAATCCATGTGAGTGCTGGGATTAAAGGTGTGCACCCATGACATTTTTTTTTTTTTTTTTTAAAAACTAGACTGGATCTTTCATACCTCAGCCTGGCTTTGAACTTGCTATGTAGCCAAGGATGACCTTGAGTTTCTGAGGACTGGGATTCTAGGCATGCAGTCACTACACTTGGTTTCCATGGTGGTGAGGACTGAACCCAGAGACTTATACATGCTAGGTAAGAACTCTGCCCAGTGCTGACCTCCCTGTGTCAGTCACCTTTATGTGGCTAAGACAAAATGTCACAGAGAAACAACTTTAGACAGAAAGTCAGCATGCCATCTCTTTCATCATTTGTATTTCCTCTACTTGATGTTTTGAAAAATAGGCACACACACACCCCTGTGGCAAAAATCACTGCTATCATAGTACAAACTGGTCAAGGAGGGATTCCCAGAGGGAGCTCACAGCATATCCTATATCATCAAACAGCCTTGCAGAATGGCATAGGTCTTCATTCTTTCACAAGGGCTCTTTCTGCGGAGACTCCCACGTGAGGCCAGATTTGGAGGTGGGTGTTAGGGATTAATGGCTAATGAGAGAAGACAGATCTCTGCACTCCCTGAGCTTTTCTCTAGTGTTGGAGATGATCAGGTCATTGGACAGAGTCCATTGTGATAGAGCTCACAGAAGGAGCAGACCGGAAGCTGAGCTGGGGGAGCTGAGGTGGTTCTCTGAGGTAGTCACATTTAGGGTAAAGCCTCAAACATAAAACCTAGCCTTGAGAAGAGCAGGGTGGAAACCTTCACAGAAGAGGGGCCAGCAGGGCCCAAGGCCAGAGGATCACAGGACGTTTGAGGGTGGCTGGACTGTAGCATGTGGGTGACCCTGACAGTGCTGGAGAGTCAGGGTACCACCGTTTGGGGTTCTGTTGACTCTGAGAGGAAAGTCGTGGAGGGGTTATTCAGGGACACAGGTGTGGCGCACCATCTAGGTGAGAAGCCATATAGCGGAGCCCGGGGGGGACAGAGGGCTGACAGGGGCGGGGGGAGGGGTGGGATCCATGTACTATTGTGTTCTATTTGAGCTCGTGGTGACAGAGACGGTTCCTGAGCTCTGCTTCCTGGAGTGGCCCTTGCTAGCTGCCCATTATTCTTCCTTTGACAGAGCCAACATCTGGAAGCCACATGGAGGGATGGTGGAGATGGCTAAGCCGACTCAATTTTGTTGTTTTTCATAATCAGGCAAAGAAGAATAAGCAAGACCGGCTTCCCTAGAAAGTCTCAGGCTCCTGGGCAATCCTTCCAATCTAAGAACAATATTTTTCTTTTATTTTAATTTCAACCAGAGAATGACATGGTTGAAAAAAAAAAAAAAAAAGTAAGACTACTCTCTCCACCCACACATCCCACACTGGGTCTCTCTGAAGAGAAAAGCACTGTTATCTACGTCTGCTTGTCTTTATCTCGGTGATTATTTCCGTGTCTCTAGAAAGCATTTTGATATGACAACTCAGTTTACCAGATGAATGCACTATCCCACTGAATTCCTGACACCCGATAGGGATTGATTAAACCACAGCTCCCTCCCACCTCCTTCCTATTTCACAGGCAAACTACTACTCTTTGCTCGTCTACCTCTGCAGGTCCCAAACTGGCTGTGTCAGGATCAGTGGTCAACTTACTAAAACCCATGCCACTTGTTAGTTTCTGATTTCATGTGTCTAGGTGGGTCCAGGAATTTTCTTTTCCTTTGTCAACGCCAGTTCTCATGTGAGTGTGTGTAGGCACACTCAAGTATGGGGGTGCACAGGAGTGCCTGCACGTAGAGGTGCAGGGTTCACCGGAGTCATCCTTGGTTGTTCTCCCACCTTATTCATTGAGGTAGAGAATCTTTTTTTTTTTAAATAATTGATTTATTTTTGCTTTATGTGCATTGGTATTTTGTCTGCATGGGTGTCTGTGTGCGGGTGTCAGGTCCCTTGGAGCTGGAGTTACAGATGGTTGTGAGCTCCCGTGTTGGTGCTGGGAATTGAGTCCAGATCTTCTGAAGAGCAGATGGTGCTATTAACCACTGAGCCATCTCTCCAGCAGCTGAGACAGAGTATCTTAATCAAATCCAAAGCTTGTCAATATGGCTAGTGTCTTTAGTCAGCTCACTCCTCCCATTCCTACCTCCTCCCGTTTGTGTGGTAAGCCCTTTAGACACCGAAGCATCTTCCCTACTCCCCAAAGCATCTGGGGCGGCTGGCATGGGGGCATTCAGGCTAGGATTCTATTGCTGACCGCTGTAATTTTGAGCAACGTGCAACAATTTCTTGTTTCATTGAGTTCTGTGATCTCTCCCAACTCACCAATTTAAAAAAAGATACTGGGAGATTTAGATAGTAAGAGAACTATTATTCGTTTACAATCTAGTCAATCTGATGACGTCTTTGTTTTTACTATGAACTGGCTTAGAGGCAGAGACCAAAATCTATAAGTAGTGCTCATGTTGTTATGTCTACGTGACTTCACTTTAGAGCCAAGGTCACTGTGGGGACTACGTGTCCTTTTCCACAGAGGTCAAGCTGTATCTGGGAGCACGTGGCTTTAACAGAGAATCATCCGTTATCCAGGCCCCCTCTTCTGGGTGTTCATTCATTCACCCCAAATCCCAGTCTAGTATGCCTTCTGTTTGAACCATAGCATTAGTTAGCATGTCGCTTTTTAAGATTTTTATTATTTACATGTATGTGTGTGTACATGTGTGCGTGTATAAGCACATGTGTGCAGGTGCTCTTGGAAGCCAGGAAAGGGGGACAGATACCCTGAACTGATGTTACAGGAGTTTGTGAGCCACACAGAGTGGCCACTGGGAACCAAACACCTTTACGGTGAGAGAGCTTTTATAATCTCGGATTGGGTGTGACCACACCTATCTGTAATGTCAGCACTTGGGAGGCTAAGGCAGAAAGACTACAAGTTCAAGGCCAGTCTAGGCTGCATGACCCTGAATAAAAAACAAAATAAAAGTTTATAATCTTTCTTATTCACAGAAAAACTTTTTGCCTTCTAAGTAAACTATTTGTTTATTTTTGTTTAATTGGCCGTTTCTTTTCATGTCCCACATTTCCTGTAAACTCAGTTTTCCTTGGTTGCCAACTCCTGCTTAGGGCAGAGCACCGATTGGTACATCCATAGAGCTTTTAGGTGGATGGTAGGATAGAAGGCAAGGTCTTACTGTGGGGGCTTCAAATTCTGGAAGTCGGGTTCAGTCAGTGAAGACTGGCTCATACTGGTCCCTGAAACAGTTTATCAAGCAATTCAGAGAACAATGAATCAACTGTCTGGCTGACTGCTAATTCATATGTCTGCTAATTAACTAACCCAGAGTGACCAAGGATGATATTTTGATACCAATCTTTCCCCTTATCTCTGGCTTGGATTGGGTCACTAACTGTCCTAGTCAACACCGCTCAACAAGGTTTTAAGAAGGTCTTCAGTGAAGAAGATCCGCCTCAGTACTCTATGAACCTCTACGAATGAGGGTTAGGGCCACGCAAAGTCTGCTCAGAGCTACAACATGCTGACTAGAGTTAGCGGCTGTCTTCCTGATCAGTACAGAGGCTCGACAAACACAGAGTGCTGAGGTAATTCTAATATATCAAGTGCCGGTGTCTACTACAAGGTTGGGCAGTTTTGTTTTGTTTTTTTTTTTTTTTTAAGCTAGCAAGATTTTGCCTTAGAGAATAGAATCATTATTCTGGACTGGGGATTACTGAATAGTACTAGGTGTACAGGCTGACTTCTTGTCACCACTCCATGGTCAGGGAAGATTTGATCATACTATACACACAGACACACACACACACACATACACACACACACACACACACACACACGCACGCACGCACGCACGCACGCACTCACAGTTTATATATTTATTATATAAATGTTTTTCCTTCATGAGTGTCTGCCCGTTCTGTGCCTGGTCCCTGTAGAGGTCAGAAGAGGGTATCAGATCCTCTGGAATAGGAGTTACAGGCAGCTATGAGCCACTGTGTGGGTGCTGTGAATCAAACATAGGTTCTCAGAAAGAGCAGCCAGTGCTCTTAACAACTGAGTCATCTCTCCAGCCCCCAGTGTCTGGCTCTTAATAGAGACACCATCTTCCTGCCTTCTCCTCCCTTTGTGCTTCACTGTAGTGCTAGCCCTGCACTCTGCCTCACTCACTTAGAAACCCTGTGTCCTTCCAAACCGTCCTTCATCTCCGTATACCTTGTTCTGAGTCTAAGTGACCAGCAGGGCTCACTCGCCACCTTCACATTGTGCCACCTTCACATTGTGCCACCTTCACATTTGTGCTTGTGCATGTGTGTGCATGCATGTGTACTGTGTGTGGGTGTGTGTGTGGGTGTGTGGGTGTGTGTAAGTAGAGAAAGCTAGTTGAGTGCTGAACATGCATACATTCTCTCTCTCTCTCTCTCTCTCTCTCTCTCTCTCTCTTTCTCTCTCTCTCTCTCTTTCTCTCTCTCTCTCTGTCTCCTCTGTCGATGTCACCCACAGTGACAATGGCTGTGATGGACTCACTGCTTCAAGTACTTGCCTTGACTTTTCCATAGTGATGGGCTATAACCTAGAGTCAAGGGCTAAAACAAACCCTTGCTTCCCTGAGTGGCTTTCTGCCAGGGTCTTTTATCAGAGACAGAAACAAAACTAGACGGGCTCTAACCTGATTCTTCTGGGCGATCCTTTGTCCCTTCTTCCAGCGAAGCACTGGTGTCAGATCTGGCAGCTCCCGGTCCTCCTCATCAATCACATGCTCACCCAGGCTATAGGCAGCTTCAAATACAATGGGGCTGATGACATCCTGGACCCTCCGCTGCAACAGCAAACAAGTAGGAACATTAGCAGTGAACATCTGGGATGTTGGAGCAGTATTCCGCTGTGTACAAAGGCCCGCCCACCATACCACTCCCTCACCTTAGGTGGCCCTCACAACCACCTGCACAAGCTAACATTTTGTCTTATAGGCAAGGTAGGTGAGGCCCAGGGCAAAGGTCAATTTGTCCTGGTCTCTGTTGCCAGGCTGGGATTTCTCAGGCTACCTTGCATGATGCTAATCCTCTTTTCCACACCATATGGAAGACATTACTTAACTTGTCCCCCACATGTGCTTAGTTAGGTGCCAGCTGGAGGCTGGGAAAGTATCTGAACTCTCTTTGCTAACCCTTTGTTTTCATGGGGGTGTGGATTACCACAGCACTTTTGCACTGAGATTAGTGTTTTCTGTCAGGGCAGGGACCCAGCAATACTGCCCCGAACAGTGTCTGTGGTGGTGAAGCCATCAATGATGTCAGATACAAGTTTGTGTTCATTTCTCTAGAACTCAAGGACTTCAAGGCCCAAGGGAATGGTGGACTGGTGGGATGGACCTTCTCTGTTGCCATGACAAAACATAACCAAGGCAACTTATAGAAGAGTCTATTGGGGTTATGGTCCCAGAGGGTTAGAGTCATGGCAAAGAGCAGAGCAGCAATCAGCAGGGGCAGGAAGCAGAAAGGAGGAAGGGCTGAGGCGGAGGAGGGGGAACTACGAGTGGCAGAGACTCTTAAATCTCAAAGCCCACTTTCAATGACACATTTCCACCAAGCAAGGTGGCATCTTCTACGCTTTCCCAAATAACTTTACTACCTGGAGACCAAGTATTCAAATCCTGGAACCTATGGGGGAGAGTTCTCTTTCAAATCACTACAGGAGGGAAGAGAAGATGCCGGGACCATGCTGTGGCTTCTAGAGATAAAGATACGTTCCTGTATCCTACCACCACACAGGACAGGAACAAGGAATGCCCAAGACTCAGTTCCACAGGACACAGGCCTGTTAAAGACCTGGGGCTTTTCAACTTTTAAGTTCATGATCTTTATGCATACTGGCACTGATTCTGGGTGACTCTAGGCACCAGATGCTCACAGGTGAGAATTGGAGGCGAGAATAGTGCTGGTCAGTAGTCTTGCACTAAAGGCCAGTGCATTATCTGGGGTCATCTACCTTAATGGTAAGGCTGAGGAAGTCATCACCACAGCCCAGTCTCTCTGCTCTGTAACCACCATAGAGAACATGGGGTGTAGCAGGGAACCGAGAAAGGCCTTGTAAGGGACAAGAGAGAGATGGTTCTCAGAATGGGACTTGGGCTCCCTAGGAGTGGGGCAGTCTGGTTAGCAAGTGTGGGTGTGCACACCAAAATAAAGCAGGGTTAAACAGCATCTTACTATTTTGCTTGTCAATAGGAGGCTTGAACAAATGGCTCATGAATTTACACTCTTCTCTGTGAAGTCTGGAAGAGTTAGAATTAGAGTCTCCTTGTGTTCAAAATGGTACAATGTTCCAAATGTCTCAGGAAGTTCCCCAAAGAGAGCTTTCTCCAACCTTTTACAACAGCCAGTTCCCTCCCACAGAGGTAACAATGGCTGCCCTTGGGGACAGCTGGGGAAAGACTATCATCCAGTCTGAGAGAACATGGGCCAAGCAGCTTGGCTGTCAACCTCACTGTCATCTCTATGCTCAGCACGCACCCTGGGGAACATCAGTGTCCTTTGTAAGGATGCCCACTATGTGACTCTAAGGATGACAAACAACCTCCATTTTGGATGAACTATGCTTTAGAAGCAAAGGGAGATGGCCAGCCTGTGGCAGAGCTGGTTCACAGAATGGGGCAGTCTAGTTAGGAAGCATGGGGCGCGGCACACCAAAATAAAGCAAGATTAAACAGCATCTCCATGTTCTGCTTGTCAATTCTAACTTTACTTGAGTTGTGTCTGAGAAGGGGCTTGTGGCCCCTGGTTTACTGAGCCATGGCACCCCATGTTTTCTCACAGATCTCATGATAGGGTGTTGAGCAGAATGCACTCAAAGGTGTTGGATGCTAGAACCTTCCTGTAATGGTTCTGGAGGGGAGTCAGCAGTACTAAGTATTGTGAGATGGGAGGCAGATGTAGCCAAGAGGCAAGGTATAGGGGTGGGGGTGGGGAACAGAACAAAGGGACACAGTGACATCAGAGGCAGGTGTCTGAACAAGAAGCAGATGATGCATATCTGTGTTCAGTAAAGCATCCACCTGGGAAAAGAGTCAACTCTTAAGCCTAGACAAAAATACACGACCTCCCCAGCAAAGTGACGTAAGCATCTTAGATAAAGAGTTTTCAGAAAGTTCTTTGGAACTCTTCATCTTAGGAGGACAGATCTTTAAGACTCAAGATCTTTCCAGGAGCAAGACATGCACCTAGGATCCAGGTGCCCCTAGCTTGCTGACTCCAACCAGAATTCAAAACTGGTTGATGTTATGTAGAAAGATGGATGAACAGATGCCAAATTCACACATTTGTGGATGTATCCTTGGTGTTTTTTTGAGGTTGGTTAACTATTTCATGGTCTTGTACTTTAATATGTAAATATTTCATGTCAAAGTAAGTCCACAAGGATACTGTTACTCTGGGCACGAGGGGAGATGAGAGCAGGGGAGGGGCAGCAGTCCTGACACATTTCTGGACCCCTGTGCATATTTCAGGGCCTTCCCTAAGGTCTGAGTTAACTTCATTTTACTCAATTCTCACAATGTCTGGTAGGTGGATTTCTGTTCTCCTTTTACAGAGGGGCATAACAGAGACCCAGGAGCTCCACCCCAGAGTTCCATATATGGTAGGACCAGACTTCCAGGAACCAAAAGCAAAGGAGATTTCCTTGCTGTCCATTAAACACCTTGCTTGCTGCTGCATTGAGGGTCCCCCTGTGTAGCTGGTTGGGGTTATGCTATGCACAGTACAGGCTGACCTCAATCTCAAGACCTTCCTGACCCAGTGACCTGAGTGCTGCATACACAGGTGGGTGTGTGCAATCGCCTAGCTCATAAAGTGCTATTTAAAAACCATTCAGATCATATTCAGTTCCAGCAACTTTTAAAAATGCCTCGCTCTGGGGCTTGCAGATGGTTTGATGGAGAAATTGCTTGTCCCGCAAGCCTGAGTTTGGGTCCCCAGGAAAGATGGGCATATTGGTGTACCCTTGTAACCCTAGCGCAGGGGAGGTGCCGATTGGCAGATCTAGGTAAAATGGCAAAGTGCAGGTTCACTGAGAGATCCTGTCTCAAAAACAAAGGTCGAAGATGAGAGAGGAAGACACTCTGGCTTTTATAGGCACATGTGAGCATCCCATTCCCCTTCGCCACGATACACACATGAAAGCACACACACACAGTGTAGCCCCAACAGTCCCTCACAAGAGCACAATACACCCCCCTCAAAAATAAATGAATTGGTAGCTAGGAAATAAAGACATGAAGTGAGAGTGTTTTTAAGTTTTTGACCACACACAGTGACTGCCAAGGAGGGAGGGAGACCTTAGTCGTGGTGTGTCTGAGTTCGTACCATGAATACAAGCTGACATCCAGGTGGGTGGATGGTATTCTCTGGTGGCAACTGCATGAGCCTACTTAATTAATGAGTCTGAAAAGCAGCTTCTTAGAGTTGCAGTAGCTGGGAGCAGCCGGGAACTCGAACCACATTGAGTGGTGGGCGGGGGCAGAGGAGGGTGCGGGGATTAGAAACAGGCCTTGCTGCCTAGCCTCTCCCGTTGCTGGACCAGTCTGCTCCAAGCTGCAGAGGGAAAATAGCAGGCTGTTTGGGGGTTTCCCCATCAGTGTTTGGACATCCTGCTTCCTTCTGTTCCTCACCACATTAAGTGGAGGGACCCGGCCAGAATAGAAGTCTGTGGCTCTCTGACATTCACCACAGTGGCTCAAATTTTACTACTTAAAAAGTCGCTACTACAAGCTGATTTTTAATTTTCTTTTTCCTTTTTCTTCTCCTCTGAGGTAAGGTTGCATATGCCCCAGACTGGCTCAAAGTTTTTATGCAGTCAAAAGATGACTCTTCATCCTTTTGCCACTGCCACCAGAGTGCTGGGATTACAGGCATACACCACCCCTCTACAAAACAAACTGCAAACAAAAACCTCTTAGGTTGAACACATATTAAGCCTCATCTGAAGAGAGACCAGAATCTATCTTTTCCTGCTGAAGGCATCAGAACTCTTCTACTTTGAAAACAGAAGGTACGCTTATGGAGGACACCCAGGCTGCTTAGGGAGGACACCCAGGCTGGTGGCAGAGCAGACCGTGGCTGGGATTTTTAATAAGGAATGTAACACATGCTCCATTTGAAATTTATTGGGTGCTTACTTTAGGCCAGGCAGTGTGCTAGGCAGCAAGGACACAGACATGAAAGACCTGGAGGAATTAACAGTTCTAGAGGGAAAAGCCAAGCCATAACAATGTCCTACGGCATGCACTAGGGAAGAGGTGACTTTGAGGACACAAAGGAAGTTCACACCTGATTCTTAAAGACCTGGCAGGCTTCCCAGAAGAGGTACTCCTTGGATGAGCTGTAAAACAGAAGGACTTGTGCCAGACAACAGGCATAAGGCCCAGCTGGTACAGCGGTGCACAGGAAACTTAGAAATGTTAGTGACCATATAGACCCAAAGACAGAAAAGTCAGGCTCATGGGCAGGGGCAGGCTGACTCATGCAAAAATCAGTTCCCTGATGTCCCTGCCTAAGGCTGAGTGGACCCCATGATAAAAGCTAGGGAGCAGAGGGAGGGAGGTAACATGATCCTACAGGCGGTGTCTGGAAAGACTTGCTCGCTGAAGCACAATGGTATTGGTGGCAGTAGGGTTGGGAAGAGGCTGGGAAGGTTTAAAGAAAAAGATCTCTTTTGGGATAGCTCCTGTTCCAGTTGTTCGGGACCTACATGAAGGCCAAGCTACACATCTGTTACATATGTGTGGGGAGGCCTAGGTCCAACCTGTGTATGTTCGTTGGTTGGTGGTTCAGACTTTGAGAGTCCCAAGGGTCCAGGTTAGTTTATTCTGTTGGTCTTCCTGTAGAGTTCCTATCCCCTTCAATGCCTGCAATCCTTCCTCCTATTCTTCCATAAGAGTCCCCAAGCTCCATCCACTGTTTGGCTCTGGGTGTCTACATCTATCTGAGTCAGCTGTTGGGTAAAGCCTCTCAGAGAATGAGCAGCTGGAACGGGGGCTATCCTAACAGCTGTTGTCTGTATGAAGGATATGTTCTTGTAGCTGGGCTGCCTTGTCTGGCCTCAGCTGGAGAAGCACCTAGCTTCAGAGAGACTTGAAGTGCCAGGGTGGGGGGATACCCAGAGAGGCTCCCACCTTTTTAGAGGAGGAGAGGAGGATGGAGGGGGAAGGACTGTGGGAGGGGTGACTGGGAGAGGGGGTAGTGAGTGGGATGTAAAGTGAACAGGGGAAAAAAATTGAATTAAATTTAAAAATAACAATTAAGAAAATAAACAGAAAGATCAGTATGGGTGGGCTGGAGCCAGGACCCAACAGTGGGCCAGAGGCAGGAACCCTTTCCTGGCCTAAGAAGACACACAGAACTGTTCGGGAGGGGCTGAGGGTAACTTGGTCCCACATCTCGCTGAAGGGCCCTAAGCAAGCTAAGCTTGATCACTGTGGCACCAGCGGGCTAGCCATGTGACTTGGAAATCTACCCCATAGCTACTTTTCCCCTCTGGAAAAAGACAAAAAAAAAAAAAACAAAACAAAACAAAAAAAAAAAAAAACCAAGCAACTCACAGTTTTTCCTTTCCTTGGCTCACAGTGGCAAATTAAATAAAAACAGGAAGGGCTGGCCTCACTTTAAATTTGCAGAAAACACAGAAGTTCAGTAAATAAGCAGTTATCACTAAGTTAGAATATTGCTTTGGGGAAAAGTCCACTATGTGGGATTTTTGTTGTTTTGTTTTCGAAACCTCAGTGTTCTTTTTTTCCTTTGTAAATGTGATTTTTCTGCTCCTTCTATCCTGAATCCTCTCTGACACGTTCTCTGTGCCCAACCCTCTTAACTCCTGCCTAATGTTGGCCTCCCAGACATGCCCACAAGCAGGGAATGGCATTCCCATGCTTCTACTTACAAACCAGCCGGATTACATAACGACACTTTCTTCAAACCACAGAGACCGGGTATCTCCTAGTGACGTCATAGCCATCCTAGTGGGCATGAAAACACTTGTGGTGTTCACGCAATGGCCAAGCTGCCTATGAGCTCCTCTCTCAGAGAATATCCTACCCGACACGATGCTGTCAGAACAGCAGCTAAAATGTTGTAGGCTATTTTAAAATTCTCATAAACTGGGAGGTTGGTTTAAAAGGACACAAAAGGTTTTCCACGTCTAGGAATAGGAAATACTACTTAGTATTTCCTCCCACTGACAACTGGAAAAGTTAGACATACATAAGCACATGTTATGGTGTGTGTGTGTGTGTGTGTGTGTGTGTGTGTGTGTGTATGTGTGTGTGTGTGAGAGAGAGAGAGAGAGAGAGAGGGGGAGGAGGGAGGGAGGAAGGGAGGGAGGGTGAGGGAGACTCTATGACTTACCCCCAACACTGGTTTAAAACTGTTAGGGAACTATGAAAAGATCAGGACTTCATAGCCTGGAGCCCCCAGAGAGGAAGAGAACACGCAGACCGCCATCTGTGGCTCTTTCACCTTCACATGTTTCCAGACTTGCAGCCGTGTGGAACGAGGATCTGTGAGCTGAGCTTCTGTCAGGAATTTGGGGTACTCAGAGGCAGCCAGGATGAGGACCCAGGGGCCCAAAGAGAGAGAGGAGCCTGAACCCAAGGTTTCACTCACCCCATGGCAGCTGGCAATCCCCAGAGCAGAAGGGCTTGAGAATAAGAGATCAATCCGGGGCAGGAGGAGTTAAGCTGCTGGGGTAACAGCTCTTGGCC
Organism: Mastomys natalensis; assembly: GCA_021653895.1. NCBI lineage: Eukaryota > Metazoa > Chordata > Mammalia > Rodentia > Muridae > Mastomys > Mastomys natalensis. The sequence goes on along the minus strand of JAJTUV010000008.1, from coordinate 1,170,153 downwards.
AGCTGTAGAGTAGACACAGCAGGAGAGAGGACCTGTGACCCCATGAGTCAACAAGAATGAATGGGAAGGAATGGAAAGCTTAGAGGGGGACTCAAGAGGCACACAGGATGCGGTGAGAGGGGCAACATCTAGAGTTATATAGTAAGCCTAGCATGACAGTGTACTCAGGCTGCATCACACACAAACAGAAGGTGGCCGCTAGTGCTAATTTGTAAAGCATCTCTGATAAGAAAACTTGTAAAACTTCCTTTACCAGTGCTACTAGATCCAAGCTTGAGTTTCGGGGAGTAGATGCAGAGATTGAAAGAGGAGTGACTGAACAATACAGAATTCATTCTGGGATAATGAAAGTATTCTAAAATTGATTGTGGGAATAGCTGTAGAACTATCAATACGTCGCAACTAAATCACACACACACTCAAGTACAGACACACACCATACGCACACACATGCACACACACACTTTGTGATGGCTAATTTTGCTTGTCAACTTAGGTGAATTTAGAATTACCTAGAAACACACCTCCGGCCATGTCTAGGAGAGTAACCCTAGAGTGGTTTATCTCTAAGGGATAAGAGGAAGGGAAGAATCACCCTGAATGTGAGTGGCGCCATCCACAGGCTAGGGCTCTAGACTATATCAAAAAGAGAAGACAAATCCAGAGTCAGCTTGATCTCTTCCTGTTTCCTACCCCAGAGAGAGGAGAAGGAGGAGGAGAATTCTGGCCACAGGCGCCTTTACAGAGCTGCCTGCTACTACTTTTTCTGCCTCAATGGACTATATTGTTCCAGGCCATGAGCCAAAGTAACTCCCCACCCCAGGAGTTGCTTCTTCTTAGGTGTTTGGTTACAACATCAAGAAAACCCTCTGTCTTACTGTTCTATCCCTGGGACAAAACACCATGACCAGGGTAACCTACAGAAGAAATTGTTTAACTGGGTTATGGTTACAGTTACAGCTCACGATGGTGAAGCAAAGACCCGGGAACAGGAAAAGCTGAGAGCTCACATGTTGATCCTTAAGTAGGAGACAGAGAGGATTCTGGGTACAGCATGAGTCTTGTGAGTCTTTTGAAGTGTCTAAGCCCATCCTCCACTAAGGCAACCCCTCCCAATCCTCCCCGAACAGTTTCACCAATGGGAGCTTACCATTCAAATGGCTGACATTTATGGGGGCCATCTGACTCAAAGCACCACAGTCACTGGGACACACTTGAAATGAGAAAATTGTGCAGCATTATGAATTATGTCTCAATAATTCTGCTACCAAACTTTTTAATGGAAAAAAAAATACAATCAGTCCCCCTGCCCTACTGCTAAGTGAATCTTAATTGGGATACCTGCACAGAGCTAACTCTACTCTCCATTCTGTGAGAAAAAAAAAAAAAAAATGGAAGCCACATGTCCTTTCACTTGCAGACCTATAAATTAGAAGACGAACAGGCAAAATTTTAAAAAAAAAAAAGGAGGAAATTCTATAAATAATTTTAAACAGAATGTGATGAAAAGCACCTTTGACTCTAACAGTCTCTGCACACAAGATTTACCTTGTGAAGAGACAAACCTTTATCTCCGGAAGGATTCAGTTATAAACACTGGCCAGCCAGAGTTCTGGAAGTGGCTGGACTCAAAGGACCACAGAAATACTGTCCCAAGGTCTTAGTGAAAGCCATCTACCCCCTTGCGTGCAGTCCATCACACTAACAGACAGAACTGTTGGTCTGATAGGCAGGAGAATCCCTCAGCATGTATCACTGTGTAGAAAGAACAAGGAAGCACTGATTCACCTCCAATTAATAACAGATTTGCATAAATAGCTCTACTTACAGATGAGAACCACAAACTCTACTGATGAAACTAACAAGTGGGGGTGTGGGGAGGTATCTGGGGATCTGTGTTGTGGTGCCCTGCCCCCACCTGCCCACGTGTTTTGACTCCCAGTTGGTGGTGCTGTTTGGGGCTCTCTGGAGGAAGTGGAAGTGGGCCTCGGAGTGTATGAGCGTCTAGTCCCTACACTTCTGGTACAACGTAACCTGCTAATTCACACTACTCTTAAGGCCATGCCTTCCCCGAGCTCACGTGCATACACGCACATGCGCGCGTGCACACACACACACACATACAGATGACAAAGGAACAAGGTAAACCTTGGAAAGGAGCTGATCATGGAAAGGAAACTAAACATTTGCAAGGAACACAAGGCTGGAGAGAACCTCAGCTCCATCTCTCATAAAATTTGATCTGGGTCAGCTCGCTTCCTCATTCTGAGCCTGTCGTGTGTATAAAGTAGATTGAGAGAATCAACTTCACATGACTTTACGAGCAGGAGACCCGGCTGGGTCTGGTAGCATGGCCTTGTAATCTCAGCTATTTAGGAAGCTGAGACAGGAGGATTGAAATTTAGAAGCTAGGCTGGGTAACTCACTAAGTCAGTATTTGGGAGTTTCAAAATGGGGTCAGGAGAGGAGGTATGGTGGCAGGATACTAGCATGATAGGTGTTAAAGACCCTAGGCAGGTTCAATCTCCAGGACTGGAAAAACAAGTAAAGATTGGGGGTAGGGAGGAGAGAGAGGGAGAAGGAAAGGGGGAAGAAGGGACAGAAGGAGTGAGGGAAGGAGGGAAAGAGCAGGGAGGAATAGGGAGGGGGGAGGAGAGAGGGAGGGAGGGAGGGAGGAAAGGAGAGAGGGAGGGAGGGAGAATGAGACTGTGTGGAGGAGCTTGAGATCTTGGCATGAGGAACAGTAAGCAGCAGTACTGTGCCGACTCCTTGGGAAGACCCTTGCAGAGCAAAGCTATAAGATGAGGGTAAGGAAGAGACAGACACACAGGGAAAGTGGCCTCTCAGTCCACAGCAATGAAGAGAAGCCAGAAAGAAAGAAAGAAAGAAAGAAAGAAAGAAAGAAAGAAAGAAAGAAAGAAAGAAAGAAAGAAAGAAAGAAAGAAAGAAAGAAAGAGGGAGGGAGGGAGGAGGGAGGGAGGGAGGGAGGGAGGGAGGGAGGGAGGAGAGAGAGAGAGAAAGAGAGAGAGAGAAAGAAAAAGAGAGAGAAGGAGAGAAAGAAACAAGGAATGAAGGGAAGAAGGAAGGAAGATGTGGTCACAGACAGGTTTTAATCCTAGCACTCAGAAAACCAAGCTCAGTGGATTCCTATGGCTCAGTGGCTGGCTAACCTAGACTACTTGCTGTGTTCCAAGATCTTAGCACCTGAGGAGCACCACCTGAGATCCTCTGGCGTGCACCAGTCACCACATGAACACACCAGCAATTTCAGATGTTATTATATAATTACTGCATTAATTAAAAAAGGACCTGGATTACCACGTTACAAATATGGTCTAATAATTTTTTATTTGCATTTTAATTTGCTTTTCAATATAACTAAATTTCTCTGTGGTTCTATGTATCTTAAGTGGACTTAAAACATTCTTCTGGGAAGGGATTTATATGCATCTCCTAACTCCCCAAGTGGCTTGTGCATAGAATGAACTAAGAACTTGTGCCCAAATAGTACAGGATGCTGAGAGACCAGCCTGTAGCTTCTGATGTGCTTACCATGCTTTAGAGCTGCAGAAACAAGTGTTATGTTGTTTCTGTCTTCTGGGGACATAGAAACAAACTGGGCTCAGCAGTTAAAATTATACTGTCTATTACATTTAATGACAAGCTCATGATCTGGGAAGAAAAAAAATTACCTGTATGCCCAGGGGTTTTAAGAATTTTGTCCTGAATAGATGTTTCAGGATGTAGTGCGGACACTTGGATGCTGGAAATTATGATCAGACACCTGCTTCACTGTGTGAGCCCACAGGAGGGGCAGGGCAGGACAGAGGATGCTGGAGTCTTTTACAGAAGGGATCCTGACCCCTGGGGTAAGCCTGCTGTTTCATGAGTCCAGAGGAGGTAACCCAGAAAGCTGAAACGTTTCGCTAGACCTCGGTGGTGCGAGAAAATGCTGAACCATGACTGAAAAGCAGAGGAAAGTCATACAGGCTTCATGGGATTTCTAAGTTACTCAAGCTGTGGTGGGTCTGTCTGCTCAGCCTGGGGACCCAGTGAGCCAGGACCATTGCTCTGTGAGACCTACAGCCATCCCCACACACATAAGCCTGCCATCAAACAAGGCCATCAAAATTCCAAGCTTCACATCAAACTCACACATCGAGCTGTGCTCTATTTTTCTGTCATTCCGCTTCCTCCGGCTTCAGCAGAGTCACCAATGGCTGCCGTGCTGCAGGATCCAGCTGACCTTCTCTTCTTTGTCCTCATCTCCCTTGATTCTTATCCATCCTTCTCAGTGTCGGATCTCTTCTTCATGCTCATCTTTCCCTGACTATACCTGATGGGTCATTCTTTCTGCCCTGAAGTCCCTTCTCCTTCTGGAGTGGCACCTCAGTACAATTCCCCTCCAGACACAGGGCCGATTCACATTGACCTCAGCACGCCCAGCTTTGATCATGGTGCATGGAAAAGGTGGCAACTCAACAAACATTTGGTCAGTTGAGCTGAAGAGGACAGTGATCAATTTGGGAGTCTCTGGCAAGTTTTGAGAGAACTCTTCCTAACACAGGCACATTTAACAGCTCTTACATATGTAGTTAATATATGTTCATAAACTTTTTACTAGTCATTAACTGAAGCTTTATCTCTTTGTTCTAATACAAATTCCTTTTGGAGTTGAGAAATTCACACACATTCTCCCTGCTTTTCTATTCAAATTCCCTCCTTGATAACCTTGGCAAATTAATAAAGTCAAAGACGTAACATCAGACCTAGCCACAAACCTTTAGTAAACTAAGTGCTAGATAATATTTATTACCCACTTACATCCAGCTTGGGGGTTTTACCAGCTGTACTGGATAGTTTATGTCAACTTGATACAAACTAGAAGCATCAGAGAGGAGGGAACCCCATTTGAGAAAACACCTCCATAAGATTGGACTACATGCACACCTATAAGGCATTTTCTTAATTAGTGATTGATGGGGGAGGGCCCAGCCCCTTGTAGGTGGTGCCAACCCTGACTGGTGGTCCTACATTCTATAAAAAAAAAGCTTGCTGAGCAAGCCATGAGAAGCCAGCCAGTAAGCAGTAACCCTCCATGGCCTCTGCATCAGCTCCTGCCTCCAGGTTCCTGCCCTGTTTGAGTTCTTGTCCTGACTTCCTTCAATGATGAACAGTGACATGAAGCACAAGCCATAAACCCTTTCTTCCCTGATGTGCTTTGTGGTAATGGTGTTTACCTCAGCAATGGTATCCCTAACTAGGACAGAAATCAGTACAAGGAGTGGGGTATTACCACAATAGACATGATCGTGTTGTTTTGGGGAGGACTGTGGAAGGACTTTAAATCTTTGGGCTAGAAAAACCATTGAGTGTTCAAAGCTTGGTGGGTTGTTCTATGAATACTTGGAAGATAAGTGTTTTGAGAGAAATGCAGGCAATGGAGGCCCGGCTTGTAAAGTTTCACAGGGAAGCAAAGAAAAACTCTACTGGGCTGCTTGTGTGAAGAATGTGATTAATGAGAAACCGGAACCACTAAAGTAAAACCTTTGTTTTACTGGGATAACTTATGCCGGTTAGCTGGAGCTGAGAAATTAGCAGTGATAAAGAAGAGAACAGCATTTCCATGATCTATGGTGTCAGGTCTCATGTAGTTGGGATTACAGACATGTGTGCTGGGAACCAAACTCAGGTCCCCTGGAAGAGAAGCAAGTGCTCTTAACCCATGAGCCATCTCTCCAGCTCTAACCTGAAGCATCTTTGCTCATAAGGAAGATTACATAGTCTCCAGCACCTGTCTAACTTGCTCATCCATTGAATGTGTGAGCGTGGCAAAATGGCTGTTGTTTTATACCATCTGTTCGGGGTGGCTTGTTACTCAGTGGCACATAGCTAAAAGTTCCAGATTTTGTGGCATGTTTGTTTAAGAGTGTAACAGGTGGGGGATCATGTTATTCTCTTGGACAAGTATCCCACACTGTGTTTAATACAACATGGTTACGGTTGTTAAACTACTCCAAGCTAGTCACTCACCAAATGCTTGCTTAGAATATGCTCTGCGTAGAGAAGAGTTTACACAGGTGCAAAGATGTCAGCCAGATTCATGAAAGCATCGCTTTTTGTTTTTCTTCAGGTGAGACAAGATTTACTTATAAATAATTCCAATCCGACCCCTCCCCCACCCCTGTAAACCACAAAGCATTGGCTATAGGACAAGGGGAGGTGCTCAGCACTAGGTAACATGTAAGGAGGTAGGGACTGAAGTAGGATTAAGGGAGGGTGGGTATGTGGCATCCCCAGAGGGACAGAGCATGACAGACACCCATTTCCTAAGATGGGTGCAGGGACAAGCAGTCATGCCATTCTAGCCAAAACTTTGTTGCTTTGTGAATAAAATCTCATCATTTGTTTTCTGGTGAGTCCCACATCTGGGAGGAGTCAGCTATGCCTCAATGCAACAATGTCTTTGGCCACAATGTGAGGCTCAGCACCCACCATCGCCACTCCCATCCTACCAGCTGAGTTACAGCCTCTGCTTCACGGGTCACTATGATCTCAAGTTTCCAAGAAAACCTCAGAGAAACAAAACAACAACAAACCACTCTACTCTTCTCAAATATGCCTTATGAGAGTTGGTCCTGTTTACTGCCTAGAACAGCAGTGGCATCTTCAACTTGATGTCACAGAATAAAAGCACAATAAAAGCCTTTTGTTGGATTAGAGAAATGGCTTCAAATATTTTGATATGGTACTCTCCACAATAAAGACAAAGTCATCCAAGAGGATTTGTAAATCCTGATGGGCTTTCTGGGGTCTTGAGGTAACTGTATAAAACACATTATACAACTTCAGTGAACTGCCACTTTGCATATGACTACCTCCAAGCAAGCATGTACGTTTTGTAGTCTTCCTGGGTTGGATCATTTCCTGTGAGATGTAGTTTTTCCCTCCCTGTCCCCATCCCTCCACCCCCTTTAACCCTGTCATTCTTCCTTCTCCTCCCTTCCCATTTCTCCCTCCATTCTTCCCCTTTCTTTATTCCTCCTCTTTCATCACCCCTCTCTATATCCCTTCTCTCTTCTTCCCTGAATCAGTATCCAAACATGTCTTTTCCATTAGCAAAACAGCAAACTTTAGGGTCTTGAAATAATGATTTATGATCTATTCTATCTTAACCTTTTTAAGTGGGCAAATTAATAACACTTCTCATATTGGAAAGGGAAACACAAATGACCAAGGCTTTTATTATGAACCTACCCTCTCTAGCCAAGGGAAATCTGGTTGTCCTCATACAACGATACTCCCTTTCCTACCCAGGCTGCAGCCATCGGCTCACAGATGTGCCTTGAAGGGCAAGTCCTGGCTACATTTCCAATAGTCACCAGTAAGCTAAAGTCTCTGTTTGTCTTTTGTGTCTGTCCATCCAGGCAGGAGTAAAGGATCTTGAGAGGGGCTAGAGAGAGAGCTCAGCTGTCAAGAGCACTTACCGCTCTTATGGAGGGCATAGGTTCCCAGCACCTATGTTGGGGTGCTCACAATGCCTGTAACTGAGGTTCTGAGGGTCCAATGCCTTTGGCTGCTGCAGGCATTGTGTGAGTGCACACGTGTGTGGATGAACATAAACACACCATTTAAATAAGTTCATAAGAGTTTGTGTGCATGTGTACCTTAGTATATGTCTGTGCACCATGCATGCAGAGGTGACCATGAACCCAGAACAGAACACTGGATCCCTAGAACTGGAGCTACAGATAGTTGTGAGCTGTCATGTAAGTTCTGGGAACTACATCCTTCTCTTCTGCAAGAGCAACAAGTGCTCTTAAGCACTGAGCCACCTTTTCCAGCCCCTCCATAAGTGTTTTGTGTAAAGTCTTGAGGAACAGCTACGAATGGTGAAGCTGGGATTTTCCCATATTAAAGGTGGTTCTCATTAATCTAGAAGTTTTACATAGAATTTTCAGCCCTTTTATTGGCCCACATCCACCATGGCTCCTGAATCCCTGATTCACTCCCTAGTCTAGGATTCCTCTAAACAGTGATGGTGCATCTACTGTATTCCACACTCCACACTATGATAGACAACATTCAATTGTCAATCTGTGATCTTTTCAAGTACCTCTGGCCATGTTAAATGTAAATTAATTCCCACTCTGTTGAATGCTTATGCCTTCATCTGAGAGCCAGAACTTTCCTAGTCATGGTATTCTAAAAGAAACTTAGATCCCATGTATAATTAACTCTCAGCATACCCTCAACACTTAAAGTATACTTTCAATCCAGCTTTTCTCAATGAAGACACTGTTGGGCCCAGTGGCTTTGCTCTTTCAATTGTTTCCCCAGCCTGTACTAGACATTTTCCTCCATACACTTAGGCTATTAGAGTTTGACCATTTTTGGTTCTAGAAAGATATGACAGCCATCCATCCATTCATCCATCCATCCATCCATCCATCCATCCATCCATCCATCCATCCATCCATCTAATTATCTACCTACATATCTATGCACACATTAATCTATCTCATCCATTTACCATCTAACCATCCATCCATCCACTCATCCAATCTAGTCATCCATCCATCCATCCATCCATCCATCCATCCATCCATCCATCCACTCAATCATTCCCGTGGGACTGTGAAAGGTAGCTTGGTTCCTAGCTGAGCTAAGGTTCAAAATCCTGGAGACACTGAAGGGATGGTAGGCATTTCACCCGTTCCTGGGTACCAGGCCCCTGTCACTAGCCACAGCCTCCCCCCACCCCACATAGATTTGCAGTTATCAGTCACATAAGGGCAATGCCCCAAGCCCCTCCACATGTAGAGGTCGTGACCTGTGGTCACATAGGCTCAAGACAGATCTCCACACTAATGAGGTAGCTAAAGGCTTGAAGGGCTTAGCCAATAAGTTTCCCTTCCCAGACACTCCTCCCTGCAAAAAGTATTTAATCTTAGGCCCACCCTGAGAAATGGAGTATAATTTTACTCATCCACTTTCCACCATGACAATAAATGTCTTAAAACCATGGACTGCCTCTTTTCATTGGGATCCACTGTGGGGAGCCATGGAGAAGGCCTTCATCTATAGAGCCACTGTCTCATCTTCTGTAGAAGACCTCTCTGTCCTCCCAGCCATGGCCACCACCAAGCTCAAGGCAACCACTAACAAGCCAAGGACTCTCCCTGTGGGACCAGCCAGAGGTTCCACCCCCAATCCTTGACCAGATCTAGCCTGTGGGCTCCTACTTTGTTCTCAGTTCTTCCACAGCTCCCAGCATTGCCTGGGTGTTTGAGAGCCTGAGAACCAGATCTCACCCCCCCACACTGCCTTCTTGTAGGCCTGGGGACCCCTGAGCCAGCTTTAGCAGTTCTGCACCTCAGACTGTGCTTCCCCACCATGGGAGCAATGCTCTTGGGCTTCCCTATGGCCCAACACCCGCCCAGCGACAGCGAGTGGCTGAGCCCTGTGGTAGAGCAGACGGAGACCCTATAACCCTACACATCCCCCCACTTATTTTTTTCATCACCATCAAATGTCTGCTGGAAATGTTCCTTTTTCTATCCTATGATGAGCACAAAGAGACTCAGATATTGTTTTTGTTGTTGTTGTTGTTTATGTGTTTGGTCTGCATGTGTCTATGTACCACTTGTATGTAGTACCTCAGAGATCAGAAGAGGGCACTGGATGTCCTGGAAGTGGAGTCACAGATGGTTATGAGCACCATGCGGGTGCTAAGAAATGAACCTGGGTCCTCAGCAAGAGCAACCAGCTCTCTTAACCACTGAGTCACCTCTCTCACCCCCGGCACAGCTATTGTTACTACAAGCACATGGTTCCAACTCCCCAGAGATCTTTCACAGGCTGAGAAGGAGACATGTGGGAACACAAAAAATGAAAAACAAAGGTCTTACCCAAAACATACACACACACACACACACACACACACACACACACATCCATACACACATGCTCACACACACACATGCTCACACACACAAACACACAAATCAATACACTGACACACAAACACACACAGAGAGACACACAGACACAGACACACACATACCATAAAACAAAATAAAAACAATACACAGACACTCAAGTGTGTATGCAGGGTGGACAATATTAGCCACCAAGAGTAGGAAGAGACACATTCTTCCCTGGGGACTTGCTGTCATCCTCAGCTACGGAAATGTACCCAATGAGATCAAACGGGGAAAAAGTAAGAGTTAACAGGCTATCAAAAATGCTGTAATGTCATGGAGTCAAGGCAATTCCCCTGAGTGTAGTCAGAAAACAGAACATACTACACATTCCCCCAAATTTGGAGACAGATTTTTGTGGTGAGCTTGTTGGGAATCATGGGAGTCTGAGGTAAGGTAATCTTTAGGGCTCAAAGGGGATGGTCTTCCAAGAGAAAAACCACGCTCCTACCACGCTCCTACCACGCTCCTACTACGCTCCTAGAGCTCCGAAGTCAATCAGTGGCCACAAACCACAGGTGGTGGCTACTGAAGTTAATGTTTAGTAACATTCTGTACAACTTGCAGTTCCGCTCACTAGTTACAGCAGCTGCACCTCTTTTCTTTCCAGTTATTATTATGTGTTACTTACTTCCCTTTTTGTTGCATGTTGAGGCCTTAACCTAAAAGGTAGGAATTCTCTCTCTCCTCTCTCTCTCCTCTCTCTCTCTCTCTCTCTCTCTCTCTCTCCTCTCCTCTCCCCTCCCTCCCTCTCTCTCTCTCTCTCTCCTACCCCGTCTCAAGCATGTGTGTGTGCACCTCTGTGTGTGTGTGTGTACCTCTGTGTGTGTACCTCTGTGTGTGTGTCTCTGTGTGTGCACCTCTGTGTGTGTGTGTGTGTGTGTGTGGTGTGTGTGTGTGTGTAGGTCAGATGATGTTCAGAAGTTGGTTCTCTCCTGCCTTGACAAAGCAAGATCCCTCATGCTGTATGCCACTCTTTATACTCCAGGCTAGCTGGCCCCAAGCCCTTGGATAATTCTCTTTTCTCCACCTCCCACCTCATCCAGGAGTGCTGTGATCACTGGTGTATGCCGTGTCATCTAGCTTTTTTTGATAGGTTTTGGGCACTGAACTCACGTAATCAGATTTATACTGTGAGTGTTTTACATGCTGAGCCATCTCCCCAGAAGCCACATTTCATGGTGGCTACATGTGACTTGTGGATCTACTACTTCAAGGGACAGGGCTGGCATACTTCTCCTCTGCAGTGGAACCCTGAAACACCCCTGGATGACAGGACAGCCAACAGCACAAGTCAATGCCACCACAGAAAATGGCACTTGAAACTGGAGCCCTTCAAGCATAAGGACTCTGCATGGTCTACTTGCTTGGCAGAAGACAGACTTTCTTTGTTCAAAGCCAAAATAAGTATTATGGGACTTTCCCTTATCTGCACGGAAGCACTTAGGATTAGACTATAGCAACTATCAGGAACGGGGGACAAGATGGCCCAAGAGTACTGACTGGGTGCTAAAAGCCTGCAGCCCCTTGTCAGCAGAATAACTTTGGGCAGTCTAATGGACCCCTCTGGGGCCTTCTTCATATCCACAATGCAATACATGAATGCGTCACCCACAGATGTGAACGGAGATGTGAATCTAGAAGCAAGGCTCAAACATTCCAGGTTATTACCCTGGTAAATGGTTACATATCCATGACCACACCACGTGATTCCTCAAGCAGCAGCCCTCCCCCTTAGAGACATCCACAGCAGTAAGGAAACAAAAGCATCTTTTTAGCCCTGGGCTGTAATAAAATGTTGCTCACCCAGGGCAGCAGGGTAGGTTTCCAGCCTTGCAGGGGGTTTCACCACCTCTCCATATGAATCACGCCGTGGCTCGGATAAGCATATGGTCCAGGTTTACAGAGGGCTTTATGAATACGTACTCCTTCAAGAAACCACATGAGAAAATACTTGTCCTTGTTTTATGAGGGGTGAACAGTTGAATGCCAGAGAGATCAAGAGACCTGCTCAGAGGGTGCAGTGATGAACTGACAGAGGCAGAATTCGAATGTACTTCAGGGACCAGGGCATGGGAGGTGGCTTCTAGTCCTATAGGCACCCTGCCTGTTGCCTGTGCCATCTATTTGCCAAGTTACAGTCTCTCCACATCCCACTCCCCAACCCCCTGCCCTTGGCCCTAACATGCTGGGTAGAAATCTTCTACAGCCTCCAGTTGGTTATCTAACTAGCTTCACTCATTGAGCAGAGTCTGTCAAACTTGGCAGGAAGTGGTTCTGAGTCCTTGTCCATCACTCATGCATGCACACCTACACACAGTCACACCCACACACCCACACAGTCATATATGCATGCATGCTCACACAGTCACACATGCATGCACATACACACCCACATAGTCATGTATGCATGCCCACACACAGTCACATATGCTGTATATCCAATCCCCTCCCAGTCATGTACATGTGCATGCACACAGTCATGTATGCACTTACAATTCTATCAACCTGCAAAGTAGATTTCCTTATTGAATTTTCCTACCCACTAGGTTCTGGACAACCCTCCTCCCAACAGCCCCCCTCTACCCTTCACTTCCCATCTGAAATCTCACCAAACCCAGCATCCTCCATTTCATTTTCAGACCATGTGTTCTATTTCCCTCGCCACCACTCTCCCCCAGAGTCTCTCCTTCTCTTCCTCTCATGGGTCACTTTCTAGATTTGTTTTTAGAACATTTTCATTATGTATATATGTAGGACTTTGTCCCCTCTGTGCCCCCTTTTCTAGAGCAACTTCTCTCAAATTCGTCTTTGTCCCACCAAACAGTTTGATTTATACTTTCCTGTCATATAACATATGTGATTTAATTGCATAAAACCTAGCGGCCATAATCGAGAGGAGACCAGCTCCACTATAATCTAGTCTTCTAGGTGACCTGCCACCATGTGAACGTTTTTACTTATTTACATTATGATTTTGTGATTGTGTATGCTGTGTGTGTGTGTGTGTGTGTGTGTGTGTGTGTGTGTGTGTGTGTGTGTATGCATGGCACAACATGCATGTGGAGGTCAGAGGATAACTTTACAAACTTAATGTAGATTCCAGGATCAAACTCAGGTCGCCAGGCTTTGTGGCAAGTGCTTTCTTCCTGAACTATCTCTCTGGTGTCATATGTTCACTTCCCGTCATCCCTCTTACATGGAAAGCCCTATCAAGACAATAATCACCTGTTTCATGGACTCCCATGAGTCTCACCCGACAAAGGAACCAGTAAATGAGCCACATAAGGTCATGGCTGGATGAAAGGCTTAAGAGTTCCGTGGTCTCCACAGACTGTGCTTCATGTGTCCACCAAGGGTAAGGGGCCTCTCTGCTTACAGTGTCCCTCCACTGTCTGAAACCAACTCTCCTTTCAGGGGATTAAACGGGTGGAGTAAGAAACACTGAACCCCACCAAAAGGCTCACCTGCCAAAACCTACATCTTTTGGGTTTCCCTTCAGTGGTGAGTGAAGAAAAGAGAGGGGACATTCAGTAAAGGTGAATCGTAATGACAGATGGAGCGGAACTCTAGAGGCACGTGATTCCTGCACCATTCCCCGAAGCCACACAAAGCCTTCAGTATGGAAACTCTCTGGCTAAACATTGGCTCCCAGGCAAGGTCCTCTTAATGCCTGGTTTGTGTGTCTGATCACACAAGGAACCCGTTTTTCTGCTGCCCTCTCACAACACACGGGGAGGGAGAGAGTCCCATAAATTGCTTTTAAACCACACTGAAAGGGGAAGTTTCTAGAATTCACTGGCTGGCTGGCTGGCTGGCTGGCTGGATTGACCCAGCTCAGGAATGGAGTCTGACACAGAGTTAGAAAGTTGTCCATGGAAACCTTCCTATATCTGTTATCTTTGTGTAACTCTTGGTCTTTCCCAAGTCCTTCTTCCATTTAAAGCAAAGACATGTAAGACTCTACATATCTCAAAAGCCACACTAGTGCATGAGTATCCAGAGAAACTCTCCTGCTGCCCTCTGCTTTGGTTCATCTTCCTGATGAAATGTCTCCCTTTTCAGTTCTAGCAGAAGGGCCTGAAGAAGCTGCAGGAGCGAGGACGTTGCCTTACCAAGCCTCAGAGGGCCATTTCCCTATTCTGCCCTTCACCACACAATTTATTGATGGCAAAACAATGTATGGAGAGAAAAGCCAGCCCGTGGGATGCGAGTCCCTGGGTGTGAGGATATGGGTGAACAGTAAACTTCTCCGAACCTCATTTCCCTCCTGTGGCAAGCAAAGAGATGTGAATGGATGCTACCTCATAAATCCTGGCACACAGAACAAAGGGAGACCCTTCCCAAAATGTTTGGTGAAGCATATGACTCTGCCACATGTCCCTTTCCTGTCAGTAAGGAAACAGATACATTTAAAACTTATCTGCAAGGCCTGTGGAATGGCTCAGTGGGTCAACGACTCACTCAGTGGTTTAGATCATGCATAGTTCTTACAGAGGACCCAAGTTCGAGTTCAAGCACCCCTGTTGGGCAGCTCACAACTATCTGTAGTAGGAATCTGACACCTTTGGTTTCTGTGGTCATCTGCTTTCATGTGCACACACTCACTCAGAGATATGCACACAAACACAGGATTAAAATTTAATCTTAAAAATATAAGGTGGACAGCTCCTGAGGAAGACAGCAACATCAACTGTTGGCCTCCATGTGCCTACATGTCCTCACACACATACACGAGAGATTGTATGCTATACATACATCCACACATAGACTCGTGGGAACTTCTATACATAGATAGCATTAACTGTAACAAGGATTCCAGAATATAGATTTCTGGAAGGAGACTTAGAAATTGAGATTTGTGAGTATAAGAATTACTGTTTTGGGGACCAACAATTTCGTGGGGAAAGGACTTGAAGGAGAGGCAAGTGGGCTGCAACAGTCTGGATGAAAACATACAATCCTAAATCAGAAGAACTTTTTAAAGTCCAAATTGGACCAAGAGGCTCTGACCTATGTTCCTCCATGAGGAACCACCACTGGATAGAGTTGCTGTGAAGATGCCCTGTCACTGTCCCTTGAGTCCTATTTATACTCTCTCCAAACATCACGTGTCCTCCCACGGGTCTTGCCTCAGCAAAACAGCACGTGAGTCTGTATCATACTCACTACCAGAAACTTCCACTTCATCTGTCCATCGCATATAGTCTGCTGCCATTTTTCTTCTAGACATTTTACACTTGTCACATGAAGTGAGTTTCAATTAAGTCACTCTATTCTTTGCAGTCTTGACCTCCTGTATTAAGGTGACCCTACTTAAAGTTCATGAATACAGTTTTTAAAAATGCTTTTCTAGTCCCGTGTGTGTGTGTGTGTGTGTGTGTGTGTGTGTGTGTGTGTATGTGTGTGTGTGTGTATGTATGCAGAGAGACAGGGTCTCATGGTTCTCGTATCCCAGGTTGGCCTTGCTCTGAGGTCAAAGACGATCTTGAACTTCTATCCCTCTTTCTCCCTGGTGCTGAGAGATTAAAAGTGTATGTACCACTGGGCCCCATTTATCCAACACTGGGCATGGGACCTGGGGCTTCACACATGTTGGGCAAGCACTCCGCTAACTGAGCCACATTTGCGGCCACAGCTCTGCATCTTATTTTTTCCTGTGGCTGTCTTAAAGTAGTAGTAACTTATTTTTTACAAAACAGATAAGCATTTGTAGTAATATTTAATCAATGGCTTAGCCTTTTCTAAGACCTGAAAAAAGATCTCTCCTTCTGTACTGGTTAATATGGTTTTGCTACTTTATAATAATGTTTGTACTTATGAAAGCCTTTCGTCCACTGGCTAATTTTTAAATGTTTAATTTCTTTAATATATAAATTACACAATCAAGTCTCACTGACAGCAGAAATCAACCAGCGGTTGCTTGCGTTGGCTGTCTGTGGATGCTACCACAACTGTAAATAACTGTGCTCTGTCTGGGAAAGTCCCTGAATGTAAATAACTTCTATAGATAATATGGCACTATCTCATTATATGCTGCTTTGCGGGATCACTAATGCAGACAGAGGTTGATGGAATGTTGAAAATTGAGCCCTAGCTCCTGTGTTGTCTCGTCTCCCCTCACTGCCTCCTGGGAACACTGCCTCACTGACTGCTCTCCTGTGAGCTCTCTTCAGGCCGAGGAAATGTCTAGTCCAGAAAGCATCTCTGTCTCTTCTCACTCCACACTCTCCCTGTCTTCCCGCTCTGAGACTCCATGGGGTAAGCAGAGTCTGGGGACCAGCTGGCTTGGTCAGAGAGGAGCTATAGATGGAGGAATGGAAGTCTCCCTGGGGAAGACAGAGCTTGGCAGAGAGAAAGTCTTTCTCTTCCCACGGGAGGTGAAAAATCTCCCACAAAGCTGCTGCTCCCGGGAGGACGGGTGTGGGAGCTCGGGAGATGACTCTTGGGTAATGCTCCTTCCCCATGCAAGTGTGATGACCCAAGTTCTTAAACGGCTGTGAGGAGGGGCTGGAGAGATGGCTCAGTCGTCAGAGCACTGGCAACTGTTGCAGAGGACCCCAATTCAGTTCCCAGAACCCACCCGGTGGCTCACAATCATCTGGATCTCCAGTTCTTCTGACCTCCACAGACTCTCAAACATATACGATGTACATAGACACATAAACAAATGAATAAATAAATACATTTGAAAACTGGGAGTAGTGGTCTGTGTCTGTAAAACCAGCACTGGGGAGGTCGAGACAGGAGGATCCCTGGGGCTCAGCCAGGATCAGTCTTGTCAAACTGGTGAAGTCTAGGTTCATCCAGAGATTCTAACTTGGAAAATATGGAGGACAGTGATAAAGGAAGACACTCAGCCCTGGCCCCCACACACGCACATGCACATACATGTACTTATATACATGCGTATGTGTGCACACATGCAAGCGTGCACACACATACACACACTCACACACCTATACACATGTACGTGCACACACACCCAAGGGGGGGAGAGAGAGGGAGGATGGAGACAGACAGAGAGAGAGAGAGAGAGAGAGAGAGAGAGAGAGAGAGAGAACTGGTGAGAACTGGTGAGAACTGGTTCATGCAGTAGGGGAAGGGATCTAAGAGCCCCATCATGAGTCCATGGTAAGCCACAAATCTCGCTTCCACAGCCACGTGGCTGGTAACCATGGACAGCGTCTGCTTCATGTGGCTTGAGCTAAGCTGACATTCACAGTTACAGCCTGCTCTTCTCATCCAGCAATAGCCAGTTGAGAGTGAAACGACAAAGAGCCCGCCCAGCCTCTCACTGTCCAGGAAGTTGGGAGAGTGTGTGCACGCATGGTTGAAGGATTTCCAGCATTGCCTGTGGGACACTGTATTCAAAAAGAGAAAATATGTTTCCCCCCTGCTCTTCTCTGTGGGGGATGGCAAGCGGGGTTATGCGCATGGTAGGTACGTTCTCAGTACTGCCCTCACTCCAGCCCTAGAGGAAGCTCTTTCTGCCTATGCTGTCCTGGAGGGAGGGCACACTATACCACAGAGCACTTTAAGATAGACTGGGTTGTACAAGGGAAGAGGAGACCTTAGTAAAGACCTGAGATGGAGTGAGCACTGCCCTGTCTGTAGACTCTGACTTCCCTCACCTTCCATGGTCCCATCATGTAGAGAGAACCTCTTATAAACATCGCCTGTCAATAAAAAAAGATGATGGCCAATGAGCTGAGGCAGGAAATAGGAAATGGGACATGGGCAGGAAGAGAGAGGATTCTGGGAAATAGAGGATAAAAGGATATTCACCCAGGAAGATGTGAGGAGACAGATGTATGGTACTTGAACACAGGTAACCAGCCACGTGACAGGATGTAAGTTAAAATAAATGGGATATTTTAAGTTACATCTAGTCAGAAAAGAGCCTAGCTATATGGCCAATGTGTTTATAAATATATTTTGAGTCTGAGTCTTATTTCTGGGAGCACGGGCCTGGGAGGAAGAATGAGACATAACGTCAACACCATTGTGTGCTGGTTCAGGATCCTAAATGTATCATGGGTCTTCCTCTTTACAACCAAACCTGCTCTGGGGAGGCCATTCCTGCCCTGGACCTGCTAAAGAACACAGAGAAAGTAAGAGACACATCTAGAGCATAGGAAGAGTCCGCTTTAATCTGGATGTGGAGTAGAGAGAGGAAGCAGAGAGGACCAGACCAGCAAGACAAAGCGACAGCACACAACGAAGGGCCTTGAACATGTCCTCTGATGATCTATAACTTCGGAGGCATTTGGAATGGGAACAATATTCCAGATGCCTTTTTGACACCAAGTCCAGACACAGAGGTGAAGGAGAAGGAGGAATGCTGACTGCCTTCTCCTCTGTCTCTGGCTCCCAGCACCATCTGGTATATTTCAAGTTGGTGTTTTACAACATACAGGTTTGGAATTGTTGTCTTCGAGCTGCTTGGGTGTTGAAGTGGTTTTGAGGAAGGCCACAACAAGACAGGATGAAGTACTCTTTTTTTACCTGACAACCTCATGACTGGGGTTTGAAAACATGGCCCCTTTGCCTCCTAGACTGATTTTCATTTCTAAAGTCTAGTGCGGATAAACATGAATTCTTGTTGCCTTCCAAATCTCAACCCTGAGTTCATACTGTACCAAGACAGAGGTGACAGTCTCCCTAATAGCCTCAGGGAAGCTTACCAATAATACTAGAGAGACCATGGGCTTCAAGCTACAAAATGAGGACACAAAATGAATTTGGGGTAAGAGGCAGAAAACAACAACAGCAGCCTCCAAATAAAAACCTTTTACTGAGAATTCATTACACGATTGGCCACACAAGCAAGCACTAGCAAATCCTCAAGTAGAATCTGTGTGTGTTGCGAGTGTCGATTTTCTGTGTGTACACATGTATAAATGCGGACCTAGACATTGACTCTGAATATCTTTCCTGATCACGTATCACCTTATCTTTTGAGACAGGGTCTCTTCCTGAACCACAGCTGGGTTAACTGGCCAATGGACTTCAGGGATCTTCCTATGATCGCCTCTCCAGAGCTTGGTTTCAGACACAGGGTGCCATGCTAGGGTGCTATGCCTAGATTGTACATGGTGCTGGATATCTAAGTCCAGGCCCTCTTGCTTTATCAATTAAGCCATCTCCCCAGCCCTCAAAATGATCTTCTAAAATGGACACAGTTAGCAATTGCATCCTTACCCTTAACTGAGGGTGAGAGTTAAGAATCTGGCTTGGCAGCTCTTATGTGACTCCAAAGCCTGTGGACTCTACCTGCACAGGCACATGCATGAACTCTCTCTCTCTCTCTCTCTCTCTCTCTCTCTCTCTCTCTCTCTCTCTCTTCTCCCTCCCTCCACCCCCCTTTACTTCTTTCCACACATGTATCTTAGACACACGACATGGCAGTTCCTTTCATTAAGAGTCAGACTTAGCTTCCCCATTCAGCCAAGAGAGTTTATAAGAATCAGTATTGTGCTACTTTTAAAGCCTGAGCTACAAAGGGCTTGTTGGCTTCTACTCTCACTCGAAACCTTGGCCAACTTGCCAAAGACCCGAGCATAATGCCAACCTAGCTTCAGTACCCTGAGTGCTTGTTGTCTGGCCCATCACAGCCATGAAAGTGGGGGGTGGGGAGAAAACATCTCCAACAGGAAGCAGCCTTCAACCTCCTTGCCACAGCAGAACAAGGGAGGGGGCTTCCAGGTGCCTCTCAGGTCTAGGTCCAGAGAGAGCCAAGTGCACACGGCTAATAGTCCTGGCTGAAGGCCAGGTCATTTGTACCTCCCCATGTAAGGGCAGAGAGAATGCCCTTGAGAAATGGCTGGTAGGAAAGTGTCCCAAAGTGTCCTTTCTCAAGGGCTGGCAGACTGCAGTGCCACTCCAAGAAAGGAATGGAATGGCGAGGCAGCCCTTACTCGTTGTTTGAACAGAGGGGAAAAGCCAAGTGAGGTCAAGACCATCAAGAGTCAGACTGTGTTCCTACGGCATGGCTGGTGCCGCTTCTGATTACTCAAAGGGGCTAAGTGGTTGCGTTTACTTCGAGGTGTTTATGCTGCTCTGGCATTTTCCGACTTGTGCTCTTTGGACAGGGAATCTGTTTGCTTTCAGTCTTGGTTATTTTCTTCCAAAGTATTTGGACTCCGACTGGGCACCTGCCATTAGAGATTCTTGCTGTCTGTACGTCTTGCTAGGATGCTCTTTTCTCACTGGGTTTTCTTTTCCCCACTCATCTAGCCTTTGTCATGCCAGCACTCCTGTCTGTCTGTCTGTCTGCTGCTGGTACTAGCCACTCAGGGCTGCTGGCTCCACTGGTGGGTGGATGGACTTATCCATTTACATAGTCTGAATCCCCTGGAATTTTCTCCATCACCCCAAACTCAGGCCTCTGCTGTTCTGGGTTACCCCAGATATATTTGCAGATAGGGCTATCTCTATATTTCAGCATAGCTTCTCTTCCAAGCATAACAGTGCTTCACTTCCCAATGTTCCAAGTCTCCCAGATATGAAACACAGCAACAACATTCCAGACCCTCTTCCATGTCATCTTAGGGCACTCCAGGAGGCACAATGATCTAGGGAAAATCATCCTTCACTGTTTACTCTAAAAGAGAGTCTGTATGAAGCAAAATTTGAGGCTAACTTGTAGAATACTGTTATGCCCTAAACGGTTTCATTCCTGGTAGAATAGGAGCCCCAAAGTGTCATTTTATTGCTCTCTTAGCAAAAAGTGGCTTTAAATCTGCCTTAGAATGTCATTCTAACATACTTCTCCAAGATAGGTCTTGTCTGGCTGTTGCTCCTCTTCTACATACTAAAGCCTTCTGTGTACTACAGACTCCATCAGGAAACTGTCTTCAGGCCCTGCAGACCTGGTGTTACCTCTCTCCTTGGACTCCTCGGCACTGCCTGGACCTTGGATGGTGCGTTATATGGAGTCACACACTTCTTTAAGTAGACCCTCAGTTGCTTTTGTGTCTCAACCACTGTCTGTCCTTAGAGTTCCAGATCACCCTGCCAGCATTCAGCAAACACAGCAATCCCTTTGGTGCTAAAAGGGGCCATGCAAGGCTGGTTGGGGCATCAAATTAATACAAATATTTTGTTGGGACTGTTGGGACTGGTGGACACTGTCATTCCTGTCGCAGCTGCTGTTTTATGAGCCAGGCTCTGCATTAAGCAGGCGTGGATAATGACTCGGTTGGCTCTTCTTAGAGGGAGGAATCATTCCAACTCATTTGCAGGTGGGAGACGGATGCATTATGCAGCTATTGTAACTTGCCAGAGTTGTGCACGGCAGTGTGATGGGTCTAACGTCCCGATGACTGTCTTATAAGCTTATGCCTTCCTTCCAAATAAGCAGCTGTCCAATCCCTTCCAACTTCATGCAAAATCCACAAAGAGCACACAACCATCTTCTTTAACAGTGACTCCCCGCTCTGAAAGCTTTGAACTACTGTCCCTACTGTTTCCCGCTGATCAATAGTCTGAGTGAGAGAAGTGGCCAAGGTTGATAGATCTAGGAATGAAGGCCTCTGATCTTTCCTTACTCTGCTCAGGTTCCCCACAGGGAGAAATTTGAGTCCCACTTGCAGGCACAACAGTAAAAAGCTGTCAATCTGACTTTTACACTCTAACTCCTACCCACAAAGTGTCTCTAAGTCCCTGCTCCGTGGTCAGTGTTAATCCAGACCTCAGGCAGCCCCAGGGCTTTGACCTCAGGCTTCTTGGCAACATTGGTACCCATGAGCCCATGGGTGGTAACAGTAACCTGAACTGACTGGCCCACTGGCCCACTGGCCAAGTGGCTTGTGGCTACAGCCCCAGACTTGGCTTTTACTGGCTCCCATTTCTGGGGATTTTTGAGTCATGCCAGCTTTCAGTCCTTCTTGGCATCACATGCCCAGAGTAACGAATCTGAGGCCAAAGAGAGCAAAAAGAACTTTATCAGTGCAAGCACATCCTCCCTATCAAGACAATGGGTCAGAATGTCAGACTCCCTGCTTCTGCCTGGGCCACTGGGTATGTATTTCCCTTTGATTTTTCCTGTGCCGAGCTTTGGACTTGGAAACTGTTGGGCAGATCCCATCAGGTGCTGAGGCTGTGAGTATAGCATTAGCATCTTCCTGAACCACCCTCTGTGGGATTAGCAGAAGGGACACGGGGTTATTAGCCACCTTTTCCTGTGGGACCCCATATTCAATGACACAGTTCTATAGCACCAGGCTATGGTGGGCCAGTGACCAGCCTGAACATTTCTGCTGCACATCTTTTCCCTTCCTGTCAGCTCCATGCCCCCAGGGACAGCATTATCCACTTGGCTGCCAACTAGAGACCTTAGGGGTCTCAGGCAACCTATTTCCCTTCATTGTTCCACACAGGATCTATCGCCAAGTTCTGGCCGATCCTGCTGCCCTGCCATCTCGCAAAGATATCTGTTCTTCATCTCCTATCCCAGTCCCACAGCACTATATGAACAAGCTGACTGTCCAGCCTGAGCCAAGTTTTCCAGGTTCTTTTGAGGCCAGCTGTGACTAAATTTTCCTTGACAGATAGCGAGTGGAAGGCATATGGCCCATTTCTAGAGAAGCATGCCTTCCCTCTGTCCCCCAAAAGCTGAAGACTTGAAGCCCTGAAGGAATGGTAGAGCTAGCACCCGAAGGATATGGAGCAAGCTACCTCCGGTGAGGAGTAGCCTGGCTTGACTGACATATGACACCTCAGCTTGTTCTAACAGTCACTATCTGTGTTAAATGGGTAAATCCAAAGTTGCCTTATTGCTAATGGGAAGCTGAGAAAAAATGGGGAAAAGATACATTTTCAGTTACATAAAGAGAGGAGGGATACAAGAGAGAATAAATGTATCATCTCCCGACGCAGGTGTAAGTTAGGAACCACAAAGGAGCCCTCTCTGCAGCCCACTAGTATCCATCCATGACTAAAGTCAGGGGTTCAAATCCATCTAAGCTATCCGTCCTTTTAGGGTCTAAGGCAAGTTAAGCTTAGAGCCTCCCTTTGTTCATCCCTGACAAAGTAACTCGCTTTGGACCCAGACAAGTTCCAGAGTAGAAATCGTGGGACTTCAGGGTTGGAGCCTGGCAAAGGGTGGCTCTTGAGGTCAATATTGCTGTTGATACAGGCACATGAAGACACAGAACAGAGGCCAGCAGAGAAGGAAAGGGCCAGGAACATTTTCTGGATCCTGCCAGGGCTCAAATAATTATATTCAGGATTTTTGCTAATGTGCAGATGGGGGTAGAAGGGCCTGGGATTTATACAAAGGGATGTCTAAGCCCCAGTGTCAATAGCTAAGGAGAAAGGGGGCAGTTCTACAGCAAATCCAAGACAGGTCCCCAGGAAGAAATCATCCTCCGGCCTCAATTCTAGCTGCTTGCCAACTCTCTCTATAGGCTATTCACACCTCCCCACCCCCAGCAGGACACAGATGCAGATGAGTATAGAGCCGGGTGTGCAGTAGCTCCCTCTCGGGCAGGGCTAGGAGTCCTGTGCACTAGAGTCTGCACACGCCGCCAGCGGAATCCATCCCATCCCAGGTTACATAATCACTCAGCTACAGCCAAGGTCTGAACTGATGATTACCATAGAGAAAGCTCCAGAAAATAAATTCCAGGGACATTAGGCAAATCGTCCTTTTAAATAAACAATGGCTTTCATTTTAGCACAGACATAATACACAGAGGTGGGAAAGGAAAGACAAACTGGGAAGAGAATGGATCTGTCCTAAATCACAACTCTTTGTCACTTGTAGAGCTCAGATCCTCTGCGTATCCCCAAAGGCCAGGACTCTGCGGCTAGAGCAGGAACGTTCCTCCAGATCAGCACTGTCGCATACCACACTGCCTCTCCACCAGTGGCCTTCTAGGGCCCACCCATAGACCTGTGAGGAGGGCAGCTGTACTTGGAAAGAGACCCAGGAGAGCTTCCCAGCCCCAGGCCAATGCCAAGAACAGGGTGGGTATCTCCTGGAACATATCCTGGCTGCAGGTCACACCAGAGTTCTAACCAGAATTGAGCTGGTGTGGCCACAGTTCAATAGTCCAGCTTGACTAAAAGCACACATAGTAACAACACATTTTCAGAATGAACCCTGAAATACTGGGAACCAGTTAGCAAAAGAGAACCCAGCCCTCCTTCCTGTTGCCTGCTCCACACACACCCAGCTGGACTCCACCCTAATCCTCCACCCAGCCCCCGAAACATCTTCCTCCCATCTTCCTGTTCACTATCGTCATTCAGCAAGTCGAGAGAACAGGGGACTGGGGTAGCCTGAGGACAGGCCCTGGCTCATGGGGCCTGTCTAGCCAAAAAAAGTAAGGTTCATAAAAAGATGGCCTCCTCAAAACAGAAGAAAAGTACCTACAGCTTCCAGGGACGAGTACGACTCTTGAAGGAACATCCATATACAATACACACCTGCCTATCATGCCTGGTCCATCTATGTATATGTCTAGGAGGCCACTGAAGTGTGACATGGAGTCAGATCACAGTGAAGGAGGGGTGAGCCAGGAGCCAGATGCCCAAAAGTGAATTGTTTGTGTACTGAACTCTCAGGAGCCTGAGAACTCCAAGTTTGATTTTGGCCTTCCAGATCGTCTAGAGGGCAGAACAGAGAGTATTTAATGCTGCCTTGGTTTGTAACCTTTAAACATTGAGGCTTCGCTGAGTGGAATTTCATTTGTACTCTGGTATAAGAGACGGGGATGTCTACATAGAACCTCAAGTGTAGGTAAAGTTGTAAGAGGCAAAGCAGAGTCACGGGAGGGGATCCCTCTTCCTACTTGGCTGAGAGCAGGAAGACCCCAAAAAAGCTGGGGAGGGACTTACAAATAAGGCCAAAGCTAGCTGTGACCCCACTCCAGTATGCACACATTATAGCCCCTAAAGAAGAGAAATGTGGTCCTTATGTCACGGAGGCTCCTAGGCCTGCTCCACTTTGCCTAGGCAA
This sequence comes from Mastomys natalensis, assembly GCA_021653895.1. Classification (NCBI taxonomy): domain Eukaryota; kingdom Metazoa; phylum Chordata; class Mammalia; order Rodentia; family Muridae; genus Mastomys; species Mastomys natalensis. The sequence continues at coordinate 1,145,202 of JAJTUV010000008.1, read as the reverse complement.
CCTCAGATAAGATACATGAACCTCTGCTCTCTCAACTGTTCCTTTATGAACTGGAGGTCACTTAGTCTCCACCCCCCCACACACCCTCCCAAAGCTGCTTTGAAGACTGGAGTCACACTGATGCATGGCAGACTCTCAGTAAATGCTCACTGTCACTGCCAGGTCTCGTCATGGAAACTTCAGCATGCAAACAGTGCTGGGTGCCTTGCAGGAATTAGTAACTGGGGGATTAATGGAGAATGTGGATGGGCAAGCAGACAGACAGACGGACAATGAGTACGTGGATGGGTTCTTTAACGTGCACTGTGAAGTACACGGCCCTCAGAAACTGCCCATCTGGTACTGATTCATCCAGAACTACCCCTTGAAGTGAACCTCAAGTACCACAACATAAACTGGATTTGTCTTTCAGAAAGAAACACAGAAACGCAAGTCTTAGAACTCATGCCTGGAGTTAGGACTTGCACTTCACTCTTTTAGAGAATCTCCCTGAGCTCACAGCAAGGAACACAGCTCTGGAGGGCACATCCTGGGCTCTCTGTCTTGAGAGTCTCAAAGACACATGATGACCTAGAGTCTACTCTGGAATGTAGAGACGCTTTTTAGTCTAGGAATTATTAGTTCAAGTTAACAGAGGCTTGGATTTGGGTCATTGACATTTAAACTCAGAATGATAAATATGCTGTCTTCCATGATATGATGTCATATCATCTTGTGTCCCATATATGATGTCATATGTGCTAAGTGATACAGTAATGAATCAATCAGTTTCCACACAAGGTGCCACCATGGATGAAGGACCCATGTCAATAGGCAAACACACGGCACCACAGCTCCTGTTCCTGCAAGCCCTTAGTCTTCCATAGTTCATTTCACACTGTCATAGGCTTTGAAGAAAGACAGAAGCGGTGTTGCTTGCGGGGTGGGAGGAGAGCATAGGAGAATCGAGTACCACAAAGAGCATAAGCCATCAACAGCCTCAGAGGAGCAAGATGCACAGTAAGTTCGCAGGCCACCCAGGCTGTCCAGCAACTGATTAAAATTCAGTAATATTCCCAAATGTATTGACTGTGTTTTAAAAGTTTTTTTTTTTTTTTTCCCACTGTCTTAGTCACTGTTCTATTGCTGTGAAGAGACATCACGACCAAGGCAACTTTTATGAAGGAAAGCATTTAACTGGGGGCTGGCTCACAGTTTTAGGGACTTAGTCCATTATCATCACAGGAGGGAGCATGGTGGTCAGAGACATAGACATAAGCAGGAGAGAGGAAGGGAGGAAAGGGAGGGAGAGAGGAAGGGAGGGGAGGAATGGAGAGAGAGAGAGAGAGAGAGAGAGAGAGAGAGAGAGGAGAGAGAGAGAGGAGACACACATGCACACAGAGATACTTTAAAAACACTTTAAAACCTCAAAGCCCACTCCATCCCCCCCCCCCCCCCGCCCCATAACAAGCCTTCCAGGTAAGCCACACCTCCTGATCCTTTTAACCCTATCAAACAATTCTACTCCAAGATGAGGAAGCATTCAGACATCTGAGCCTGTGAGAGTCATTTGTATTAAAAACCACCACCACACACCCAAACCACACACTCCTCAGAGCATAAGCGGAATGCACTTGATATGAAAAGCTACAAAATGATCTGGTATCAGTAATCAGACATTTTCATTGGCAATTAGGCTACAAAGAGGAAACACATTCATGAGGGAGACTTCCTGCCTTGGAGGGAGGAACCAGCCTTGTTTTAGGGGGCAACAAGCTGCTATTACCCAGAGACATGCCAGTGACCTTTTCCTTGTCTGGGTTTGCTAGAACTGTCAGGATAAAAATATAACCCCCCCCTCCTAAAAGTGTTCTACAAACTTCTCTTTCATGATCTAGGCGTTGGGTGAGTTGAACGACTGAAAGAATATCATGAAGTCACACAGCGGCTCACAGAGGGTGGGCGGTATGCTTGCAGGTTTCATGCTTGGATACATATGTGTGTATATGCGAACACGTATATCACGTGTATGCCATTCATTAAAGCATTTAACAATGACCTGCTGTCACTATTCTTGACATTCAGTTCTGGTACGATAATGTCAATACAGGCACCCCGGGCAAGCACAAACCCTGGAGAGGGAGCTGTAGTAATCCAAGACGAAACACATAAACCTCAGCAGACTGCAGCTTTCTGTAGGACCCTTCTAACTACCATCACCCTTGTTCTCCTTGGATTTCTCCTTGGGCAACAGTCCAAAATGTGTGAGAAGCATCAGCCAGACCCAGTGCATTTCCACACAGGAGACACAGGAATACCCAGGATGCAGGTTCTTCAGAGGCCAACCCCGGGCTTGAAGAATGTGAATTTTTAACAAAATATTATCTTCATGACGGAAGTATGGGAAATCCTCCAATTGTTCTCAAACTCATTCAGGAAATTAAATTTTGAGAGACCTTTATGGCCTTCTTAAAAAACAAAAAAAAAACCCCAAACCCCACAGATGTATGGCTTTGTTGAATCACACACTGTAGCTAACTACATCTTTCCGAGCATAGTAAGGTTATCGTTACTAGAAGGTTTTAGCCAGGGTTTCTTATATGCTGCAGCCTCTTTAGCCTCTCCCCCACCATGTTCTCTCCTTGGAACCTGACATGACAGAAGTCACATCTGGAAAACAAGCTTCCTATAATTAATATAGAAAATGCTTAACTTGAAAGGTCACCTCCCTGACTGCGTACAAAGGTTTCCAGGAAGTAAAGTAAACTGTTGCTGTCTGAGTTCATGGTGATGAATGTGTCCTCTGGGTTCTTGGGAGGCGCCATATCTTGACAAGCTCTGTGATGAGAGTGAGGGCCCCCTGGTCTGACATCTCATGAGGTGCCCAGGTTATATGAAATGAGTGTTTATAGCACAGAGGCCAGAGGAGAAGGAAATCAAGATCTGATCCTCCGGCCAGTGCCAAGTATCTCTGGTATGGAAAGACTGAGATAGGCTCACTGAAGGGACTGTTTCCTGGCAAAGCATTCTAAGTGGTCGCAACAGCTGGGGGCAGGGGGTACCACCATACCAGGTCTCAGGAGGCAAGAGAGGGCACCATCCAATATACACACTGCACACCACACACATATGGAAAAAGAAATGGGCCCCTATAATGAAGTAAGTTGTCATGAAAAGCAGAGAAACAAGAACTAACTGGCCCAGTGCTGGTGTTCTACTAGATGCAAACCACAATGATTGCTCTGAGCTGCCCAGGGGTTAGTGCAATGATGGATATAGGACTTATGTCATAAGTCAGGTGTGGATAGCCAGTAAGGCCACAGTTATGCCAGGAACAAAATCCTCCACAGAACCCTCACAGAGACATACTGACCACCATGATGATATTGACAATGATTACAGACATGCTCACACAGGGCTCGCCTTGCACAGTGAGGTGTTTTGCAATGGTCTTCTTGTCTACCCTCAAAGTACTGAGGCTGCCTCTCACCGTGACTCACCTTGGGAAGACAAAGACTTATGTACAATAACTGAATCCCCTTGGAGGAAGGAGTCTCATCTAAGCACACCAAGAGAATATGGTAAGCAAGGTTCATGAACAAAACGGCTCTGACGTACTGGCAGACACACAGCCCAGCACTTAGGCAAGACCAGCTAAACAATAGTGAGACTCTAGGGATAAAAATGACGTGGCCAACTGTAGCCCTGACACCATAAATGGAACTCATTTCACCACAGGTTTCCATAGAGGATTTGCCATGTTAGCTCTGATTGTCAACTTACACAAGCTAGGATGGCCTGAGAAGAGAGACTCAGTTCGTTGGCCTGTGGACATGTCTGTAGAAGACTTTCCCCCAAGAAACTATGGGTTACTGTTCCCTGGCTTGGGCCCTGAACTGCATAAGTGTGGGGAGAGTTGAGTACTAAGCATACACTTGATCTTCACTGTGGATGACACTGCAGCATTTGCAAACACAGGGGCTTGGTGGCTTACACTGAGTCTATACTCATAACCCCATTATATCGAAAATGTCTCAAGTGGAAAAGACATTCAATCCGTCTTACCCATTGAACATCCTAACCTTGGTACACAGAACCCTTTCAGAGCCCTGGGTGTTTCCTGCCGTGGTATTAGGGTTGAGCGTCTGTGCTCTGGCTCACTGTGTCTGTCTAGCAGCAGGAGGGAGCATTGCACTCTATGTCACTAGCTCAGCAAAGGCTCTGGACATGGAAAGGCAAAAAAAAAATTATGAGTCAAACTATCACAGGTCTGTACCATCTACATAGGGGCCTCAGAGTTGCTCTTCTTGTCAGTTACATAACAGAAAGATGACATTATCCCTGATGAGAAATGAGGATCTATATACACACACACACATGTGTATATTGGATATACATATATATGTATGTATGTATATATATCCAAGAATCAGCCTCTCATGTTAGGGAAGTCATAATGTTTTCCTTCAACTACACATTTATTTACCATCTTTAAACATTAATGCAGAACCCACTGAGGTCAAATAACTAGAGCAGCTATCCTCAGGTCCTCAGGTAGGCAGGCCTCCCTCACAGGTACCAGAGGTGAGTCACAGGGACATCTGCATCCCACCCAGCAGGTATCAGGCCACTGAGACTTCCACTCCCCAGTTTCCAGTGTGGCATGGGAGAGAGGAGCGGGAGCAGGGACTCAGGATTCTAAGTTAGTTCAGCCATCTTCCTCCCCTTCAAAACCAGTCCCTATTTGGAAATGTTTGCTATTCCCTCTTAAACAAGACTGATGACCTCACAGCTAGAGAAATAAAACCCCTGCCTGTCTCGACTCAACAGGTTCTCTGACAAGCTAAACACAGCTGCACTTGAGTGGCTATTTTTGGACTCTGTAAATTCTGGGCCTCTTTCTCTTTGAAATATTCTTTGCAGATTTGCCAAAGACTTTTATCTCACTTCTGACTCAGGGACAATGACTTCATAAGTACGAATGGCAGTTGTCGTTGTTGTGGTCATTATTTGAGGAACGCTTACACAAAACATATACAGAGGGTTTTTTCCTCCTGGGAGGAGGGACCCCTTGACTTTATTGATTCCAGGGTCTGAATTATGAACAGGAAGAGGAGAATCTGCCACCAAACTAACTTCAATAACAACAACAACAACAATAACAACAACCACAAGAAGGCAGGCCCTGGAGAGATGACTCAGTGGTTAAGAGAGCTAGCTACTCTCACAGAGGACTTCAGGACTTCAGTTTGGTTTCCAGCGCCCATAGCTCCCAATCATCAGTACCTCCAGTTCAGGGAATTCTGCCTTCTTCTAACCTTTGCAGACACAGCATGCATATGGTACATACATGTACATGCAGGCAAAGCCCCGTATGATATTAATATATATATTAATATATATATATTTTTTTTTAAAGGAAGAAAAGACTATAGAAAGGACCATATAGAACCCCCTCCCCCACTCCACCAGGTGGTGGTGGTGCATGTTTTGAGTCCCAGCACAGGCAGAGGTAGGCGGGCCAATCTCTTGAGTTTGAGGTTAGCCTGGTCTACAGAGCCAGTTTCAGAACAGCCAGGGCTACACAGAGAAATATTGTCTTGAAAACAACAATAAAGCAAAGAAGAAAAGGAGGAGGAAGAGAAGGAAGAAGAAGGAAGGAAGAGGAGAGAGAAGGAAGGAAGAAAAGAAGAGAAAAGGAAAGGAAAGGAAAAGGAAAGGAAAGGGAAAGAAGAAAGAAAGGAAAGGAAAGGAAAGGAAAGGAAAGGAAAGGAAAAGGAAAGGAAAGGAATCACCAAGACAATGTTTCTCCAAGGGGCTCAGAACCAGCGATCTGGTCGCCTTCCCCTGATGTAACCAACTGCAATTCCATAAGGATCTGTGTCTGTGATGATAGAGGTACCAGATTTTGACGAGTTTCTCCAAATCCAAAACTCATCCCAAAGCTTCCTCTGCAGGTGCTTTCCTCAGCTTACCCTTCTCTGAGAGCAGCCCTGCAGGGATATCCAGGGCTTTAAGCAGGTGAACACCAGAGGTTCTGAAACCTTGTTAAACATGACTCTGGAAGCTGCCTTCTAAATGGGGTAGATGGCTGGAGCTTAGACCTTCAGATCTAAATCCACGGTGGAACTTGGCCCCTTGCCCTGCATTAAGCATCTAGCACAGACTGACTGAATCCCTCTTGTCCCAACATGGCTGTTTGAGCCAGCCAATACTCTGTGGGTGTCTTTCATGAGCACAGACATCTCTAACAGCTTGCTCTCAGCCTGAATCATCTCCCACACACTCGGCACCAAGCCTGGGGGGCTGTGCTTGTTTCTTCTCTGTCCTCCGATTCTGTGTCAGCTAGCCCTGCTGTCCTTACCTTCAAAAAGAGCCCCCAACCCATCTGCATCCTCTGGGTCCGCTGTGACCACTGTGGTCCAGACGTCTTGACCAGTGTTTTCATGTCCTACTTGGGCCATCCACTTCCACTCTGTGACTCCCCCCAAACCACAGAGACAGAGAACCATCTACAACACCCATGCCTAAGGAAATGGCAACTTCCCTGCAGGACCGAACAACACATCTAACTCTCTAGAAATTACCTTACTAAATCATTTCATCTAGCCTTCCCCAGCTGCAGTTAGTGTATTTTTAAAGGCTGGACACCTGAGTTACATTTGGGGGACAGCAGGACAGCTACATCCAAGAGTATCCTAGAATTAGAAATGAGGAAAGATAAAGAAGAGGGGAGAGACCCAGGAAGACAAAACCAGATGCTGTGATCGATATGTGAATAGAACTGCATGTGCTAGTTAGGTTTGTTTGTTTGTTTGCTTGTTTGTTTGTTTGTTTGTTTTGTTTTTTGTATGTAATTCTAGCTTGGCACAAGAAAAGATCCCCACCAGATTGACTTGTGGGCAAGCCTGTGGTTTCTTTTCTTGATTGACAGTTGTGTAGTTGGTGCTACCCCTGGGCATGTGGTCCTGGGTTCTGTCAGAAAACAAGCCAGTAAGCAGCCTCCTCTATGGGTGTTTCAGTTCCTGCCTCCAGGCCCCTGCCCTACTTGAATTCCTGCAGTGTCTTTCTTTACTGATGGACTGTGATATGGAACTGTAACCTGAAATAAGCCTTCTCCTCCTCGAAAGTTACTGTTGGTCATTTTATCTGATCACAGCAAAAGAAACCTTAACCAGGACACAGACAGTGGCAGGCCTCCATCTGCCTTTGGCTTTGGCTCCTGCTCTGTTCTGTTTCTACACGAGAGGGCTGGACCAGGGGCGATTTCCCTTCTCCCTAGAAGCTGTTTATATCACCTCTCTGGAGATTTAAAGGACAAAGTGAATCAGCTGGTCACGTGTTAGGGCTCATCAAAGACATTTTCCAACCAAGGCATGGAGCTGGCCAGCCCACTCAGAGTTTTCCTCTCTCCCTCAGCAAGAGCCTTTCTTGCTTCCACCTACCCTGCCTGGTCCTATCCACTGGCTGTTTCCTGTGGCGGAGTAAATAGATTTCTAAGAGATTTCTTGGCTCTTTCACAAACACAAGGTCCTCGTGCGAGTGTCCTCAGACACCTCCTGTCTTTCTGCATTGTTAAACTCAAACGAAACAAAGAGAAGTGTTTGCTTTTTGTCGGTAGAGGTCTTTATTTCACATCGTGCTGATCTGATTTAGCCCTTTCTCTTCTTGCTTTGCTAACATCTGGAACCAGGTTGCCAAAGCTCATAGGTGCCAATAACCGCTCATTTTCATGACCTAGAATTAGTTTTCCAGTTTTATGGAAAACTCACCCAACTTTTAGCATGAACAACGAATTAGATAATTGTGTACAAGCTCTCTGGAAGTAAATTATTCAAAAGTGTTTAACAAGAAAACACTTAGAACTGCAGACCCATTAAAGGGGGGAAGAACTCAACAGAAGGGGGCGGGGGGGACTGAACTGAAGTCATTTAGCAATGATGTCATATGTTGGTACAAAGAGGAAGGAGGGGGACAGAGGGGCTTCCAAGCAACCCAGGGTCTGATAGGAGGCTTAGATATTGCATAATGGCTAGAGAAGTCAGCAGATGGTAACTGTTCACATGTGCCATGTTTTGAGTGAGACACGCTGCGGCAGGCTATTTGCTCGCCTGTATCTCTACTGTTCTCTTTTAGTCCAACTTGACTATATCCTGTCTGAAATTTGCCTGCAATCAAGGGCAGTACTTCCTAGTTAGTCTCCTTGGAAGTACTAGTTAGTCTCCTTGGAAGCAGTAGTCAACAGCATGTGAGTTATGACCAGTAGCTGGAGCTTCCAAGAAAGAGAGAGAGGTCAGCATGGAAGAATGGTTGCTTCCCCCACCTCCTTCCCTAACTGGCATGTGTGCATGCAGGCTGGAACCTGAGCGAGTGTGCTGATGCACGAGGCTTTCAGGCTGGGGGTCCTGGATGGAGAGCTACATGAGAAGAAGCTTCCTTCATCCTTTCCTCATGGTGAAGTCACCCTACAGCCCGAGCTCTGAACAATCACCATAGCGTATTCCTCTATCCTTAACATTTCTTATTTGGATTTTTACTAAACATGGTTAATTCAGGCTCTATTGAAAGAGCAATGGTGTCCCTCGTTCAGAGGCATCTCGAGGACAGGCTCTTGGAAGGGAAGGACAGGAGAGTCAGTGATGGTGGACAGGGAGACAGGATCAGGTCTCCTGCCCTCGGCAGTCTCTGTTCCATGTCTTCAGTTATGCTTGTTCCTCATCCTTCCATTTGCAGCCCCCTTTCTCATCCTTCAGGCTGACTTTAGAAGTAACAACAAATTTATCCCTTTTACCTCTTTTCTCCCCCTCCTTTCCCCAGGGATGCAGAGGCTGGTGGATGTCTGTGAGTTCAAAGTTAGCCTAACCCACGTAGAGTTTCCAGAAGAGCCAGAGCTGCACAGTGAGGCTCTGTCTCAAAACCAGGATAAAAAATGAAAACAATACAATAGGCAAGAAGACTGATTCTTAGATGATGCTAAACAGGCCCCTACACACACACACACACACACACACACACACACACACACACACACACACGAATGCACACTGTAGGCCCAGAATCTAAGGGAATTAGTCTCTCTACATGATGTACCCAAGGCTGATGTGGAAGGACCACCGTGTGGTGGTCAGCCATGGGGCACTAAAGATGGAGATCAGGAAGAAACGTGAGCTAGCTCTGAGTCTAAGGAAGGACTGCTGCTACCTACCTTTAAAAATTCACCCCAAAATAGATCAACTGTGATTTTCCCACCCAAACACAGCCTCTCTCTGAGGAGGCAGGCCCCTTTAAAGATGACGGTTTCCCTGGCTTTTCCCCACTTTGGCCCGTGACGTATGTCATTCCTTATGAAATGAGCTCACTCAAGTTTCCTACCAAGCCGTGAAAATTTAGCAGCACTGAGCAGTACATTCAAACATCCCGAAATCAAGCTCACCCCCGCTACCCATACAGGAAACTCATTTTATTTTTAAAGGCTGAAGGAGAAACAGGAGTCACCATGCCTCCCTCAACAGAATGCTCCATCATCTCTGTGCTACGCACCCCACCCCTAATTTTTCCTAGAACCAAAAACTGCAAGCTTACAAAATATCTTTTCCTCATTAGAAACCATATTTGGCCTTGAGATTAAATATCCAGAATTCTTTAAAACTCTATTATTTTTATACAATAAGCAATGGCCTGGTGGGAAAGAATATCAGCTCCCTCACTGCCCTAGGACAACTGAAGATGATGGCATGTGATAAGAGTGAAGCCCTTTGGGAATAATGAGAATCACTGAGAACCCATTTATACGTAAGGGAAGATCTTTGGCTAAATAAGAATGTCCCTAAAAGCCTGCTCAGATTTTGAGTGGTTGTACAAAAGCTCACCGAGCCTCACAGAAGACAATAGAGTCTTGTGAACGTTTCTTGTGCCACAACTTAATTAAAAACAGAATGAAAAGATTATTCTAGAAAGCTACTAATGGGACTGGCTTGAGTCCGTCATTGTTTCTGTCTACCTGGCAGAAGCAACTTAAGGGGGGAGGGTGGGAGCTATTTTGATCATATGGATCTCTGGGGGTTGGGATCTGTCCATCGTGGTTGAGTAAGGCACGGTAGCTAGGGTGTTGGAGTGTACTGTACTGCTGATTTACGTCTATGTAGGTTGGGAACCAGTGACCACTTCTATGGCTCTGCCATTGTCCTAAACATTCACATGTTCCCCAAACATGCAGCACCAGCTGGAGACCAGTATCTGATGTGTGAGCCTGTGGGGTCGCTTCACGGTCAAAGCTGTTGATCCAAGACTAAAGAAGTCACCGATTAGGCCTTCGATGCCACAAGCCGCTGTCTAAGCTTCTCCCAAGGCCTTTTAGGGCTGTTTTAGAAAGACAAGGGAAGATGACTGGGAAACCCTAGTGGATGATAAATAAAAAGCAGAAGTAACTGGTTTCAGTGTGCGTCCTGGAGCTTCCTGTGGTCACTTCTGACGGGTCTCCAGGGAGTCCAAGTGCACCTTTGCCTCTGAAGAGCTCAAGAGGCCTGCTGTTCTTACAGCTGTTACCACAGGGTCTGGAACAGTACCTCTTGGTTAACTGAGGCCAAAAGCATCATTTGTCCAGCCAAACTCCCTTAAAGCAAAGCAGTAGAGTTGGGTGTTCAACCACAGTGCACAGTGACCTGGACAGCACAGAGTGATGCCCCCTCATCCATGGAGCAATGTCACAGAGGAGATGCCCTCATCCATGGCATGTCACAGAGGTACGCAGGGGATAAGTTACCTTATACCTGTGTGTTCTCTTTACTAGCTGATGAACTGTAACACATTAGAGAGACAGACCTAGCTCCTGCACTGCCCCCCTGAGATGGGGTACAGGTATCAACCTGTATGAGGTTAACCACGGGCACCTCACAGCGCTGGGTGTCAGGTTGTATCCCTGTGACTGTATACACTGTGTCATCTCTGTATCATTTCAAGGCTGTTTCCACGGAGTGGGTGGCTGGAGCTTCCATAAATTGGCTTCCATGGTGTCCCTGAACATTCCACATAGCTTTCCTAGCTAGACTCCTACTTTGCTCTTCCCAACAGGACTTCTGCGGTGGAAAATGATCCCAGGTAGAAAGTCACCTGGCCTGCCTCAGTGGCGTAAATGAACTTCTTGTGACGAAATGAAGAATGAGTGTTTAGGTATTGCTTTGTAACAAGCCTGGCTTTAGCTCACCAATGGGAAGAATCTCATTTATAGTGCATCTGCATGAAATGGATCATAAAAGGTGAAATGAAGCCAAGGCTTTCCCTTCCCTATCTCCAGTCCTGTCTGCTTAGCTACCTCAAGCTCAGGACACACCATGCCAAGGCCACCCGTGTTTTCCCTGAGGAAGCTCGTGCTGCTGGAGACCACCAAGTACCACCAGGACAGGCACCCGCAGTGGCACAGCTGTAGCTACCTGACGCCCTGCTGGATCTGGGGTTGGGCAGAACTGTGCTAGGGTATGGCGTCACTTCTGAGGAATGCAGGTCCCAAGAGGCTTTGTACTTAAGCTCTAGGCTTTGCTTCATGAGAGAGAGGAGGGGGTGTTCTAAAATTAGCACCTCCTCAAAACTCAATTAAGAAATGAACTATCATCAGAAAACTAAATCCTTGGGTCAGTAATGTTTGTTTCCACAGCACTCAGCATACTTTTAAAACTGCCTGGATTTAGGTAAAGCAAATGCATAGGAGTGAGGTTATCCAACAGTCCGTGCTTTTGCCACCATCCCCCCTCTCTCAACACACACACACACACACACACACACACACACACACACACACACACACAAACAAAGTTCCAGGGGACACTCAATTGTGAACCACAGGTTCCTGAGTTAAGGTTAACATGGGCTTGGGTCCTTACTCTCAGTGCTCTCTGCTTATCAAATCTTGGGCAATGTTACTGCTCTGGGCCTGTTTCCTGGTGGGTACATGACAGTATGAACTTCACAGGATAAAGAGGAAAAGAAATAGCTTTGGTAAGAACATACCTGGCTACAAACATTCAATAAACACTAATCATCATCATCATCACCACCACCACCACCAGTATTGTTTCAAAAATTCCCACCTACCCTTACTTACCCTAAATGGGAGATGGAGGAGAAGGGAGACTGGAGACATGACTTAGGGATAAGAATGCTTACTGCTCTTGCACAGGACTCAAGTTCAGTTCCCAGCCCTCACAAACGGTGGCTCACAACCCCTTGTAACCAGTTTTAGGGGATCTTATGCCCTCTCCTGGCTTCCACAGGCATCTGCACTCACACAGTACATACAATCCCACACAGACACATGTAGATATAAATAAGAAGTAAAGAAAATTCAAAATCTGTTACAACAAATAGGAATGCACACACAAGTAGCACGGCACACCAGCACTGTGGAGTGATAAGCAGTCTATGACGGATTACGTCTCCTTACCACCAACAGTCTTCTCTTCAGTGGCCAGACTTCAAAATCCATATATAAATATAGCTGTCCTCCACTCCATATTACTTTTAACCCAGGATCTGTTCAGAAAAACTCCCCAAAACAATAGTCTCTATACACACACAAAAGGATGTTTGGAGGTAATTCAAGAGCAAGGTCTTCTAGAAAGTTCTGAGGATGTGTTCCACCACCTCTGGAAGCCTAGGCTCAGACCCCTTGAGGCTCCTTGCCAGTGTGAACCCCCTCTCCCAGTGTGACCTGTACCACCCAGAAGGGCCCAGCTGTTCCCCACCCTCCACCATAAGAGCTCAGCTGCACCTTGAGCCCAGGGGTTTGCAGTTATACTCCCCACACAGGTGGAAACAGCAGGGAACTGAACTTAACAAAGGTTCAAAAAACCAGCTTGAGGCTAAGAGGTGGCAACTCAGGAAGTTTAGGGTATGGTGAGTCTGTCCCTGTGGGAATCCGGCAGCTTCACGGCTTACAGGTTAAAACCTCAAAAGTTTTAATTTCAGATTGGCTCTTAAAGGAACAATCTTTGGCTGCAAAACTTTCATGAGTACAGAATAACAGGAAAGAATAATAGGGAAAAACTGACAAGGTGACTCTTGGGACTAATAATATGTTACAGCACACTTGATCCTACCTCCAAGGTCAAAGGGCAGAGGGATTTTATTCTCTTCTTAACCTGGAGCATCTCCAACCATTATTTAAAGTTAGAAACTCTTAGACCATGGAGAGGATTTAAAAATAAATGTGAGCTTGCTCTGGTAGGGGAGTGGTAAGGGCACAGGAAACAGCACCACCGTCTTAGGAGAAATACTTGCTCTACAGAGAGTAACAGAACCAAAAATAAACTTGACATCAGCACAAAGCAAACCTTTACAGTCCGTTTTCTCTGGTATGCTCATTTTTTTTTCTCTTGCCATCTGACTTCAACGTAAGAAAGGCCGGACACTAAAAAGAAGTCTTTACTTTTTGATAGTGTGTGGGACTTCATAAGATTTGCACTAGATAGAAATGATAAGATCCAATTTTCAACAGGATGAAAAGGCACTGCTGAGTCCTGAACCACCTATGGGAAGGGACTGGTCCCCAAGGAGCATTGCCGTGTGTCCTGTCCCCTCTGACTGGCTCAGTGCTGGGCAAAGCAACTATCTGTGGGTGATGGACATGTTGCCACCTGCCCCTGCCCCGCATCCAAATGGCTTGGCCTCCCCATCTTAGGATCCCCAACTCTGGCTTCCCGTATCTACATCATGTACAAAGCTCATAGAGAGAGGTACTTTCTCCCTTAATCTCTGCTTTCTTATAACTTGACTTTGATGTTGCTTCCCCGACAGGTGATGCCTGTTTGCGTTTGCCCTAAGGTTGGGCCATCTGAGCATCCTTCAAGCACTAAGGCGATGTTCTGTGACTTTGGGACTAGGTCATACAGGCATCATAACACACCTCCTCCCTATTCTGTGAGACACTTGCTGCCATGTTCTCAAGAGTCCCAAAACAGTCCCTGTAGAGGGTCCTCACTGAGAGACTGGCATCCCATCCAAGGTCCCTTCCTCTGTTGATATGTGAGTGAACATACCTTAGGTCAGAGGCTCTTAACCTGTGGGTCTCAACCCATTTGGGCAGGAGTATATGTGTGAGTGTGTGTGTGAGTCGAATGGCCCTTTCATGGGGTTGCCTAAAACCATCAGAAAACACAGATATTTATATTACAATTCATAACAGTAGCAGAAGTGCAGCTATGAAGTAACAACAAAAGTAATTTTATAATTTGGATCACCACAACATAAGGAACTAGATTAAAGTGTCACAGCATTAAGAAGGTTGAGAACACCTGCCCTAAGTCGTTCTAGCCAGGGAGTCAGATCCCTCAGTGGATTCCCCTAACACCATGGAATCCTACATGCCCTCCTTCCTGACCAGTTTATATAGTCCACAAAATCCACCAGCAAACTAAAATTGTTGTCTGACATGCTCAAATTCTGAGGTGGTTAGGCCTGGCGAGATGGTTCAGCTGTTAGGGGAGTTTGCTCATCTTGCAGAGAATCCAAGCTCATGTCCCGGCATTCACATCAGGTGGCATACAACCACCTGTAACTCTAGCTCTAGGCATCTTCAGGCTTCTACAGGTCACATGCATGTGCATGTACTAACATAGAGTTACATATGTGTTCATATGTAACACATCATGAAAACATGTTTAAAATGGAGGGAGGGGGCTATCTCAGAGTTAGAATAGTAGAGACACCATCCTTCAATGAAAGACTTTGAATGAGAACCGGAAGAGGCAAACCAGCCACATGTTAACACACACTAGGAAGATCATTCCAGAAGTACACGGGGTTAAATCCTCCATGCTTAACTGCCTATGGAGGCTGGACCTGTTACTTCTCAAAGGTGTCACTCCACAGGCTGAAAAATGTGACTAAGAGAATCTAGTGAGATCATCATGAGGTTTAAACAAGACACAACACAGGAAGACTTTCTGAAAAGAGGCAGGTCGATGTAAAGTCGTCAACTGGGAAATCTTGACAAGCCATATGCATCTTCATTCTGGACATATGATTTATGTCCCCAGACTCCATTATAAAGTCCAGGAAGTTAGAACGAGAAGCAATGATTAAAGCAGGAATACGTTAAACAAAACAAAAGACATGAGAAGACATCCAGATTTTCCAAGTATCAACTTAGTGTTTGAAGCATCCGCAGACGGCCCAAGTGAAAGGCAGAGACAAGCAGACTCCACTAGTCTTGGGAGGAATGTCTGATCAAGTTACCATCTTTATTCCTTACAGTGATCGTATTCAATGGGTTCAACTTATCAGATGGCTTGAGGGGGGATGGGTCACATCACTGGCTTAAGGCAATGGTAGAACACTGAAGCTGGGTCTCAAATCCGTGAATTCATCTGCACCACGCTCTTAGCTGCCTACCATCATGTTTCTCTGGCAGTATTTATGAGGGTAAACTGTGAACTTGACTTCACCTCATTTCCCATCTAATCATTGGGAACTCAGAAATCACCCTTAGTAATAATCTGATAAAAATCGGAGGGAGACTCCAACAGGCCACCGAAATAATTAACAAAAACCAGTGGCTCTCGTCAGCATGTGACAGTTGATTCAGCCCTATTCCCCACTCCCTTTAACAAAGATGCAGTTATGAGCTTCCACTTAGATTTCTGAGATCAAACAGCAAGCAAGAGGGTAGGATGAAATGAAGAGTGATGGGTCTTCAGGGGAGAGTGTGATGGTTAGTGTCAACTGTCAGTTTGACAAAATGAGAACTGCCTGAGAGATGGGCCTCTAAGTATGTCTGTGGGAGATTTTTTTTTTTTTTTTGATTAGGTTGAAGTGTGAAGACTATCCCACTATGGGTGGCACCAATCCCTAGGAAGGGGATCCTAGACTGTGTGGGAGTGAAGTACTAGCACGCACAGTCTTTTCCCTCTGTTCCTAATTATCAATGCAGTATGAATGGTCCCCTGAACTCCTGTGGCCGTGTCCCCCATCCCCCACCCCTTGATGGACTGTAGCCAGAATTGTAAGCTGAGTAAGTTGTTTTTTTTTTTTTTATCAGCATATTCTATCCCAGTAAGTGAAAAGGAAACCAAGAGAGTCTGACTGCAGAAGAACTTCTCCCTTCCACATACTCCAGCCATCTCCCAGCCCAGGAGTCTCCTTGGCTTCTTGACACCTATACAAGAAGGGTAAGATTCCCTTGGCTGGGATCCAGACTTGCTCACAGTATAGAGTGTGGTTTAGCATCAGGATCTCCCAAAGACAATTTGAAATACTATATTACCTTCCTGTTGTCATAAAACACGCCAAGGCAACTTATGGAAGGAAAAGTTTGCATGGGCTTATGGTTCCAGAGGGCTATGAGTCCATCATAGCAGGAGGCATGATGGCCAAAACAGGAGCTGAGAGTTAATCACAACCATAGAGCAGAGAGTAGAACTACAAGTGGGACTAACCCCAACGCCTGGTGATGTACTTCCTCCGGAAGTGGCACTAGTCTCAAAGCCCACCCCCAGTGACATACTTCCTGTACCACCTAACCCTCCCAAACAGAATCACTCAGTGGGGACCGAGTATTCAAATATCCAGGCCTATGAGGATCATTCTTATTCAAAATCACTACAAATTCATTGCTGCCCTACGGATAAAAAAATGTCACTTGGGGCCCAGACACCTGTTGCTTTAGCCATTTCTGTTATATGTGTTTGATTTTGATAAAAAGTTGAGAATCACTGGTCTTACATGAGAGCTACAGATTTGAATCATGGGACTACAAGAGGCCCTCCCTCTTGTATTTGCAGCTGATATCTAGGCAGTGTTTCTGGACATTTGAGCCACTTGCCTAAAAGATGTGGCCTTTAGTTACCCTCCATTCCTGGAGTAGAACCCTGGCTAGCCAACTGCAGGTACAGGCATTCAGAACAGTTATGAATCCCACCTTCTCCTGCAATGCTGAGGTACCTTTAATCAGTCACCTCAGACGCCATGGCTAGGACCTTGAGTTTATTCTTCTGTTTTATGGTCAACCTGAGGTATAAGATAGTTTCTTTGCAGAAAAAGTGGGTCACAGCCTTGTGTCCCAGTGGACCTGTTTCTTAAGCAACTAGACAATACCAGGTCTGCCACATCTTGGTATTTTCCCAGCATGCAATGCAAACAGCCTCATTTGGGCCCTTTTCTGGATCAATGAATTAGGATTTTCTTTTTCTAGTCACTTCTCATCAGGAGGGTGTTATAACCTAAGTTCTCATCTAGTATGATTCCAGAACCGATTTCTTTTTAATGTTTTCTTATCTCTCCTCTGTGAAGCTATTCTGTGACAACATTACTCTTTTTTTCTATGATTAAGATTGAAATAAGAAAAAAATTAAAAAAAGATTGAAATGAGAACATTTGTGTCTATGGAAACTGAAGGAAGCTCTCAGATGTCAACATTTGTGGGCAAGTGCACATGTGCCCACTTACACAGGCAACCTCAGAGGTAGATTTTCCTCTCCCAGGAATCTCCCATAATCCTTTATTGCATCCATAATGACATACCCTAAGTCTGACAGGTCATGCCACAGGAAATAATGGGGAAAGGAGGTATGTATGAGTCGAAGCAACCCTCATCTATACATATCCAGACACACCAAACCTTGCCTTTATTAACAAGAAACCCAAAATGCAGCCTGGCCATCATACCTCAGTGCCCATTTCATAGCTGAATTTTTCCCCCACTAAAGCCCCCAAGTGTGCTGCCCAGCTGAGATCTGATTGGTCAATCTCCTGGGCACTTAATATGTAAGAATAGTGACAACGAGAATAGCCCACAGGACTCCAAATCTGCCCCACAAAAGCTGTCCCACAAAAGCTGCCAAGAACTTAAGAGGTTCATCTATTTGGGTCCTTGATACACCCAAGAGGTCATCCAAGGCTAGAGATGGCACACCCAGGATGGAATTGCTGGGTTATTAGAGATCTAGACAGCTGTTTCAGGGCATGGCAAATCCACTGACCAACCTATCTCAGGGGAGCTGGCTTCTCATACTCGTGTGACATTAAGATGGTTTAGATTGTTCTCACTGGCATGACTCAGTGATGTGAGCCCTCAGTGCAGTTTCAACAACAGCAATATAAATCAAATGCTTGATCTAACACAGCTTCATGCTCAGCCAGAGCTATTCCTTGGAGGCCACAATCCATCATCCCAAGGTCTTCTAGTATCTCCAAGTATCTTTCGTGTGAGCACACAAAAGCCATGCCAAAGGACTTTGCATGGCATTTCTTCCCATCCTCAGCTCCACACTCAACTCTGCCAATCCAGCAAACGATGCAACCCCTCTTCTGTGGTCCAGCATTGCTTGGCCTTTAGGTTAGAGCCCAGGAAGATACTCGTTTGGGCAACTCAATGGGGCATCACTGAGTCAATGTTATATGCAAACTCTGATAGCACACTGCTCATGGCTTTCAAGGTATAAGATACTCAGGAAGCATCCAGTCCAAGCCTTCTCTCAGACCTAGGAACGAGACTCCTAGGATTCACATATGAATCTCTCAAATGAGGAGAAACTTACTACCTCAGACAGTCAGCTCCAGCGGACAAGCTGGATGCCACAAGCCACAGGCAATGAATATTGGAAACTATGTTCTTATATCCAGGCTGAGGCCTTCCTCTCTATAATCAAGTTTTGCTGAAGATTAAAAGCCTTCTTAAGACAGAGTACGGGGACAGAAGAGGTGGCTAAGATTAAGAGCATGTATGCTTTTTCAGTTCCCAGTACCTACATGGCAGGTCAGAACTGTAATTCCAGTACCAGGGATCTGATACCCTCTTCTGGCCTCCAAGAGTACTGCAATCACATGCTACACATACACACATGCAAGTAAACATGCAGGTAAGCCACCCATACACCTAAAATAAAAACGTACCAGAAAGATAACAACCTACTACTTATCCTGCCTAACCTTGCCAAACATAAAAGAGCAGGAGGCATAGTTCAGAGGAAGATATATGCATAACATGTGCATGGCTCTGGATTCAATCCCCATACCCTATACAAATACATTTATAAATAAATATAAATAAGTATAGAGTATTAAACCATCATCAATGGCTTATTTTAATGACATTCTATGAGTAGGAGAGGCTGAGTAAAAGGTTTATAAAAAAAAAAAAACAAAAAACCTTTTACTCAGGTTTTTTGATATGATTTCTTTGCAACTTATGAAACACATGCTACTTCAAAATAAAAGTTTGCTAAAAGTAGGTACAGAGCCAGCAGATAGCTCAGCAGGTAAAGGTGCTTGCCATGCAAGTCTGCAGACATGAGTTTAATCTTCAGAACCTACATAAACCTACAGAAAGGTGGAAAAAGAGAACAGATTCCTCAAAGTTGTCCTCTGACCACCACATGTGAATCAAGGCATATATTCACATACACACACACACACATATGTTCTTATATCCAGGCTGAGGCCTGGCTCCTATTTATCTATATATTTATATATACTTTTAAAATATAGTTTGTGTGTATGTGTTTTCTCTCTCTCTCTTCTCTCTCTCTCTTCCTCTCTCTCTTCTCTCTCTCTCTCTCTCTCTGCTCTAAACCTACAGAATCTAAGACTCCAGGCATAGGAGGCCTGCCTGTCAGCTGAAAGGGAGATTTAAATATACACACTTTCAACTTTAAGCATTTATAAGTGTAAAATTCCCTGGCACTTAAGTACATCTACATTGCTATACCTTCGTTTCTGTTGGACTTGTATCTTTCCTGTCTCCTGAATGTCTTCACTGTCTCTTCTAAAACTCCATTCCCACTTATTATCAATCTATTTAAAAGCCCAAGGTGACTGTATGGCTGTTCCCGTGTAGGAAACACACACATGTAGTTACACAGCATAGTGTCATGTCATTAGCCACATAACATCAATGGTGACTGTCCTTCTGTCTATGTGGCATCCACAATCCTGCCTTCTCACTTCTCATTATACGAATGTCTTGGGAATATACTTGGCATATGTTTGCCAGTCTTCTGTAGTCTGCTCAGCCTGGAGCTGTATATCACAGGAGGCAGGGTCCTACTTGGATAAGTCAACTAAGCTCTTAACTACCATAGGTAACACTCCAGGCTTCATGGGAATCTAGGAAAGGGAGTCTAATAGAGACAGGAGTGTCAGCCACAAGCCAGGGACCTTCTGGGGTATTCTGACTAAACCACATCTATTCATCTATATCATAATCCTGTGTTGTCTCCATCTCATGGAAACTGGGTCTTCAAGGAAGAAATTGAGTGTGCTTTAGTCTCAGCCTGTGGGTACAGGGGTTCAATTCACACCCCAGCTCTGCCTTCACTCTCTGCAGGACAGACGTAGCCTTTCAGACAGTGATTCCTCACACAGGTCTTTAGGAGCTCAAGACTAGGTCTGCTTTATTTAAACACTTGAAGCTCATGTGCATCTTGAATTTTAACTAGCACTTCTGTTCTCTTTGTGAGAGCCAGTCTTTCAGGATGTCTGTTGGTCCTTCTGAGTGTTTGTCATTCATTCTCTCATCTGTTAGTCTGGGTGTGAGCCTCCGGAGTCTAGCCCAGCCACAGTACACAAGCACTGGACAGGTGCCTGTTGAATTAGAGGCCAAGTATATTTGTCTCCATGATGTGTCATGATACTTAAAAAGATGCCCATTCACACAGAGTTGCTTCCTCCTGCATAAATCTGTAATAATTTAATGACAAGGGTGGTGGAGAAAGGACCATATTTTTTTCCATCAAGATGAACAATCGGTCAAGGCTGCAAAGGGTCTAGCTAAATTTAGCATGAAATGTGGGCTTTCAAAGGGTCTTCTACAGTACATAAGCCTGCTAAAAATACGGTCAAACAATTAGCTCATCATAAGATTGATGGAACCCTGTAAGCGGAGGGACTGTTAGAGATCTGTTGCTATCTTTAAGCAGGGCTTATCGATGAGAAGGATGTGGCAAACATCTATGGATATGAAATAAGTCCTAGCGCTCAAGTTTGAAGCTAAAAAAGTTTCAATATAAATAGAGAGAAAAGACCTCTGAAGGCACAGAGCCAGATTACTGACAGAAAACCAATGGCCTTGCTTCAGTAGTACCTCAGCTTCATGAGGTAGAAACCGCTGCAGGCCAATGATTTAGGAAAATGTAAGCATCTAATCTCCTCAGGTGTTCTGGGCTTCTGAAGCATCACAATCCAGAAATCTGTTCATAGTTGGAGGGGGGTATGTTAAATGCACTTTGTTCTAAGATGTATCTGAACATGAAATTTTATTTTGCCTTTTAATGAAAAACTTATGATATACTATCTGTGGTGGGTTTAATGTGAAATACCCCGCTCATAGGTTGGAGTATTTGAATGCATGGTCCCAGCTGTGACACTAATCTGGAAGGTTGTGAAGCCTTTAGGAAGTTGAGCCTTATTGGAGACAGTGGGTCTTGAGGTTTTATAGCCCGGTCTTACTTCCTGTCCTTTCTCTGCTCCCGCTCAGCCATGACATAAGGTGAGGTGTCCCCACTTCATACTCCTGCCACTGCAAAGTCAATTGTTGCCAGGCCTCTCCTATATGATAGATTGCTTCCCCTTCAATGGTAGGACAAAATGAGACTTCTCCTCAGACATCATGCCATAGCAACAAGAAAAGTAAGGGACTCACCATCTATTTCTAAAAATGCCGGTGTACAAGATAACTGCCCTTGGTGTTACCAAGTAATTAAAGCCAGAAGCTGAGTCTTATCAAGGAATATTGTCAGTAAACATGAATGTCTGGTAAACTCTTGCTGGTTCTCAGGATGACAAAAACATCAGGTGCTGGTAGCAATGTCAGAAGCCAGTCCAAGATTCTACTAAGAACTTCAGAGGGGCATGGTGTATTTAGGGGACAACATGAATGGCAAAGGCTGATATCTGGGGGGACATCGGTAGCTAGAACTTCAACTCCAAGTTACAATGAGTCTGTCCACTAGAAATGACAGTCACATACCCAAAGATGAACCCAAAGTAAGAGAATTACAGAAGGAGAAAGCACTTGAGCATTGAACACCAGAGACTGTGTGTTAGGAGCTGGCACACACAGAATTCAGAGAACCTGAGGTAGTATCAGACTGAAGCCCGGTATGAACCAGTACCATAACCCATTATAGAGGGCAGCTTAAAATTAAATACATGGCTTCAGCCTGAGACTTCATTTTCACAGTCCCAAATTTAGGGGACAGGGTAAGTTTCCAGCTGCCCCCTTTAGTGCTAGCCTTAAAATGTAGGTGCACTTGGGTGACCAAGTGTTCAAAGGTGACCCTTAGGCTGCATGACCCCACAGGCTGATGTCTGCTCATGATGCCAAACCATTATTTTTTTTTTTCCCACAGCTGTTCAAGAATTTGTTGGACAACATACAAAAATTAACTCAAAATAGATCACTGATCTAATGTAATAGCTCGCACTGTACAACTTCTAGAAGAATATCTTAAGCATATGCTCGTCTTGGACACAGTCCAACAGCTTTGAACATTCAGTGAACATTTATTGGGCAGTGAGTCAATGTCAATTACAGAGCGTGGTGCTGGAGAAACAGAGACAAATGTGATTGTGGCAAATGCCAACCATTTTAAAGCCTTCCTGATGCTCTTTACAGCTTTCTTGTTAATAAAATTACTTCAAGTCTTGTTGAATCCATGTGTATTTCTTCCCAGTACTACTTTGGTTATAATCCAATTTTTTGGAATTTTGGGCTCACCCATCAATCAGGTGAGGATACATTTAGTTCCATCCCAACCTGTCTCTAACAAGACTGATGGAAAGTTGTTTTAGTTTCTGTCGCTGTGACAAATACCATGACTAAAAGTGAGTTAGAAGGGCAAGGGGTTTGTTTCAACTTGCAGGTCACAGTCCATCACTGACAGAAGACAGGACAGGAACTCAAGCAGGGACTTGAGGGCAGGCCTGCCATGACACACAGCATTCTCTCTGACTAGGGAGCTCACTCATGGCCAAGGAAGCAGAACAGAAACCATGGAAGAAGGCTTCTTGCTGGCTCAGGAATAAGCAGGCTCATACTTAGCTAGTTTTCTTATAACAGCCCAGGACCACTTGCCCAGGGAATGGTTCTGCCCACAGTGGGCTGGGTCCATCAATTAACAATCAAGACAATTACCTGCAGACATGCTGACAAGCCAATCTATTCTAGACAGTTCCTCAATTAAGGATCCCTTTTCCGATGACTCTAGGCTATGTCAGGTTGACAATTAAAGCTAATCAGGACAGAGGGTATTGAGCCCAGGGAAAGGGTAGGCTGAAAGCACAAATATCCTTCAGAAATGCCTCAAGAATGAAGATCAACGTTTTATCCACACCAACATATAGCTGCTAAAACATCAGAAGACTCAAACTAGCTGTTCTGAGCAAGAGGATTATATTCCATCAATTCCAGGAACTGGTAAGCAGGAAGAAAGTGAAGTGGCCTATCATGTTCCTATCATGAGCATCTTCCCAACCACTGGTGACATGAACAAAATCAGTTTATATGAAACCCTTCTCCTTTATTTCCTCATTGGGAGGGGAGAACAAAGAAAGAAATGAATTACAAATAACAGGTACAGATAAATTCGGTAATGGAATAACTAGTGACCCAGAGACACTCAGGATATTGAGCTTGGGGAAACAGGAAGTAGGGGTAGTGAAAGGACAGACCATCTGTGGCTGTTCAGGGTACAGCTAGGAGGGTGTGGCCACATAGTTGAAGGAAGGACCCTCTAGTTGTAGATATTGTCCAGTACTGAACAGGCAGCCTCTCACAGTCATGTCTCTCTACAGCCAGATAGCCAAAGCTGAGAGATGTCTGCCATGGGTCCCAGCACCCTGTTTGTGGTTCTGCTCTGAGACTAGGAGTGATGCCAGCAGCAGAGCAGCTGCAGGCAGAGCATCTGAGGGAAGGCAGGTACTGCAGTTCCCAGGCATTGTGGCCAGGTGAGGAGCATTGTTTGAGACACACAGGAAATGCTTCTGCCCTGACTTCAACACAGGAAGTGCTCGATCAGCAATATGCTCATTTCTTCCATCCTCCTCTGGCTCCCTCCAACCCTCCAGTGCATTAGAAAGAGCTCACAGAGAAGCCCCTAAAAGGCTTGCACTAGAGTCTTCGAGAGAGTTGCATGAGAGTCAAAGATAAGAGATTTCTTTATGTGCTCACTTGGGGGTTCTTGCAATGTCATCAAAAAGCCAAGTAGAGAACGTGGAGTCCACTCATGAAATGCACTGCCTTGAAGCACCAGCTGGGTATAATGCTGCAATGACTCCAGGACGTGGGCCTCTCCAAGGAGTAGAAGGTAGTCACCGTGACGCTAAAAGATTTTCAGATCTTGTCACCATGCTTGTGGAATGCAGGCTCCAAAGTCTCCAGTTCCAGAACCAGCCTTCCCAACTTGCCCAGGTGCAAAGACCAGCTTTCTGAGATCAGTGTCACCTCAAACCTCAGGGGAGGGTCTGTTAGTTGCCTCTGGAAATGCTTGTGTATGTATGAGTCCACGCAGGCCTGTTTGTAACTATTCTATATCCCCAGATGAAGAAGTTTGACTCTAGACTTTCAGGGTCCAATGTGTCACATGTCTCACCATGCACATGTACCTAGTGAACATATAAAATGGGACTAAAATACTCACCATATATCAAAGACCAAGTACAACACAAGATGGAAACATCTCAGTGAATGTATAGAATGTGGCTAAAACATATGCCACATATCAAAGACCAAGGACAAAATGGAAACATCTCACTGATAGTTTTTATATTATAGGCTGAAATGTTTTGCATCTAGTGAACCATACAGTAAATGCTGTTGTGTGATGAACTGTGCTCTATCTAAGAACATGCCTGTATTTTGCACATGAGGCTTTTACAGAGTCATGAGAAGTGAGGCCATTAGAGTGGTCCCTAAAACAACACGACTGCTGTCCTTGTATGAAGCAGAATTCAGACACACAGAGACAGCAGGTGCATCTGAACAGAGAGAAGGCAATGTACAAGACAGAGGCCACAGAAAGTCAAGAAGAGACATGTCTGAGGAAACCAAGCCTGCTGATACATATACCTGTGCTAGGACTTCTGATCCCCAAACTGTGAGCAAGCAAATGTTATTTAAGTCATCTAACGGGTGACCTTTGTCAGGCCAAAGGAGCACTTTTGGTGTTAAGATTAATTTTGTCTATTTAACTTTTATATAGACTACCAGTAAACTTATAATTATGAATGTATACACACATGCCCATGTACACACGACACACACAATTATATTATACAATGCCACTCTTGGATTTCCACGAGGAGCAGACTGCTTATTCTGGCAGAATGACAGCTTAGTATCTCTCGTCACTTAAATCAAGGGTCTCAGCCCTCAGCACCATGCCCCAGCAGCAAACCAGCTGCCATGCCCAACAACAAGCCTTCCCCTCAGGTAATGACTTGGTTTCTCTTTAAGGATATAAAGCTTTGAACCATTTCCTGAAATACTTTGAGTCACTCCCTTGTCTCCCAGGCAGGGTGAGGTAGCGAAGGAAGCACACACCACTCAGAGCATACAGCTGCACAGATGCCACCTGGTGAGTGGGTCTTTGTTACTGAACAAAGTCCAGACCGGACAAAGGCTGACAAGAGGTGGGAGCACACCTGCCTGAAGCTGCAGCTGAGGGGATTCCCAGATACTCACCGTTCCCATGCTTGCCCTGTCGGCTCACACATCACCACACTTCATCCACACCAGTCCCAAGAGGCAGCTGGTCACAGTACTTTCCCTATACATATTTATAACCAGTGAGTGGTATTACCTGGGAAGCATTTTCATATCCTCTGAACCCAAAATGATTATGTCCATATTGTATCAATCACCAAATTATTATCAGGGTTAGAGAAGTTTGTTATAAGAGAAAAATTTTCCCCCTTCGAAGTTTAATTCATTAGGAAAAGGCCAACGTGTCGAGGGTGTGTCCTGTGTTAGATGGCATAACTCCCCTGCCCTAAAGGAACCAGAGCACACAAATACAGGCAAAAGGAAGTACAAAGAAAGCTTCAGTCAGAGTCGCCTGGGGGGCATGGCTTATGTGCATCAGCTAGGCTGCCAGTGCCTCAGTGAGGGTTAAAAATAGTTTAAAAAAAAAAAAAACCTTAAAATTACTGTAGCCATAGACAAGACAGATTCAAAAGGAGGACAGACCCTCTAGTACCCAGAATACCTGTGCTCTCCTTGGAGCCTCAGAGCACAGGTGACATGGGACAGATACATGGGTGCTGCCACAGCTGTACCTCCAGCTGACATGGGAAACATAGACTCACCCAGAGACAGGTCACAGGGCAGGGCACATTCTTCCTCAGACAAGTAGTAAAGGGAAAACCACACTGCGTGTGCGACCATCAGATAAAGAGAGGACCATACTGTATGAGTGACCATCAGGCCACACTACCTGTCCAAGGCCACAGAGCTGGTTAGGAGCCAGATGGAATTCAAACCCAAGACCTCATTGCTCATCAGCTAGACGGTGTTGAGTGTGTTTAGCTGTCAATCTCAGATTCCTACATCTTATTTGGACACATGCAGTGATATGTATGTAAGTGGTTCTTTATAAAGTTAAAAGCAGTGTATACAACATTTTAGCGCAGGGCAATGTTAAATAAAAGATAGCTACTGTTGCTAAGACTTATTACTTGATTATTATTCGTGTTTGTGTGTGTGCATACATACTAAAGTGTTCGTGTGCAAGTCAGGGACAGCGCACAGGACTCGATTCTATTTTTACCATGTGAGTTCTGAGAATCAACCCTGGTTATCAGGCTTGGCAGCAAGTGAGGCAACTCACTGGCCCAGTTTAAACATGCTGTACTTAACAGATTTAAAAGAGAAAACAAGTCCTCCTCCTCAACATCGTCTCACAAACATCCTGGGATATGAGTGGACAGACTTCCCTGAATGGTCCAACATTCGTTCCAACCCTTGGGACATGGGGCAAGGCCTGTTTTTGGAGAAGACCCCCAAAGCCCCTACAGCAGCAGTTTTCAACTTGTGGGCCACGACCCCTTTGGCAAACCTCTATATTCAAAAATATTTACATTAGAATTCATAACAGTAGAGAATTACAGTTAAGAAGCAGCAATGAAAATAATTTTATGGTTGGAGGTCACGCTAGCAGGAGGAACTATGTTAAAGGGTCGCAGCATCAGGAAGGTTGGGAACCACTGCTCTAGAAAGAGTGTCTTGGAAGATATGGGTTTATTCTGCATGGGGGCATCCCTGGCTCTCTGTGGGAAGCCTTCTGCCATCTAGCACATGTACCCCACAACCAGAACACCTTCATCCTCAAGACAAATCACTCTAAACCTGTCATCTGCCAAGGAGAAAAGAACTGCTTTCTGTTCCTCGGGCAGGAGGAGAGCACACATGGACCCTGAGGCAGAGCCGAGGTAAAGAGAAGGAAAACCCACCACAGCGTCCCATTTCCTGAGATTGTGTGTCACAGTGCTTCCCTGACCCTGGGAAGGACAAAGGCATTTCCAACAGCTGTCTTCCAAATTCTCTACTAACGTTAAACGGAACTGCTCAGAATCATGTCTGTACGCTGTCTACTGACAATACAGTCCTTCAGGCAAGAAGAACTGACTTTGAAGAAATCAGTTCACAGCACACACATCCCTCCTGTAAGTGGCACACCCTCAAGTGATACATGCCAGCAAGATGAAGTCTACTTGCTCACTAGAAATATGTTCGGTGCCACCATCCGGGTGAGGGACTCCAAACTCTGTGGGTGAGGAGCTCTCATAGACTGTGGAGGCCTCCTGTGAGGAGAGCTCCCGTGACTGATAAGTGTTAACATCACCTGTGGGGGAGCACTCTCACCTGTGGGGAGCACTCGAACCTGTGGAGAGCACTCCCACCTGTGGGGGAGGACTCCAACTTGTAGGGAGCACTTCCCTAACTGATAAGCTCTTATACCTTCTGCAAAGTGATCCCACACCAGCTCCATACATGAGTACTTCTCTCATGATACCAGTGACCTGTCAGGTGCTCCTTCACTAACCAGGATGATGGGAGCAGCATCTGTGCCTCCTAAGCCTCATTTGTGACACCGAAGTCAACCACCAGCTATGGCTTTTTTCTGTCACTCCTAACTCTGGGCATCTATTTCTTCTGATGGTCTGTGCCAGGGCAGGAGCTTGTAGTTCACATCAGCTCTCTTGTGCTGGAATCTGTCTACAACAAGGTCCCCAGGTACGGCATGGACACATTATCATCTGAAGGGCCCTTTTAAGTTCAGTGAAGCTCCATGCCAGGTCTGTATTGCAGGTAGAAGAGTTGCTGCGGGAGCGTCGTGTTGCTGTGCACTGCCCTATGTCCCCATGTAATTCATTATTTCCTTCCTACACTTCTCTTCTCTTTTGTTTCTCGCCATCTGCTTCCAATCATTAAAAAAAAAAAAAAATGCTCTGAGTAGCAATGGAATCAGTCTCCATCCATTCCAAATATGGAAGCAGGTAGAGGGGGGATGGGTGGGGTGAAGCAAGGGGCCACGGGCCAGGGTTTTCCAGACTCTTCTAGGAACTCAGATCTGTGGCGAGTCTTCCTTTCTGGGCAGAGGATGCTAAAATGTCGCAATGAGGATGAAGCCACGTGGTTGGCGGGACCAAGCCCGGCCAGTGACCGCCATCCCGATCAGGAATAGCCTGCAGTTCGTGTGCTTCACACATGCTGAATCAGAACACATTTCTACCCACCCCGAGCATGAGCATCCGGAAGGGGGCGCTCTCTATATTATAGGCAATTCCATAATGGATCTCGTACCTTGTCTTAAAATGCCATGAGCATCCAGAAGGGGGCACCCTCTCTATTACAGGCGATTCCATAATGGATCTCGTACCTTAAGCCTTAAAATGTTCCCTCTTTGTTAGTTGATTTGATTTGTTTCTTGAGTCAGACCTGTCTGGAAATCGAGATCCCACTACTTTAATCTGCCCGTGTCCTTGGAACTGTGGACCTTCAACGCCATACCACACCCCATTTGCTCTTTGTTGAGGACCTCGAGGGTCCACCCCATCCTCCACACTGCCACCTTCTGTATAGCTTTAGGGCCCCAAGAAGAGAAAACATGAGATACGAGATCACAAAAGTCTTTTAAGTGATCAGCTCAGGGTTAATCAGCCAAAATGTTGAATGTGGCATCTCCCGTTGTATCTGAGGGCCGTACGGATGCAAACGAAGGCACCTGTGAGTGAAAGGCCCTAAAAGAAGCATGCCCACTGAGTGCTAAAACTCACTCCCCATCAGCTAAGTGCAAAGCGGGACAGTCGGGTTAACCTGGGCATGCTTGTTTCTCTCTTAAGGCTTGATTTATGTGACTGATGCCGTTGACGCCTCCTTGTGGCGTCAGATTGAGCTGCGGCAGAGACTGAGCTGTCTATCCAGTGTCTGTCTTGCCTTCTTGAACAACCAACTTTAATGTCTGTACAGTCCAACACAAGAGCTGAGGGCCTGGCAAGATGGATCAGCAACTAAAGCATTTGCTGTCAAGCTTGGTGACCTGAGTTCAGTCCCTGGAACCCACATTTTAGGGGACAATAGACTTCTCTGAGTTTTATACACACACATACACACACACACACACACACCATGAGGCAATTTGAATAATTAGATAAGAGCAAAAATTCAGTTCCTGAGTTGCACTGTATTTTGGGGCTCAGTAGTTGTAAGTTGCTAGTGGCCAGCAGACCGGGCATTTCCATCTTCACGATGAGTTCTTTGGGTTGTAAAGCCGGTAGAATTTATAAGACTGGCAGCCAAAACCGGCATTCTACAACTTCCTTTTTAAGATGGGCATGGTCAATGAATTTTAAGTCACTGGTGGCACCGGTGGCTCTTTAAAGGGTCTCAGGTTAGACTACCAGCGCCCTTTGACCATCCCTCTTCTCAGTACTTGGAAAGCACATGGTGTAGCTGGAACCCAGCAGCAACCTTGGGAGTGTGGGGCAGGGCACCCTGTACTCTAGCCTGCTGTAGCTGTGTCCTTGGTGCCCTGCCCTCCTCTAGTCTTTCACACAGTTGGTAATCTCCGTGAACTTTGTGCGTGGCCAGTCTTACTCAGAAAGAAAACTGCAGATCTTACCCTTAAAATATGTCCCACCTGCACACAGACAGCGAGGAACAAAGCAAAGTGTGGGAAAAGAAATAATAAATTACACAGGGAAAGAGGGAGGCACATGGCAACTCGACGCCCCTCCCTCTTACCTCCTCCCCCACAGCAACCTTTTGTCTATGGAGTGACGACGCCACTCCTACAGTCACAGAAGCCACCTTTAATGGTTATTGAAGCCCAGGGAAATGCTGCAGACTCCACTCTCAAAGTGTCTTCCAAATCCGGCCTCATCTCCCCGTCCTAGCTGCTGTCACCCAGGCAGAGCCACCATCTCGTCCTTTAGCCCATCCTCACAGTCTGCTCACCAGGCTTGCTTCTGTCCACCTCCCATCCTTCACCTCAACCCAGCAGCCAGATTGTGTCCTTCAAGGATGGGAGCTAAACTGTGTTACCATGTCACCGCCCTGCTCATTCCCTCCTGCAGGTCCCCTGTCTCTAAGGACAGAGGCACAGTGCTTCCTGTGACTGAGGCTCCAAACTGTCCCAGCCAACAGCGTACACTCTGATCTTCTCACTCTGCTTCAAATATCCCCCATACCTAGGCCCCATCACAGCACTGCCTCCAGGAAGGGCTCCCTGACTCCCAAAGATCCTACAAGTGTTGGCTCAAATCTTGTCTTGTCAGTGAGGGCACATTCACTCTGATCTAGGTTCCCCACAAAGCCCCCATGACCTTTATTGTATCACGTTTGTCTCCCCACTGACTGAGATGTAAACCTCAATAGCCAGAATCCTTTCCGTTATGAATGACGCTGAAGCCCACCAGCCCAGCACGTAGTAGGTACAAAATGCTCATTTCCCGAGTACTGTCAATAAAGTAACATCCTCCAGTCCCAGAAACAACATCAGCAATTTCTCTTTGCCTAGAAGGCAGACAATCCATCTCGGATGTGCTAACACTCCTGTAGTCTGGTTTTGATCCGTGGCAGCTGCGTGGAATTCCTAGCTTATGGCTCTATGAAATTGGAAGATATCATGTTTAACTCTCAGAATGCAGTGAGAACAGACACCAAGTCCTGAAATTCCTTCTTTGGAATCAATTTATCTACCTTTCTAGGACCTGGAATACATGCCTCTGGTCCAGACAGCAGATATGTGTAATCACCTTCATCAAACGCTGACAGCCCTCTCCTGGGGCAATAAAAACCCAGCTTTGGAAAGATACACTGAATTCAGAATGAAAATGTATTCTTCCAGATACCGGGTGTGACTGTATCTAGCTACATAAGACACAATTGTTCGTGGTAATTGCTACAACATACATATACCCTGAACCTGTGAGATAGAGAGATCCAAACAGAGGGACCTTCTATGAAAGAGTTGACCTGTCCTCTTCCAAACTGTCATGACACAGAAGACCAAAGCCAAAGAATCATTCCAAGAGGACATGACAATCCATGGGACACAGGCCCCAGGATTACCTTCCCTGTTAGAGGACATGTGAACAGCTGGAGAAGTTTGAGCTAATGTTTAATCCTCTGATTTCAGTATGTATGCATGGTTACTGGAGAGAATATCTGGTTCTTAGGGACTGTGCCTGATGTCTGTAGGGAGAGGGCAGTAGTCTGTCTACAACTTTCCCTACAGAGGTCTGAAGTAGGAGCACAGGCAAAGACAGGTAGGACAAAGGTTAGCAGGCAGATGCCTCAGTGAGGCACTTACCCTGTCTCTGTGCTCATCTTTGTGCAACTATGATGTTTCAAAATAAAAGTATTTTATAAAATACATGTGTATATGTGCTCATGGCAGGGAGGAGAGGGAAAAGGGGAGAGGAGGGAGAAGAGAGAGAAGAGGAGGGACATTCTCACAGCTCTTTCTCAAAAGTTTGGTTTGTTCCAAATTAACTATAATCCTGTGTTTTCATGACTATTTTTAAACGCCCTGCTCATATAACCTCAGACTAATCAAATGATTTTTGAGAAAATGACCCCTTTGTTAAAGGGTCTGAAGCACTTTCTCCAAAGTCAGAGAAAAAAGGATATGACCATGCTGGGGAGATGGCTCAGTGGTTAAGAGCACTGGCTGAGGACTGACTGAGTCTTGCAAAAGACCTGAGTTCAGTTCCAAGCACCCACACAATGGCTCACAACTCCAGCTCCTGAGAATCCAGCGCCCACTTCTGGCCTCTGCATGTATTACAAGCACATGGTGCACATAGTTTATGTAGGCAAAACAGTCATACACATAAAATAAAAATAAATCTTTATTTTTTAAAAGATGACTTAATTTTAATAAACTTACTAAAAGTAACTAAGTTTCTTTAACCATACAAGTAGACATAAAAACCTGAATTTAAATTGTTAGAATTTTATTTTAAGTCAACCTATTTAAGTCCTCAAGATGCTAGTCCTCTTATCCCAAGCAGTAAAGTTTCCAGTTAGGGGTCCCTTCCTTAAAGCACTTACAACAACAACCATCCACCATGGACTCCGCCACATGGAAGGGTAGGCATGGAAGTCCACCTGGAGCTGGACAAAGTCTCAGATGCAAAAGCTCTACCTGGGAGGAAAGAGACAGGACTCCTTCCAAACCTGGAATCTATGAGGATAAGAGGTTGGCAAGGCAACCTCTGGAGGCTACAAGGGACCAGCTACTGAGCAAAGGGCAACTCCATGGTCTATTGCCTCTGAGGCATGTGAGCTTACTTTGAAAGCCAGAGAAGAAAGGATACCTCAGGCAGGCACAGACAGGGATCAGAAAGAATGTGGTACAATTTCTGCTCCCTTGATACGCTGTCCTCAGTGACTGTGACTGGTGAGAAGGGCAGGATGGGCCCTGAGGTCTTACTTGACCAAGTCACCTGGCAAGAAGACCAAAGGGCCAGAACCAAGACTCCAAGAACAGCCCTGGAACTGCACACTCATTAGAACTGGGTCAAAGTCAAAGTAAGGAACTCTCCAAGGTCTACTCAGAAGAGGTTAACTGTTCCCAGTTCCCTCTCCCACCACTCCATGTCCAGTCATTTATGCTTCTTCAGCACATAGAAGGCTGCAGGAAAGCCTTTCACTCCACCTCCCTACACATAGGATGAGGGGTGAGGAGTAAGATCAAGGTGTTTCCATAAAAAATTTAAAAGTTATGATACAGTCTAATAAACTCAGCCAAAATACAGACCGTCTCTAAACCCAGCACACAAACATAGCTGTGGTGTGCCGGTTACATAGACCCTGAGATTCATATTCCTATCAATCGCCAAAGCCAAATGAAACAAGAGTGAACAACTTTGATAAACAGCTGCATGTAAAGTGTGACTCAGACAGTCCCACTTACTAACAAACACACAGTCAGTGGAGTGAGTTAGCAGCAGCTGCTTTGCAAGACCCCACTGTTACATTTCCAAGAGCTCTGCAGGTCAGGGCTCAACACGTACGTTAGTAAGAGTTAAATGGAATAGACCTTTGAGTGAGTTAAACTTCATTTTAAGATGAAGGTCACAAATGCTCAGATGTCACCCTAATCACTTTGCTGTGTTTTATCATGGTTCTGGCTCCTGGAGGTGCTTAGAAGTATCAGATCCACTTTATAACAATGTGTTACCACACAGGTCTTCCAAACCAGCATTAGTGATGTCACATGGCGACTTGAAATCAGCCACAGTGAAATATTTCACCAGGAAGCCAAGCAGAGGACTCACGTTAGTTCCCCACATCCAACAGCCTCCTGATAAACGTCAGAAGCCTGCCATTGCTCTAGAGGGCAGGGCACCCCAAGCAACTGCGGCTGATGTCACATGCTCAGAAGAGATGCTCCTGGGATTCAGTGGGGAAGCCTCTTTCTAGTTCTACAGCTATGGGCAACTTTCTCTAGCTTTCCTCCACACAAGAGGAGCAAATCGGTTATCTGTATAAGCAGTGCCACCATATGACAGCTAAGAACTGAGACTTCCTGGCTTCCAGTCCTATTTGCCAGCCAGAAGTTCAGGGCAGGTCCTCATTTCCTCTACACCTTATTTACTATGCATGATAATGAAGATAATGGCAGTGAACACTTCACAAGTTGTAACGGGCAGTGACCGTCACATCCTAGATGCCCACCTTGTGCTGCCTGCTCCACCGTGACTGCCACCCAGAATGGTGTGGATTTTTTTTTTTTTTTTTTTGTCCTAAGAATTGTTTCCAGAGGGAAGTTAAATACCAAAGGCCTGATGCTAATTTCTGTATTATCAAACCTCATGTGCCCCCCCCCCCAAACACACTGCATTACATTCTAAAGGGCCTCGTAGAGGAACCAGGCTGACTGCCTGATTTCCATTTCTTCCAAAAGAAGAAATATTGGCCAAAACAAAGGCGATAGCTAGGCATTATGGCACAGGCATCCATGACTTTGGCTCTTGAGAGGTGGAGGCGGGAAGATCAGGAGATCAAGGTAAGCCTCAGCTAACGGTGGGTTAGAAGACATCCTGGAGCTGGCCAGTGGTGGCACACTGCAGCAGTATCCACACTCTGGAGTCGGAGGTGGCTGTCAGTCAGTCTCTCCCAGAGCTCAAATCCCTGCCTGTACCTGTCAATCAATGACAGGAAAAAAAAAGAAGACATCCTGGGCTACCTGAGACTGGGACTCAAAAGAAAAACAAGAACAAAAACAGCAAAGAAGGAAAAACAAGTAAAAGTTTAAAACTTTAAAAACTGAGTATGTAGGGATGGGAGAGGGTATCAGCAGTTGAGAGCTTGAGAGTGTATTGAGCGAAATAAAGCAAACTCAGATAGTGCAGTTTGTCACAGTTTTGTCCATAGACTCACTCAAGCCTCAACCTACCCAGAGATGGGGAATCTCAGAGGATCCACCTCAGCAGACTGGCCTGTGGGCGTGTCTTTGGGGCATTTTCTGGATTAATGATTGATGCGAGAGGGTCTGGCCCACTGTGGACAGAGCTAGCCTGAGGCAGGTGGGCCAGGGCTGTGTAAGAAAGGCAGTTGAGCAAGCCTCAGGAAGCAAGTCAGTGGACAGCAACTCTCCATGGCTTCTGCTTCAATTCCCGCCTCTGGGTTCCTCCCCTGACTTCCCTCAGTGATGGGCTGAATCCTGTAAGCCACACAAGCCCTTTCACTCCCAAGTTGCTTTCGGTCAGTACTTTGTTACAACTGCAGACAGCAAACCAGGACACTGGGAACTGGCAGGAGTGGCGAGCTATCATTGCACTGAGATAAGCCGTGTCAGCAAGACGAGTGTCACGGGCCCCCTCTACATGGAATCTTGGGGACATATTTAATGGAAGGGACACATTGTGGGCATGGAGGTAGAAGAGGAGGAAGGAACCCAACAGAATGGCCATGGGGCAAGTCTCTAAGCACGCCAGGAATGCACATGCCATAATGACACCTCTGTGCTGTGAATATGTGACAAATCAATTACGTTTGGTGGAAATGTGATTTATACATGCCAACCCTGCACTTCAATCTACATGCCAATGAACTTTAGTAACGGGATCTGCTCACACAGCCATGACCCACCCTCACCCCAGAAAGTCTCATTTGTCTTTGGTGCTACTAAGTGTCATCTCTCTCTAAAACCCTTGGCCTCCAGAAACCCCTGATCAGCCTTCTGGCTTATTAAGTGGGCTTTTCTAGAATGTCACACAGATGGGAACAGACAGCAGGTAGCCTACTGTATCTCGTGTCTTCATACAATGCTTCTGGAGGTCACCCATGCTAACGTGTTCTGAGCGGTCCATTCTTTGCCAAGCCGTGCTCCATCATATGTAGAGGTACTGAAGTCCACGCTCCAGGCAGTCGGCCACAAGGGAGTTTTCCACAGTGCATTGTAGCCTGCTACCTTCCAGGAGTTACCATAGCTTTCTAAATATATTAGCAAGCGTTTACAGGACAGTCTAAGAAACTGAAAACAGTTGCTGTAGGGACAGAAGGGGCTGAGAGACATTCTTTCCTTCTACACTTCTTAGAATGGTTTTCAAAAAGTTAACTATGTTTCTCTAACGCCCCTAGGTCTCAAACCTGCCAAACTGTACAGCTTTAAATATTTTCAGCCATCTCTCTGCGTTAGCAAAATGGCTGGCTTTGAGCTATTATTTCTCCAGAAAAGGAAGAACCTTTGCTTGTTTCTTTTCTTTTATTTTTCACGTAAGAGTTCTTCACTGCAACTGAATGTCCTTTCCTTGACTATTTGCTTCTTAACAAGTATGTGAGTGTGTGTGAATGTGTGTGTGTGTGACTGTGTGTAAGTGAGTGTGTATGTGTATGTATAAGTCTGTATATGTATATGTGTATGTATAAGTGTGTATGTGCATGTGTGAGTGTATGAGTACATGAGTATGTATGTGTGTGCTTGTGTGTGTATGTAAGTGTGTGTATATGAATGTGTGCATGTCTGTGAATGTGTGTATATGTGTATGTGAATGTGAGTGTGTGTGTGTATGTGAGTGTGTGCATATGAATGTGTACACATGTGTTTGTGTGTATGCATATGTATGTGTGTATATGTGTTTATGTGTGTGAGTGTGTATGTATGTGTTGTGTATGTGTGTGTAGAGTATGTGAGTGTGTATGTGAGTGTGAGTGTATGTGGTGTATATATGTGAAATGTGAATGTATATGAATGTGTGCATGTATGTGTGTGTCTGTGTGTGTGTGTGTGCGTGTGAGCTCTCCCAAGCCTGAGAACCATCACTCCATGGCTGTTCTGCAGACTTAGCATGTGACTGAGCTGAGGGCTTGCAGGTGCTTTATAGGATGTGAGAATGGGAGAAGATCCAGACACCTGGACAGAGCCCAGGACAGCACTGACCAGTGTAAGACCCTGCCGGGCCAGGAGGAGTACCTGTTCCTACAAGTAGGGACCACAGAAACTTGATGGAAGTCCTCTTGCAAGCCCCTCTGTGAAACATATTAGAGCCATTTCAAGGAGAACTGTGACTTCCCAGAATGGCCAAAGCATTTTAGAGTCCTGTCCTTATGGGTTTTTCCTAGGTTTGCTTTTACCATTAATCACTATGCTAGGCTCTTGGACAGATCAGAGGCTCAGTTCTGTTTTCTGTTTATATTTGTGTGCATGTGTGTGTGAGAGGGGGTTGGCACACATGATGCGTATGAACACCGTGTGTGCAAGCCAAGGCTAAAGCATGGAAGTCAGAGAACAAATCTCAGAAGTTAGAAATTTTCACCATGTGCACCCAGGGGTCAAGCTCAGATTGTCAGGCTCTGTAGCAAGTCAATTACCTGCTGAGCCTCTCACCAGCCTTCAGGGGTAACTGGGGGCTTCTGGAGGGTATTACTGACCCTCACAGGGGGAAGGGAGGGGCAGGCCTCACAGTTAGGATTCCCCTAATCCCCATGGTTGTGGCTTCCTGGTTCCTGGAGGCTGTTCACCGGCCTGTCCCACACTCCATCTAATGCAAGGTTCAGGATGCACTTCCCTGAGTTCTTCCCTGGGAGTACCCACCGCTGGTCTAGGTGACACCACCTATCAGAGTAGTCATGGGACGTTTGTTCCTGTCCCAAGCTATCCTGCCCACCTTCTCTCTGTAACAGAAGCGCCTTGTGACCCCAGGCTCTATCTAGCCCAATTAGTTATTCCAACATGATTCCATGTTCTAGGTATTTATTCTGAGCCTACTATCCCAAAGCAGGAGTCTGCTGGGGAACCATTTCCAGAAGGCAGGAACATGAGGGAGGTTCCTTATGGCCTGAGACCATGACTGGGGCTGACCTGTGGTGAGACAGAGCCCTCAGAGACAGTCAGCCATTCAGCAGATGACGAGGGAAGAGTCATGTTACTCAGAATATGACGAAGGCTGCCATGTGGGCTGATGTATGTGCTGTCAATGACACTCGTCTCTATAAAGGACCATCAATTGAAAAAGTTACCCCCTGGTCAACTCCCCATTCATGCTTCTGATGGCGCCAGGGGGAGCACGCCACTGCGGTATCCTAATGTTTTCAATTCTCTCTGGATCTGCTAATTTCCCTTTTCAACACACAGGGTGGGTAGGCGCCTGTGCAGAGACTAGGAACTGACCAAAATTCCACAACAGTGTCCTGACTTCAGTGGGTTGGTTTTGTTTTTTTGCAGTGACCCTCTGTGTTGGGCAATGATTGGTTTTCTGTTTACACAAGGGCACTGCCCCTCTCACTGTACAAAAAGCACTAAAAGTCATCTGGGTTTAAAGAGAAATTATAAAAGCAAACATGTAGGGGGTGGAGCCTTAAAACAGCAAGAATTCAAAGAGTAAGCAGGAGGTCCAGGGCTCGATGCAGACACGAGAACTGGACCTAACATAATTGAAGGGCTAGAGACAGCAGCAGGAGCCCAAGGGCCACGGTGGAAAAGCATGGAGCCAGATAGCTCAGAGAGAAGGGTAAACTGAGGCTGAGTGCTTGAGAACCCAGAAGCCAAGAGGAAGTGCTCTGGGTTTTACCTGTGACATCTCCAGACCACTGGACAGTAGGGGAGGGGCTACCTCGAAAGCTAGACTGGTTTAGAGGAAAGGGGAAATATAAGTGGGGTCCATGACATCTGGGGATCAATCAAGACAGCCACTGGAACAGTGCCAGCACTGCCCCAAGAGGAGGATGTATCTTGCTGCAAAAGTGGAACCTTCCCAGAGATCCCTTCAGGAGCAGAGCAAGGTACCACACAGCTAACTCAGGAGGCAGGTATTGGTCCAAGCCAGTCTCCGAAGTGGAGAATATCACCATATATGGAGCGAAAACTTAGGGGGAGAAAGCAGAAAAGAAAACAAGAGAGTACTGAACAGGCTTAAAGACAGAAAGAAAAATGCCTAAAGATAGCCTAAACAAAACACACGTGGCCCCAGTGCCGGCCTGTCTGCTGGCCATATGGTGTGTGATAAGACCGGACGTTTGCATTTATCTTCCATGACTTGTCAGCCGAGCTGAGCACCAGGCCTGTGCAGTAGAGACCGTGTTGTGGTCCTTCAGCCCTGACTCTCAGATTCCAGTCTATCCCCCCAGGCTGAGAAGCAATCACAGCCACATCCCCTCCCCCACTTCTGCTGTGCTATCTCAACCCCTCACTTAAGCCACAGCCTCCCCAGCTGTTTTCCCATAACCCCTGTAGGCCATGGGGCTATGGCTGTGAGCTCCCAGGCCAGCTGTGCCATAATGGGGACAGCTAGCTAGCTCATTAACATTTCTTCTCACTCAAATAATCCATCATTCCCCCAGGTCTTCTGTTAGGGTGCAGGTAGTAACTGTAGAAGACAGCTTATTCCCTGCCTTGAGCATTTCTTGGAATTATGTCTCTTTCTGGTATATCTCACTGCCTCATCTGTCTGCATAGAACAGCCAAATAGTACCTATAAAGTACCAATCCACTAAAGCAGGTTTGCTTTCTCTCGCAGAAAACCCCAAATATCCATACACAGGAGGCCCAACCTCAGTCTGCAAACTGTTCTAACCAGACCTCGGTTTTCTGCTCTGATCAGCTATGTTTTGACTGAGAAGCCCTGTTGTGGAGGTCACTGGAAGTCTCACGTGGGGCTCACTAGACATGCCATTGGTGAGCTAAATGTGAATGTTCAGAGTGTTGTGGCAGTTCATGCCTGTAATCCTGGCACTTGGGAGGCTGAGCCAAAAGGACTGAGTTTGAGGCAAGCCTGGGAGACATGTGAATTTCAACCCAGCGCAGGTGACAGGGTAAGACCGTCTCAAAGCAAACTAATATTTTTTTGTAGGTATGTAATATCAGTAGCAACTACTCTATATTTCACTATGACCAAAATGCCTAGCAAGCAGTCTTAGAGGATGAGGGGCTTATTTCGGCTCACGGTTTAAGTGCACAGTCCACCATGGTGGGGACATCCTAGTGGTGGGAGCTTGAGGCAAGAGAATCGTACTGCATCTGGTCAGGAAGCAGAGAGAGAGGGATGCTGGTACCCAGCTCACTTCTTCCTTTTTATGCAGTGCAGGGCCCTAGCTTGGAAGATGGTGTTGCCTAATTTTAGGGTGTGTCTTCCCACTTCAATTTGCCCAATTTAGGTTATCCCTCACAGGTGTGCCTGGAGCCTTGCCCCATATCAAGTCTCTTAATAGCAGCAGCCACCACAGCATCCCACACAGTATCTGGGTGATGTCAAGTCCCCTTAATGTGTTCCTAGATATTCTGTGGTTATATGAAACTGCAAATAATATCAACCATTAAATAATACTTAAAGTTCATAAATTAGACAAAGAAATAACTAAAAATGGACACACAATATCCTCTGGTAAAAGTTACTTAACATTTATTATTTTTAGACTTTTTTTCCATATAATACTACTGGACCTCAAAGTCCTATAGTGACTGATACCTCAGAAAGAGAACCTGCTAAGAGAGGAGATATTGCACACATGTTAAAAAAAAAAAAAAAAAAAAAAAAAAAAACAACTTTATCTAAAATCCAAATTCAATGGGAAATCTTATGTTTCTATTTGTTATATCTGATAAATGCTTATAACAGAAGGGGCCAGCCCAAGCTTTGGGGCAGCCTTCCTCATAGACCACCACAGACACAGCTCTGGGCCAGCCTGCACTTCACCATTGCTATTCCTGAATGCACTTAGCCAAGGCCAGCAGCAGGTTCTCTGAGGCTCTGTCTTGCAGTGATGACTTCTAGTTGGTATGAACCATCTGCTATGACATTTTTCAGCCAAAGCAAAAAGTTGCAAAGAGCCTCAAAGGAAAAGATTTGTGGCGCAGACTTAGCACAAGGAAGCCCCACGCCCTAGCAAGTGCCAAACATAGCCATTTGATACATCTTGAGGTTTGCACTTGAGCCTCTCCTGAGCAGCCCACACCCTCACTCACAAACCAAAGGAATCTAAGATCAAGAAGGGCAGGGTAGGCTTAGCAAGAGCATGGGTGGCTTTATAAGTGGCCAGCAGCCCAAGTCAAGGGCAGCTGGCCTGGGCAAGCCCTGACATGAGTCTGGCAGAAGGCAGAGCCCAACCTCATGGCAAAACATCTCAGGTTATGAGCTCATGGGCTCCAGGCCAGGCGTGGAGGCCATGCTCTACACACAGCCTAGATGCAGCTGTTACTATGTGACCCTGACCCCAACAAGGCAACAGCGGGAAGACACTTCAATCTACAGAGTCCCATCTGCTAGACGTCTTCGGCTAATAATATTATGTCAAACTACACAAAATTTGTGTTTATGTAAGTAGATTGTTGGAAATTATGTATGTCCCAACCAAAGACTGATAACCCTGAGAATCTCCATCAGAGTCCATGCAAAGTTTTCATATTCACTGTGCAATATTTATCTTTTGTTTTGTTTTGAGATAGGGTCTGACCATAAAAGCCCAGACTAAGCTCAACTCTCTAAGTAGCCTGGGTAGAATATGAACTCACGATCCTCTGCCTGTCCCTACCAAATGCTGGGATTGCTCCACTGCTCTGCGTAATGTTGACTACTAATGACTTCTTTTAGGATGACTGTCACACGTATATTTCAGAGAGGCAGAGATTCCCACACAGCGCTCATACAAATGATCCACACTGGGGTCTGTGAGATCCAACCCTACACCCATAGGCATTGCACCAACTGCACAAGCCATGGGTCTGTCCACCTTTGCTCTCTGGCTCTGCCTACGGGTCAGTGACTGACCGTTCTACATCAGTAAGCAGGGCCGAAACTCCTACCTTGGGCAGTGGCCTTTCTTATCACCAAAGTCTGGCTTCCTGAATTACATGAAAACTTATTCAATAAATAATTTCAGGAAGAGAAAACCATTTGGAAGTATATTTGGAGGAGGGGAAGAGACCCCCCACAAAATACACTCCTAAAATAAATAGAAAGTAATCGATTTTGTTTTGAGGTAGGGTCTGACCATATAAGCCCAGACTAATCTGCAAGTCTCTAAGTAACCTGGGTAGAATTTGAACTCATGGTCCTCTGCTCATTCCTACCAAGTGGTTGGGATACAAGATGTGTGACCCAACTAGTCTTTAAATGTATCTCTGACTGTGAGTTACTATGTCATGCAGTGGACCACTAAGAAGGGTGTCCAGAATGATGCAATTGAAGACCCAGACAGAGCATGGCTTCTGAAACTTTCCTCCTAGTGACTACCAAGTCTCAGAGAGGTTGGAAACATCCCAAGAGAAAAAGGCACAATCAGAGACTGTCGCTGCTCTCCTGCCATCCTCTACCCCTTCTTGGAGGCTGAGGCCAGCACAGTAAGTAAAGGGGACCAGTGTGATGATTCAGTGGGTAGCACTCCCCTCGCACCCCTGATGACAGAAGTTCAATCCTCAGAACTGCCTAGAGGCAGAGAACAGAACCAATTCCACAGACGTGTTTTTTGACCACACACAGGTATGCACCCCTCCACAACACAACAGTGTTTCCAAATGGAATTAAGCGTAAATAAGATGACTGTCAGCTTTTAACTTTAAAAGAAGACATGCATATTGTGTGGTAGAATCAGGGCAGTCAGAGGCTACATAATGAAACAAAAGTAGCTCGTGCTACTTCCAAATGAGCATCTGTGGAGATCAGAATTGGAGGATTAAAAAGAAGAGACTGACCTTGACGTGGGCCACGTAGTGATGACACACTTCGTCCATGTGTGTCAGCTGCAGCCTCTCTGAGACCTGTCCTGCAGTCTCTCCCAGCAACACAAAAAAGACTCTGGGTAGCTGGCCCTTCTCCTTCTGCACCACATCAGCCGTCAGATTG
The DNA here is from genome assembly GCA_021653895.1 of Mastomys natalensis. Classification (NCBI taxonomy): domain Eukaryota; kingdom Metazoa; phylum Chordata; class Mammalia; order Rodentia; family Muridae; genus Mastomys; species Mastomys natalensis. Next base: position 1,102,449 of record JAJTUV010000008.1, on the reverse strand, counting down.
TAGTTCAGACCTGACAGTAAATAAGGGCCAAAGATGTCAGCAAAGGTGGACATAGAGTGCTGAGACGCTAAGCCCCACAGTCCTGTGGAGACCTTATGCACAGTTCTCACAGTATAGGAAAGTGCCCTGCAGTCTACATCCAGAACTTCCCAGAAGTCTGTAGTTGGGCTATGGCAGACCCAGGATGACCTATCTTCATAGGGATTCTGTGCACATCAGAATTATGGTTCGTCCTTGTTCAAACCTCGTGTCTTTGTGAGATGCCAACAGAACCACCAATATGGATATAGTCAATGCAATGATTACTTTTATCATGTGTAGGGTGCTATTCTGATAGGCCAGCATCACAGCAAGCCTGTCAAACATAACTAGAAGGGATTAATATCATGAAAGTGACTTTTATTGAACCATATGATGTGATACAGGGAACAACTACTTTGCAATAATTCCCTATCTCTCACAAATGCTAAACCTTCTCTGGCTGCGTGTTACCCGTGGTGGAATGAGGTATCAGTCAATACACAGACAAAAAATAAGTTTACTGTCATAAAGCCCCATACTTGGAAATTGAGGGACAGGCTGGGGATGGCTTTACTCTCAGGGTGCCCATCCTTCCAAAAAGACTTTGACCATAGTGGCTCCTACATGATGCTTTTTCTCAGCCCCTGTACCTGAGAGGACAATGCCAGACAGAAGAGTGGCCTGCATACAGAATAGAATATAAAAAGGAAGATGGATACTATGACGCTAAATGCATGCCAGGCAAACCCAGTAGACCTTGCCTCCATCACTCTGGAGTTTAGAAGTAAACAGCCAGCTGGATGTTTTACTAGGTAACTATACTCTCCCAGCAGCAGATCTATAGCCCTGTTCTCTGCAGCAGGGGTCAGTCCCCCCACTAAGCCATTTTATTTCTTAACTCTTTGTGGGTTCTGGGGTTATTATATTTTTTCTTAAAGGTTTTTTGTTTTTTTTTTTTTTAATTTATGTGATTGCATGCTACATGAAAGCAAGTGCTCTAGGATCTACAATGGGGCATCAGATCTCCTGGAAATGGAGGTCCAGGCGGCTGTGAGCTGCCCAGCTTGGGTACTGGGAACCGAACTTGGGTCTTCTAGAAACTCCAGTCACTGAGCCATTTGTCTAGCTCCAGGAAGTATAGTTTTCCATGGTAGACAAACAATAATGTCTGCCCCTAAAATGACCAGATGAGACAGCTGACCAGTGGGGAGACCAACAAGACACCCCAAGCCATCTCCACACACCTGCCTGTCAGAAGCTGAGCCACCAAAAGCCAATGCCTAGCCAGTGTTTAAATACAGTGAGGCCAACTCACAGGATCGACTGTGTCCTTAAACAACATCAAAGAGACCCGTGACCAAGGGAAGCTTGAACAGGGAGGGAGAAAGGTGATTTGACAGCTGTCCATGGCTGTGCCTCGGCACACTTTCGCTATATCTAATGGCTTCCCTGGGCCTCTGCCATATTATGGCTACCCATCATGCCCAGAAGGCAGATTCTGAGCCAGTGAAGGCTATGATGCCCTAACTTGCATATTCCAACAAGCAGCTGGTTTCCAAGGCAAAGCTGCATCACCAGGAGGGACACAGGACATGGATCATCCCAGGAGATTCTAAGGAAAATACTTTAGTAGAGAAAACACAGGGTAGAAGTAAGATGTTACAAGTGGACTCTATGTACAGACTGCCAAGGGGTTGAAGAAATCCTCTAGGTCAGCTCGTGCAAAACCTTCCTTTTTGAGACAAAGGGACCTGAGGCTTCAAAAGGGAAAATACACAGTCTAGCCCAAGAGCCATCCCTGTTCAGCAGAATCAAGACTTCTCCAGATTTAGTCCGGCTATTCCTACCACACAGTTTGAGAACTTAATTTTTCAGCCTCACCTAACCTGAACCATCTTACTCTCCAAATACAGCAGTGGCAGAGCCAAGCACAGACCGAGGTCCACAGTTAAACTCTAAGACAATCTACACTGACTTCAGGCAGCAATGACCCAACAGTATGAAAGGTTATGTTTAAATGAAGTGAGTTTCAAAACGCTATTTAGCAAGATTACATCTGGAGATGCCCACTGCTTGGTCAAGTCAGAGGCTGTGGCTAGGGCTTCATGGTCTTACCAGCCCCTGTCCAGCCATCCTCCTGGCTGACAAGTGAAGTCTGGCTGTCCATATTCCCCAGGAAAAGGAAATTGGAAGGGATAGCAGACCCTGGTGATCCAGCAAGATGAGCTCAGAGAGAATGGAAGGAAGACAGGATGGAAGGTGTGGATTCCAACACACATCCTCCTGGCCTTTTCCAATCTCCCTGTCTCCACTAAGGTACTTCTCCAGTTCATGGTACAAGTCAGAACTCCAAGCAGCACCCAGCAGGTGGACAGTGGTTTCTTTGCACCTAGGGCACCTCACACTGAAGCATGAGATTCTCCAACAGGATTGAATTTAATGGACCCATAGTGGTGATGTGCTTAGTCATACAGCTCCTATGTAGTTTGCTAGAATGACTAATTTATGTGCCAACTTGGTTGGACCTCAGTACTCAGTCAAGCACTGAACTGCACACCTCTGTAAGGGTCTTTTAAAATGAGTTTGACAGTTAAATTATTAAACTTTGAATGAAGGAAAACAGAATCCATAATGTAGGTGGACTGTATTAGTTTGAACATCTTAAGAAGAAAACCCCTCGGATCTCTCTGGATCCCAATAAAAAGGAGTTTTGCATCTAGCCTACCTACAGACCTAAACTGCAGCTTCACCTCAGCCCTCTGCCAAGGTGTGCCCTGAGACCTTTGTCTTGGGAGTCTATTGGGGGAGATCTTAAATTAATACGGGGCAGGTCAGAACAGGGAATGACTTTGGCTTTCTGTGCATGCCCAGAGCTGTGCTGGGTACTTCGTAAGTATCTACTGCTCAGAGTATCAGTACAGTCACTATTGAAGATTCTGGAGACTCATGGAAGGGGAGGAGGTTGCAGTTCAAACAACCAAGCCACGGATGAGACAGTGGCTCTGCTCTGGGGCCGGGAGTTCGGGGGGGTTGGGGGAAGGAGCCTTGTGGGAGCCAACCCCTTAACCTAGCAGATTTTTCTTCAGTGTTCAAGTGTCTGATCCCAGACACTGTACCAGACAGACCTGGTTATCCAATCGTCAAGAGTAATCATTTCCTCTCTAGAGCTGCCTTCTTCCAGGTATGAAATTTATCTTGACATTTTTAAGTATGTAGAAGTTGATTCTACATCAGACTCTCCCTTCTAGAAACAAACAAGATTCACCATGAAGAAACTCCTGAGTGAGGAGAGTCTGGGAGCTGCCAGAAGTAAGAAGAAACAGTCAACTCTGAAGCCCTCTGCTCTCCAGTGGGAGCTTTAAATAGCTCCCACTCAAATGCCCTACACATGCGAGGCTGGAGCCAATCAGCTTGCTTGGGGTCGGGTGGTGCCTCAGCAGCAAACCCCCTAATGTGAGCCAGCCCTGAAAGCCCCAGTCCAGGAGGATGCTGGTTCCGGTTAGCGCCGGTTCCCACAGCACATGACACATCAAGTTCTTCCTTCTGGCAGTTTGTGTCTATGCCATGTCGAATGATGTCATGTGGTGGAAAAGCTGACCGTCCCCAGTCATGCCCCTCCCCTCCCTGCCCCAGAGCTGGTTCCCAAAGGCCCCCCACGTGGGCTTGGGCCAGAGGAGCACCAGCTGTCTTGAATCAACCCGGGCCCTGGTCTGTCCCAGCCAACACCAAATCATTCCCAAATCTCCATCAGAACAAGGTTTCAGCTGTGAAAGTCGACTTGAGACTTGTGTCTCCTTCCAGCGTTACTCAGCTTCCCTCGGCACATCCCAGGAGAGGTGGGAAACGGACATTTCTACTTTGCTAGCTTTTCTTAATTCTTTCTCTCCTCCTCCAAAGGATGCAATATTTACTTGGCAGTAATTAGTTTCTTAGGTAACCCCGTTCCTTCCATGACAGGACTTTCCCTTTCTCATCCCTACACTTCAGGGGACCAGAAGCTTTGAGAATATTCTCTTCATGCAAAAAAGCTTTCCAGAGTAGACACACCACCTCTTAACTTTGGGGGAAAAAAGATTTGTGGGCACCAGGTATCTGCTTCCAACTGTATTTCTGCTATGCCTGTGGGTGACCTGAGGGCCATCCTCAGGGGCTGGGATCTACAACCTGGCTGCAGGCAGTAATAGAACCCCTGCTCGTGCAAAGCTTTGTTAGGTTGTCTGTAAGCCAGGGAAACCTGAGGGTAGAGAATCAGAGCATAAAACACAGGCTGGGGACACAGACTAGTGGTTGAGGGTTTTTGTAGCATACTTGAGACCTTGGATTCAATCCCTGAACTAACAGAATGGGAAAAGCAACTTCATGGGGCTCAGCCCTTCCTGGTTTTCATCTGTTGCTAGGGCAAATGTCCTGAACTGCATTTCTCAGCCTGTAGACAGGCAAGTCTATGACCACCAAGACAACCCTATGGTCTAGCTAGAGACACAGCCTATGGGTAAGGGGTAAATCACTCTTGGTCACAACACTCAATTCTCTTTTGTGGCTGCCAGGAGGCTCTAGGAAGCTACAAGCAGCCAAGGATGAAGTATCTGAGAATACTCTTTGGAGTGAGCTGAACTCTTATTTGAAATTGCTTAGTGAAACATGGGATAAACCTGTTCGTGGGGCTGCCCGCTTGCCAGAGTGGGAAGCCAGCCGGCATGCCACTTGGCACGTGCCTAGAAGGGCAAGCGAGGAGACCCCTCCCACTAGAATGTGAGTCTGTGCTCTGTGCCCAGGGCTGAGCACAGAGTCTGGCAGAGAGCTTCATCATGCTTTGCTGATCCAAGAGCCCAAAATAACATAGATGAGGCTCATTTTCCCACCTCTATGCCTCCAGAGCCCAGGATGAGCACGGAGAATGCCCTCTGAGAACAGTGCTCTCTGGCGTAGGAACACGGCCTCATCCATCCTTCAAATCCCCCGTGAACCCGGATGCTTCTCTGCTGCCTTATGAAGCCTCTGATTCTCAGTTCCAAGCCCACTGCCCACTCTACTGTGACTCTGGGGTTGGGAGCCCACAAACCTGTTTTGCCAACAGCTCCCTGTGAGGTTCTGCCAATAATAAGAGGGGAGAGAGAGAGATGGGGGAGCCTGCAGGCTGGAGGGGAAAGAAGGCCTTGCTCCTCCCTGCTTATTCATCTGCTTAACCAACAACCATTTTTTTTTTCATGGCAGCTGGCTCCAACGGCCATAATTCAACTCTATAGTTTCTTCTCCATGACGCAAAGCCCTCGTTGTACTTTCTCAGAGGGGCGAGTAGCACCACCCAGTGCTCTTTGCTTAAAGATTTGGGTCAGAGTTGCACAGGGTCCCTTCTGCAAACGCTCAGGTTCTGATAACCCCAAGGAAGGAGTTAACTGAGTGTAACCTTGACTGGCCACCCGGAAGCTTGGTAAAACACTGTGTTCTACCTCAGAGTTTGAACATACACAGCTAACTAGAAAGCTTGCAGGTGATGCCACGCAGCTGATCTGAGGGGCTGGCCAGCTACTGGCTCGGTCCCAGCCACGGCAGTTGTCCTCTGCACTTACAGCTGCTTCCTCTCTGGCCTGCTCAGTCCCTTCCAAGAAGAGTCAAATCCTGTTAAAATGTATACTGTGGCAATCTGTTTCCTCACTGGATTTGGCTTATTACCGGGGCCAAGGCAAATTCACCCCTTGTGGATACCCCATTTCCCACAGTATCCCCAGAAGTCACCATTGCCCCTCTACAGGTTGACCTTGATACTCCTAGGACCAAATGAGAGCTGAGATTTCCCATTTCTGAAGTGAGATGGAAGAGACAGTTGATATACAAGCCCAAGCCTGATAGGTTCCAAGGACAAGAAGCAGTAGCCTAAGGGAACAAGACTGCCACAGCTGCTCTGCCTCCCAAAGCCATCCTCCTAACAGGTCATATGATTGAAGACCCACCAGATTGATGCCACGGAAACTCTCATCCTTGGTTGTAATTCAGATTCCTAGGTGGAGCTGCCCAGATGCAGCCAACTGTTGGTAAACAGCCCAGGATACAGAGACACCGAGTGTCCAGAAGACCTTTTCAGACAGGTATCACCAGGTAAACAAAACCTATCCAGACAGGCATCACCAGGCAGTCTGTAAACAACACCCAGGATCATTAGAGTTCCACTGCCAAAATGAAAGTGGGAAGGAACACAGAGCCCCCAGCTCTGCATTCTGAATGCAGAGGCCTAGGAGATGGCCCTGAGGGGAGGATCCTGTGCCCTGGACATGTCTATCCTTCCTCTACCTGGAGACACGGTCTTCCTACCTCTGTGGAACCAAGAGTCTCCTTTTTGCTGACTTTGAGGGATAGCCACCATAGGCCCTGGCCTTCACAGCTCCAGCAAGCTACCTCCCTAACTGATGACGACATTTCTAGAACAATCATCCATTTTTCTCTCCCAAACTCTCTGCCCACAGCCAGCTTGTTCTCTGGGTGGATGGCTCCATTTCTAATTGAGGTGTGCTTCATTTTCAAGAAAATAACAGAAGAAAATGGAATGATAGTTCAGGAACTCATTCCCTAAAGAGATGTAAACGAATGCCTACCCCCTCTCAAGAGGGGTTCAAGGGCTGAGCAAAGTCTGGAACAAACTGTGATCCCCTAGAGTCCAACTTGAGGAAAGAACCTATTCTCAACAGGGAGCCAGTGGGATTATTGGGCTAACTTATAGAGCATGCATGAAGAGGTCTTGCAGGAGTGTGGGTGACTCCAGAACAGCCACACTGGAAAGTCTCACCCCAGCATAGACAACAACTTCCCCACAGATGAATGGTCCTCACCTCCCCAGTGACCTTCCACGGCCACACCAGCATACCAGAGACTGTGAGGCCAAATGCAATTAGGGCAGAATGACATACAAGTGGCTGAGAGGTATGGGTGCAAATGGCTAGAGTCTCAGGTGAGTCCAAGGCCCTCCCTCTTCTTCCTTCTACAAGGGAACAGACAACAACCCCCATCTCAGGGGCCTTGAGTAGTCCCCACTGTTCAGAAAATGATGGTGGTTGTCCCCGGAGGACAGCATCTTACAACAGACAAACAAGAGAACTTCTTGCTGCCCCATTGATATCAACATCCTCCACACCTGAATCTTAGTTCTTCCACGTGCGCATACGTGTTAAGCACTTTCTTTAAGTCTCAGTTATAAACTGAGCTCCAACCTGAGTGCTAAGTGATAAAGACCTCTAGAGAGCCTCAGAGTACAAATGGGACATTTGTCTTCAATGACTCATGTGATGGAGGCTAGGGACATGATCTGAATGGAGGATGCAGGGGCCAAGCCGTTCACCGCTGTTCACTGCCCAGCCGGCTCCTCACTGCCTGTGAGACACACACCATCGGCAGCCTGCCTTCCCATAACCTTTCAATCCTTTAAGGGCCACGGTCAGGCTCAGACCCTCACAGATTTTTTTTTTCCTAGTGATCTGTGAAAAGCTGTTGTGTGACTGTGTCCCCAGAAAGGGCCACCGGTTGAGAAAGCATAGAGGCTCCGCCCCATCTCCTCACGCAGCCCTGGAGTCTCACACTCTGGGCTTTCTTGTCCTTAAACTCACTTCTCCATATCTCCTCTGTCCCAAAGGCCACTCACATTCATGCTCTCCAGAACAGGGATCAAGACTATAGAAGTGGTGTCTACCACCACATCAGGGGCGGGGCAGTGGGAACTCCCTACAGGTCTGTAGCACGGAACTGTTTCCGGTGCAGGGCCCAGGTGGATGCTCGTAAATGGTTATCGAATAAGGATCAGCGTGCACTACTGCTTGCATCTCTTCTAGAGCTCTAAACTATCCTTTTTATGTGTAACAAAATTAAGCTTGGGGTTTGGGGGTATAGGTCTGTGGTAGGTATATATTCATTAGGCAAGAGGGCCTGGGTTTGACCCCCCCCAGCTCAAACATAATAATGACTTACAGCATCCTGTGAATGTTTGTTAATTATTCTAATTATCATGACCAGACAGACCAGAAACGTTTTTTCCTTAAGACTCTGATGTCTCCACCAACAAGGGTGAGAGAAAGAAGACAGTAATGAGAAAGTGCAGCTAAATAAGTATGCACCCCCAACAACAGCTGTAAGAACTTAAAGGAGCCTCTTTCATGGACTATATTTAAAACTTGCATGCATCCTCCCTCCCAAACTTATCATATGGTTATGTTCAATGTGGCAGTTTCTTTTCTAAAAGAAAAAAAAGTCTTTATAAATAAGTATAACGTTTAATTATGGAGTTTGTTCAGTCCGGTTGATCGAGGTAGTTTGCAAATGAGAGAGCTAGGGGTCGGCATGTTGGTGTATAGGATGGGATGTCTAAAGTCCGGCTGAGGGAACTACACATGTGCCTGTGGTTTTGCAGGTTTGGGGTTCGTGCAAAAGTGTGAACTCCGGAGTAGTGCTTTTCACTCTTAAATTGCACACAAACCTCACACAGAAGTGGCCATAGTTAGCTACAGCTCTCAAGCTGACACAGCCTGAGTCATTAGACTGAGGCGTGGTCCGGATCAGTTTGCCTTGTGGTCACATCTAATGGTGTTCTTGATTGATGGTCGATTTGGGAGGGTCTAACCCCATGTGGGCAGCATCATCTCCCTGGACTGTATAAGAATACTGAGTCAGAGCTTTTTCCAAACTCTCTGAGATGCCAGAGTAATGCCACACTCTTAAAAACCTAAGCCCTGGAAACCCTCACATCCCCATCCCGAAATCAGCTGTGTGCCCCAGGTACCTAGTTGATGCCACAAGCTTAGTGGGGCCTCCAGATTCCTACTGTCTCCTTGTGTTAATGCATGGAGCCTTGCCTGCAGAGGAGGCTCAGGCATTCCACCTCGGCAGCCCACACTCTGCCCCGCCCAGTGAGTTCCTGCCTGGTCCTCAAGTATTTGGGGAGTGAATGCCGGAGGTGATTCTCCCTGTGTTACCTAAAGCTGGAGGGTGTGTGAAATCTGAAATATGTAAATGAGCAGGGAAGCGGAAGAGCCTCAGAGGAAGAGTATCCGGCCCATCGGACCCCCTGCCTGCAAAGCCCACTGGGACGTAAAGGGAGAGGGAACTTGAAGCATCCCCCAAGTTGTAACCTCAAACCGGCTAAGACTGGTGAGTCCCGACGACACTGTGACTCATTACCGATTTCTCCTGGTACATTCTTGCCATGGAATCGGAAGCACACGGTGACGTTCAGGCAGTTCACGGGCTGCTGTCCGTCATGACACTGAGGCGCTGTGATGTTGATGGAGCCCGGCAGGAATATGGAGACATCCACAGTGATGACCGGTCTGGCCCTGCGAGGGCAAGGAGGGGGAGGGGAACCTGTGTTAAGTAGCTCTCAGAACCAAACGCGAACTATACACGCAGAATAGATCCCGGGCCTTCAGCCAGCATTTAATTAAAGAATGAAGTGCCCCAAGAGAGAAAGGCCAGTGTGCTCTCTGTAAGTACTTTTTCTGGTTTTAAAAGTAGCACATTCCCTAAAATACTAATGGTTTGCTTCCCGGTAACAAAGGCAAGTTAGTTGTTAATGAAACACAGCTGGCTGAGGCCATAAATCAGCCACCAGATGCTGGGTGATTATTTAAAATTTCCACCCAAAAAGTTCCGCTTTCCGTCTCGTTGGGGAGACACTGTCGAGAAGCTTCTACAACAGAAGCTGAGACTCAGGAGCTGGACGGAAAGTCAGGGCTCAGAGACTAGACATAAAGCCGGCTGTGACAGCTTACTCCTGGAAACCCAGAATCCCAGTAACTGAGTCAGAAGGATTTCCCAGAGTTCCAGGCCAGCCAGGGTACTGGAGTGAACATTTGTGTTAAGAAGCCAAAAGAAGTGGGTGGTGGGGGAGAAAAGACAGAGACAGCCACGGAGATGAAGAACACTGGGTATATACTGAGTGGCTTCTCCCCCATTGCTAGTGTGAGTTAGAACTTGGCAAATTTCTATCTCATTCACTTGGCCAAATATCCTCTTTCATTTATATCTATCAACACATTGAGTATGCTCTAAAAAGAATTGATTAATGGAGTCCCAGCTGGTACCAACAGAACACTTCAAGGAATCAGCCTGTCTGGTCTTAGAACAAAATGAAATCCAATAAACACAACCCTCTCCCTGACATGACCACCCGCCCCAGCTCCTGATAGAAGACCAGCATCCCTGAACTCCCCTGGGGCATCAAGACAAAAGCTGAGACAGAAGCAGGCATCTCTTCCCCATCGTAAACATCTGCTCAAAGAGGTGTCACCTAAGCTGTGGCTTGACCTTCTCCGCCCCCACCCCTAGGCCTCACAAAGAGAACCTTTCACCTCTCAGGAGCCCCAGCCTTCATGCTTCTGGAGTGACATGAGATTAAGGGGCACCAACAGCATGGGAAAGATGTGTGTAAGGCTCGATCAAAGTGCATTGGGGTAACAGGACAGAGGGAACAGAGGACCAACCAACCCCAGGACAAGAGAACATTAAAGGAAAATCTGGCCACATAAGGCACTGAGAAGACACAGATGGCACAAGGAGACCCCACTGTAGCCACCAATGCAGAGACAGGAAGGCCAAGAGCAGGGCAGCTGTGACCAGACAGTGAACTGGGGGACTCTGAGCAAATCTGGCTATAGACCAAAAGGAAGTCAGGCAACACTAACGCCTGAAAGAAACCAACATCCTGGTCTCTCCGTGTTCTTTCTTCCTGGAAGATGCTAGAACTACTTATAAAGTAGATCACCACACTCTCGTCAATGTACAAACGATGTCATGATTAATTTTGTCAACCTGACAGGATTTGGAGTCATCACGAGAACGCTTGAGGGGGTTTCTAGATTAGGTTAAGTGAGGCAGGAAGACCCACCCTGTGTGGGGAAAGTGCCACCCATGGGCTGGGGGTCTCAGGCTGAGTGAAAAGGGGAAAGCAAGTTGAGTAGCAGCATTTGGCTCTCTCTGCTTCCTGACTATGGATGCGTGGGACCATATGCCTATGCCTGCATCCAAATGGACTGTACCCTTAAACCGAGAGTCAGAATAAACCTTTCCTTCCTTGACTTGTTAGGCTTTATTTTTTTTTTTTTCAGGCATTTGTCATAGCAATAAAAAGTAGGCAATGAAGAAACTGAGGAATGCTGTATAAAAGCCAGCTGCTGATCCCCTCACAGCTAGTCTCTTCCTGGGAACCCTCCCTAGTTCTCCTTCCTCTCACTCTTCCCCTCTTCCCCTCTCCCTCCCCCCTCTGTGTGTGTGTGTGTGCACTACTGTTTCTTTCTAAACCTGACCCACAAATCTGAAGCCCATCTCTGGGCAGGGGAGCACAGAGACAAAGTTTCCAAAGCTTCAAAGAGAGAGAGAGAGAGAGAATGAGAGCGCACTAGGGTCCTTTCTACAATATCATTCTGGCAAACCCTGACTGCCAGGCTATGGAAAAGATGAAAGGCCAGAGTCCATCCCTTTATCTGCTGGTCAGAAAGAAGACAGGGTCCCTTCCTAGAGAGCTCAGCTGAACATGATGGCATAAGCAGGAGACAGAAGGAGCAGTCCAGACAGACTGACTATAGAGAGAATATCCTGTGTATTACATGGATGTATCACCTGTCAATTAAAAAGCCTATGGCTTAGGCAGGAAATAGAAGGTGGGGCATCCGGAAGGCAGAAAGGATTCTGGGAAAGAGCAAGGCATGGGAAGATGTGAGGAGATGGACACAGGGTACCTGAGCACAGGTAACCAGGCATGTGACAAAATGTAGATTAAAATGAATGGGTTATCTTGTAATTCTAGTCAAAGAAGAGCCTAGATATATGGACAAGGTATTTGTAAATATATTTTGAGTCTGAATCTTATTTCTGAGAGCATGGGGCTGGGAGGAAGAACCAGATGTAACTTCAACAAACCACCTCACAAAGCTTGCAAAGCAGGGTCCTTTGAAAGGGTGGGCAAAACCCTCCTGGGCCCATCTCCTACCAACATCTGTTACATCTGGTCTCTCGGCTTTTTTTTTTTTTGTTTGTTTCCACTTCAAATGTTGTTCTTGGATGAGGAGAGCAATCTTTCATAAGCCTCTCTGGTCACTTCCTTTGCTCTTTGGTGGCATAGCACCAGGCTCCTATCACCAGAATACAGGACCAGCCCCCACGAGCAAACTTCCTGAGGGCAGAGCTACTCACACCACTAGGGTGGACCCCACCTGCCACTCACCAACCCCGAGATAACAGAGGCAGTGAGGGAGCACCCAAGGACAGAGCCAGGAGTGCTTTTAAGACTTCAAAGAAGCAGGTAACTAGAATGCTTTTCAGTGGCAGAGAGATCAGATCCTCACATTGTACTTCCAGATAAATAATAAGAGTGAATTGGGTACGGTTTTCACCTGGTGGTGTTCTACTTCTCCTGGCAGGGAAGGGACAGGTGAAGGCTAGTTATGAAACCAGCCCTGGACTCTCCTCTGTCCAAGGAGCTCATCTGCATCCACACAGAAAAAGATGCTCGGTCAGGTTCTCTCTTAGCCATAGCGCAAAGCTTCCCCAGGTCCCAAATGCATTCTTCAGTGGCTGCAACTACAGCAAACACAGAAGCTGTCTGCAGGCACGCACATGCCTCTTTGCCTGTCTCACCCCAAATCAGAAGAAACTCCAAATCTGACTTCCCTGAACCACTGTCCCGGAACCATCTGTGGATCCATGCACTCCTCTGCAGCCCTGCCTCAGGAGCAGCAGCCAAGACCCACGCTTCCCCAGTCATCCCCGTCTCCTTCCCCCTAACCACAGCAGTGTGGCCCCTGCCACGCAATACCCAAAAGCTGCATCAGCCAATACAATCGCTGACCTTCGGCATCACCTCTGCCAGGACATCCCCACACTGGTCCTCTTGGCTTGACCCTGACCACATTGCCCTGCTTTGTTATCCTACTGGCCCTTATCACCATCTGGAATTTTTTTAAAAAGCCCGTCCTAATTTGCTTTCCTGTTGCTGCGATAAACACCATGACCAAAAGGAACAGGAGGAGAAGGGGGTTTATTTCAGCTTACAATTTATGGTCCATTATCAAGGAAAGCTAAAGCAGGAGCTTGAAGCTCAAACCATCAAGGGTCACCGCCTATCAACTTCTCCCTCTGGCTTGCTCAATTAAGTTTTCACATTCAGACCAGGCCCACCTGCCTTAGGGATGACACCGCCCACAGTGGGCCAGGCCCTCCTACGTCAATTAGCAATCAAGAAAATGTCTCACAGGCCAATCAGAAGGAACCAATTCTTCCACTGAGGCTCTCTCTTCCCCAGTGTGTCAAGCTGACAACCAAATTCACCACCACAAAGCAACTAGTTCTTAACCCATAAAGCAGGTTAATAGCAATACACACACCATGGAGCTGCTTAGAGGATTAGCAGTCAATTCATGCTGTGAGTCCAAGACAGGAGTAGATCTCAGAATCATTGAGTTGAGTGAAAGAACTCAGAAATTAGAATGCATATGGTCTAACTCCACTTATATGGAATCCCAGAATAGGCAAAAGTGACCTGTGGTGACAGAAACCACAACAGTAGACACCTATTGGGAGAAAGATTAGAACATAGGAAGGCTGGTAGATAAAGCACTCGTCATGCAAGCCTGGGAACTTGAGATTGATTCTCAGAACACACATAAGGTAGAAGGACAGAATCCATTCCACAACGTTGTCCTAATATGCAACTCTCCAACACAATAACAATGAGAAATAACTTTTAGAAGCATAAGGAAATGTGCAGGGTGGCAGAAATGTACTTTTGTCTTGATGGTGGTGTAGCTTGCATGGGTATGCACACCAGTCACAAGTCATTGAGATGCATGCTTGAACCAGTACATTTTGTTGTATGCAAATTACAATCCAAGAAAGAAAGAAAACACACAATGAATGTAGTCATGCACTGCAGACCACACGTATGATGGCATCACATAGTAGGGTCTAGCTGCTTTAGCTTTGTAAGTACATACTGTTAAACTCAGTCATGATGAAATCGCACACTGAAGCACCCCTCTGAATGCATGTTTGTGGCTAAGCACAGGACTGTACATAAAGTGTTTACGTAATGTCTGATGCATGGGAGGCATTCATCCAGGTGACCTGTGTCATCATCTACTTGTATGTATCTCAGGACCAGGTCTGCCATGTTCTCTGTCCAGTCTCTAGCATCTTATATATGCACAGTTTCATGTCAACAGAGCAGTGTATGTAAGCAGAGAGAGCGGGTCATGGACTTCTGTGATGGTGGCATGCCCATTCCCCTCTGAAGCTCACTTGGGCTCGTTGTTGTCCTCAGCCATGTGCAATCTTCCTGGACTCACATGGTTCCACCTCACCAGACTCAACCTTCTGCTCTGTGATGGAGTCTGGGGTCTCCCGTCCACAGTGATGGCACCTCACTTAACATTTGTACCCATGGAGCAGAAAGATGAACAGAAACTCCTTTGTATTTGGAGCTCACAGGGGAAGAAAGATGAGGTCCCAGCACTGAGAGGGGAAGTGAGCTTCGTCTCCCACCCTTACCCAGAAACTATCTCACTCCTTGTAAAGGAAAACTTAGTTTTTCCCAACGGAGTCTCCGTGAGTATATAAACCACACGTAAGGGCAGGCCTTATGCCCACAGTAGATGACAATGCAAAATCAACTCAACGGGATTTCCAGAGATTTGTTTTGTTTTTTGTGTTTTTTTTTTTTTTTTTGTCTCTTTGAGCTCTTTCTTTTTTTTAACTTTTCACTTATCTATTATGGTTTCCAATTTTGTGGTTTTTCTTTTTTTAAAAAAAATACTGGGTATGTTTTCCTTTTGTTTATTTTGTTTTGTTTTAATTTCTCTGTTTTCTAAGGAGAGGAAGAGAAAGAAGGCCTGGGGTTGGATGGAAGGGGAGGTAGGGAGGGTCTGGAAGGAGATGAGAGAGCAGAAACAGTGTATAAAAGAGAATTTATTTTCAATTAAAAAATGATAAAGCTTAAGAGACAACCAATGCCTTTAATCCCAGCACTTAGGAGGCAGAGGCTGTGGATCTCTGTGAGTTCGAGGCCAGCCTGCTCTACAGACTAAGTTCTAGGACAGCCGCGTTTGCACAGAGAAAGGTTGACTTGAAAAAACAAAGACAAATATGTGCTTGGGGTATCAAGACAGCCGACTGCACCAAAAAGAAGCCAGGGCACATGTTTTCTCTAAGAGGGACCCTGAGAGCCACAAGGAGCTGTCAGGTCACTGTGAGGGGAATACAAACATCACAGGCTCCCCCAGCACAGCCCTCCACTGTGGCCTCGCCCAAGAGGAAAGCGCCATGCCAAAGAATAGAGAGGAAAAGAGTGGAAACCGAGTCATGAGGGTGATAATTTAAGGAACCAGGGAGGTTTGACTTTAGCATCTGGGGAATACATTGTTATCTCCGATACTGCAGGGCTTCTACGTAGATGCTACAAAACCAGGAAGCAGAATGTTAGAAAGTCAAATTCAACCATAGCCACATAGACCAGCTCTTCTTTATACCTGGCTTTGTCTCATAGTTACATGTTATCAGCCTACAGCTTCTGGAAATATTCCTGTTATTGTCTTTGGCAGAGGAAAATCCTGGAACAGAGGGGTCAAAGGACTGCCCAAGAAGTTCCACCTAGAAGGGCAGAAGCAAGGCTTGAACCCACGCCACTTGCCTTCCCTGCCACACCCAAATTCAAGGTTATTCTGGCTGGCACTTTGACAGTTCAAAGTTTAGAGCTGTCTAGTGGTCAGCTGGTTCTTTCCTATGGGGTATGTCATTCAAGAGGAGGCTTGGAGAAGGCGAAGCTAAATTCAAAGCATCTGTAGTGGAGGGCTACATGGGCTCTGGATCCCTTCCAGCTGGAAGACCATAGCAGTTTATTTTAGAACATTCTGCCATCGGGTTATTAACAAAACTGTTGGCTCCCACTCCAAAGTAAAATTCTGCTTCCTCTGACTCACACAGGCCGAAATACATATGATGGTACACGGGTAGAGACGGTGCATAGCGGGCTTAGCAAGTCCTGGGCCCAAGCACACGTCCCTCACCTCTGCTGTGCTAGTGAACAGACAGGAGGCTCCTGGTCCCTGTGGTTGAGGACTGAGTGATGATCCTGGCTATAAAGATAAAAACCTAGGCAATCAGGGATTCCCTGAGCGTTGAGTATCTGGTACTTATAGGAAACAAGAATGTTTATATAGTATGTCCACAAAGGGGGATGGTCATGACCAATGGCAAACAAGCCTTGGATTAGGGTTTGGGCCACCCGAAACCTTGTCAAGATGTCCCAGAAAGGTCTCAGCTCCCTATAAGCTAGTCAAGGCCCACACTCTGGAATGCTGTGGTAAAGAATATGACAGAGAGAATAAAGGGACATTCCTGTGTGTTCAGAACCTTCAGCCTTCAAGGAGTAAGACAAAAGAAAGAGCCAACTGATAGGATCTGTCCCAGGCCTCCCCAACAAAACTCCAGCTGTTGTTATTGATGAAGAACATGGCCCCTCGAGCAAGAGCCAGACATCTCACCTGAGGAGAACCACGCTGTCGGACAGGAAGGCTCCGATGGTGACATCTGAGAACAAGAATTCACAGACTCAGAACCTTGTGGAAACCAGCCCCAGCTGCCCTTTGGCACGGTGCCACAGTGACAGAGGCCCAGCCTTGTGGTCAGGGAGCCTTCCTACTGCTGCTGTCTGGCTGTGTAATGACTTTGTAAGAATTACAGCCACATTGTCTTAAGTGGCAGCCAACCACATGTGGGTAGGAGGCCTAGAAATGGGGCTGGATGTGTAAAATGCATAGCAGATTTTGAAGACCTAATTTTTTAAAAATTAACTCATTAATAACTTTTATATTAGCTATACATTAGAATGATAAATGTTGGTTATATTGGACTACACGCCATGAAGATTAACTTCATCTTGGTTGTGTATATTTTTCTATAGTTACAGCATATACTATTATATGTAAATATATCACCAAGCAATGATTAGCTTTAATCATTAAGCAACAGCAGATATTACTTTATTGGAATATATAGTTTACTGTAATCTGTGTTTGGTGGATTAACTTTTTAGTGATTTGAAAGCAGATCTTTTGCCAACAATTTGGGTTTTCTTAGCAAGACTTTTTAGAAATGATTTCTTATCGTGGCCAAAGCCTTTAAAAGTCAGTTACCACGCAAAAGTGAGGACAACGGTTAACTAAACTGAAAGGCTATCTTATCTCACACAGCTATCTTCATTTATCCGGCATGGTTTTGAGAAAAACAGCTTACCAGGATAGCCATTACCATCCATATCAATGCCCCCTGATATGGACTGTCCAAACATCCGCAGGGTCGGGTTTATCTTCTTCCCAGACAGCTTCTGAAACAGACAATAGTAACATGGAGTCACAGGAGGGCAGTTAGGACCTGGGACTGTCGGAACCCAGCTTCCTCAGGGCACTGGGTCTGAAGTTGTTGCTAGAAGAGAAAAATCATCGATAGAATTTGGCCAGAGGGTCTGTAGTGGGTTCTTGAAGATCAACCCTTCCTTACTCTTGCTTGCTTGGCCAGATGTCCTCATCTAAAAATTTGCCTGGGTGTGGTGCCAACAAAATGTCTATTAACACTTGATTTTAAAGACTTTTTTTTACATTTATTTATTTGTGTACATGGCTGCAGTACACATGTAAGGGCAGAAGATGACTTGAAAGAACTGGTTCTCTCCTTCACTGTGCGGGTCCCAGGAATTAACCATAGGTTATCAGACTTGGCAGCAAATGTCTATACCTACTGGATCATCTTACTGGCTCATGTATGGTTTTGACATGTTCAAGACAAATAAAGGCTGGGTTTATTTTCCGTTGTGTGTGTGTGTGTGTGTGTGTGTGTGTAGGTTAGGGGACAATCTTGTGTAGATCCTCAGGTGCTGTCTACCATTTTTGTTTTTTTGTTTGTTTGTTTTTGTTTGCTTTTTTGTTTTTTTAAGGCAGGGTCTCTCAATGGTATGAAAATCACCAAATGGTTTAGTCTGACTGACCAACACGCCCGGCAATCCTACTGACCCTCATCACAAGGCAGTCATTGGCTGCCTCCTACTGCCTTCACTGACTGAGCCATCTCCCTCGCCCTTCATGTCTCCTTTGCTTAACCCAGGCACAACTGCTTGAGATGCTGGGAGCATCCTTCCCTCCTATCTGTTATTTATGTATTAACTATTGCATTTGCCTCCCCTAAGATGGACAGGTCACTAACGTATCCAGCTGGAAAGACAGACATTCATGTGGTAACTCCCCCACCCTCCACCCCCACCCCCTTGCCAGTGAACCGGAGGTCTACAGACTCCTGAGCTTCATAGAAGTTACTCAGTAGTTTGACCTGGTAAATCTAGAACTGCATGGTGCTGAGCCAGGTACAGGGAGGGAGTCAGCCATTTCTCCTGAAAGGCATTCCTCAACCCACATGTCACTTTCTTAACTCTGCTACCATGTCACATTTTATACACTTCATCATGACACATGGCCTAATCAGGAATATTTGTTGGGTCTGGGGCACCTGGTAAAGCACTTGGCTTGTAAGCACAAGAACCTGAGCTCCGGCTCCAGCATGAACGTAAAAAGCCAGATATGGTGGACAGTGTAGTGGAGAATGAGCGACACTGATCCCTGCTCATACACACATGTCCCACGCTCACACACACATTTTAATAAAGAATACAGGGCTGGGAGAGGTTGCCCAATGGTCAGAGCACAGTGCTCTCCCGAGGCTCCGAGTTTGGTTTCCAGCAACGACATATGGAGGCAACTGCTTGCGATTCCAGTTCTGTGTGATCCAGCACCGTCTTCTGCCTCCTCAGTGACTGCGCTCATCCCACAGGCCCTCACACAGACATACACAAATGCACATAAGTAAAAATAAGGATACTTTTAACAAAAGAATACTTGTCACACCACCAGCCCCCATCCACCAAAGCTATCGATTCACATGCCTGCGGTAAGGTGCCTTTTAAAGACACCAAACTTCTTGAGCCGTAAAGTCTCATTTTCTGAGATCTGATCAATTCTGCCCTTTCTTCTGTCCACCATGTCCTAGTTAGCTCTTTGTCTCCGTGATAAAACAAAAATAAAAACAAAAACAGAAAAACATTGACCAAAAACAGCCCAGGGAGGAAAGGGTTTACTTCCATTTACAGACTATAATCCATCACGAAGAGAAGTCGAGGCAGGGGACTTGACGCAGAAACCACTGGAGATCACTGCTTATCAGCTTGCTTTTTAGCTTGCTCCATTGGCTTTGTTATACAGACCAGGCCCATCTACTAGGGATGGCCCGCCCACAGTGGGCTGGCCCCTCCTACGTTACCTAGCAACTTAGAAAATGACACACAATTGTGCCTATGGGTCAATCTAAAGGAGGCAATTCTTCAGTTGAGTTTCTCTCTTCCCTGGTGATTGTAGATTTGTGTCAAGTTGACACCTGAAGCAAACTATCGTGGAGTGAAGCCCGCAACAGAAAACCGTGTTCACAGACATCCAGGGGCTCACTCTGCCTTTCTTTCTCTATGCTTTTACTGAGTCATATGTGGGGAAGCCCTGGTGGGGCTGGGGGCGTGTCCACAGGCTCTGCTGAAAGAGATAGGATATCCCCTGCCCTCAGCAGCTGATAACTACAAGGAAGTGTCCCAGAGATGATCTAAGACGTCGGCTTGCCATCTTCTGTTAAGGCATCCGACAGGAAATGTGTGAGCATCAAAGGACAGCTCAGAGCCCTCCATGTAGGCAGTACTGCAGAAACACTGCTTGTTAACAGGCTCAGCCACACATCCCACATGGCTCTGTCTAAACAAATGTGTGTGTATCTGAGTTAAAACCGACACTTTGAAGCCGCACGTCTCGGCTCTGGAGGCCAAGAACATTGGAAGCAGCTTGCTGTGGGTTCTCGTTTCTTGGGTATACTGTGGCTGGGAGTGGGGGTGGTCCATTTGGGGGGTGGCAATGCAGGCTTAAGTTATCCGCTGACATCTGCAGGCCATTATGCTATAAAGCCAGGAAGATAAGTCTGCACGGTGCTAATAACTGTAAATGGAAACCAGGAACTGTGGGAAACCTCCGCTTGACCAGGTTTATATGCAGCGTCTGTTAGGGCAAGGGAAAGATCACAGGGGCCGCCACGACATGCCTGGGGGGCTCTCGATTGAGAAAGGCATCTAAGGATCTTAAAATCAACACTTTTGCTTGGTAACCTCGAGGAGGCGGCACAAGTTAGAGAGGAACGGAACGTGGGAGGAGTCCAGGCTCTGATCTCACCGTTTCTCCAGCAAAAATAATACTAGTTAGGGCCAAAGAAAAGTGATCCCATTGCCTAGATGCACTTCTGATTTCTTCCTCCAGTTCTTAAACACAATGCCCTCTCTGTCCAGGATCCAGGCCCGGAAGAACCTGTCATTAAAGGATTGTTTTTCCCTTTTAAATCATTGGCCTTATCATATACATATTAGCAAGCTTAGAAAAGTGTAATCATGGCTGTTTCTCTGTTGCTCATTCTCTCTCCACCCTTTTTATTTAAAGAGCTCCAAACCGCTTCTCTCTGTGAAGGCTAAGCAAGCCAGGGTGCGTGCTGACAAAGGCGCTGTTTCCAGCTGCCAATCGCAGCTTCCCACCAGACGCTCCACGCTAACCACAAATGTGCACTGCAGCTTTCTGCAAGGATTCCACCCAGCAACCAAACAAAACACTAAAGAGCCACGCCAGAGGGGAGGGCGGGGATCCTGCAGGTGGCCGCTCTGTGTGACTGCTTCCAAGGTCCAGGCACAAGCTTCCAGAAGGATGTGTGGGATATGACCCTCCCCCTTTACCCCCTCACTGGGATGGGCTCTTTAGATGATCATGGGGACAGAGAATCCCTGATCCAAACCATGCGGGTCACACTTTGTGTCTCCAGCTTCTAATGAAGCTGGTTGAATCACCTATAGTTTGTTGTTTCCATGGTTACTTGTATCTAATGACAAAAGAGCAGTCTGTGTGAATGGATGCCCCAGGAAGCATGTATACTTCGAAGCAAGACAAGTCTCCATATCTGTAGGTTTTCCCATGGAACTTCCTTGGGCCGGCCTTTTTCCAAAATGCGGTTGAGGAAGGTGGCTACTCGAGGCAAATTCAATACCCTCCGCGGGGCTCATCAGAAAGCCAATGGCTAATAAGTTTATCCAGCTCACACGGCTGTTATGAGGATTCAGGAGGGAGAAATGGCCAGGCTCCCTGGCAATAGCTCCTCTACCTCTCTGGGAATCTCCCTAAGGATCGTCCCTTAGTTGAGGTCAAGCACTGACTAAGCAGGTGTTGGCAGAGAGAAACTAGCCCAGTGGTTAGCAAGGCCCCACCGTCTAACTCAGGTTTGCTGCAAGGACTGTCATACATGTGGACACTTCGTCTCCAGGGCTGGGGAGATAGTCTACGGGCAAGAACACTTACTGCAGAACATGAGGGACCAAGTTGAAATCCTCAGTGGCCACATAGAAAGCCAGGCATGCCACATGAGCCTGGACAGGAACCCAGACAGAAAGATTGCTGGGCCTTGAAAGGCACCAGCCTAGCTGTAGTGTCTCCAGGGAAGGAAGGAGAGAGTGACAGACCAAGAGCACCTCACACCCTCCTCCAACCTGTGTGTATCACACATGTGCATATGCTCCAAACACGTAATACTACATATACACACATATGTACACACATACATTCACACATGTACACACACAAATAAATAAATAAATAAATCGATAAATAAATAAGTGAAAGAGTTTGTAGCTCCATTTATACATGCCTCTTAAAATACAAACTTGGCTCACAAGGCCCAGTGGGCAGAGCAAGTCCAAGATGACCCCTGTCTGGTGCTACTCTGTATGGGTTGGCCTAGCCTAAGGGCATGAATATGGGAGAGCTGGCCCTGGTAGTGTGAGTGTGGGTGAGCCAGTCCCAAGGGCATGAGAACTAGAGAGCTGGCCCTGCCTGTTGCGGCTGTGGCATTGGGTGAGCCAGCCTGAGGGGCATGAGCACAGGAGAGCTGGCCCTGGTGCTGTTGGTGTGGGACAGATGGCGGGGTTGAGATTCTCTGATACCACCTAAGTCCAGATTCAGGGCTTTGAGTTAGCCCACCCCAACATCTACCCCATCTATGAACTGTTGCAGCATGTGAAGGGGCTAGCCCTGCAGATCCAGTGCTGTAGGATCTCCATGACACAGGACAACAAAGAATATCCAAGAGGAATCCTGGTATTGATCTGTAGCAGAAGTCAGAGGCTTGACCCAGACCAATGACTCATTGCAACGAACATTTGCAAGTCAAGTTGTGTGGACAAACGGTATCCTGCGGACTGCAAGTGACACACTGCAGCTTCGACAACAAAGGCTTTTTTCCTGTTTTGGTGGGCAGGTTGCAAGAGCAGGGTGGAAACACAGGGATGGGGGTGGGGCATGGAGGGTGAAATCAGCAAAAAGTTAAATTTTAAAAACTCCAAACCTTGGGCTGGAGAGATAGCTCAACCATAAAGATACAAATCTATATGTACAGGTGTGAACAGGAAATACTCGAGCACAAGTGTCCAATTACAAATATTTGCTGACTAAGAAGGAGGTTTTTTGTTTTGTTTGGTTTTAAGTTTACTGGTGAGGATTTTATAGCCCAGGCTGGCCTCAAACTTGCTGAGGATAACCTTAAACTTCTGATCTTCCTGCTTCTGCCTCCTGAGTGCTGGGATTTCAGACATGTGACACCATGCATGGTTTGTGGGGTGCTGAGCGTGGAACTTGGGGCCTCGTGTATGCTGGGCAAGCACTCCATCACCTGGCTGCAGAGTTCTTATCGCGTTTTCTTTTCTGTCACTGACCCGCTGGGAGAAAGACACAGACGCTCTACACACACTGCACATATCCTGACCCTGTTTCTGCTGAGAGCCTGACTTCCTTTTTTCCCATGGGGCCTGGCTTGATACATCAGCAAGATTGAGTACTATGCTAACGAGGCAAAAATAGGGAACTCGCCACTTCCACGTCCCCAAGTCCGGGATGTGAAACTGGGGCTTTGATTAGCTCTAGTTTAGATGCCAAGTTTGACAATAGCCCGTGACAACTTTCAGGCCCTCTGTGCATCCCTATGTCCCTAGATTATATCTTAAAATATGTTCCTTAGAGGCCTGGGGATGTGGTTCAGGGGGTAGAATGCTTGCCCAGCATAGACAAAGCTCTGGGTTCTATTATTAGCACGTTGTAAAACGGAATTTTGTGGCACACACTATAATCCTAACACTTTGTGGGCGAAAGCAGGAGGATCAGCAATTAAAGGACACCCTCAATTGCCTTGTATGTTTGAGACCAGCCTGGGATACACACAACACTGTCCAAAAACAGTTAAATATTAAAAACAAATTAGATTCCACTGGCTTAGTACACAGGTGGTTTGACAAAGACATCAACCATAGAGGATGTTGCACCTCTCTTTTTAAATAAGAAGCTGTGGGGATTAGCAAGCATTTCAGCAGCCAAAGGCACTGCCCACAAGGCTTCCCTGCCCTGAGTTCAATCCCTAGAACTCACATGGTGGAACAAAACCATCTCCCACAACCTGTCCCCTGACCTCCACACAAGCACACACACACACACACACACACACACACACACACACACACACAGAGAGAGAGAGAGAGAGAGAGAGAGAGAGAGAGAGAGAGAGAGAGAAATGTAAAAATAAACAGCTCTAATTCTACATGAGAATTTCACTGTTGGGGCTGGAAAGATAGATCAGTAGTTAGGCATTGTTTGCAGAGGACCAAGGTCTGGTTCTCAGCACCTGCATCTTCTTACAACCATGGGTAACTCCAGTTCCAGAGAATCTAGCACTCTCTTCCAATCTCACCATCTTTTTACCTCTGAAGGCATTGCACTCATGTGTGTGTGTGTGTGTGTATGTGTGTACACACACAATTAAAAATAACAAAATTTTTGAAAAAAAGCAATTAAGATATTCTTTTATGTATGTGGGATGTACTCTTGAATTGGGTAAATTGGGGGAGTATAGAACAATTTTTCTGGATTTAATAAACAGTATCAATTATCAATCAACTGCTTGTTCCTTTCACTAGTGAAAAATATGAAAGGAAGCCCAAATCCACATTCCCATAGCATGGTGCACAGTGAAGCATCTCTCTCTCTCTCTCTCCTCTCTCTTTCACACACACATGTGCACACACAGCACACACATATGCACACACTCACCCATGTTCAGACACACACATACACATGAGCACACATGCACGCATGCACACATGCCATATACACTCACTTGCACACATGTGTGTATATACAGCACACACATGTGCACACACACACACACACACAGAGTCATCATGGCCCCTCCCACCACTCACCATTGAGTACTGAGGGACAATCCCATTGGCATCACCATGATAGATATAGACTGCGCCAGCAAAGTCATCCTCCTTAGGTGCACCGACAGCCACATCTGAGGGGGAGACAGCTGTTAGAGAGCCATGGCAGGGTTTCTCAATTTCCAGTCATCATGTCTGAATTCCATCTCTTCACAACCTCTCCACTATTCATTATTCAAACGTTAAATTGGGCAGATGGTCTCCTAACATTTAGAAGGTGGAAATTTACAAAGGCTGAGGAGAGTTTACTCCCCAGGAGAAGTGTCTCTCTTCATCTTCTGAGGGAAGGACACTGAACAATCCATAAAAGAATCACAAATGAAGAGGACTGTCCTTGTCCTAATCTTTGTCTGTCAGAATACTACAGACACTAGTTAGTGTCCAGAATCTTCCTTCCTTTCCGCCCTTGGCTTCTAATAAGTCATATATCTGCTCCTGTGACACCAAGGCTGGGGGGTTATGTATTCCGATGACCCCGAAGTGATAGCCCTCTCACAAAATGAAGCCATCTGTGCTCAATGCTGTGAAGGACTGAAGGGCATCTGGCCTAAGCAAGCCACATTCCTACCTTGCAGAAGTGTCTCCTAATGTCTGTACACTGTACACAGTGAGGGGAAGAGATACTAAAACAACCAGAAAGAGAAGCCAAAAGGCTGTGGAGGGGACCATTATCCAAGAAGAAATGGACACTAGGTACATATACTGCCCATTCTTCTGACACACAACGTACTCAACCAGGCTGATAGTATCAGGGAAGACAATATCTAATTACTCTCTGTGTTCACTTCCCCAACAACATGAGCGAGCGTCCCAGATGCAGAGTCAAACGTTTTGTGATGGGAAGAGCTTGTGGACCTGTCCCAGGCCACTGCAAGCACATATCACAGAGGGTGGAGATGATGACAATGGATTATACAATAGGGGCATTCTGGTGGCCAGTCTATCTCGAAGAGTTGCCCTTTCTCCCCATGGGAGTTGCTGTACCTTCGGGTGTAGACTGGAAAATCCAGGAGCCAATCACAAACAAGGGACAAAGTGAGAGTGTGACAAGCTGCTGCACCTGGAGGAACCCCATGCCCAGAGAGAGGCCCTACTCACCTGGGAACCATCATCATCAAGGTCACCCAGGCTGGCGATACTCTCCCCAAAGTGCGCGTTGTAGGCGGCATCTCCGGTCAGGGTCAGCTGTTCCTCAAGGGCTCCCTGGGAAACGGGATGGAGTGGGGGAAGGAAGAGGGGGACAAAAAAAAACACAATAAAAACTCAGAGCTCAGAACACCACCCTCTTAGGGCACAACCATGGACAGGAAACAGCTGGGCATGACCACAGGAACCCAAATATCTCTCCTCATAGCAAAATAAGGCCTTTCACCTATACAACAAGAGTCTGGAATAGCCCGATATACAGAATAATAGAAAGGTGATATCAGGTGGACCAATGACTGAACCTCTCCTGGCAAATTCAGACAGGCAAGCCTACCCTCTCTTTGTCCCCACTGGGTCTTTCTTCTCAGCTCTCTTCATAGTTTAACTCTTCCCCCAAAATCGGTTTTTGCTTTCTTTGAAGCAAAGTCTCACCATGTAGTTCTCGCTAGTTTTTGTGTAGATCAGGCTGGCCTGATCTCACGAGATCCTCCTGCCTCTGGCTTTTGAATGCCTAGGATTAAAAGCATGAGCCACAACATCTGATACAACACTATTTTAAGGTGCAGCAGAGCAAGAGACTGACCTTTGTTCCCTTCCATAATTCCCTACCTGACCTTTTAAGCCGCCTTCCCTTTCCTGTGATTTTCTAAATCATAAGGCAGGGCATCTCTGAAGGTCTCCTCTCCTCAGAGCAGATGAACTGACTGTGTTTGTCTAAAAGCAGGTGCATATGATGGTCCAGGGCCAAGGTCCTAGGTCAAGTTCAGGAAGTGAGGAGACAGGCTCTGAGAGGAAAGGCCTCTGCAGCACACCAGTATCCTGCCACGTGCCTCGCTGAACTGGTATCTGATGTCTTTGCACTCTTGTGCCTCCCACCCCAGGATGTCAATTTGAGATTAAGAAGTCTCTTGACTTTTCTTCAGGGATGGCCTTGAAGAAATCTATTTCCTCTCTCCAATTTCTGACTGGAGCTTTTGGTAGAGAGGTGAGGGGTGGAAACCCTAAACTCTGGTAACCGAAGGAGTACACACCTCTCTACTTTCCTCTTTCTTGTGCCTTTTCCTACAAGTCCCCGAGGTTGCTTTGCACAGGACAGGCATTAGTAACCTTGTCAAAGGGTCATGTTTCTGTACCCAGTACCTCTAGGGTAAGGGGTATATCACATGTGGCTCAGCTTTGAGATTCCTGGGCAAACACTGAGAGGTGGCAACAGTGTATATGGCAGCAGAAGCCATTTGAGAATGTCCTGGTCCCCATGAAGCACTGACATAGAAATACATTAAAACACCTGGTATCTTCAGGCTTAAGTGTCGTTAAACCTTCCTGGTGTGGAGGCACTTTGAACCTACGGTCTCCCACAGTCTACCGCACCATGGTCTGTCTTTGTTGTGACTACGTTTCTACTACTATAAACAGAATTCACATCTTGAAAAAAAAAACACATAAAGATGTGATGGTTTGATTTATTGAATCAGTGAGACCCCACCTCAAAACACAAAAATGGTTATCCCTTGGTGTCTGGGAGTACTGGTGTCAGGACCCCTAGCTAACTAAAACTTAGATGTCCAAATTTCTTATATAAAGCAGTGCAGTGTTTGCATAGAACCTACGAATACTCTCCCCTGTGTCCTTAAACCATATCTAGACTACTTACAATGTCTGATACGATGCAAACAATATGCAAATTGGTTTTATATTACATCGTTCAGGGAGCAGCAGCAAGGAAAGTCCAAGCATGCTCAGTAGGACACAATGGACTTTTTGTCTCCGTGTGTTCAATTTCTGGTTGGTTAAATCCAAGAACACAGATGGCCAACTCTGTAACTCTTCCTGTTAGTGTGGTAGGGGAAATCCCAAATCCTTCTATGTCTATCTACCCATGTACGGTACAGCCATTCTGTTTAAAGCATATGACACTTCCTACTTGGTAGAGAAGGAAATGGGGGATCAATCTCAAGCTACTTTCCCATCCTTTGCATAAAAGATTTGGCAAGGTTTAGATCTGAGCTCAGACCTACCTACATCTTCACTCCCCCATGTGCCATATAATTACTAACCGAGTGGGCTATGGATCACTAGAAACAAGATTCTGGTGCACAGGGTAGTCATGTGGCAGTAAGGTGTTAGATGGGGGTGGGGCATGTGAGCTTGAACACTTGAATTCTGCTTTCTCACAGGTCCCCTGCCATTTCTGGTTGCTGCTCTGCCATCTCTCTCAAGACCCCATCCACCCTCGCTCCAACCAGCTGTGGAAGGGAGAGAGGCATCTTTGCATCTCTCTCTCTCTCTCTCTCTCTCTCTCTCCTCTCTCTCTCTCTCTCTCCTTTGTGGTTCTACAGAATAAGGGACATTGTGCTTACAGTCCTTGGCTAGTTTATTAGCTGGTGCCCAGCATGAACTCCTGAACTAGGTAACAGTCCTACTATCTCACTGCTCGACCTACATGTGCATCTGTTGGAAACTCAGGGCCGGTCCACTTCACCTTTCCACTTAATTCCTACCGCTTCCTCGGGATTCCTTGAAGATATCCTACCTCCTCTGTCCTCTCCAGAAAGATGCACAGAAACTCTGAGAGAGGTGGTGCAGCCTAGAGAAGATGAAGGCGGCTTGCTGAGGCTCAAATCCCAGCCTCGTTACATTTTAGCTGTAAGGTTAGAGACCAGTGAGCTAACCTTTCTGAGCCTTGGTTTATTTCATCTGAAAAACGGAGAGCCTTACACCTATGTGTACATTGCAGTGACATCACTTAGAAAAAGCAGGAAAAGCCGAAACAACATCCAATAGTCATTAAGACTCTCCCTGGGTCCCACACTTTGAAGGGTCACACTGTATACAATTGTCCACTAATGGATAATTGAGCTTTTCCATGTAGGATTCAGACCTTCATCTCCTCGAGGTAACATGGCCTAGTGCACACTTTCCCTCTGGTGGGGTCCATTGGGTTCGTGTCACATGACTGCACAGATGTTCCTTCCTGACCCCCACCTCTTCATTGCCCACTTTTTACTCACGTGTCCTTGGTTGAGGTAGACGGTGACCTGCCCCTCATCCCTGATCTCAGAAAACATGGGGGCCCCCACGAGCAGGTCAGAGAGTCCGTCCATGTTCAGGTCGACTGCACACAAGGAGGAGCCGAAGTAAGAGCCCATCTGTAACCAAGTCGTCATGACAATGTATTCAGGGTCTGTTCTTATACGCCAAGGTCTTTGCTTCATCAGCCTACTAGCTTAGGAAGCTTGTCCCCAGCTCCTCAGAAGCTGTGTCAGCTGAGCAATGAACACATACCCAGCT
Organism: Mastomys natalensis; assembly: GCA_021653895.1. Taxonomy (NCBI): domain Eukaryota; kingdom Metazoa; phylum Chordata; class Mammalia; order Rodentia; family Muridae; genus Mastomys; species Mastomys natalensis. Next base: position 1,073,585 of record JAJTUV010000008.1, on the reverse strand, counting down.
CCTGAGGACTCCCACTCAATGGGAGACCAAAACTAGCCAGCTTAGGCCTCTTTCCTAGAGCCCTGAAAGGGACAGGTAAGTAGGCCAGCCCCCAGAGAATGAGACACCTGTTTGTGTATGTGCTCCAGATACCAAACATTTGACAAAGCAAAGCAAGTAGGAACAAGAAATCTTATAACACAAAGAGGCAGGAAAATATGGCATGGGACACATGTCCTCTCCAGCCTTCCATAGAGTAAGAGATGGGGCACAAGCTGACATGACAGAAGAACAAGTAACTCAGGCTGTTTGACAGATAGGGACACAGGACCGTTTGTACCGGATCTTCTTGAATCAGAGTGAAATCAGTACCTGCTACTCTATTCGATTTTGTGTGTGCATGCGTGTGCATGTCCATGTGTGTGCAGGTACATACACCCATCTCCACCTCCCCAGCCCCAGGTAACAGGAGCATGGCGCCACTCTTGTTTTTTCCACATGCATTCTGAGTGATCCAAGGATCACGCTCTCCTCCTTATACATGTGCAACAAGACTCTACCAATCGAGCCGGCTCCCTGGCCCCAGTATCTGTTATTTTCTATCCAAGTCTCAAACAAAAGAGGAAAGATCCAGGCTTTTGTCTCGATGAAACAAATAAAACTAGCGGCTCAAGTGTGCTTACATGAGCTGAGTGGTGTCTGAGTCTAAACCATGCATCTAAATCATGACAGTGAGTGCGGGAGACCACAGCAGCCTGGAGCCCACAGGCCGACTGAGGTAGCATCCCTACCAGCTGTGGCTGACTAGCATCACCAGGAGAGCTGGTTCCCAGCACATCAACTTTTCCATTCCCAAGAGAAGATCTAAATGTTGACTGAGAATACCTGTTGCACATGCTGAGAATGGGTTCTTTTTCTTTTTTTTTTAGACTAATTGGAATGGGATTGGTGGCCCAGGGCTGTGATCCCAGCTACTGAGAAGGTTGAGGTAGGAGAACCAGAAGTACAAGGACTTAGCAAAACTCTCCCTCAGAAGTTAAACAGGGGCTGGAGAGATGGCTCAGTGGTTAGGAGCATATCTGACTCTTGCAGAGATCCAGAGTTCTGTCGCCTGCACCCACAAGGAGCAGCTCACAACCCCTCTACCTTCAGTTCCAGGGGCATATGACATCACAAGTTCACAAGAGTACCTGCACTCATGTGCACACACCCACACTCGTGTACGCATAGTGTAAAATTATAAAAATAATTTTTTTTAAAGTAATGGTGACAAAAGAGCTATGTGGTATAGCACAGTGCTAAGAGAGTTTTGCCTAGCAAATGAGAGATCCTAAGGTAATTTGCAGTTCTGTGATACATGTATAAAGGAATCCTGTGCATGCCAAACAGAAGCATGCAGCTGTGCCCACCCTAAAGGGCTGCAGGTTTGAAGCCTCTTCTAACAAAAAAAAAGAGAATGTGCTATTGTTTTTAAATAAATATTTCAAATAGAAAGACCTGGAAGGTTCTCTTGCTTGTGAGACTTGTTGGCAGCTGACCTCGGTGGGTTTGAGAGAGGCAAGAGAGGCAGCCTACTTCCTGCAGTTAACGCTGGCCCTGGAGGACTTGGAAAAGCTGCTTAGAAACCCAGACAAGGCAAAAAGAGCAGAGCCAACAGCTGTTCTCTTGGGCTGAGCCCCAGAAGACGATTAGCTTAATCCCAGTGGGCTATTTAGCTTGGTGTCTTCATGGGTGTTCAATCAAAAAGCCTTCAGTTTTTAAAATGCAGACAACTTTACCCGCTGATGTAGGCCGATGACACTTTTGCATGTCAAGGACATGCAAAGTTCTGGAGCCAGAGTTACTTAACTGGAGATCCTCGTGCTTGGAGAGTGTCTGTATTCACATCTGAACCACAGACTCAGTAATGGCTCGTGTGTTTATTGTTTGTAAGGTGTCAACTCAATGAATAGACAGAGTTTCTATTTTTTGTGTTAGTTTTCTGTCTTCCCGAAAGGGAGCCAGGACCCCAGGCCATTCGAACTGAAGTGGAGCCAAACAAAAGCAGAAGTACTTTCTAAGTTGGAGGCTCCTGGTGTCTTTGTAGCCCTGAACAAAAGGGCAAAGCTAGAGGCTTGCTTTGGAGGCCCAGGGGTCATGTCCTCTTCCTATGAGATAATGAGGAACCAGAGAGCTGAGAATCTCTTGTAGCAATAAGCAGAAGGTGTCTACAGAGAGTGGAAAGGCTTATGATGTAGGGGTAGCTCCAGAGCAGGGCAAAGGCTCTGCAGAGAGAAAGAACTCTATAGAAAGGGAAAGGATGGGGCCCAGGAGATGGTCCAGGCAGTAAAGTACCTGCTATGCAAGCCTAAGGAGCTGAGTCTGAGCCATCTATAATCCGGGTGCTGAGGAAGCAGAGACAGGTGGATCCCTGGAGCTCACAGGCCAGCCAGCCCAACTGAGGGCCTTTCTCAAAAATAAGGTAGAGGGACACTGAAGAAGACATATGCATGCATATACATATATGTACGCCAGCATACATGCATGTGCATACATATGTATATCCACATTAGGGAGATGGCGGAGGAGCTAGGGTAAAGTACCTTGGCCCTTCAGTCTCTGCATGGAGGGACCTGACTCATCCTATCATAAGGAGGTCATTCAAACAGACCTGTGTCTGCCCTAGAGCCCAATGCATTGACTCCTCAGGCAGCTTAGACAAGGGCTCTCGAAGGCTGCAGCATCTACCTCCACATCATTGCCCAAAGCTGAGTCACTGAAGTACAACTGGCCAAGGAAGCCACTCTCCAGACCTAATGATAATAGGACACTGAGCATACAGCACGGAGGCAAGTTCCCGTTCTGCAGCCACTCTGAAAGAATGCTCACACTGCAGTGTGGGCACATTATCCACAGTGGACCCCACCAGCCATTTATTATATGATCCTCACCCTTCCTTGGGTTTGGGGGAGGCTCTTTTTTTTTTTTTTTTTTTTTTTTTATAAATCACAAATAGTATGTAGCTATCTCTTCTCTAACTTTAGGGTGGCTTAGAACATTATTTTGCAACTATTTTCATGGTTACTTTCTGATGCTAATATTTTGGGGTTTGGGAAATGTTAAAAATAACACATGCCGGCACACTTCCGAGGGCGAAAAGCAAAGCTGAGTTTGTGGGTACATTTCAAGTTTGTGGGTACATTTTTTTTTCATGCAAAGGTTATGATCACTATACACTGAGTGTACCTGTTAAAGCTGTTACAATCGCAACCGTAAGAAAGAATAACAACTATATGTAAATGAGGGTTTTGGAACTCCAAATACCCGTTCACTGTTGGAACGCCATGAAATGTTTCCAGGCTGCTGTGTGCAAGAACAGCTCTGAGCAGGAATGAAGCGAGAACCAAGGGAAGCAGGCCAGGAAGGAGCAATCATTGTTTCCCCTGTCTCAGGGAAACTGTGGGCAAAGCCTCCTGGCATCTCCCTCCTGCATTTCATGCACCCTCAGCTTTATCCCAGAGCCAACGAAAGCCTCCAACAGCCTTCATACAATCCCACAATCCTCCTGGCCTCATCCCGCTGAGCCCCTATGCTCAGCCACACCTTCCTGCTGATCTAAGCTACAAAAGCACAGGCAGGACAGGAAGCCCAGGAAAAGGAAGTGAATGGTTACTGACTTAATCTCATGGGTTACAACTGACAGTTTCAGGAAACAGGGAGGGAGATAGCCATGGTAGGGTGTCCCAGGTAGAAAACCTTTCTCCAAGACAGCCTTTGGAAATGCCTTTGTGGTTATTTATACTCAATGTTCTAAGATGACAAAGTCATTCCCCAAGAAGTTTATATCTGAGGATGGTAGGATAGAGTTACAAAACCAAACTAACAAATAAAATGTTAAGCCCACCTCATAGTGTTTTAAGGAACTCTGTAATTTTGTGCTGTACCGAATTTATGACTAGCTTGTGGTGCACACAGCCTAGAGGTTGTAGGTTGAATATCCTGTACATAGAACTAAGGTGAGTCTTATTTGAATTTTCTTTATGTGACAGTTGTTCCCCTGATATGACAATGACGTGAGGAGATAGCATCAGGCAGAGACAGGAGCAATGAGAAACATCCGTCCGCCTGTGCCCTTGAAAGCGATTGCTTCTGTGCCTGACCTTGATGGTACAATCTTTGTGGGCTGGAGACGTACGTGCATGAGACAGCCAGAGGGAGAGAAAGCTGAAGGGAGGGGGCAGAAGTGACACCTTTTAAAGCACATTTGTAGCTTAGCCATGTAGAAACTCACCTGCTACATCTCCTCAGGCGAGCAGAAACCCTAGGTTACACACATCCTCGAGGGGAACTGACCCCCACATGAACCACATCAAGAACTCACCTTTTTCCCTGATGCCTGAAAGATCTTTATTAAGGTCCCCGATCTTCTGTCAGCTCTGAATATATAGACCTATAGAATTAAAAAAAAAAAAATCCTAGTCAGAATGAAAGCTCTGACTAAAGGTATTCATCACTGTCTTCCTGTTGTCTCCACACTATGTTTACACACGGATTAATGATAACACAGGTGTGGACAGAACTCTCGGCGACTTGCTAAGAAAGTGTCCCTCAATCCTGGATCACAGAAAGGATCTCCACAGCTCTGAACCACACAGTTTGTAGAAACATGCACAATAAGGCCCAGAAGTCTCCCCAATTAGAACTAAGTGATTCAACCCTCGGGAGATAGACAAGCTTTCTCTTCAAATTAACTCCTTCAGTCCTGGGAGCTAAGCTTTAATGGATAGATAGTACAACCTAAGACAAAAGGGTGAATTTAGCACTGGAGATAACTTCCCAAAGTGATTCCACATAGGATTTAGAATTATGGAATCTAAATGAATAAACATGTGCTCAGTTTGGGGAAATAAGTAAGTAAACACTAAATAAATCCCTTTATGTGGATTTTCTCAGAGTCCTTAGCACTATGAATTTTGCCTGCATGTGTATATGTACGTTACATGCATGTCTGCTGCCCAAACCCTGGAACTTGAGTTACAGGTAGTTGCGAGCCACCATGTGGTTGCTGGGAACCTTACTCTGGCTCTCTGCAAGAGCAACAAGCACTCTGAACAACTGAACCATGTCTCCAGCCCCTTGGATTATAACTCCTTCAAAAAGTATTTCTATTCTCTCTCTCTCCCTCTCTCTCTCTCTCTCCTCTCACTCTCTCTGTATATGTGTGTGTGTCTGTGTCTCTGTGTCTTTGTGTCTATGTCTCTCTGTCTTGTCGCTCTGTCTGTGTCTGTGTCTACTGTCTCTCTCTCTCTCTCTCTCTCTCTCTCTCTCTCTCTCTCTATCTCTGTATTATGTATGTGTGTTGTGCTCTCTGTGTCTCTCTGTCTCTTTGTCTGTCTCTCGTCTGTCGTCTTGTCTCTGTGTGTGTGTGTGTGTTGTGATATGTGTGTTTGAATATGTGCCACATGTGTGTGGTGTGTGGAGAGGCCAGAAGAGGGCATCAGATCTCCTGACACTGGAACTACAGGGGACTGTGAGCGGCTTGCGTGGGTGCTGGGAACTAAACCCTAGCCATCTATGAGGGCAGCAAGCACTCTTAATCACTGAGCCATGGTCCAGCCCCTCTGGTTACATGATGCAAAGATGAGCTAATGAGAAGCAGAGCAGAGGGCCCTTTCCTGAGCTAAGGAACAGCATGTTGATAAGAAGCCCTTGGTGCTCTCACGCCAGGAATGAATATGACCCAAAATTTAAAGGTCGCAATGGAGAAGTCTGGTAACACTGCTTCCTCCCCAGGAGGCCCATGACCATTGGGGCATTTTCTTCCATGATGTACAGGAACTCATGTGACTCAGACAGAGCCAGTTCTGGACAGAAGTTATCAGAGTTCAACTATGCAATCCTCCACAGCCTCTGCCTCAGCGCCCTGACATTTGGTTTCATTTTCAGAAATGAAATGTACCCTCTCCACAGCACCCTACTCCCGAAACATGAGCAGCAACTGCGGCCTCCTGCCCAAGATAATCTGTAGAGAGGACACCATGAGCACATCTCAGGCAAGTGTGTCCGCTGATGCTTCTTAGCTCTCTGACCTGCTGGCTGGAGGTTCTCATTAACCACGGTGTTGGTCCAGAACTCAGGATTCCACTTCTCTGAACCAGGAGAATGGTCAGACAGATCCCTGGTCTACCCTTCAGATTACAGGCCAAAGTACACACACTCTTCAGTTTTCCCCAACACTGGGGTTTGAACACTAAATGTCCCCATAGGCTATGTGTTTGAACACCTGGTTCTCAGCTGATGTCATTGTTTGGGAGGGTTGGGAGGTGGAGCCTCGCTGAAGGCCAGTGGGGTCAGGCCTTGGGTAGCTTTCTGCTTCTGGAGCGTGGATGCAATGTGGCCAGACAGTTTCCTGACTGCCATTACACCTTCTGCATCATGATGGAGTGTATCTCCTCAGACTCTAGGCCATGACAAAGACTCCTTTCCCTAAATTGCTTTTTGACAGGCATTTGGTCACAGCAAGGAAAAGAGTGAGAAGTACAGTCAGTAAGTTAAAGTGGGCTCCTGAGAAGGACTGAATGAACCCTGACAATACCAACAGCCACAGCTCCCATACTGGGCCCTTAGAGGCCATAATTCCACAGAGTGCCCTCTACCTTCTTGAAGATACATTAGAGAAATCCATATCTATACATTCCCAGGCTAACCTTAGTTACACCAGTCATGAGAACACAGTGGGTTTTTTTTTTTTTTTCTTTCTTTCTGAAACATTGGGGAAACAAGTAAAAACTGGCATCACAAAGCTCTAAAGATGTTGCCAATGAGATCTAATTCCATTGGATTACAAGGAAACCCCAGGTAGAGGCTTGGGAAGCTGGTGGTATCTGAACTTGTACAGCACTGTATGTTCTCCCTCTGGGGTGTTTGGGGGGGTGTCCCATGATGTCAACACACAAGGTCAGTTGCCAAGAGAGAACTGACAAAGAAAATATAATATCTACACTCTAAGCTTTCAAGGTGAACTCTCCCAGTGTGAGCGGAGGAAGACAGGATTCCTCCATCAACTGGTCACTTACACATCAGCCTATCTGGAGAGTGTTCGGGGCAAAGCAAACTAGAAATCCCCTCCAGGGAAGCATGCACTCCTCCTCTGCAGGGTACCATGATGTGCCTCAGGCTTTTCTCCTTACCTTTCCAATGCCTTCATCCTGTGGGGCACCTCCTACCACATCAGTGATGGATGGGTGAGAGAAATGACCAGCAGTCACTGCATAGCCTGAACAAGGATGGATAGAAAGCAAAGACACGCTTGAGGAAGGAGGTCAGATAAGAAAATATATGCAACCAAAGAAAGCATTTCCCAGGTAGGTACTAGACAGTACGTTCTAGTTATTCTTGGGACATGGACCTTCTGGAGGACAAATGGCAACTGCCAATCTTTTCATATTAAATATCTTATCTCACAGAAATGCATGTTCACAGAGGACACTGGAGGATTATGCCTTCTGATTGTCCTCTATGGAACTAGCAGGGTGCTAAATACTCTGTGTTTTTTTACTTTGGGGAAATATATTTCTAATGACACAGTCCATACACTAAGCGATACAACTCCAGGAATAACCATGCGTGGTCCTACGGTGGTGCAAACCCATCCAAGTCAAGAAAATGCACAGAGGGCTTGGGGTCAGCTCAATGTAGAATAGGGCTTGTTTGGTATGTACAAGGCCTGGGTTTGATTCCTAATACTGCAAAATATTTTAATATTCTCTTTTGTTGCATTATATGTGTATGTGTGTGTAGATAGAAGATAGATAGATAGATAGATAGATAGATATAGATTTTTTGTTGTATTATAGATGATACATGGTTAAATAACCATGCCCAAGATTACCAAGCAAGATTCATACCCAATGTGTCTGACTCCAGAGATGCTGAGGTCAGCAACTATGCCATGTTCTTTTTAAGAGAATGTCAAGAACCCTTGATGGACAGATGTATGGATGGGTGAGCAGACAGGGAGTCAATGAATCTGGGTCTAAAAGGAATCTGAAAACAATGGAAAAGGTCGTGTGAGCTTGATTTAAAATGCCTCTTGCCTTCTGAAAACCGTCTGGAAGGCCAAACTCACACCTCTGGCCAGTACAAAATGTGCACGTTGTCTGTCATTCAAGCTTTTCTCATGACCTTCAACCCTACTGCTACGATTATACACCAATGTCGTGACACGTGTCAGCCCTGATCACTTTAGCATGGTTATCCCTTGTTTTCCGCGTGGTTGACTTTCCCAAAGGCTCCACTTCACCCAAGACTTCCATGAGAGATACCCCACCTCAACTGCTCCATGCTAATCCCTCTGGCAGATAAGGGTCTCGGAGAGAAACCACAGGTCCCAGAGTTCTCAGGACCTGTTCTCAAACCTAAAGCCACCAACCAGCTGTGGCTTTCTTGTGCCTTCCGTTACATTACTGACTCACTGAGTCCCATCTATACATCAAATATATTAACACCCCGGGAATGTGAGGCAAAGCCCCACCCTCGTGGTGTTCCTAGCTTCATCGGAGGTTTAGTACTAGACAATTAAAAAATGAACAAGTAAGAGAAAAATCTCAGAGCCTTTGAGCGAGGCTCAGCATCAGGTTGCTCGCTGCCATGGAAATTCCCAGTTATTACTGTTTCTACTCGTGACTGGGAAGCAGACACACCATTCACAATGACGTCCAGGGAAAGCCAGGATTCGGTCGAGTTTCTTTCATATCTGACCATCTGAACGTGACTGACTGCCAAACCAAGGCAAGGAAATGGTTGTTCCCTGGAAGCTCACCCATCAGATCTTAAGAAAACCACCCAGTTTGGACTGTGTTCCTCTTTTGTTCCCCTGTCTACCACCCACGTGTGTAATTAGATGTTAAGGAACTCTAATAAAAGTGTGACTAGTTAGACTGATGCATGTAAAGGCCAACTACTGCTTCTCTCTATTACTAGAGCAATAACCCACAAACTCCTGTTGACGGAGAGCCCTCACGGTCCACCTTATTACCTACAGTCTCCCCAGATACTCACCCAGATAAGTATACCGCCTGTTCATAATTGCTTCATCATTCAGCTTAAAATATGTGTTGTCTGTGAGATTCAGCACCTTGAGTGTCCCAGCCCAATAAAACGAGCCTGGGGCACCCATGACCACCAGCTCCTAGAGAGAGACATTCAAAGGGGAACGTTGAGAGTCATAGTCACAGCAAAGACACTCAAAATGCCTCATTATGACAACACATATGGTACCAGGTCGAGAACGAGAGACAGACCAAGTCCCTGTTTTGGCCACCGAAGCAGCTGCATGGACTCCCACTCCCACCCCCAGCTGCACCCTAAGCTAAAACACAGAACAGTAAGCAACTGGTGCTGTTCCTAAATCACATGACTCCAGAGAACAGTGCTTGAGAACACAGCAACGTCAACCTTACAACGGTGGTGCACTCCTCTGATCCCAGCAGTTCAGGGCCAGCCTTGGCTATATAGCGAGTTCAAAGCAACCTGAGTTAGCACTGTGGTCCCTGTTTTGGCCACTGAAGCAACTGCATGGACTGGACTCCCACTTCCTCTGAGAACTGGTGTTTAAAAGATAACCCACGAGTTCCTTAGAGGAGAGAGACTGTTTTCTGGACTGGAGCTTTAAAAGAAATTGTAATCAATGCCCAAGCACAGAGGGCACCGAGGAGAGGAGCGTGAGTGATAGCCTTAGGACCAGTTGTATACACAATTCTCTTCATCTGCGGCTTGTTCTAGACCAAGACTCTGAGCAGCAGCAGGAGCCTGCAAAGGCTCTGCGGGACCCTGGGAGAGGGACGGAATGTTTTTGCATTCATCCAGAAGAAAAACTAAGTAGATACCTAATATCTCCTGTTACCTCTTAAGTGTTACAAAGTACATAAACAAAGTAATCTTATAAACAAAGTAGTCTCATTCTTTAAACACCTTAAAAGGCGGGCTGGAGAGCCAGCTCCTAAGCATAGGACCTGAATCCAAACCCCAACACCAGGCATGGAGGCCTGCACGTATAAGAACAGCAATGGGGACAACAAGAAAGGCCAGCTTCACTAGTCAGCCAGCCTAAATGGAAAATTTCAGGTCTTTCACTGAGAGACCCTGACTCAAAAAATAAGGTAAACAGCTCCCAAGGAACAACAATAGCACATGAAGCTGACTTTTGGCCTCTATAGATACATGCACATATGTGTATTATATATACATACGCACATGTGTATACATATGAATAAAAACAATAAAATTTTAAAAATTAAAACACAAAGACAAAGTTCCTGTTAGTTACCATACAGTCTCGTCTCCGTCCAAGCTGGCAAGCTCAGCCAAAGCTATTACCTCCCCCCCCCCGCCCACTGTACTCAAGAGAGATGCTGCCTTCCTGGAAGCCCTTGGGTTTGGATTTTTCTATTCATTGGGGCTGGTGGCTGGATTCTTTTCCGTACCATTCTCAAATATCAGGAAAGTGTGATCACTTCTAAACTCTGCCATGCAAGAAACGGCCAATGTTGCACACAAATTCACACAAGTAAAAGTCATCATTGCCTAAATCCAGTCCTCAATAAACACTGTGAGCCTTTCTCCAGTTTCCTTTGTGGTACAGTGTCACCTAGATGTGTCTGAAAGGAGCCACCAGCCTCTATCTGTCTGCCACCATATACTATTAAATCTGAACCAAGACATCTCTCTCTGACATCTCCATGGTGGGTGAGCCCATGTCTTCTCTAGACTCTTGGAGTATATCACCTCTGCCATTCCAGTCTACAAAGTGGTTAACGTAGGCTTTCATCCTCAAGGACATGAGGCATTCCTAACTTGGAGAAGATTGATGACCTTGAGGGCACTGACCACAGATCAAGCAGACATCTTGAGTGGGAATGCTCTGACCCATTCTGGCCATGTCCAACAAGCCACAGCTCACAGCAGCCGTGTGTGGAGGTCAGCTGGAGGCCAGAGGAGGGGAACCAGCCTGCCTGACCCTTTCAACTACATTTCCTGTTCAGTTGCCGACAGCTGAAGTTCCAGAAATGAGGGAGGCAGAGAGTTCAAAGAACTGCCGTTTACAGGGGCCAAAGCCTGGGAACCAAAGCTAAGGCCAAGACCCAGGCAATCGAGAAGACAATGGCTAGGGCTGGAGAACCATGTGGTAGAAGGAGGGGTCTTCCCACTCAGCTACCCATCCTGTCCTGTGCTCAGAACACTCTGTTCCTATTTGTCTGCAGAGCCCAGGAGACCCATGACAAAACGCTGAGGTTTTCTCGGGCTCCACGTCCCTGTTCCCTCCTTCTGGTCCTTCTTAGCTTACATTGCTGCCCAGGTCACTCCTACACACCCCTGCCCTCCCTGCCCTTTGCAATTCCCCTTCTAACCATCTCTAATGTCCTACCCTCCCCAACTTACCAGCTGACGGGACCGAAAAGATACCTCCCCAGCATGAATCCTTGTCCTTCGTTCCTGGTCACGAGCTTGATGAGTTCTGATTTCTGCCATGAATAAACCCTGTCCTCTATCCTAAAGGGAAATGTCTCCACATTCCCCAAGCTGAGTCACTCAAGGCCTAACTCTGCCCAAGGCCAGACTCTGTGCCCCAAAATATTCTTGAAGCAGCTTTTGAGTAGCCCAGCACCTCACAGTCATGACCAAAACCAGATTATATACCAAAACTCAATTGTTGAACACCCTTGGATGCTACTGTAGAAGGCCAGAGAGATAAGAGGCTGAGGGAAGGACAGAGTAGAGATTTCATCAAAAGCAGATGGAAAGGCACTGGACATCCAGGAAAGCAGAACCATGATGCTTTCTCTGCCTACAGGAGGTAGCTCTGAGGCACTCCTGTTGGGAGGCCAGCCTGGGGAAAGATGACAAAGGCTCTGGGGTAGGGAGGGAAGATACAGAGAGAAATATGTCTCACTGATGGACTGTAGACTTGTGGGATCGGAGAGAGGGATGTAGGAAGAGATTCTCATCTTAACTTCAACAGCTACGACAAATGGTGGTGCCAATCCCAGAACCCAATATGGAATTCTGTGTAGAGCAGGCAGGTCCATCCTTTTGACATTGCACCAGGACTTGGCATCCCTGCTTAACAACTGTGCAAATGTGATAAATGCGTTGCAAAAGTAAATTTTATAATGTTTTAACTGCATTTGTATTTTGTATTGGGTCAAATCCATGGAGATCCTGGGGGACATGGTGAACATTGCTTGTAGAGAGAATTGGAAAAGGCGCTGGTGTGAATGGATGTGGCAAGCTACTGAAGGCAGGGTTGGAAGCAAAACACCTGACATTCACTAGTATGAGAATGCATCTGGTGAAACTCGTCATTTCTTTGTTGCCTTTAGACTAGACACTGTATCACCAACTGCCTTCTCTTTGACTTTAGAGAGCTGTCTCTGAAGACAAGGTGAACAATTCCACTCCTGACACTGTGAAGCTTCTTCAGAAAGAAAGCCCTGGGGCCAGAGAACACTCCCTTTCTTGCCCCCTCAATGTGGTGCACGTTCCTCCAGGAGGAAAAGGCACAGGGCCCTGTGAGAGTCAGGCCCTGGGCAGTGATGTCAAATGTGAGCTTCTGTCTTCCAGGTAATAGGAGGCCATGGGGTCAAAATGTCAGGTTTCACTTTGCAAAATCCCTCAGGCTGCTGGGCAGAAACATATGGTACCACTCAAGGAAGGACCCAGGCTGGAGTGAAAAAAAACTCCTCAGTAGTGACAGCTGCACGCACTACGAATTCATTAAAGGCCACTGGCTTTAAAATGGTTAAATGAGAGAATGTATATTATGTATATTTGATAGTGACAAAAACAAACAAACAAGAAAACAAACAGCAGGGACTGGAAAGATGACTCGGCAGTTAAGAATGCTTGCTGTTCTTCCAGAGGACCTGCCTTCAGTTCCCAGCTCAAGACCAACTATAACTTCGGCTCCAGGGGATCTGATGCCCTCTTCTGGCCCTGTGGACACTGCACTCACTTGCATATACACACATATATGTATAATTTATATAACCTGTTCTAAAAGATTTAAGAATCATGGGAGACAATTCAGGGTCAGTGAGTCTGCAGGTCATGCTGGTGGCTTTTCTAGAAGCATTGTAGCCACCACCAGGTAAGGCGGTGATACAAAAAAAAAAAAAAATCAGTCATCTGGGACATGTTTAAGGGGTTAAACAGGACTTAGGTGAGCTTGGAATGCAAAGGCACATTCGATCTTCGACCTGAACAAATGCATGGACTGTGCTGCTGCTTGCAAAGCCAAGCATGGAATGGCATGTAGCTCAAAGCCATAAAAATGTACAAGCTTACAGAAGATGAGCATCAAATAAGAAAAAAGTATCCCGGGGTCTGAGATGGCTCAGTGTCCAAGTAGACACTTGGCTCAAAGCTTGAAGATCTGAGTTTGATTCTGGAACACATATGGGGGAAGGAGAGAATCAACTCCTGCAATTTGCCCTTTGACCTCCACACATGAGCCATGATATGCTTACCCATACACATGTGTGCATATACAAAATAAGGAAATATATTTTTAATAGTGAAAACAGTGCCTAAAAAATGTCCTAGTTGTAAAAAATCATTCTGGCCCTGTCACCTGAGCACATTCCAGAGTAGAGGCTTTCGGGATTCCAGGACTACAAAGCCTGACATGTATAAAATTGAGTCTCTCTGCTATGGACGTGGATGAGGTGTGAGGAGACACCCAGGTGACTGACATATCTTCAAACTGCTATCAGCTTCTTCCACAGATCTCAGATGGAGTCAACTTCTGTAGAAATCTCCCCCATGAGCCAGCCCAGCCCTCCACCCAGTGGTGTCCACTCAGTTGGTGCCCTTCATCAGGTTTAAATAACGTCCCCTGCTAGAAACAGCAGAATCTACTCACTCAGGACACTGTGAAGATTCTGTGTAGACTCTGGGTAGACACTGTGTAAATTCACACCAGAATCTACACTACCCAGGAGTCTCATCTCCAGGGGCCACCCAACCACAAAATGGAAAGGACCAAATACCAAGAAGGGAAGAGAAATAAAAGCCACATGGCTAACACTCACCTCAGTGAAGAAGCCTGCTATGCCGGCCTGGCAGGAACCATGTTCCTCTCCATACTTCTTCTTATACTCTGGAGGAAGAGGTAGAAAAGAAGACCACAGCCATGTCAGTATGTGTCAGGCGTGTGCTGATCTGGCCACTTCCCCCATGCTCTTTGGGCTCAGCCCAGGGATACAGTCCAGGCTGAGGCACAGGAAGAAAGTCTTAGGACTCCAAGACTCCAAAATCGAGGCTCTGAAGCCATCAGGTGGCCAGGCTGCCAAGTGCCCCAGAGGATTACCTCCATTCATGAGGAGAAAGGGGAGTGACAGACACAGTCATTAGCCAGGAGGCTGGTGACAATTACTCCATTGACTCCAGAGAGAACTAAGGTCCCTAGAGGGCCCAGGGAGTTATAAACAGGATTTAGAAATGGAAGACTGTGGACATTCCCATGTGGAATCCCCTGGAAGGAGGCCAACCCTCCCAGAGAGTCACTCGGGACAGTCTCTGGCAATCTGTTTTCTCCTGAGCAACCAGAAGCAAGCAATCCACCTGTGGGCTGAGGAAGAGAGGACTGGCCCCAGCACAGAGTCACACTCTTGAGATGTGTGGAGCTAGTCTATACTAGGCCTCATCTTCCTCGTGTGCAAGAAACACAGAGAGCTCCAGGGGCCAGAAGGAAACTGAGTCAGGCCTAGGGAATTAGCTGAATTGTGGAAGCCTACGTTCAGTCCCCAGAAACCATGTTTCCAAAAAAGCACACTTGTAATCCCAGCGCCAGAGAGGTGGGTACAGGATGACCCCTGCTTCCTGCATGGTAGATTCAAGCCAGTGAGGAGCCTGCCTCAAAAATCAAGACAGGTGGCATATGAGGTTGACTTCCGCCATTCATGTACAGGACCACACACATGTGCACACTCTAACACACATAAACACAATTGATCATGCAGCTAAGAATACCAATTCTCAGAGAGGTAAAGTGAGTTACCAAAGGTCACACAGCTACTTAACACATGTGCTTTTATCTCTGTGGCCTAATGAAGGTTTTGCAAAGTGATTTTGCAAGATCAAGAGGTTGACTGACTGAAGTCATCTAGTGGGGGGTGGGGGTGGGGGTGGGGATGGGGGTAAGGAGGAGGAGGAGGTAAAGACACAAGAGGGCCCTCGAGCTTTTCCGATGGTGTGGCAATAATATAGCTTGGAGAGTCTCGGGCTGGGGCTGCCCAGTAAATAACCTTGTGACCCCCTGCACTGTCCCCAAGGCTCTTAGTGAGTCTCTAGTACCATTAAAGGTAATGGAATTATGTTTTGAAAGACACTAAATAAATAATACGGAGGAACAAGGAAGCCGTGATTGCAACAGGACTCTGCTTCCTGAAGCTCCAAGTGTGCACTCCAGGCGGAAGGGAAAAAAGACTCTGGGGAAATAGAGGGAGAAATTCGGTTTCCAACCACACACCACAGAGCTGGGAATGTTTTCCAGTAAGTGGCCATTAATCTAGGCTAAATTTCAAGAGAATGTTAATTGAGTTACACCTCTCCTCTGTGAGGCTAACATCCGTTCTTCCCACCTTGTCATGTCTGGTCACTATATGGAAGACTCCCCAGCTGCCAGAAGCAGCCCAAAATCTTACAGTGGGGGCTGAGGGTAGAAGATATGGGCAAAAAAGTTTACATCCTCCATCAATTGCAGGACATTAAAATGGTACAAAGGGAAAACAAATCTTGCCTCAAATAGCACAATGTGGGACTAGAGAGATGGCTCAGCAGTTAAGGAAACCTGCCGCCCTTCCAGAGGATCTGAGTTTAATTCCCAGCATCCATGTTGTCCACAACTACCTTCCAGGGGATTGTACACCTTCCTCTGTCACCTGCACATATGTGAATACACACACACACACACACACACACACACACACACACACACACGCATGCACAAATAAAAGAAGTCTTTTCAAAAATAGGACGACAGCAAAATAGTCGAAATGTCCATCTTAAACAGTTAGGTATAAAGGCTTGGAGTGTCGAGTAAATGGTTTTTCACCTACAGACTCTAAAGCTCAACAAGCCACCATTTGTCTTGCATATATGCACATGTGTGATCCTCTTTGGATCTGGTATTGGGTGCAGCTTAACACTCAGGTGCTCGTGTGAGAACGCATGTGAAGGGCAGTGCACAACCTCGGGTATTACTCTTCCAGAACCATCCACCTTTGAGGCGTGGCTTCTCATTGAACCTCAAGACCACTGTCTATGCTAGGCTGGTCTGCCAGTGACTCCGAGACTCAGAGTCTCCACCTCCCCGATGCTGAGATGACAAGCCTAAACCACTGCACCCGTCTGTGGGTAGAACTTGGGTTCTCATGCTTGCAGGCTAGGCACTTTACAGACTAAGTTTCTCCTTAGCCACTGTAACTCTAAAACATGGAGACAATCAAAAAGACGCAGACATTAAGAGCCCAGTGAGACCATCTTACCTGACACTGTTCAGTCTTACAAATTTGACACAATAGCAATTATGTGCAAATGTTATACTTTCCAAAGCACTTGGAGTCTCTTTATGGCTGAGACTCTAAGGACAGTTCACAGAGAAACATCACCACTTATCCATCAATGCTTTCCAAATTATGGGGTGTTCCCTACGCTGAAAGCCAAGGTTTCTAAGACAGCCCCATCCTGGCCCAGGCTAAGGTCCTACAGGGGGAAGTTGTCACTAGCACTCCAGTCTCAGGTAGCAAGGGGCACTGTTTGGAGACCAGCCACCATTTCTCCAAGCCGGCACTGTTCTACTCCAGGGCTAGGGAGTGTGGGACATACCAGCAATGGCTTAGACATTTCTAAAGTTACTAGATCTGGACCTGCCTTCTCTGGAAGCTCCAGTGTGAGGGCAAACATGGAGCCTTGTCTGGACCCTACTTTCCAGAAATCCCGACTAAAGGATAAGCCACATCCCAGCCTCCCAGAAAGTGCAATGATTTTGTCATGAACTCTCTCAACATGAAGCAAGACTGTGTATTTTCCTTTGGCCTCTTGTCCTGCCCTGACCACACACACCCAGGGATAATGGTGGCCTGGTTACTCTCTTCTAGGAAGTCTCAGCTTCCTGGATGTCCTAGGAATCCACAGCCTTTCAGATGCCCCCTTGGCTTCTCTGCCCAGGTGACCTTACAGGTACAGGTATTGATATATGAATGATGCCCTTCCCATCACAAAGATGATGAGTTTATTTGCTTAGATGTCCTGTACACCAGGCTGGTATCATTTACTCGACTACTTGACTGTGCTCTGTTGCCCGGTCACACACTCACACTAGATGAGAGACCCAGGTAGAAGTGCACAAGGACCATGCACGGGTGGCTCTCCTGCCACCAACCTCCTGAACCCTGAATCTCTCGGTACCCCCTGGCCTTCTTGTTTACCCTTCCCACCTCCAGCCAGTCAGGCTCCCTGAATGCTATTCAGCACTACTTGAAAAGGCTTTGTGCTCTGAATACTGAGAATCATGGATTGCAGAGCCAATGCTACCACTAACACCAAGATCGAAGGACATACAAGGGTGCGATGAGGGGAAAGACCCACGGCACCGATTCTTCTGGGCTTTCCACACCGAGTCTACCCTGGGTGACTCTGTGTTCTCTATAGACTTTAGGAGAAGCAGGACTGGGCAAGCGTCTCTTCAGTCCACACCACCCCTCCTATGACTGACACTGACTCTCTCAGAAGGCCTGAGAGCAGTCACATAGCACACAGCAGACAGCCCATTCCCAAGGCTACAGCAATGGGAAGTCACTGTGCCTGTGCCCACTGTCACTGAGCAAAGCCAAGCCTTCTGAAGCAGAGTGAGCAGCTTTACTAGGGATCCTTAGCATCCATCTGTCTCTGGACTCAGCAGCATCAAGTCGTGGGGGCTTGAACCCCCACTACTAAGCCCAGAGACTCCACTCCTTTTCAGTAAAATGAAACAAGACACAACATCATGGGGGCTGGGCATCATTGTTCTGGTAGAGTGCTTGTATGCATACTAAAGGCCTCGGTTCCTTCTTGAACTGGGCAGGGTGGTACATGTCTGAAACCCTAGCATTCAGGTGGTAGAGGCAGGAGGATCAAGAGTTCAAGCTCATTATAGGCAACATGAGACACTGGGTCTATACTAAACAAACTCAGAGACAATACCTTACATATGCTAAGGGTCTAGTATATAGAGAGTTACACTAATATAACCAAATACTTAAAATCTTCTCTCAAATAAAAACTTAAACATTTCATTCTACTTATCTAGACCTGAGTTGGAGGAATTCCCTATGCACAAAGCTATGGAAGAGAACTGAGTAGAGCCAGGGACAAAGGACTGACCCCAGTAGAGCTGAGCCTAAGAAACATGAGTCACACCCTTGTCTCCATTGAGCAGTCCAGGAAGCACAGGGTGGAGGGACCCAGGAGGAGCTGGAGTTGACCTTCAGCCTCCTATGTTCCCAGGAAGACAATTTCTACACAAACACAAAGGCAGTGGGGCCAGGTGACCTTGGGCTTGCTCACTTAGTCTCTAGTCACCCCCACAGACATAGCCATGACAGAGAGGACAGCAAAGTACTAGAGCCCTCTGATACAGGATAGAACACTCATCTACCTCAACGATTCAGGAGAAACAGACTCTTCAACAGTCGCTTGCCTTCTCTGTAATATGCCCAGCTGTTTGACCTAGGGGAAACTGAGGCCACTAAGCAAAAACAGGGCTAAGCAAGAGGACCTGGAAGCAGTGTAGAGACCTCTCTTATGTGGGTGGGTTTGATAGGCATAGCTAGATGAAGAGAAACAAGTCTTCCAACACCCACAGTCTACCCTGAAGCTAGTGAATTATAATTAACATTAAAAAGCCATTGAACTGGATGCTAAGGGTAAACTCTTAGAAAGACATAGATCAATGGTGCATGCATTCCTCACAAGACTCTCACTTTCAGCTACACGTTGGAGAAAGTGTGATTTTCCAAAGCCAGTTAATTATTTTCTCTCTCTCTCTCTCTCTCTCTCTCTCTCTCTCTCTCTCTCTCTCTCTCTTGTGTGTGTGTGTGTGTGTGTGTGTGTGTGTGTGTGTTGGGGGAGGGGGTATCCAAGGAATGCTAAGTGCTTTAACAGTTGAACATTAAACAATGATTTAGGAATCAACACTTACAGGTATGCAGGTACACACATGCTCTTGTATATCTATAAAGAATTCGAGGACCTAGCGTGTGGCCATGATGAAACACTGGTTTAAAACAACTTGAGGAGAAAAGTGGTTTATTTCCTCTCACAGCTCATAGCCCACCACCTACAGAAGCCGAGGCAGGGACACAAGGCAGGAGCTGAAGCAGAGGACACTGAGAACTGCCATCCACTGGTTTGCTTTCCCCCTGGCTTGCTCAGGGTCTTCCTTACACAGCCCAGGACACCTGTCCCTGGGGGACACTGCTCACACTAGGCTGGAGCCACATCCATCAGCAACCAAGAAACAGACTTGTTCACAGGCCAATCTGATAGATGCAGTTCTTCACTGAGATTATTTTTTTCTTCTGATTTATGTCTAGGTTTGTGCTAAGTTGACAGAAACTCATTAGGATAACCCAGAAAAAACACAAACGTGTACAGTTTGTCTTATAATCTGACTTATTTCACTCAAATGATGATCGTAGGCTCTATCTAATTTGTATTAAATGACAGAATTTCACTTTTTAATGGCCCAACTGTCACACACTCACACACACACACACACACGGAATGTTGACATAGAGTCCTTCATGTATACAGACAGGAATAGGATAGCATTCTACTCATATGATAGCTGTATGTTTAGCTTTTGGCAAAGCTAGTGAGTAGGCGTGCATGTGTGTGCAGACGCACATGGCGAGACCAAAGGTTTACCTTAGGTGTCATCCTCAACCACTATCTATTATTTGACAAGATGGCTTACTGAACCAGAGCTGGCATGGCTGGAGAGACTCCCATCCCAGCGTAGGTATCAGATATAAAGTGCCACTCCTGGTCTTTATGTGGGTGCTGAGGCTCTGAAGCCAGCTCGTGCTCACGAAGCAGGCACAAATCTCAGAGCTGTCTCCTGCTCAAAACCACTCTTAACACACTGATCCCAAAGTCATTTTCCAGTTGTTCAGCTCAACTAGAAAATAAAGTATCTGGGAAAATAGCTTTCTAGCCTTAAATTCCTTCCAAACATCACCAAGGAGTGATAAATCTCTCAGTAATTGAAGATAAAGCAAAAATTTAGGGGTCCATGCTTATTAGTGGACAGGTCATTAGTAATAAAATGAGCATTTACCTCCCCCAAAGGGAAGAGAAGATAAACTACCTTCCGTTCTGATGGACTTCCGTCTACGTGGGAAATAAGTATAATGCTATAAATAGCGAGGTCAGAGAGGAAGAGGGAAAAACTTATTGAAACAGTTCCTGAGTGGGCTGTGGCAAGTCCTGAAAGCCAACAGCATCAAGTAATTAAGCAAGAAGGGCATTTGAAGCGAAGAAAAGAATTATAGAGAATATTTAATAGTTTTGACCTTTTACATTCATTTTGCAGGTCACGGCGCCATCAGTTCAGCTAAAGCCATACGGCTGCTTGCGTTAGCCTCAGTCAGCAGCAGAGGGTGGGGCTGTTTGCATGTCACCCATTTCTACCACCTCTCATGCTGTTTTTCCAGAGGAAGGTTTACCATCACAGGCAAACTGGCTGTTTAAAATGTGCTGTATGGCTACAAAGAAATATTATGTTGCCTTGAAATGGAAAGACATTTTGATACATTGTACAACATGGAGTATACCCTGAGGAGACTGGGCTAAATGAAGTTAGCAAGTCACATACTAGATGGTTCTGCTTGTACCCAGAGTAAGCAAATTTATGGAGAAAGTGGGCTGGCTTGCCAGGAGCTGGAGAGGAAAGTGATGGGACACTGGTGTTGACTAGGACAGTTTCAGATAGGAACATGAAAGACTTCTGGAGAGAGGTAGACAGTTGCCCAGTGTGAATAAGAATGAGGCACACTTGGAAAATAGTTACAATGTTTATTGTTATGTATATTTTGGCAATAAATGAATTACAAGGAAAGGGGGCTGGAGAGATGGCTCAATGGTTAAGAGCAGTTACTGACTGCTCTTGCTAGAGTTGGACTTCTAGGTCCAGGGGATCTGACACCCTCTTCTGGTTGTCACAGGCACTGGACTCACATGCACAGACCTATCTGCACACACACACACACACACACACACACACACACACACACACACGCATGTTAGCACAATCACATAAACTAAAAATAAATATTTTTAACCCATTACTAGTTGCTTCCACTCAGGACTAGAAAGCAAAATTCTGCCTCCACCCACTTCAGAAGCATCAGCCTGCAAGCTGCATAGCGACAAGTATCTACTGAGCTTGGTACACACTGGCTTACGTTTTCTCCCTCCAGAAAAAGCTGCCCTGAGCATGAGACAGTCACATTTCAGTGAGAGCTGCAGCTGAGAATGGAATAGAATTCAATCTTGTGGCTGAAACACTCATGTCATAACCAGTGATAGAACATGAGCTACCAAAGCTGAATGTGGGGGATTGAGAGAGCCCCGGGCTGCAGAGCAGACCTGCCTCTTGCTGAGTTTCACTGGGCTAATGCTGTCTGCTCTCAGTGACTGCAGGGCTCGCCTCTAGATTACATCTAACACACCAAACCAAACAGACAAAAAGTTGAAGCGTGATCCTAAAAGTCTATAAAAACTGGTGGCCCTAAAAAGCCACCAGGTTCATAATGTAGTAACTGGAGGTCTTTCTCTGTGCCCCCACTGATCATACAGGAATCAATGTGCCAACAGAAATGGGCCATCTAGGAAACCTACGCTGCACTTTAAGGGCCAACAACCCTCCCTGTGCTTAATAAACCCTCAATAAGACCTTCATCAACTTCCCTAGACCCCAATTTTCTCATCTCTACATTGTGGATATGAACACTGACCAAGCAGAGACACAAGCCAGTAATTGTAGCATCCAGAAGGCAAAGCCAGGAGATCATCACAGGTCCAAAGCCAGCCTGGCCTCCACAATGACCTCCAGGGCAGTCAGAGCTACACAATTGGATTCTGTCTCACAAAACAACAACAAGAAAAGTGCTGTCCCAAAATGTTGTGTTCATAAGTATGATAACAAATTCAAGTGGCCGTCCCACCTCCTAGCACCTGAAAGGTGTTTATGGTCAGGTGAATTCTGATCTGGGTGCTTCTCAGACAACAATCCTCAGAATGCTAAGCCACACAGACAGGCATTTTAAAAAGAGACTTAGAAACTGTGGGCATCTGTAATATTAGATACAATTTAAACAGTAATCCCGCGCAATGTGTAGAAACTTATTTGAGGTATAGGATCCATTTTTGTCTAAAGGTCTTGGTTCCAAGAAACTTAGGCTCTCATGAGTCCCAGGGACATTTTTAGAGACCTCCGACTTTCTCCTTTCAGCCCTGACTGTCCTGTGGAGTCAGTCTCATTTGTGTGTGTGGTTGTGTGTGTGTGTGTCGCGCGCGTGTGTGAGACTGTGACTGTGTGTGTGAGAGACTGTGACTGTGTGTGTATGAGTATGTGTATATGAACTGAGTGTGAGTATGTGTGCATAAGTGTGTGTGTGCATGAGCATGAGGATGTGTATATGAGAGTGAGTGTGTGTGTGAGAAAGACTGTGACTGTGTGTGCATGAGTGTGTTAGTATGTGTATGAGGTGAGTGTATATGCATAAGTGTGTGTGAGTGTGTGAGTGTGTGTATGAGTGTGTGAGTGTGTATATGAAACTGAGTGAGTGTGTGCATAAGTGTGTGTATGAGTGTGTGAGTGTGTATATGAAACTGAGTGAGTGTGTGCATAAGTGTGTGTGAGTGTGTGTATGAGTGTGTGAGTGTGTATATGAAACTGAGTGAGTGTGTGCATAAGTGTGTGTGAGTGTGTGTGAATGTATATGTGTGTGTCCTTGTGCATATGGAGATGAGACGCTAACACTAGGTCTTCCTCAGTCACTCTTCACCTTACTCTGAGACAGTTCTCTCACTGAACCTGCAGCCCTCCATTTTATCTGGGCTGTCTGGCCAGAGATCAGTGAGCTCCAGGGATCTCCCTGTCTGAAGCTCTTCAGAGCTTTGATCCAGTGTGCATTTTGAAACTGGCTTTTTAAAAACACATGGGCTCTGGAGATCGAGCAGGGCTCATGTCTGTGCAGCAAGCACTTTACCAATAGAGCCATCTCTCCAGCCCCAGGACCCTCTTCTTAACTGTATAAAATATAGAATAGCATCTTACTGTTTAATTCACCATATTTATTTAAGTGAGGTAATGTTTGCAAATGCTCTTTGGAAAACAGAAAGCCCTGTGTAAAAGCGGGGCTCATTATTTAATAAAAATGGAAGGGGCTTCTTCTTGAATCTTTAAATGGATGTGCTTAGCCTTTTATGATTCCTTCTAAAAACAAAAGAAAATGCACACCCAAACCTCAACTGCTTTTGATTTGTAAATGGATCATAATTGATTTTTATCCCCTGTGGGGTCCTGCCCTTCAGCATTAAGAAGAGAGAAAAAAAATGTCTTCACAATTGAATGCCTTGGTCTGGTTCTTGCACTGGGAATGACCACGGCCTTAAGAAAGGCACATGAGAAATAAAAGCTCAGCTGCGCTGAGAATTGAAGTCAATTTTAAAGCACAATAAAATGTGATCAATTCAGACCCTTAAAATTCAGATTTAAGAATGTTTGCACACAACCTCAGATCCTTTATAGTAACCGGAGCCGAGAGCTTAACAACAGGATTACACAGATAAGATCTTCAAGGCTATTTAAGAAAATCTAATCCAGGCATGGCAGTGCATGCCTGTAACTTCAGCAGCTGGGAGGCTGAGGGAGAAGGACAGAGATGCAAGACCAGTCCCAGCTTCAGAGTGAGACCTGACTCCACAATCACAAACCTTTCCAGGCTCTTCAGATCATTTTAATGCAAGCCAGCTCTCGGCCCTTTAGCTATCAGTTGACTAAAGAAGCATCCCTGGACACTTTCTAAGACAATTGAAGAGTATTACATGACTTGGAAGTTAATCAGAAGAGTCTCATTTATTGAGTTTGGAAGGTATTAGGCACTTAAAACACCCCAAATCCCTTGTCAGGAGATACTGATCACCCCAATTTACAGGAGAGGACTTGGGGACCTTTCCAACTTGTGCAAAGTCATCTCATCAGAATGGAGGAGCAGAAACTGTCAATTATGTGAATATTTGGTGCCACCACATCCTGAAATACAATGATACCGTCATTGCTACTAATGAATAAAATCTATATTTATTTATTTATTTATTTATTTATTTATTTATTTATTATTTGTTTGTTTGCAGGGCAAGGGCATGTGCACATGTTACTGCACATCATGTGAAGGACAAAGGATAGCTTATGGGAATCAATTGTCTCCTTCCACCATATGGTGCTTGGTGCTTGGCAACAAGTGCCTTTCCCAGCTGGTCCTCTAAGGGCTCCTCTCTCTCAATCAGAGAACACATTTTGTAATTCTTCTAGGCTGCTCTCAAGTCGCCCCAGACTCATGAGATGATTTTTTTTTTCCCCATCACAATAAAAAACATGAGTTGCTTACAGTCTCATGCTGAGTTCTGGCTTTTTGCCTTGGTGGGTTCAAGGATAAAGGATAAAAGAAGTGTCTGTACTTGATTTTATCACATGTACTGACTTAAGTTTGGAGAGGCTTTAAATACCCTGGTGTGGTGACTGGAGCCGTAGCTCAGGGGATCTGACACCTCTGACCCCCAGCCTCCAAGGGCACTGCACTCATATATACATGCCCACACAGAGACACACGCAGCAACAACACACACACACACACACACACACACACACACACACATACACACACCATTTAAAATAAGATAACTCTTTTAAAAAGCATTCTGGCAAATTTAAGTAACTAATGTTTGTTAGTGCTCACTCTGTTTTTCTGGTAATCTCCCCAAGTCGTGCCCATTGAGTACTTATCTTCTCCCACACTCTGACAAAGACAACACACGGGCATAATGATATTGTCCTTGTTTGAGACAGGTGTAAACTTGACGTATTGCTACAGGGATGCACTGTGAGTTTATCTGATTTTATATCCTAGTCTTTTTGATTTCCAATTCCTTCTGTATTTCCTGGTTCCAACAGGATGTTCTGGTAGCCTCTCCCATCCAACAGGAAGCAGCTGAGAAGCCATGAGAAAATGCCCTGTGCCAAACTCAAGACCCATGTTTTTTTTAAGAAATCAAAAGCTTGAGGGACCCAAGAGATGGTTCAGTGATTGTATACTGCTCTCACAGAACACCCAATTCAATGGACTCAAAAGCACTTGTAAATTCAGCTCCAGGGAATCTGATGCAGTCTTCTGGCTTTCATGGGCACCTTTGCTAATATTTGCATACACACACACACAGCATATACCAAACACACACACACACACACACCACACCACAAACCACACCACACATACACACACCTCACACATACACACTCACTACATATACCACACCACACACCACACACAACACACATGCTACACATACCATACAAACACACACACACTCTTAAAAATCAAATCTTTTTTAAAAGAAGAAAGCTCAAGACATTTTAAAAAAGTGACCCAGAAAGTTTAGTCTACCAAACCAACTTTCCAATCTTTGGGAGACTGTACCACTGACCTTCCGGAAGCCCAACAAGGAGCCACCACTACAGAGCAACAGGCAGGCTCTGTGAGCACTGTCCTCTGGGATTTCTTGTGATCTCCTTAGAACAACCCAAAGAGAAGTGGAGGCATGCCAGCATCCATTGCACCGGCAGGACCTTTGACTGCACCAAGGGAGGTGGTGTGGTGCAACAGCCCCCATCAAGCTATCTCAGCCCCTCATGCATTCTGTCATCATTGCACAGTAAGTAAACCTGGAAGGAGGATCCTCTCCAGACCCTGCCCTGCCAGCTGCCATGACTTAACAGTATAGTGCCTCTGTCTCTCACTTCCCTGCCTTCCGTAGACTGTAAGCCTTAAGCAGGTTTCAAATTCCTCAATCATAAAATGAAATAAGCCTGCCCTGGATGCAGCTCAAGCCCCTGGGGAGAGGCACTCAACTGAACATGCCTGGCCTGGGAATTCAGTCCTACACAGCACCAATGTTCAAACATGCAGTCCCCTGTATTCTCTCCTGCAACTGGAAGATTTATATCTTTACTCCATAAATAATTCGAAAATCCATTTTCTAATTATTATAAAAAATAAGTTTAATTATAACATCTTCAGGTATGTATGTTTTTCATATGTACATGTGTGCATGTGCATATGTGCATGCATGTATTCGTGTGCATGTGTGTGTACATGCAGATGAAGGACCAAGATTAATATCAGAAATCATCCTCAAGTGCTCTTCTGTCCTTTTCCTTGATTCAGGCCCTCTCAATCAAACCCAGAGCTCATCAAAATAGCTGATCTCACTAGCCAGTCTTCTGTGGTGGACACCCCTCTGTCTCTGCCTTCCGGGTTGTACCACATTCACCTGGCATGTATATGGGGATCTAGACTCTGGTCCTGACTTGGATGGGAAGCCCTTTAACCACAGAGCCATCTCGCCATCCCTCACGTATATATTAGTACACACTTTTCTGGTATCCCTTCCTCCACTATTGCCCTCCCGTGTCCCTCCACATTCCCACTGGTTTCCATTCTCTCCTCACATACTCCCTTCTCTTCTGAGACTGTGTTGGCTTTTGTCTATCTGGTGCTCATCAGCCGCCACTTAACAAAACTACATGAGTTCTACTCCTTTAACACAAGCCAGTTTGCCTTATAACCACTTATAAACCTTGCTTACTTAGTCCCTGGCTCACTAGCCTAAAACAAGCATATTACCCTATGTAATATGTTGAGCATATAGTGTGCTAGCAGATATATGCCAGACACCGCTCTAAGAATTTGAACGTATTGATCGCTTAAGCTGGACACAGAATTTACCTTCTCATCAGCAGTCAGTGTTAGTGGGAGGGAGCTGGAGAGGCAGGACTCGGGAGCTGGCATTTGGAGTCCTGGGTTTTGTGCCACTCACCCTCCACACAGTGAAAACTCAGGCTTGCAAACCATGCTTATCTCTCTGGACCTTGATACGCCCAGCAAGCTGGTCTTAGATGACATCTGAAAGGTCCTATCAAACTCTAAATGCTTCCATTGTCCTTAACCATAATGTGATCCCCACCTGGAACAGGGAGCTTGCGTCACTGAGATTTTCCACATTAAGAGAAAATAATGGTTGTTTTAGGAGCCAAAGTTGGTTTCGTTTAGACCACAAAACAGGGAAGTGGAGGTCTCCAAAACCAACAGGACAAGACAGGGCCTTCTCACTGTGGGCCTGCCTCCCACCTAATCCCCCCACTAACCCAGTCTTCTGGAGAAATCTGAGCATTGCCACCCCTCTCATTTTACAGATCCAAGAACACAGAACCATTGTCCAGTCCTCTGCCTTCCTAAGCAGCTGCTCCTCGTCCCAGTACTCCCTATTCCGGCCCTATCCCTTACTGTGGGTTATTTGTATTATTTATTTATTTATTTATTTAGCCAAAGTACAAATTTGAATATGTGTGTGTGTCCTTATGGAAGAAAAGTCAGGTGGGAGCAAACATCTAGCTAATATCTTCTCTGGCTCCATTTGACCATCATGGAGTCAAGAAATACACAAAGCAAAGAAACCTAGGTCATCCCTGCAGGAGGACTCTGAGTTCCCAGTGGAGCCCTGCGTCAGTCAGCTACCCCTGCATAACAACTTCGATTCTTCATAGAAAATCAACAGATGTTGGTTTCTCCCTCATATAGCTGTGCATGAGCTAGGGCTCAGCTGACATGAATGGGCTTTGGCTACAAATTCAGGTCAGGCGTGTTCCATGGGTTTGTGTTTGGGGACCAGTGAGTGAGCTGTGTGGGATGTGGAAAGTGCTGAGACAAGTAGGTGAAAACCAAATGTCCTGGCTTGGTGCGCATGTTCTCCACTGCTTGGCTGATGACATTCATTCATTCATTCATTTGAGAGAGGGGCTTGTGCACCCTAGCTGGCCTGGAGGATAAAATCCCAGAAGTTCACGCAGGCTGGGCAGTCATTCTACCAACTGAGCTACACCTGTGGCTATATCACGGGTTTTTAAGATGAAGTTTTTATCCCATTAGGACAATATGGGAGTGAATAGAGTCAGAGTTCAGTCTCCCCATCTGGCCCAGCCTCAAGCAAAGAAAGGATGAAGGTATGAAAACAGCCCATCCTCACACAAGAAGAGGGTCTGTGCCTCGACTTAGGCCCCTGCTGACCTTTCTGTAGAGAACAGTTCATAGAATGTCCTGCCTTCTGAATTCCACATAGTGCCTTCCCCACCCCTTCCCCATGAGACAAAAATTATTTACAATGTCCAGAAAGTGTCAGAACCCTCTTGATGACCACAAGTACAAAACCTAACACAGCCCAGGGGAGCACAAGGCAGTGTGGACCCAGACCAGTGAGTGAGACCTCTTTGTAAAAGCGTAAGTGGGAAGCAATTAAAAATCAAATAACCTTTTGCACTTAGAGAGGGACCTGACTCAGCTCACCAGAACGAGGCTAGGGAAAGAGGGAGTGCAGACCACAAAAGAAAGCATCTAAAGTTCAGAGTCAACTGCCTCAATAATGACTGGCTCAGTTTTATTCCCAAGAGTGTGCAGTTCTAAGCAGGGCATCGTAGAAGACCCCAAGTGACCCTGTGTTCACATAGCACACCCCACATAGCTCATGGTCTCAGAAGGCGACATGTAGAACGAACCTGACTTGAACCTACAACCAGAGCGCACTAAGCTCTTCTGAGCCCAGCCTGTGTGGAGTTGTACAAATTAAAAAAAAAAAAAAAATCATGTTTATTACTTACTATTTGTCATGGAAATGTATTGTTATGCAGTGATAGCTGACTGATATCAAGTGTTCTCCAGACCCAAGGACTGCTCTCTGTCCAGGTCTAGGACACTCAAGGAGGGTCAGAGGTATATGTCATGAGAACTGAATGAAGGGGGTTGGTTGGACAACTTCTGCCACATTATTGCTTTATAGATATTGGGTCTTCTCTTTCTACAGACTAGAACATCCAGGAGTCTTGTGGCACTCCAGTGACCATCCTGGCATTGCAGTGGTGCTGTAGAGATCACCTGGACCAGTTCCTGACCTTTTTGATAAAGAAACTCAGGTCCAGAAAAGGATGGTAAGTTTCCCGAGGCCCTACGGCATCTGGCAGCGCCAGGAAGCTAAGAGAACTGCTCAATCACTTGGCTAGACCTTATCTCTGGAACTTCATAATGAACTCCATGGTCTCTGTGGCAGGAGCAGGGATGGACAGGGCCTGGACCACTGTCCCTTTGCAGTTGCCTCTTCCGTGAACATAGTGTTGATGCCAGAGTCAACCTGGGGACAGATAACCCCACTCTCACACCGAGTGTGGAAAGCCAGAAAGATGCTGAGGCAGTGGTGTGAGGGAGAGGGCTGGGGGCTAGGAGGGCACCGCGCTCCACACTCACCTTCGTAGCAGGGGATCAGCACCTTGCCTTTGGCCTGGAGGTTGGAAGGGATGAGGTAGCAGAACCCATGGGGCAGGATATGGTCTGTTTCATAGTAGATGTTCTTCCAACGATGAGCACAGGCCTAAAGGGACAGAGAAGGAGGGAGAGTGTAAGTTCACATCAAGGCATCAGGAAAATGACATGGAGGAGAACCAGCTCCTGAGAGGCCACTGGGAGGAAAGAGAGTGATCATACCCGGGCCTGATCACAGAGAGGGAAGGACAGAAGACATTGGGCTACAGAGTCTTGGAGTGAGACATGGTTTCTAGGCAGAGAGCAGGAAAGCCTAGAGAGTGGACCAGCACCCTCCACACTGGGCACAAGAAGAGAGAAGTTTCCAGAAAGAGAAGCATTTGGTGTAAAGGACATGAGAAGTGACACAGGTTTGGAAGTCCCAGGGAAAGAAAGATGGCAAGTGGGAAGGGTCTAAAGTAAGATGTCAGAGAGATGGCCAGGCCCAAGTGGTGATGCGGAGAACAGATTTTATGGATTCAGCGGTGGTTGATTTCAGTGTCTGGGCAATGGCCAGCCAGGGTACAGCTTCCACAGGTGTGTGGCGTAATCCTATTCACAATTGTGAAGTTTCCCTCATCTGCCTTGCAGAGACTTAGGTAGGAGGATGGAAATGGGTATCCCCGGGAGAGATTCTGCTTGCCTGGACCAGGACAGAATGTGGAAAAGAGAGAAGGGATGAGAACCTGATTAGAGGGAGGAAGGACAGGGGAAGGGCATTGGAAAGAGGAGAACCCAATCTTGGAGTTTATCTACAGAGACACTCAGCAGCTGTCTCCCTAACTAGAAGCAAAGGTTTGCGGCCAGTCCCTCCACTGAAGTAGTATTTGATGCCAGCGAAACACACACATCTTGAATAAACCCTTAACAAGCTTTGTAAATGCACACCACTGTGTCACCAAACCCTTGGTAAGATGGCCCCCCAGTGCCAGGCGGTGGTTGCCTGTCACAGGCTAGTCAGAAGAAGCCATGTGAAGAGACCTAGGGCAAGAAGTGACAGAGCCGGGACAAAGTGACAAAGGGAAGGTTCAGGGCACTGGGCAGGTGCATGAGAGTCATGCGTACGAGGAGATGAGGAGAGCCTTTGGGAGAGGCTGGCCCTCAGTCAGCTTTTGAGAGTAGTTTTCAGTGCTGGGGTCAAACTTCTGAGGGACACTGAGGCCAATCAGTTCCTATAAAGAGGACCAGAGGCCACCAGCCAGAGCACAGACCTGGCTCATACTGCTCTGAAGAACACACGCTGCTTTGTGCTTGAACATGACCTCTGGTCCCAGTGTGACATGAAATTCTCTGATAATGGGAAATGTACCGGCTGGCTCAGGGGTGTGGGGTGTGGGGGTGAGGGAAGGAATGGACAGCCCAACCTGGCTCCTTCTCCTAAGTGCAAAGCACTTGCTTCTGGCATCAGTTCACCTTGCTTTGACCAATGGATACATTTTCTTATAATAATCAGAGATTTTAATGTCTAGTTTGTTTCTGTGTGTATGTGAGTATATGTGGTGTGTGTGCATGTGTTTTAGTGTGTGTATGGTGTATGTGTGAGTATCTGTATATATATATATGTGTGTGTGCGTGGCTATGTACTTGTGTGTGTGTTTAGACCAGATCTCAACCTCAAGTTTCAGTCCTCAGGATGTTTTGCACTTTGTTTTGGGGGACAGCGTCTCTTATTTCTACTGGAAATCACCAGTTCAACTTGGGGCATTGTCTGGCCACCAAATCCCAGGGAATCCACTCAACTCAACCTCCTCAGTACATGGCTGTATTGTCACCAGGCCAGCCTTTTTATGTGGGTGCTAAGGATTGCACTGGGCCCTGTGCTTGCCCAGCAGACACTTTATGATCTGATCATCTCCCCAGTGTCATGACATCTGGCAAACTGGTGATCTGCCTTTGACTTCCACTGATCCAGTACCATGCCCTCCATCATGTTCCCTGACATGATGATAAGGGACTAAGCCTCCAAAACTGCAAGCAAGCCCTCAATTAGATGCTTTCTTTTATAAGAGTTGCCTTGGTCATGGTGTCTCTTCACAGCAATAGAGCAGTGACAGAGCCAATTTCCTAAATTTTTAAAACTGTTATTGTTGAGAGAATGATGGAAAGGTAGGGCTTGGACATAGCACCCATGTGGACATCAGAGGACAACTTTGTGTAGTCAGTTCTCTCCTTTATGTGGTCCTGGGAATTGAACTCAGGTCACTGGGTTTGCATGGCAGACACTTTTACCCACCGAGTCATCTCATTGGCCCAGGACTTCCATTTTCTTCATGGGATAGCTAAGTAGCAGAGAGTGGTTGAGTAACACAGTAAATGCTGAGACTGGGACTGGATCGAGTTGTTCCTGAGTCTCATCTTTCTATAAGGCCTTTCCATCCTAAGATTCTGGATCCCTGCTTGAGAAGTGGGGGCCGTCGGTCATTCTGGTAAGCCTCCCATGAGGCCCTGGCACCTAGCTGAAATGGGATACCCAAGGCCTCTGTTCAGGCTTTTCCTCACTCATTGTATGATAAGATCATCATCATCTAAGCTCTGCAATTCTTCCCTCCAGTGACGCTGTCACCAGGGGCCCTGATAAGCCACTCTGCCCAAAAGTAGAGGGGACCATCAGCATGGCACTAGAGACCTGAGCTTGGCCATCCTCTGTGCCATGTTTGAGATAGTCAATGACAGATCAGTTGTCTCTCCTACTACACACTATTGTCTTTCCTTCCCACTTAGGGATTAGAACTCAGGTCCTTACAGTTGCAGAATGAGGTGCCCTTGCTCACTGAGCCATCTACCCAGCCCCCACATACTTTAAATCATCTCTATACTTATAACAGTGCAGTCACTACAGAAACTGTTATATCATGCCATTTGAAGAATAAATACAAGGGAAAGGTCTGCCCATACTTAGGACATATGCAGATTTAAAAAATTAGTTTTGATCACAATTAGTTAAATCTGAAGAAATCAAACACATGGCCTGCTGGTAGGAAGCCACCAACATAGAACCCATGGATAGAAAAGACAGGCTAGTTGATTTTTCATTTTTGGGTTCTGACTTAATTCTTACAGTTTGAAGTTTTAAGTCCCTTAGCTAACCCAGTTCCTGGGCAAATGGGCTTTATTCTAGCTGAAGGACTCAGCCCACAGCTTGTGAGCTTTCGTTACCTATAGCATGCTGAGTTGGAGAGGCTGAAGTTTACCATGGTGTGTCTGGCAGCCAGCTGCACACACGGACAGCGTCACTCGATGTTTATTATATTGTCTGCTTTCCATCCCATAAACTGTTTAAGGGTGACCTTGGAGAATCCTGGAAGACCCAAATACTTCATTTTACACTCATCTAATTTACAATATTCTGGGAGGACAGAGATCAAAGGTCAAAGACAGGCCCCACTCCAGAGAACAGAAAGGGACTCTGAATATAAATTACAGAACAAACCACTGCTTAGCCAGATCATCCTCCCGCACGTGAGTCCGTCTGATCTGCATCCTGTATAAAAAGAGCAAGATTCCGAGGGACTGCAAAGCATCATGACTTGGTTGATTTGGGGAGTGAGTTGTAAGGAAGGGCAGGGAGCGGTGGAGAATGGGAAAGAAGAGAATTCTCTGGAAGTGGCCAGGACTTGCTTTGGGGCTGTGGGAGTAACCCAGAGGTACCGTGTGCTTTTAGGGGCGTGAACAAGACCTGGGATGAGGGAAGAAAACAAGGAAGAGGAGAAGGGGAAAAGAGGAAGAGGAGACATCATGGAGAAGGAAGAAACAGGAAGAGAAGGAGGAGGAAAGAAAGGAAGAGGATAAGAAGTGGGAGGGGGAACAGGATGAGAGAGAAAGGGTTGGGGAATGAGGGGAAGGAAATGAAGGAAGGGATAGAGATGAGGAGGAGATTCAGAAGGCGGCAACCTGTTTAAATCCGGCTTCCAAACCACCCTAGGAAAAGACTGAGGATTCTACCATCACCCCAAATCTTAGCTCTCACATATCTCAAGTTAGAAGGGCTGATTATCTTCCCAAGGAATAAAAAAAGGAAGAAAATTGTCCAATTTCCTTCAAAGGCCTTCTTTGTTGTGTGAATACAGCATGTCCTTCCTGAAGGGCGGCTTGGTCACAAATGCCTGTCTGTCCCTGCCG
Organism: Mastomys natalensis; assembly: GCA_021653895.1. Lineage (NCBI taxonomy): Eukaryota > Metazoa > Chordata > Mammalia > Rodentia > Muridae > Mastomys > Mastomys natalensis. The sequence continues at coordinate 1,039,779 of JAJTUV010000008.1, read as the reverse complement.
CCCTCACACACCTGCACTTGCTGTCCACAGATGGACAAGCTTTGTCGTGCTTCCAGGTCTGCAATGCACAGCCAGGTCACACCCTGGCCATCGAGACGTGGTGTACACAGGATTAAGGCAAGACTGAGATGTCACAGAATTCTCCCAAAGACACTATGCCACCCTGGAGCTGGGGGTGGCTGGGGAGGTGCAAGGGCTCTGGGGTGGTTTGTGCTGGGTGAACGTTGTTTGGCAGATGTTCATCTGAAGCAAACTCATAGGAGCGTGTTCTTGTGACCTGTGCACTTTTCCTCACGTGTTATATTTCAGTGGAGCACCCCCTCACACACGCACCAAACCAGGAAGCAGTGACAGAAATAGTCACAGGCACATACCGGGTGGCTTTGAAGAAGACACAAGGGAAGTAAGCAGATGAGAGAGCGAGAGAGAGCCCTAACATTCAGAAAGGAAACTGGAGTTAGAGCCGGAAAGCGCTGCTTCCACCCAGAAAAAATGGAGCCGTTTAGTTAATTCATTATCTGAGGTTTGGCAGCTCTCATGAGGAGAGACTGTGGTTCTGGATGTCCAAGGGGTGTGAGTGTGTGTGTGTGTGTATGTGTGTGTGTGCGTGTGCGCGCACGCGCGCTCGCGAGCGTGCCTGCGCACATATGGAAACCAGAGGTTAATATAGAGTACCTTCCTTCCTTGTTTCTAGCTTTCTCTCTTTCTTTCTCTCTCTCTCTCCCTTCCTTCCTTCCTTCCTTCCTTCCTTCCTTCCCTTCCTTCCTTCCTTCCTTCCTTCCTTTCTTTTTCTTTCTTTCTTTCTTTCTTTCTTTCTTTCTTCTTTCCTTCTTCTTTCTCTCTTCTCTTTCTCTCTTTCTCTTTCTTTCTTTCTTTCTTTCTTTCTTTCTTTCTTTCTTTCTCTTCTCTCTTCTCTCTTTCTTTCTTTCTTTCAAATAGAATCTCCCACTGAACCTGGATCTCATCAGTTGGGCTGGCTCGCTAGCCAGTGAGCTCCGGGGATCCTTCTGTCACTGTCTTTGTAGAGCTAAGACTACAGCCATGAGTGGCTGTGCCCAGCTTTTGCATGGTGCTGCCGATCTGAACTGGTCTTTGTGCTTGTGTGGCATGATTGACTAAGCCGTCCTCCCTGTTACTGAGGACACCATCTCTGTACCCCAGTGGTATGGGAACAGAGTGGGAGGGGAAGGGACTTGCTTTCAGTCCCGTGGTGGCATTTGTAGTGGGGATCATTTGTTTCTGGTGGAAACTAGAAGGAATCACGTGATACAGAGCCAAGGTTAGCCTGGCAGGCCAGCTTGACATCCTGGGTCTTGCCAGCATTGGTCCTGATGCCATTTGTCATCGAGATGACTTACTCCCAGTCACAGCTCTCCCTCTCCACCATCCCACCCTTGAAATCAAAGGTTGTATCCCTAGGGAGACAGGTCTTATCCTGTCCCATATAATATTCCTGAGGGCTCAAAATGCCTTCTCTACCTTCAATTAAAAAAAATTGCTTTTCAGAAAGATTTCACAGACAAAATGAGACATTAAAGAAAAAGGAAATATTTAAATAACACTAACATACATGCACACACACAAACCATCACGAAATATCACCTCACACTCTTTAGGATGGCCACTGTTTAAAATGAAATTGAGCGTGCTGGGGTTGTGGCCCACTAACAGAACACGTGCTTAGCATGCCCAAGGCTGTAGATTCTATCGTCATTATCACAAGACCCCAATAACAAGCACATGAACAATTAGTTGTCCCTAGAACTTTCTGCATGCTGGGCAAACACAAAATGGCTTATGTACTTTTAGAGGGGCAAAGTGCTGAGGTATTTCCAACAATTAAAAGTAAAATTACCACACGATCTGATAGTCCTATTTCCCCATATGGACCCAAAAGAAATGGAAAGTGGGGTGTCTAATAAATCTTTGTTGGTGTTTGTAGCAACTTTATTCATAATGACAAGGATCTGGAAGCCACCTAAACATGCATCCATGAACGAGCAAAGAAATCTCTGTGCATGAGTGATCAAGTATCACTTGGTCTTGAGAAAAAGAAAAGAACGCTCGATGTCATATATGCTACGACAGAGCTGAGCGGTGAGGACACTATGCTAAAGGACAGAAGCCAACCCGAGATGACGAATTCTGCCTGCTTCCACCTGAAGAGGATCTGACATGTTGAGCACTTCAAAATTAGAATGATGATTACTAGGAACCAGGGGGTGGAAGGAAGGGAGTTGTGTTCGATAGAAACAGGGTTTGCCATTTGCAAGATGGAGTGTTCTAGAGACGATGTTGAGAAACAACAACGTTTTCTCACGTACTTCTGGGATTGTCTCCTGATTTTAGTGGAGAAGTGAGCGTTTTATTCATCAGCAACATGCATGCCCAAAGAAAGCAAATGTTTCCTCAGAGCATGTAATACTCTTAAAGACTGGGGTGCTGTATCATATGTTATATACATGACGACAATAGGCATAGAGACACGAGAGCAGTAGATGCCCTCTTGTGCCCACCTCTCTTTCTCCAGCATCCTTAGGGAGTGGCTGCTGAATGAATGGCTCGAGCATTGTGTATGAAAACAGAAATTTAGCTCAGTTTCTTAGCTAGGATTGTCTGCAGCACCACCTCCTACAAATCTTGAACCCTGCCTCCTTGGCTTCAAGGACCAAATGTCTCCCATGCTCCTCATTGTTACTCAAGACCCCAGACTGGGTCGAGTCTTGTACCAACTGCCACAGCTTTGAGCCTTTGTCTTGCACTTTTGCAAACAAGCTCTCAACCACACTAAAGTTCCACATCCCTAAGTTAGTATATCTTGGCAGAGTAGGCTATCTCTAGACTCAATGCCTAGAGGGGCATCTCATGCCTTGCTGTCCCCAGCTACCTCCTCCTCTTCCCTATTGGTTCTGAGTCACAGCTTTGGGTCCCCTCTGGGGAATATACATGCTTGGTGTCTTCCATCTTTTTCCCAAGAATGGTAGACAAGAGATATGGCTCTTTGGGGCTGAGTCACCCTGTGGGGTCAGGCCACCATGCCTAGAAGAATGTGGTGACTTGGCCATCATCCATGGCCTTCTGAGAGGGATTAAAGGACTGGAATCCAAGGCCAGAAGAAATGGAGGGAGGCGGTGAATGAGACCTACAGTGGTGTCCAGCGGGGAGGCCTTATAATGCTGGTGACAGTACCCAGCTGCTCTCTCTCCCAAGGACCCAACAATGTGGGGACCTCTTAAGTGTGCTGAGGTGGAGTTGAGGAGATTGACACAGAATCAAGCTCCTCAGAGGAGACTGGAAACTTCTGGCCTGTATCCTTGAGGAAAACCCATTTCCCTTGGGAACAAACATCCATAAAGCCCCCTGCTTTGACAGCTTGTGGCTCAAAGGAAACCCCTGAGATACAGCAGCTGGACTCACTTTCTCTTCTTGACCTTGAACTTTTACAACACAAATCTTCCTACAGCCTTCGAGGAAAGCCAATGGCAGACTTTGTAGGAAGTCTGAATAAGATCACCCTGCAGGGCACCAGTTGCCTGGGAAAGAGCACAAGGAGCCTGCAGGGTGCTGGCCATGGGATGCCTGAATGTATGTCACCAGACTGTGAAGTACACATGCTTGAGTGCTCTCAACAGAAAAATATACAAGAAAAAGAGAAAATGGTTAATAACCAAGTCTCTGTCACAGTTAGAGGTTTGTTTTTTAACATGTACTTATGTGTGTTTGTGTGTCTACATGTGTATATGTGTATGCATCTGTATGTATGTGCATGTATATGTACGTATGTGTATAGCTGTATGCATACATGTATACATGTGCATGTATATATGCATGTGTATATGTGTGTATGTGTATGTATTATATGTATATTTGTGTGTGTGCATGTCTATGTGTGTATATGTATGTGTGTCTATATTTGTATGTGTGTGTGCATGTATATGTGTGTTTGTGTGTATGTGTGTGCATGTATATATATATATGTGTGTGTGTATATGTATGTGTGTCTATGTGCATATGTGTGTGCTATATATATATATGAGTATATGTGTGAATGTGTATATGTATGTGTATGTATACATGTATATGTGTGTGTGTCTCTGTGTATGTGTGCACACACTTCAGAGGGTGACTCATGGAAGTCACTTCTCTCCTTTCACTGTGTGTCCCAGGAATTGAACACCTCCATAGAATTACATTCGTATAAAGTTTTAGAAAAACCAACAGCAATGTTTGCAAGGTAGCAGCTGCCTCTGGAGTATGAGGAGTTGACTAAAGACACAGAGAACTGCCTTCCATGTTCAAATGTCTGCAAGAACCCAAGCTACAGCCTCAAGGTTTGCATACTGTATGAAAATTATAAACCTGAAACATACATTATTATATATATATATATATATATATATATATATATATATATATATTAGACCTGAAAACATATACAAAAATACAATACTTAGATAGTAAATGAAATTACAATCTTCTTTCTACCTATATTCTCATATTCTCTCTGTCTGTCTATCTGCCTGTCTGTCTCTCTCTATCTCTGTTGTCTTTGTGTTTATCTCACTCTCTGTCTCTGTCTCTCTGACTCTGCCTCTATGACTCTGCCTCTCTGACTCTGCCTCTCTGACTCTGCCTCTCTGACTCTGTCTCTCTGTCTCTGTCTCTCTGTCTCTGTCTCTCTGACTCTGCCTCTCTGACTCTGTCTCTCTGTCTCTGTCTCAGCCTTTCTACCCCTGCCTGCTCTCTGCCTCCTGGGACTGATCATGGCCTCATGCATGCTAAGAAAGCACTCTACACTGAGCTTATCCTCAGTCCAGTATGTCTAAGGACCATACAAAGGCAGGTTCTTGGCATGTCAGCCTTTGACATGGCAATATGATACTGTCACCTACAAGGTTCACACTTGAGGACCACACAATTGGGGTATTTTTTTAATCCCACAAATGTTATCTCGGAATTTAAATGACTTTACAGTTTTGTGTTGAGCCTCCTACTGTCCCCTGCTGCATGCAGTTACATGTGGCCTGAAACTGTAGGTCAGACATACTCAAAGCAGCAACACAGAGCAGATAGCCTTAACGCTGTGTTCTGGCTTCTGTGCTAGCAACATTTCCTATGGGTCAGCCCTTCATTCTTCAGGTGCCCTGTCCCAAGTCACCTTCTCCCCAGAGGTCTTACCAAAACACGGCCATCTGCTTTGGGCTGCCGGGCCAGGCTCACCCCCATCCACTCATCATCCCGGTCTCCCCTGCAGGTCTTCCCACAAATTGCACCACGAGTCTTCTCTGGAGGAAGAAAAGAGGTCAGATTTGGGTTGAGGAATGGTACAGCGGCTGCTTTTCAAAGGGTGGTCCTGGGGACTCAACTTTGTACCTGTAACAAAATGTCAACTCTATACAAACTTGTAACAAAATGCTGCTGTATAACCCAGCTCATTCTATTTCCACAAGGAAGTTCTCTGTGAAGAAAAAGTGTTTCCACTGATGTTCTGGGAAGTCATTGAAACAAACATTTCACAGAGCAGATCACAGAAAATCAGGACTCTTTTTATTTTTTTATTTTATTTTTGGCTTTGCTTGGTGTGTGTGTGTGTGTGTTTACAAGTTTGCATGTGTATGTGTGTGCCCATGTTGGAGGGTGCATTTGTGTGTGTCTATGTGTGTGCGCAGTTAGAGAGCATATCCACGTGTGTGTATGTGTTCACATGTTTGCATGTGTGTACACATATTGGAGGTATATAATCGTGTGTATATGTGTGTGTGCCACATGTTGGGAGAGTGTGTATTCATGTGTGAGTCCATGCATGTCAAGTCCAAGGTTGATGTCAGGAGCCTTCCTCAGTAACACTCTATCTTTTGAGACAGAGTCTCTTGCTGAACTTGGAGCTCACAGATTAGCTATGCTGGCTGATGGGTGATCCCACGGGAGTCTCATCTCCACCTTCTCAACCCTGGGATTGCAAGCTCATGTAAACCATGCAGCTGGCTCTCCTGCACTTAGCTTGGGTTTCTGTGCTTGCCTCTCCTCTCTCAGACTTCTCAGAGTAATTCAGTGCAAGCAATCCCCAGTGTGTACAGCTGGACCAGAGCCAATCCATGGAGAGATTGATCTAGAAAAACTACATAATCCACTAGACAAAAGTGAGCACCTCAATCCATCCAATCATGCCTTTCACCGTGGAAGGATGGAAAAGCTGGAACTGATCTGAATAGCCTCCGGTCACACACAGAGGGTGAAATCCCATCATTTAACTGTCCCGTGAGGCTTATGTGGTATAGCCTCTCCCACCTGGCACATGTCCTTTCCACCCTCCTCCTTCCCCTGCTCACCTCTCCTGTTACCAACACTGTTCTTGCTTGGAGATTTGCTTCCTGGACTTCCCAGCTAGCTACCTTCCATACACAGAAAGGTCCCCAAGGAAGCCCTTTCCGACCTCCAATATAGAGTGACCCTAGTGACACCTTTCCTCTGGATTTCTCTTATTCCATTATTGATTTTAATTCTATTCTGACTACTGGGTTTTAAGGCCCAGGATGACAGACTCCTTTGCTTTGTTCATTGGCATATCTCAGTGCCTAATACCTTATAGCATCTCAGTACTCATCTGTAAGCTGGAGGGGGGAAGAGGAAAAGAGGGTAGGTTGGTGAGTGATGAGGCCATCCTACATAGAAAAAGAACAAAGTATGGAGGTGTCACTCCTATTTCTACTCTGACAAGTATGTCCACCCACCTCGAGCCATGTCCAGCTCAGTGCATCTCCGGTCAGGGTTGGTATGGATACGACACTTAAACACAGCTCCAGGGGACTTTACTGAAGTGCTATATTTAGAATCTGCCTTCGGTGCACCCACAAGGACCCTGCGTATCAAAAGAAAAAGCATGTGGTCACAACCAGTGCTGGAGAAGAAAAGGCAGGTGGTTACATCTTTGTCTAGGCAATAGTAAGCAATCTGAGTATGTGTCAGGAAACACACACACACACACACACACACACACACACAGCACTTAAGTAAAACAACCAATTAAAAGAAACACAAACCAGTAGCAAAATAAGCCTTTGATATGCTGGGTGGTTTTATGTCAACTTGACACAGGCTAGAGTCATCAGAGAGGAAAGAAACTCAATTAAGAAAATGCCTCTGTAAGAGTGGGCTGTATGCAAGCCTATAGGCTAATTTATTAACTAGTGATTGATGGGGTAGGGCTCAGTCCATTGTGGGCGGGGCCACCCTGAGCTGATGGTCCTGGGTTCTATAAGAGAGCAATCTGAACAAGTCATGAGAAGCAAGCCGGTCAGCAGCACTCTCCATGGCCTCTGCATCAGCTCCTGCCTCCAGGTTCCTGCTTTTTGTGACTTCCTGCCCTGACTTCCGTCAATGATGGACAATGAAGTGCAAGCCAAACAAAGCTTTCCCTCACTAGGTTGCCTGTGGCCATGATGTTTCATCACCCAGACTAAGGCCATCGGTAGGTAAGTGAACAGATGCTCAGTTTTACTAGTTATCGATTACCAGAGGAATAAGTAAGGGAGGGAAAGAGAGTGGAGGGGAGGGAAAGGCAGGGAAAGGGAGGGGGAGGGGAGGGGAGGGGAGGAGAGGGGAGAGGGGAGGGGAGGGAGGGAAGGGAGGGGAAGAATAGGATAAGGTAGAGTAGGATCATTCTGGGCCTGGTAGGTACAAAACACAAAGAGGGAATTAAGTTCACTTTGAGTTACAGAAATAAATCTGCCCTAGACTTTAAGTGTATGTATGCATTGTGGTGTAAGTGTGCATGTGTATATGTATACACACGTTGTGCCCTCGTGTGTGTGCATTCACGTGCATATGTGAGCAGAGGTCACCTCTGGTTGCCATTCTTTGGGCTCTATCCATCTTCTGTTTCAAAACAGGATCTCTTCCTGGCCTGGCACTCACAAATCCAGTGAGCCCCCAAGTGAGCCTATCTCCACCTCCCCAGTGCAGGATCCATCACAAAAGATCTACAGCACAGAAGACTAAATAACAACAACTGGGCACAATGTGTGCTGAGCAGTGAGCAGCTTGGGAAGGCACTGTCGGAGGACACTTGGGACAGGCGCCACCATGCTGCTCCAAGAGCTTCAGATTCCAAGTGCCTGCTCAATGAGGACTTGAGCTGCGCCTTTGTCTCTAGCACCCATGAAATGGACAAAGCTGACCATCCCAGCATATTAGATACAGCAGGCCTTGGGATGGAAAGCACCACTGTTAGGCTTCTGTGCAGAGTAGAGTTAGGAGCCTCCCTGGAGTAAAGAAAGCTGGCCCCAGATCCCCTTGCTCTGTTCCAGGGGCCACCTCCTTCTTGGGGTCTCAATCACCCAGTCAACTCAGTCCAGTCAGACTTCATGATGACTGGCACTTCCCTACCAATGCTTTAGTGAGGCAGAGAGGTTGGCAAACAAGTTGACGTATGGTACAGCTGATGTCTGAAAGCCTCAGCAGATTTCAACCAAGGTTCACGGTCACTGTCACTAATTAAACACCAGAGCCCTGGTGTCAGTCCCCACGGGAAGGTTCTGTCTTAATTCCCATCCCAGAGCCTGGGGGAACCCTGAGGACTCACACACACACACACCACACACACACACACACACACACACATACCATCCCTGCAAAGAAATATCTCTTCCCAGATTAACCTGGAAGGTGTATGTTTGCTTCTGTAGGGGCTGCTTCTTCCTGGGGTAGGAGAGGAGCTACCAAGACCCCATCCAGCAGCCTTGCCATGTGTCCCTGCAGGATCTTGACTGGGACAGCTCACATATCTTCAGCCCCTCCATGATGAGCCTCAAATGTAGCATTTCCTAGCAGGCTGTGTCCATGAGGACTAAGGTAGTCCTTTCCCAAGCAGGCCACACTCACTGCCTGGCTCAGCCACACAAGGGAGGTTTGGCCAGCTCTTGGATGCTAGAACTCAATCCACAATGGCCCTGGGAATCAAACCCAAGAGGAAAGCCACACTAAGGGATAATCTCCCACCCCTTTCCTCTGGGGCTAAGCTTGAGCCACTGGAGCGAGTCAAAGAGCCTTCCTTAGCATGCCTGTTGTTTTCACAGGTGAAAAGAATAATCAGATTGACAACTTAAAGGCTAAAGCATCCACAGTCTGCCATGTCAAGCCCTGAGGGCGAGGGAGTATAAATGTAAACCCTTGTGCTAGGTCTCAAGCCTCCCACAGACTCAGGTTTCCCATCATCCCAGTAAACAACCATTTCTAACTCATTTGACGCGAAGGGCTGGGGTGTCACTCAGTAGCAGAGCGCCTGCCCAAGGCCCCGGGTAACATCTCCAGCACCACGCACCCAAAATAAAATAAAGAAGCTACTGCTGCATCCAGCTGCCCTCTGCACATGTATCTTTCCACCCACAGATTAGTTAGTCTCACCAAAGAAGCGTGTGTTTGTGGCGGTGACAGGTACAGAGGGCACATCTGGTCAGAGTGCAGAGAGGGAGTGACTGAGGGGCTCAGTCAGAAATGAATGTCTTTATCACACCCCCTCTCCCCACGCCCAGGGAGCATCAAGGAAGGGGGCCGGAAAGAGTATAAGAGGAAGGTCAGGGGGCTTCTGGGGAAAAGTGTATTCTGAAAACAAGGGAAACGATACGCCCATGAACTCACAGCATCTGTCACTGCCTGCACAGTGCATAGGAACAAGCCAGTCAGCATGCCAGCGTGGGTGGGGGAGGGGCTCACAAGGCCACACTCCTTACTAAGGAGTTATTGGCCAAGAATGGCTACTGAGGAGTGGAGGCAGAGAATCAGTTTTCTTCAAGGATCTGACCCCTGGCTGGTTGCCCATGATTCAGTGGATAGAACTACACCCTCGTTGAGCATATGGGAAGCACCTAACTCGGTGGGTTTTATATATATATATATATATATATATATATTATATATATATATAATGTGTGTGTGTGTGTGTGTGTGTGTGTGTGTGTGTGTGTGTCTCACAATGTCCAACCCCTTTTCTTTAATATTAAAGATAATATTTAATCTCAGCACAGAGAAGACAGAGGCAGGTGGATCTCTGTAAGTTTGAAGCCAATCTGGTCTACTTCCAGGGTCATAAGCTATGTAAAGAGCCTGTCTCAAATAAATATAAGTAAATTTAATAAAAAAAATGTTTTAAAAGAAAAGAAAATGAAGTTGAGGGAGAAGGGGACTGGGAAGGAGAGGAAGATGGGGAGAAGGAGACACTAGGAGGGAGGGGAACTGGGGAGGAGGGGAAGATGGGGAGAAGGAGACAATAGGAGGGAGGGGAGCTGGGGAGGAGGTGTCCAGGAGGAGTAGGATCATGGGGTGAGGGGTGAATATGACCAAATAGGTTGTAGAGAAGAATTCTCCCAGAATGAATAACTTTGAAGTCGCAAGAAGGAAAGAAGAGAGAGAAAAGCCCATGGGCCATGGGAGTCAGGAAGTGGCTACAGAAAGCAGCAGGCTATGGGTTCATTAACACCACAACCCTAGAACCATCTGGTGGCTCCACTCCTTCCAGTTCAAACACAGTCCTGGTTTGACAGGGCAGGAAGGAGGCTGGACAGCAGAATTCTCCGATATATGCTTCTTCCAACACAGAGCCAAGACTTGAGGGTAAAATGTCTGTCAGAATCTAAAGCAGAGAAGGAACCTGCTGGACTCTGATGCTCTTCCAAGCCCAAAGTACTCGATGGCTCTAACAACAGCTGTGATTCAAAGCCTGCTAGCATCCCCTGGCTCATCCTTCTAACCAGCAAGCCCCAAAGGAAAAGTTTTCTCAGATCCTGTGATGTGAGCTAAAGAGACATGTGTCTATGCACGTGCTTGACACACAGAGAATGGCACACTGGAGAGAGTGCTTGCCTCTGTGTTTACAGAACATTGTGGCTTCCTTGGCAGCCCAGTGCTGGCTCTTTACCTAGGCCACAGTCCAGCAAGACAGCTATCACGGGCCAGCCTTGGAGTGTGGCTTCTGAAGCTCATTCAGCTGGCTGCTGGCCAAGTGGATCCTAACAGACGGAGGTCGCAACAGCTGAGTTCAGGGTGTGCTACTGAAAGAATGCCACCTTTGTTTTCTTTCTTTGTCCTCTGGGTTACAAAAGTCATAATCCATGGGTTACCATGAAACATCCTCATGGTACCCCAAGAGAAGACCATGTCTTTCCTCTGTACAGGTACCCTATCAAAGGACATACATGTCCCCAGCCACAGGCTCCCATCAAATAAGCATCAAGCTGTTCCCACCTCTGCTTGTTCCTCCAAGTGTGGTCCCATGGGAGCACCTACAGGAACTGCTAACATTATCCCCATTTCACAGATGAAGATGCAGGCAATCGAGGCTGCTCTTAAAACTTGTCCGAGACCCTAACTACCTGACTGCAGCTTGTGCCCCGTAACAGCACATACCAACCCCGCTTCTGCTCAGTAGGAGGGAGAAAAGGAAGCCAGCAGGTGCTCAGTACCCCTTCTGCTGCTATCTACTCTAATATGTGGCCACACCCAGGGAAGCCCAAGAGGCTCGTGGACACTCTGAGGTTGGAACTTGCCTCTTGAGTCTGTAGCTTAAAGACTCAGGTCTGGTACATAAAGAATGACTTTTTGTCCTTCCGCGGGCTCTCAGAATGGAAGAGGTGAACTCCAACCCTGGCCTTGGTTTTCTTAGACATTGACATTACCAGCATGGTGCTAACCAAAGGTCCCTCTTCCCTAGTAAATAGCTCATAAACCTCTTTGGAAACATTTGCCAGCCTGTTTATCCACCAGCAACATCGAGGATCATGGGAGCCTGGTTCCTAACTAAGGCAAATCCAACCTGGCAGCTTCTTATGTGTATTCCGCTCGGGGAGGCTGGGTTAAGATGCTGTACCCAATAGTGGAGCTTCTGAGACCAGAGTCCAAATCCAGAGGCACTCTTTCTCCTATCCCTTTAACGGTTTCCTAAGAGGCAGAGACATGCTTCCCAGCATAGCTATAAATGAGACCCAATACAAAATCATAAACTTACTTAAAATAGGCTGAGGTTTGTGTGTGTGCACATGAGTGTGCGTGCCTGTGGAGACCAGAGGTTGACTCTCCTCTCACAGGTCAGTTCCTTGGAGAGCAGGTATCAGGGACTAGGCTGGGGCAGAGCTGCCTTCCTAGGGGAAGCCTGGGAGAGCAGTGCCTCACGGCTCCCTCCCTCCCCACAGACGCCACAGAGACCAAACCACAGGGCAAAATTACAGCCAGTTTGAGAACAATGAGTGGGGATTACAGACTTCCAACCCATTAGGTTTGTTTCATGCATTTGATTCCAAACCAATGCTTCCCCAGGGACCCATGTTCCAGTTACAGGAACGCAGCTTAGTCCGTGTGTATCTACTACAGAGAGAGCTTAATCAGTGTGTACCTACTGCAGAGAACCCCCAGGAACCACTGCCTGCCCCCCACTAGACACAATACAGCTAAGCAGAGTAGAGAATCTTGCTGGAGCTCTCCGACCAGACTGCAGGCTTCATCTCAGAGGGAGAAGGCAAGTACTCACCACCAGGGGCCACGAACCAGAAGTGCCTCTGGAGGTTCCTCTTGAGTTTCAGGAAACCAAGGTTGCAGGTGGTTTAGCAGTGGGTTTACTGGGCACTTTAAACTAACAGCTCCATCTAGGTTGTTTGTAGTGGTGTGTCTGTGTGTGCAGGGAAGCATGCACATGTGTGGTGGTGTGCTATGTGGACAGGGAAGCATGCACATATGGGGATTGTCTGTGTGTGCAGGTAAGCATGCATGTGTGTGAGGGTTTGTGTGAGCAGACATGCACATTTATGTGTTCATTTTGGTGTATCTGTGTGTTCAGGTAAGCATGCACATATGTGTGTACAGGTAGTGTTTATGTGAGGTAAGCATGCATGTGTGTGAAGGGATGTGTCTGTGTGGGCAGGTAAAGCATACACATGTGTGAGGGTGTGTCTTAGATGCAGGTAAGCATGCACATGTATGTGTTTATTTTGGTGTATCTGTGTGTTCATGGAAGCATGCACATATGTGTGTACATGATGTGTGTCTGTGTGTGAGGTAAGCGTACATGTGTGTGTGATCATTTTTGTGTGTCTCTGTGCAGGCAGCATGCACATGTGTGAGTATACATGTATATGTCAGAGGTCAATGTTGGGTGTCTTCCTCAATCTCTCTGCTTGCTTTTGAGACAAGGTCCCTTGCTGAACCTGGAGATCGCTGATTTTTCTAGAATGCCTGGCCAGCGAGCCCCAGCGTCCCTGGTCTCCAGCTCCTCGCCCTGGGATTGCAGGCATGTGCCATCCATGCTGCTTTTTATGAGTGTTGGGAATCAAACTCAGGTTCTCATGATTACACGGCAAGTGTTTCATGGACTAGTTATTCTTCCTGCCTCTCCATTGGGGGACATAGAGTCTCCTGTACATTAGTCTTGAGTTTCCTGTCTAACCAAAGATGACCCTGAACTCCTGTTCCTCACGTTCTACTTCCTGAATGATGAGATTTACAGATGTGAACTACCACATCTGGTATAGGCAATGCTGAACTGACAAAGCATTCTACCATATCAACCACATCCCTAGCCTTCCCCCGATAGTCTACGCTTTGTAGCCCAATTACTCATGATAACGTATAAGATGCATAGACCAAATTCTCCCTCCACCATTGAGAAGCTGCATGACCTCCAGTGTGTTTCTCATCAGTCTGAGCCTCAGTTTTCCTATGCTATAAATGGGGGGATAAAAATAGACTCAACAGGACTCTTGTGAGGTTTGGTGAAGAGAATGTTATAAAGCACTGGGTATGATGCCCAGGCAGAGTAAGTACTCAGTGAAGGGCTTAGATACTAGGTAGTACTGTAGCACTTAGACACCTCACTTGTCCCAGCTCCAAGTGGGGTGCTGTCCTTGGCTGCACCCCAAGGAACTCACGGGCCCTTAGACTCAGCTCCGTTTTCTGCTCACTAGGCAGCACTGATTCTGGCTTTCTGCTGACATCACAGAAATCCAGGGACGATGAGGGTGATTTCACCACTGTTCCCATTAGGGAAGCAGCCGCTGTCCTCCGCCCTTCCTGTATCCCTGTCCTGTTCCACAGAACCCTACAGCTCCTCCCACTGAAAGGTGATGTCTGCTTCCTCCTTTCTGACACTTGCATTAGCCACTAGGATGTGAGGGAGGATGAAGGGTTGACTCCTGGCTTATGTGTGTTTCTACCGACTCGCCTGACACCCTGCCCAGCCACCTTGTGCCCAGCCCAGGTTAGCCTGCTAGATGATGAGAGTCATGGAGAGCAGAGATGGGCCACCCAGCCGAAGTCAATCCTGCAGCAACTGGCCAGTCAGTCAAAACAGATTGACATGAGAGAGCCAGGCTCAGAACAGAAGAACACTTGCTGATCCAGCCTAACCTGACGGCCATGGAATCCTGAGCCTCAGAGCAATGGCTGCTGACAGCCATCGGGTTTCAGGGTCATTGGAAACAATGGTTTATTTTTAAGGGCTTTGAGCTTTAGTAATCCTATCCTTCATCATTGGCCCCTGGGTCTCATCTGGTCATCCTGGTTGGCTGCTGAGAGGGATCTCTGTCTCCTCTTGCTTCCTGTTGTCCTTTCCTTCCTCCAAAGGGCTCTCATCCACACCCAGGACCAGAGAGCTGTTGCTGAAGGGTGTGAGAGACATGGAAGGTGCTGGAAAAGCCCTGAACATTTGCCTGAAGTCTGTTGTGATGGTTAGTCTTCATTGCCAACTTGTCTAGGTTTAGATTCACCATGGAAAAACACTTCTGGATATGACCATGAAGATGTTTCCAGAAAGAATTAACTGAGGAGGGAAGATCCATCCCAAATGTAGAGGACCATCCCAAAGACTAAAGACTGAAGTTAAGGGTGAACTGTGTGCCAGCATCCATCTCTCTGCTTCCAGACTGTGGATACAGTATGACCAGCCACTTCTGGCTCCTTTGTTGCCACACCTTTGCCACCATGATGGACTGGACATCCTTGAGCTATGAGCAAAAACAAATGTTTTCTTCTTGGGAGTTGGTCTGGTGCTGCTTGTATTCATATGATCAATTCTGTGCCCCAAGATCTGGTTGCCCCAAGATGAGCAAATATCCATATATGTCAGCCCTTGTTGTGTAAACCTTACTCCCCGATTTAAAACCATTGGTTAAATAAAAATGCTTACAATCAATTACTAGGGAGAATAGAGGTGGAGTTTTGAGTTGTGGGGTTAGGGGGGTTTCAGGTAGGAGCTACACACAAAGAGAAAGAGAAAGGAGGGAGGGGGAGAAGAGAGAGAGAGAGAGAGAGAGAGAGAGAGAGAGAGAGAGAGAGAGAGAGAGCTTGGAGGAGAAGACAGAACAGGCAGTCTCCATTAGTCATGGTGACCCAGCAGCACCTGCTGTGTGAAATGCCTCCCCAGGATGCCAGACTGCTGGAGCAGAAGTAACCTGGGAAGACTCAAACAGTAAGTATCTGGGGAACACAACTGGGGAAGTAGCCAGTCTAGTATTAGAGAATTAGATTATGGGTCATCCCACAGTATTTGCAGAGTCTAATAAATAAATAAATCATAGTTTGAGTCTCATGCGTTTGAAGCTGGACATAGATAAGCATAATTCATATTACTTTACACTTCCTTCCTTAACTGCTTCTTGTCAGGTGTTCAGTTGCAATCACAAGAAAAATAACTACTGCACTGTCCCAGGAACTGACCGGTTTTTCCAGCCCCATGACCTTGGATAGGTCCCCTAACCTTCCTTTTCCTTACCTCTAGAATAGAGAGATGTCATGGCCTCTCCCTAGCACAGCAATATGATGAGCCACAAGGGGAAACAGCAGATGCCAAAGTGTTTGGGGACCCCACACCACAAAGTGGGTGAATTAGGATCTCTCATTTGTAAAGACTCACAAAATGCTCCCCAAAGAGGTATCAGATTATCTCTTTCCTGCTTGGGAGCTTACTTCCTTGAATAGGGACTTGGTTGGGGTGAAGGGAGAGCCGGAGGTATGCTGGTCTACAAAGTAGTTGGATTAGCATTGAATTAGGGCAGCTTGGGTTCAAGTAACAATACCACACATGTACTTGCTGTGTAATCTTGGACAGGTGGCTTGGTGTCTCTGTGCCTCAGCCATAGTAGGCTGACGACACACACAGTGTCTCCAGCGCACAGAAGTATCCTCAAAGGTGGTTAAAATGGCTTGGAGTAATCGAAGGGAAGAAGAATCAGAGAATGAAGCTGATGACGTTTTGAGTCCAGCTGATGGGGAGAAGGGCATGGAGTGGGGTGCGACATGCAGGGATGGGGAGACCTCAGAGGCCACTGCTCTTAACAGATGTGCCCAAGGCATCAGATAGGGTTGGACTCAGAGTCAAGGACCGTGTTCTCATACAGCTGAGAATATCAAGTTCACATTGCAGTCCAAAGGAACCTGGCAGGGATGAAGATATGCCAAGTGACATTTGTGTCCCATGAGTTGGCTATTGGACTGTCAAAACAAAGGACCCCCCAGAAACTGGAATTCCCCCAGGAATCTCATCCTGGGAAAAGAAAAATGCTGAAGTATGGTCCAGCCAGAGGGAGAACTTGCCTCTCAGAAAGAGATTTCAGTGTTGACATCTTGGAGGGGCCATCTTACCGGAAGTACTGGAGCCCCAAAACAATGATAGGCAGGAACATTCCTTGCCCAGGTCTGCCTTCCATGTGTAACTCTGTCCTCCATTTAAATAGTCACCTCACTTCAAGACCTGAAGACAAACTTGGGCAGAGAGAGTTCCTGGATCTGTCTGCCATCCTCCCAAGTCAGCTCACACTGAAGAAACATCTTTCTGCTTTTCACTACTAATTTGGCAGTTTTAATTGACTAGTGGTGGATGGGTGACTGACCTGGCTTGGGGCATGGGCTGTGGTCCCATGTCAGGCAACAGTACAGCAAGCTTAGACCTCTGAAGATCAAAGTGGGAGCTGACACATCCTCTGTTTCTGATCGTTTCCTTCTCCAAGGAAAGCAGAACAAGGCTTTTACATCCTAACAGCTACACAACGGTAAAACCATGTAATCCTCAGTATCTCTACATCCCTTGGGACCGCAGGCAATGTGGTGGGTGCTGCTTGTGTGTGTGCACATATAAGCAAGTGTGTAAAGGCCAGGCATCTGTGGTGATTACTGCTTGTGTGTGTGTGCACATATACGCAGGTGTGCAAAGGCCAGAGGACAAACAGATTCATTCATTTCTCAGGCACTGTGCATCTTTGTTTGAGATGTTTTCTCTGGGGCCAGAGAGATGGCTCAGTGGTTAAGAGCACTGACTGCTCTTCCAGAGGACCTGAGTTCAATTCCCAGCAACCACATGGTGACTCACAACCATCTGTAATGGGATCTGATGCCCTCTACTGATGTGTCTGAAGGCAGGAACAGTGAACTCACATATATAAAACAAATAAATAAAATCTTTTTTTTCTTTAAACAAAAAGAGATGTTTTCTCTCACTGGCCTGGAATTCACACAGTAGACTTTGCTGACCAGCAAGCTCCAGGGATCTGTTTGTCTCTGCCTTCTCAATGACAGCCATGACAATTACACAGCACCATATCTGCTTTGTGCATGCGTGACAAGCAGTATACTGACTGTCCACAGGGGTTACTCTCAACTGTTAGCTTAGATGCCAATGCACAGATTAGTAAAGCATAGTCTGGGGAATGTCTGTGATGACATTTACAGAGATGGTTGATATTGAGTCTCTATATGGGTGGCTCCATCCTTTCAGACTCTCAGTGACGTCATCGGGGAAGGCAGGAGGCAGGGTCTAGTTGGAGGACTCGGGTCCCTAGTTGGGAACGTCTTTGGAAGACACGTTTTGCTCTGGTCCCTTCTGTTTCACGATGTATTTCCTTTCACTGTGAGGTTCAGAAAGTGCCTCTGAGCTGCTTGCCTGCCCCGATTTCATTCCTGTTGGTGAATGTCTGTCCTGCTGTACCCTGCTGCTGCTGGCATCATCTCCTGCTGATATCAGAAACCAGCTCCTTCAGCCTTGCATAGTCAAATGAAGACATGTGAGACGTCTTCTCAGAATGAAGAGACACTTCTCAAGATTGAGATCTTCCAGATCATCAGCTTGAGTCCGGGCCTGATGAAGGCATTGCACGTCACAGACTAAGCAGCTACAACCTCTCAGCCTCTCCTGAATGCAGACAGCCATTGTTGGGCTACCTAGCCTATTGTGCAATACAGTGAAGTAGATCTCCTCATGATATCTTAAAAAGAAGTGCCTCAGCCCACACCCATCACCACAATGCTCTACCCATGCTCATCGAGCAAAGCAGTTGTGGACTCAATTAACTTTCAGAAACCGTGACCCAAAAGAAATCTTCCCTCCTTCACGTGGATTTCTGTCAGGTATTTGGTCCCAGAGGTGATTTTTATAATCCGACTAATAACAACTTATTTTCTATATTTGTGCAGAGCCTGGGGCAGGGGCCAGAGCTCCTGTACAGCTGTAGGTGCTAACCTGCTCCCAGCTCTGCAAGCCCATGAATAGGGTGGACACCCCAAAGTCTAGGACTCCCAATCCCATAGGTCTCTGATTCAAGGTCCAGCTGTCACATCAAGTCTTTCTGGCATTCAGTTAAGTGTTCTTGAAAAGATGGAATACTCCTGAATGTTGGCCTAGCTTCCTGCCTTGTTTGCACATCCACATCCATTCTGGGTCTCCCAGCTCCTGCCACGGAATGAGAAGCTCCCTCCTGTCTGAACAGCAAACAGCTACTCCTGAGACTGATGCCTGCATGAAGGTGACTTGTTGCCCCCAATACAGGGACACAAAAAAAAGGCACGAAATTTACCTCCTCCATCGGCTCTCACACCTGATGCCTTCCAGGCCACCCAGGAGTTCTTCTCCTCCCTGTTGGTGCAGCTATTGTTGCTAATTTCAACCTACAGCACAAGTCCCCTTGGCTCTCTCACTCCCTAATTCCCAGCTTAGGACTTGCCCTCACTCCCTAAGACTTCCTCTGGCACAAAGAAAGGTGGGGATAAAACGATTTATTCTGTCTTGGTTGTTAGCCAAATCCACTTGCTTAAAAAGATTTACAGTTTATAGCCTCAGTGATTCAGTTAGGAAGTCCGCTGGGCCTTCGAAGTCCCTCTGTGAGCCCTCTGGCACAGAAACAGAGACCCCAAGAGCCAGCTTGTGGTAAGAATAATGCAGACTTAGCTTCTAAGTCATTCCCAAAAGCCAATCATCAAGCTCTATGTCTCCTCGGCTGTCTGGAAGGAGCAAGGCATAAGACTCAGCTAACGGGCCTGGGGAGATGACTTAGTTGGCAAATGATTGCCTTACAACTCTGAGGACCTGAGTTCAGCCCCCAAAACCCACATTTAAAAGCCAGGTATGGTGACATTATACTTAAAATCTTGGCTTTGGGACTCCTAGGGCTTGCTGGACAGCCACTTTAGCCTACTTGGCCAGTTCCAGGACAGTGAGAGACCCAACACATAAAGCAAAGTGGACATTATTTGAGGAGTGATAACTCAGGTTGTCCTCTGGCCTCCGTGTATTTGCTGACACATGTGCACACACACACACATTAAACAAAATCCAGTTATACCTACGGATGTGGCTGACCTGTCACAAAGTGTTCCCAAGAACACTTTGTCTGCTTTAAATAAACACGAAAACAGTTTTCCAAAGACAGATCACACACATTATCACATATCACACAGAAGGAGCTCACATCTGGACAGACACACATCACAGGGAACAGGAGCTGGCTAGGGGCAGCCATTCACTCTCTCACACCCACAGCTGGTCCTCACTGGCTGAGATGACAGAGTCTGTCTTCTGGCCCTGGCAGGTTCTCCCTTGAGTAATAAGGAGATTCAGCACCAGCTGGGGAAACAGCACCCTTGTTGTTCTCAGGGTCTTCAGGGAAATCTTCTGAAGATTCTTCCTGGGTCCCCTTTGAGCATGGATCCCTTGCGTGTGCTTTCAGCTCTGCCTCACAGGAGGCTGAGAAAGTGGGACAAGGGAGGCCCGGTTTGAGCACAAGTGCCCAGGACAGCCTCTGAGGAAGTCATTGCATGCCTTCTCCTGCAAGCTCCGAGTTGAGTAGACTCTGAGCTCACTGAGCATGTGCAGCACCCCAACATTGGTCAGAGAGCTTATGAGATGGCAGAACTAACTACCAGTTCTGGTGTTTCCTCACAGAGATTGACATGGCCAGATGGGGTTGGGGAGCAGACCCCCAAATCCCAAGACCCCCTTCTAAGTCCCTCATCTTCTCAGGAATCTCCCTCTTCCCTCAGAATAAACACCCCATGCCTACCTTCCCTCAGCTGGAGCCTATGATACAGCTGACATTTTGTCTGAGGCTCAGGTGAGAACCCCAGAAAGCAGTGGGTGACGTTTCCATTAGCTCTCAGTACATGACAGGAGCTTTAAAATATTACAGATGAAAAGACAGCTTGTCCCCTTCCATGCTCCACAGGTTTTTGATATACACATCTTGCTGAAGTTTTAATAGTTAAATATGCTAAGGACTGACCTTTTTGTTGTTGCTTTTAGTTTCCTTCAAGTCTTTAAGCTCTTTAAGACTTTGGTCAGTAGAGCAAAGGCCCAGATTCTGGGCCTGATAAACATTTCCCTATTCGGGCTGTCTCGGACATAGCCATGTGACTACTCATACGTGACTGTGAGACTGAATTCTTAATTTTGCCTAGTTTTCATCCATTTTTATGTAAATCACAATTCTCTGGCAGGTGTCAACATCACCTGGCAGCACACTGGAACTTTGGATTCTCAGCTCCAAATGCAAACGGGATGTTGGAACTGCTTGGATTCCTCATTCAATGATGCTCTGCCAGCCTGCCACTTCCGAGAGCTCGCTCAGTGCCTGAGCACAGCAGTCTTGCTGTCCCAGGAGAAGCAGGAAGCACGTCGCCAGAGAGGAAGCCAGCGCACCCAACCACTTTGGACTCTAGAGGGGGGGAAAGGGGGGGGGGGGGGCGGGGGCTGCGGGGCTGCCCAGGCCCATTTATTTATATCTCAGAGTGTTACAGTTGTCGGTTCTACAGCTGAGAAAGTGCTAGAGAAGAGGACAGAAATTGGCTTTGTCTATGTTCCCTGGCATCTACTTCTGTTGTTCACAGGATGCCAGAAGAATCAGGGTTGGGGAGGGTGGGGACAAGAGAGTTCTGAGTGTGCAGATACTCCCTGGGTGTCATTAGAAGAAGAAAAAGAAAAGCTCAGTCTCTTTCATGTCTGCATTCAAAACTGATACGGATGTCATCAGGTCATTACGGTTTATCCACGAGGACAATTCTTGCTGTCCAAGGCATGGTGACAAGGATCTGTTCAAGAAGTACTTTGAACAAAGCTGGCTGTGTCATGAGTAGGAATATGGTTTCAGGAGCCAGACTCAACACAGGGGTTCTGAGAGACAAGGTCACCCCTGTTTTCATGCAGGCATTGAGCTCCCTCAAGAAGGTACAGTGAGTTCATAAAGAACTTGATTACAGACCCAAGAGCTGACAGCTTCACCGCAGAGACACTTCATGTGCTCTGCGACACACACTCACCTGTGGGTCCTGTAAAACACCCTGTAGGTCAGGCTCAGGGCCAGCTTGTTGCTGCTGGGTGGTGGTAACCTTTATGGGGTTAGGCCTGTGGGAAGTCTTACTCTTAAAAGGACAGTCCAGCCCGTGCCTCTTTCTCTATTTTTGCCCTTCACAAACTTCCACCATGATGTACCCCCACCCTGACAGAGCTAAAAAGCATTAGGACAACACCATAGATTCCAGTCAGACTCTGCACTGTGAGTCAACTGAACTTCTTCTCTCTGTAAAGTTTACTAGCAGTGTTTGTTACAGTAACAGAAACCTGCAACCTGGACCCCTCAGCTCTGCCACCTGGTGTCTGGGTTCTCTTTGTCCTTTCTAGCACATTCTCTGCCCTGTGCACAACACAACCGGGAGCCAATTAGCATGAAACAAAGGTCCCATGTCACATCACAACTGATCATCTAAAGTCCTTCTCTTCTGGAAGAGGAACAGCGATACAATGTTTCCTTAACATTAGTCATCCTTTCCTACCCAGACTTCAATCAGTTTCTCCTGTAGAAACCCCTTCCCTTCCCCACCTTTGGACTGTGAACTTTCTAAGTTACTCCATGAAGTTTTTTCTGCTCTCCCACTGCACCACACCAGCCTTTGGCTAAGCAGCTACCAAACTCCAAGACCTGAATCCCCTGTTTCCCATTTCACGGGAACCTTTGTAATACAATACAGAATACTGTAAAACTGTCATCCTAGCTGACTGAGAAATTCTGAGTCCAGGAATTGATTGGAAGGAAATAATTAAGAACGTCCACGGTGTTTCACTGTAAGAATGCTTACATATGTCGTTACAATTATAAACAACTGGAAATGACTCGGTAACTTTAGAGGACAATGGGCTCAGGGACTACCTAATACTAAGAGACTTTCATTCGGTCATTAAGTCAATCAACCAACCCCAGGGTTGTAAGTAAAGGCAAAGATTTAGGGTAGATGTATATAGTTCACAAGACTAGACCAGTGGCTACCTCTAAGATTATTCTCAATGTATAGGAATAAAAGTAAACCCGAGGCCTCAGTAGGGGCTCGTGTAGGTGAAAAGCCTTTGTCTGGGGCTCACACAGGCCTCGCTCTAGAGAAAAGGAGGAGAGAAGAAATGGAAGTTTCTCCTGCTTCAAAGTCCACAAGCCCCTGACTGGGAGTCACATCAGAAGAGGCTGTATTTAGGAGCCAAGAAGAAAATGTTGGAGAAATGAAGGAAGAAAGAGTGGAGGACAGGTTTTGAGGCAGCAAGAGAATTCAAGAAAGAGACTATGGCACTATAGTGAAAGCAATCTGCTTCAAAGAGATATATTTTATCTCATATACATATTGTATATATTAACATATTCATATATATTTATATTTTATAATATATTATATGTAATATATTTATGTTTTTATGTATATGTATATATTTATGTTTTATATTTATATATGTAATAAATATAATTAAATATGTATTAAATTTCAGAGGGCTGTTAAAAAACTGAGGAACCAGCAGCACTCCAGTGCAGGGAGTGGTTGGGCAGGAGAGGCACTTCTGAGATCAGCAGACCAGCTGCTTGTCCCCACAGAAATGCCTGACCCTCTCCTGACAAGGTCAAGCCCCAGCATAGCCACCACTACAATGCAGCCTGGGTGCCTGAGCATCAGGCCAAACCCTCTTTCTCTGCAAAACCTATTCACAACGTCTTTCAAAAACAAAGCAAGCTGAACACCTTGTCTCTACTGGGTCTGTTCCTATCTAGTTACTAGCCAGAGAGACTGTGACCTGGAGTCTATTCAAATCCAGGTGACAGAAGCCTGGCCCTGGAACCAGATTGTTGCAAGGCACACAGGTTAGGCACAGCTTGCAGTTCCCATTGAACCTTTGGATGTCACAACTGCCTGCCCTTTCCTTAGCAGCCCCCACCCTGAACAGCCCTTCTATTTCTGACAGCTCCTCCCATACGCTTAGTGCTGAGGCTACACTACATGGGGTTCTGGGATGTATTCTACAAACTGTTTCTATCCAGCCATAAGTTGTATCAAGCCCAAAGCCCATAGTGGATCTGGAGTCTGCAGAACCTAGGAAAGTGTTCTGCCTGCTGTCTGAAAAGGAAGGGTTTGGCAAATGCAGGAAGCAGCCTTGGCTGGTAACTCTGTGACTAGAATCAATGTCAGGAAGGGATGTAGATGAAAGCAACACTCAAGGACTTTGAAAACGGGTTCTCTTGGAGGCTGCTCTCCTAAATACACGAAAGCGTTAACAAAGCCAGTCACAAAGTTCTTTCCCCAGGGTTCTGAAAGACCCGCATCCACAAACCCCCGATTGCCTCAGCCCCTGTCCAGTTCTGAGCAGAGACTCCCAGTATATTACACGTCCAAAACATACACATTGCTGGTCTTCATCACCCAGCCCGCTGCCTCTAAGAATGCTTGCTCACCGGATAACACACTCAACTCGAACTAGCCATCTCCTGGGCCCACAGTAACATCATCTAAAATGAGGCTGAGGAGTTACTGACAACTGAACTCTAGCTGCTATGAAAAGGTGGGCGTGGTGCATGGTGCCGCTGCTTCTTTCTGAGAAAGTGGTCTACCCACCTTCTCTAAACGCTCCTGCTGTGGGGTCAGTTAACTTCACTATTGATGCTTAATGAAGGAGAGACTTATTCTTTTCTGCAGGCCCACCCATCTCACTAGTTAACAACTGTACCCCCTTGAACCAAAAACTTCATCCTTTTAAGTCTTGTCTCTAGACTGGCACGTGGGAGAAGAGCTCCAGGCTGCCCACTAGCCAGTCTGTTCCTTGGGGGATCCTCCCTGCATCCCAGATCCCTCTGAACTTTGTGGTGGCCCTGGGTACCTCTCTTGGAGATCCCTACGACCCCCAGGACCCACTTCCACTACATCCCCTGTTTCTCTGCTTCTTGTATGCTGCTGTCCTAGAGTTACACGAAGTGGTCCCCTGGCCTCCTAGGGGCCCTCCGGGGATCTGGGGCAGTTGGCTAGCCAGCGGTGGCCCCTCGAGGGCAGACAGCCAACTAACTTTGCTATGGCGAGAACAAAACTGCGCCTGACTGCCCATGGAGGGCAGGGACCCCATGGACCTCCCGGACCACGGAGAGCAGCCAGGATGTCAGCGTGGCCGCCGGACATTTAAATCGGCCCCGCGGGAGGCGGCGTGGAAGAGGCCGGAAAGGCGGCGGCCAACTTGGGGGACTGCGGGGTGGCCGCGCCGGGGTCGAGGATCCGCAGGGACACTTACCAGCGCGTGTTGTCGTGGAAGTGCTCCAGCACCGCGTAGCCGAAGAAGGAGCCCGCGGGACCCTGGAAGTGCACGGGGCGCTGCGCGTCGAGGTTGTAGGCGCCGGCCGGGACCCCCGCGGCCACCAGCGCCAGCAACAGCGTCGGAGCCCCCGGCGCCGGTCCGCGCCGCAGCCGGGCCGCCCATCCCCAGCCGGCCGCCGCCCTGGCCCTGGCCCGCGATCGGAGCTCCCGGGACACGCCGCTGCTCAGGGCGCGAGCCGTGCACTCCGAATCTGAGCCTGGGACGCGGCGATGGGCTGCAGCGCGAGCGGGAGCGAGGCCAGGGACGGCCCCAGCTCACCGCGTCCTCTCGATCCCCGCCGAGAGGTCTGCGCTCTCGGAAGGAGCGGGTCCGGGCCCCGGCGGCACTGGACTGCGGAGAGGCGCGCCCGCGGGTGGGGCGGCCCGGGCGGGACAAGCCCGCAGCGCCCCCTGCTGGACGCGGCCCCAGGAACATCGGCGGACCCGGTGCTGGACCCGGTGCTGAACCCGGGTGAACTGCATCCTGTCCAGTGTCCTAGGCTTTGCGGGATTCAGGTTAGCGGTGTCTCTCTCCTTTTTTCTTACAATGTGAGTCTCTCTCACACACAAAGGTCCAAAGCCAACCCAAGCCAAGGATGGGTGAATATTCTGCCCATCTGGAACCTCTTCTTCAGAGGCAACCTACAGTCAGTTGCTATAAGAATTAGTCATGCATCCTTCCATACTCCCTGACCTGGCCATTGTGCTTTCCAACTTGGCAGACACACAATACAGGTGTGCTCCCCTGCATGTGGGAGATTATGGTGAAGTATATGATGCATAAAGTCTACGTCTTAACCTCATTTTGGTTGTGTGATCATCAATAGCTCATCTTGCAATTTAAATTATATACAAGTTTAACAAGCACACCCAGCCCAGTCCAGATCCTGGCAAGCTTTATTTATCTCTGACTCTATGAAGTTGAGTATTCCAAGATTAATGTTATTATTGAACTAACTTTTTACTCTGGTAAAATCACAACCCCCTCCTCACTTCTTCCCACCCTCTCCACTTTCAAAGTCTCATTCATACTAAACACACGTGACGTTTTGACTTTTTCTTTCTAATCAGGTTAATCCTTACAACAACAGTGCAAAAGCCTAGGGTAGGCAAGGGTGGGGGTGTATGTTCTGAAGTTATGTACTCCCCAGTAGTCTAAACACGGGATCTTTACAGGTGAAAAGCCTCTCCTAGCTGTCATCAGAAGAGGTGTGACAAAGGAAGCTAGATCACAGCTAGCTTTGGAGATGGAGGGAAGGGTCTATGAGGTAATGAAGTTGGGCAGCTTCAAAAACTGAGGACAGAGAGATGTCTTCTCCCCTACCCCTTCCAGGAACGCAGGCCAGAGATAGAAGCCTTGGTGTCAGTCCAGTAAGCCCCCATGATCTCCAGAATTGTTAGATGATAAATTTCCCTGTCTTAAGCCACTGCATTCAGTAATTTGCATAGTCTGACACACAACTGCTGTTTTACTTGGGGTCAGTATTGCTGCGATGAAACACCATGACCAAATCAAGTTTCGGTGGAAAGAGTTTATTCAGCTTATACTTCCAAGTCACTGTTCATCACTGAAGGAAGTCAGGACAGGAACTCAAAACAGGGCAGGAACCTGGAGGCAGGAGCTGGTGCCGAGGCCACGGAGGGGTGCTGCTTACTGACCTGCTCCTCATGGCTTGCTCAGCCTGCTTTCTTGTAGAACCCAGGACCATCAGGGCCAGGAATGGCCCCTCCCACATGGGCTGGTTCTCCCTCATCAATCACCAATTAAGATCTTGTGAAGTATTTTCTCAAGCGAGGCTCCCTCCTCTCAAATGACTTTAGCTTGTGCCATGTTGACGCAAAACTCCCCAGCGAAGTGCTGTACCCACCTGTCTTAGCGTCCTTCCTGGACTGGACTGAAACAGTCTGATCCAAAGCACCTCGGGCAGGAAAGAGTGTATCTCAGTTTATAGGTCAGTCTCACTGAGAGGCCGGCATGACCCTATAGATTTTTAACAAATTCTTAATAGGTAAGGTAGACTTAAAAGGTTAGGAAGTGGGAGCTGGAGACATGGCTCAGAGGTTAAAAGCACTTCCTACTCTTGCAGAGGACCTGAGTTCAATTCTCAGCACCTACATATTGGTTCACAGCCATCTGTAACTTCAGCCCCAGAAGATCCTATGTCCTCTTCTGGCCTTCACAGATACTAGATTCATGCTGTGCCCATACATATATGCAGGCAAACAATGATACACATAAAATAAAAATAAGTGGATCTTTAAAAGATCTTCAGATCCATTGGTCTAAAACACACTGATTATAATCTTTATAAACTAAACCTCAAAGTTAAACTGGTTTAAAAAAAAAAACCCAAACTGTCGTATTGGCCTTTCATTTCATAAAGCAGGGGCTCCTAAACATGACCATACAGCAGAATCCAGGGATTTAAAAAAGTAGATTTGGGTCCAGAGACATTGGTTCAACCACTAAGAGTGTGGGATGCTCTTACAGGGGACCCAGGTTCAATTCCAAAACCTACACAGTGTCTCACAGCCATTGGTAACTCCAGTTCCAGGGAACTTCCTGAGAATAAAATAAATAAAAATATAGATTCTCAAGCAGTGAGCTGGGTTGGGTCTAAGGGGTAAGGCCCAAGAATCGTTTGTTAAGCAACTAGGAAAGAGAACCCCAGTTCTGTATTGTGGTTCTGAACACATGACATTATGGCAGGAAAACCACAGACTCTGAAATAAAACATATGGTGATATTTCCCAGGTCTGACCAGTTGTGCTATCATAAGTCAGCGCAAAGATGATGCTAACAAACTGGCAAGCCTTTGAAACATATTGATGAACTGTCTGTGGTATTTAAAAATTGTGAGATGGGATGGTTATTAGTTATTCATGTTATCTGACAGCAGTAGCCAGCAGTAAGCTCAATTTCCTGTCTGCCAGAATAAGCTTTTCTGTCTCTAGGATGTCTAACTAGAGGGATGGTGCGTCTGTGACTCTCAGAGGAAGAAGTGTTGACTCCAGCTCATGGCTGTGGGTGCATGGCCCATTGTGGCAGTAGGGGAAGAGTGAGCATGACTTGTGGCCTCAGGAGCACACAACTGGGCCACCTTACATCTAGGCAGACCAGGATACAGAGAGAATGAGCTATAACAACTCTCAGTTGACTTTCTCCTTTCCCTTTTAATTCAGCCTTGAATCTCAGCCTATAGGATGGTGCTACCCACGTTCACCTCAGTCAAACCTCTATGGACGCAGACATGTCTAGCGGTGGGTCTCCTTGGCGACTCTAATGCCAATCCAATTGAGGATGAAGATGAAGAACACAGGGGAAGTATTCTTTTCAAATCTTCCCACATGGGAGGCAGATTTGCTCCTGGCACTATGCCTTTTTAGAAACTGCAACCTTTTGTCCAAATGTTCCTTTTCCTTTGCAGTCATAGATTAAGGCCATTCTCAGCTTAAAAGCTTCCTTTTGCAATAGATGGTGATGAATAGAGACTCACAGTTCAAGGCTCAGAGAATGAGAGACTGTGTAGTGCTAAATGGAACACCCAATTTCTCACTTTCTTTCTCCCTAAGGCTCAGGGATCATGATGGAATGAAGGGCTGGAAGACTATAAGAGCCGGTGGCAATGGAGGGCTGCTGCAACATGATATTTTCTGGACACAACGGATCATGCAAGCTCCTGGTGGCTGGTTGTGACCCCATGCACAAGCCCTGCGTAAGATTAAACCAAACACACTCCTGGCACTGAAGGAGGAGGGGCTTACAGTTCCCACCCCTAGCTGAGGAGCTATTGGCAACTGATGACAGCTAGGGGAGGGAGTTCATTTTCTTCAGAGTTGTGACCCTAGACAGGATGCCCAAGCTCCGCAGTTGTCCCTATACCCAGAGTAGCCACATCAAATGACCTTAGAGGCTTGATAGAGAAGTATATGAATTTGAGAGGGAAGAGCCATGCACCTGTGTGTGTGCATGGGGTGGGAGCTGCCAGCCCCGCTCATTGTTAATTGAAGAATCGAGTGTGGTCCTTGTGTTTCTATGCTGGGATTAATCCAGGGCCTTTGCACATGTAAGCACACATTCATCTGTGAGCTGCAGCCCATTCGATCTCGTTAGCCTCTTTCTCTTTCATAGTATGTTGATTAGACAGGGCCTGGCTACATAACCCAGGTGAGCCTGAACACTCACTATTCCTCTGTCTACCCCCCCCATGCCCCCACCCCCGGCACTGGGACTTCACATTTGGCCCATGTTCAGCCCTTAATCACACTTCTGCTGCTTCCTTTAGGTTTGTGGCTAATCTGACTTTGGTCATGCTGGTGTGTGAAGGCTGTAACTGTCCCTCTCCAGCTTGCTGCTTCTGCTTGCTCTCTCTGTCTGTGTAGCTTATTTCCCTGTGTTTCATAAGCCTTGGATGCAAATTCATGTTCCTTGGAATTTTATCTTTGTTTGGAATATATTTTTCCATAGACAAATTGTGCTTCTTTCTAGGACTTGCCTGAGCACTTCTGACCTACCTGTGCTGTGACCTAATGTCCAGTTTATATAGGGACTGATAGGTAGATGACAGATTAAAAAATATACACATAGACAGACAGATAAGTAATAGATAATCATAGATAGGTAGATAGGAGATAGATAACAGGTAGGTGGCTGAATAGGTAAGTAGGTAGATGAGTGCTAGTAGACAGATATAGATAATAGATAAATAGTAGACAGATATAGTGATAGATAGTTGACAGATAACAGATATAGATGATAAGTAGATAGATGACAGATGATAGATGATAGACAGATATAGATGATAGATAGATGATGATAGGTAGGCAGATATATATGACAGATGGATAGATGACAGATAATACATATAGATAATAGATAAATGACAAAGAATAGATATAGATGATACATAGATAGATGATAGGTAGTAACACAACATAGACTGTTTTTGTGCGTCTGAAGGCTGCCTTTCATTTTATTGACTTACATTCTGCCAAGAGTCACAACCCAAACAGGAAGGATTTAGTCGTGGTGTTTATCACAGCAACAGAAAACAAACTAGAACAACTTTAGATGTTCTTTTGATGGAGCAGGATACCCCAATTCACCTCCGAAGAGGTTCATCTTGACCTGGGGCCACCAGTCCAATGCTCTCCCCAGACTCTGCTTTCCCAGGCATGTGTGAGGCAGATCCAGATGTGCCCATGCCCACAGCTGGGGCTGATTCCATCATTCATTTGCCCTCTGTGTGAGAAACTTTCATTATTTTTGGCCTCTGAATATTATCTTCTTACCAGCCAAGCTATCTCTTGCTCAGTTTTATATTTAATTCAACAATCTGATGTGTAGGAAGAAAGAGTGTTAGACATTTGGATATTTATTAAGCTAAAACAACAAAAAGGAAAGCACTAATTTTTAAGTCATTGAAAAACTAAATCATATTTGAACCCCATTGTCTATGAGGAAGTTCACATAACCTCAAATCCTGCTTGTATGTATTTGTGCTTGTGTGTATACACATGCTTATAAACGTGCTGTGTACAGAGGGGTGTGTGTGTGTGTGTGTGTGTGTTTATTCGTGTCATTCCTCTGGCACTTGCATATCTTATGTTTTAAGGATTTCTCACTGGCCTGGAACTGTGAATATAGAAAATGGCTGAAGCCACCAGTCCAAATGAAAGCCTGTCATAAAGAGAAAGCAAGCCCTGGCATGGTGGCGCACACCTGCAGCTCCAGCTGCTCAGGAGGGTCACTGTAAGTGTGAGGCTATCCTCTATGTAGGGAATTCCAGGCCAGTCAAGGCTACATGCTAAAACTCTGTCTCAAGATGAACAAGTTGAAGGAGAAGTATGGGGAAGAATGGAGGGAAGCCTTGGACTCAGTGCCCACAGAGCATCTGCTCTCCAACTGAGAGGAAAACTTGGACTAGGCTGGACAGCGGAAGCAGGTAGAGCTAAGAGCAGCCGCCATTACCAGTCTCTTGGCCAGCCCTGCCCTACAGTCCTGGAGTCTGTGGATGGGCTAACTTTGCCAATAGAGCTGAGGAAGAGACCAGCCAACACCATGTGGAAGAAGGAAAATGGTCAGTATCCAGATGGCACCTCGTGATATTTCCAAAAGAAGAAGAAAGAGAAAAGTAAAAGGCCTTCCAGATCACTCACGGGGCCATAACTACCCTCTGGTCAGTAGCTAAATGCAGTTGGGAAGCTAAGTCACCTAACCTAATTTTTTTTATACACAAGTCAAATGATGCTTCCACATGTTTTGAAGAGTGATAAGTTCAGGAGGAGGGTGAATCCGTCGCCAAATCTTCAACTTGAATAGCAGGTGGAGACTTCAGTGAATACTTTCCCACTGAGGTCTTCAAAAGCCAAAGTCCAACTATTACTCTTGGGTGTAACTTTTCCGACCTGTTTCCAGGCTCAATATCTTTGTCTAGAGATCCGCATCCAGTGAAACCACTCTTAGTAACTAAGACTGGTATTAGAGAGTAGATTCACACACCTTCTTAGATGATAGGCTTAAAAAGCTGTCCTCATTTTCTTCTAAATAATAAAAGTAGCGTGTGACTTGTCAAAACACAGACATAAAAATGATGTGTGTGTGTTTGTGTGTGTGCGTGTGCGTGTGTGTTTACAATACTGTGAAAATGTTCCCATACAAGTGTTTCACTTTCCCTCTTACAGGTAAGTACTGACTACCCATGTAAGAAATTCATCACTTTGCTATAAAATAGGCGTGTGTTGGATAATTTTGCTCAACTGCAAGCTAATGCACGTGCTTTGAGATGTCTGAGGTGGGAGAGGGGGAGCTCTAATCTTCAGAATACCAAATACATCAAATGCACCTTCCACTGAAGGAGCTTTCAACTGTCAAAGGGCTACCAGGATGTCATCACATTGTATCTCGTAAAGGGTGATCGGGATGTAGCCACATTGTATCTTGTAGAATGGGTAGCTTTCCAGACAGTTTACCTTGATGAGTGAGAATTTTGGCATATTTGCCAGCTCAGGCTGCCATAACAAGACACTACACAGTTCTGGACTTAAACAACAGAAATAAAAACTTCCACCGCTCTAGAAACTTCGAGCCTGAGATCAAAGTGCCAACAGGACTTGCCAGTGGTTGCCTGCTACCTTCTGGTATGTCCTCTTTGTGATCTTTTCTTTGATTTTCATAGGACAAAGGAGAGGAGGGGAGGGACAGGCTGAGGATGTTGCTTAGTGGTCATGCATATCCAGAGTGTGTAAGACCATGAGTTCAATCCCCAGCACCACAAGGAAAAACATGAGAGAGGAGAAGAGGCCACATGAGTATGTGCGGGCATCTCTTCTCACAGAGGTACTACCCTGCTAGGTCAGGACCCCACCTACATGGCTTTAGTCACTTTCTTACCACAGGGTATGTGTGTGTGTGTGTGTGTGTGTGTGTGTGTGTGTGTGTGTGTGCATGCGCTGAGGAAACACACACTCAGTTGATAGTGTTGGTTTGTGACCTTGAGTAGGCTCTGCAGGACTCAGTCTCCCTGTTTGTTAATAGGGCATTGTGTTCATTAGGTAGCTGTAGGGACTAAATTAAATAAACCATGTGAAGCGTGTCACAGAGTGGTGTCTGGAAAGCAACTGATAAGTACCAATCTCTCTGCTGTTTGAGTCTCATGACAGTCTGAGCCAGGCGACACAGAAGCTGAAGAGACTGTCTCAATGTTCCCTGTTGTGGGACTCCCTCTGTGGAAGGACTGATGCAGATATTGCCTGAGAGACTTAAGGCCTGAAGCAAAGTCCTGATTTATTACTGACTAGGGCCAGGACTCATTGCTATACCCTACTTAAGTCTTTGCAGAAAGATGACAATAATGGCCTCCTCAATTACGATGGTATTAACAGAATAGACGCCCAAGCCAGAGTCTCTCAGGAGAGCAGCTGAGCTCAGAGGACTGGTGTTCTAGTTTGGTTTCTGTTGCTGTGGTCAACCCACGACCAAAAACAAGGTGGGGAGGAAAGGATATACTTGGGATACAGGCTACAGTCCATCACCAGAGGAAGCCAAGACGGCAGGAGCTGAAGCAGAGGCCATAGAGAAATGTTGTTCATCAGCTTGCTCAGCTGTCTTTGTTTTCAAGCCCAGGCCCATCTGTCCTGAGATGGCATTGCCTACAGTGGTCTGGACCCACCTACATCAAGCAGACTATTTAGAAAATGCCTCTGTGGACCAGCTCACAGGCCAATCTGATGGAGGCCGTTCCTCTATTGAGGCTCTCTCTTCCAAGGTGTGTTGATTTGACGGGGAAGCTAACAATAACAGAAGGTGCAAATGAAAGACATTTGTGGGGCTGGGAGATGTCTCAGGGGATAAAGTGCTTTGCTATAAATGCATGAAGAGTAAGCCCAGATCCCCAGTACCCACACAAAGCTGGGTACGGTGGGTGGCTCATACCTGAAACCTCAGTGTTGGGGAGGCAGAGACAGGAGGATCCTTGGGATTTGCTGGGCAGTGAATTTAGTCAACTGGTACACTTCAGGTTCAGTGAGAGACTCTATTTCAAAAAATGAGGAGGAGAGTGATAAGGGAAAGCAGCTGATGTTGACACCTCTGGTCTCTAAACGCATATGTGTGCACATTTAATATGTCCATACATATAAACATACACACATACACACACATACATACACACACACACACACACACAAACATTTAAAGCATGAACAAGTAACACTGCGACTACTCGTCCAAGCTGCAGAACAGTTTGGCCTCATGATGCCATGAGTCTCTGGAAGAATGACCCCCACAGGCCTGACGGACAAGGCCCACACAGTCCTCCCTCCCAGTATTATCTTATCTAAATGAATTCCCTGACAGGGACATAGTGAGATTGTTTTTAAAATATGCTTTACTTGGAGTTAATTAAGAATTAAAAACATCTTTTGGAAAGTACCGAGACAGCCCAATTCAGCTTGTTTTTCTGTCTGTGTCTGTTAGCATCAGTTCCTCCCACATTGTGACAAGTCACCAGGCGCTAGCACGTGGTTGTAACCTGCTTCTTGAGATAGAAAAGAGAGGCAAGCATCAACGCTGCAAACCAGGCAGGGATGTGGTTCATGGCATAGCACACACACACACAGGGGGTGGATAAATTGCCAATTTCACACTAGCCTATGGCATGTGCATTTTGCACACAAGGACTTCCAACAGCTGAGAGGCTCTTCCTCTGTGTGTGCTATCCCTGTCTCCAGCTTCCATTCATCTTGTAGGACTGGCATCAGTCATAGCCTCTCCTCCCACCACAAGTCTCAGGAAATGAGACAAAATATAGTGCTGAGCCACAGTCATGTGGGAAAACTGGAAAAGGGGTTTCTTAGAGATATAAAATCCTTAAGATACCCTGAAATATGGAAGGCAGTAGAATCGAGTTTTAAAAGGACCCCTGTTCTGAAGCTCACACAGGACTCTTGCACAAAGTGTAAGATATGAAGGGTGCTGGGACACTGTGAACTGAGGTGGAGAGGAGCCACTTGCAGAACTCAGTGCAGAACTAGGCTCTGTACACCATGGCACTTCCTCTCCTGAGGAACATCAAGAAGTCATGGAAATCTAACTCTATGGAAAAGACCTCTTACCTGATATGCAACTTACTTCTAAGGAAACAGAGCTAGCAGACTGAGCTGATCTGAACAGTATACTCAGAAAGACACAAAATCACCACACTCCACTGAGTGAGTGATCCTCATCTTAAGACTCAACAGTTAATAACTGGGGGAAGAATCAATATACGGGCTAAGGGAGCAGGGGAATGCACTGCCAAGTCACTGTGTGACAGGTCAGGACAAGTGTGTTTGTCACTCTTCTTGTTGCTGTGACAAAACGTCTGACAAGTTCAAGTACGAAAGGGTTTGTTTTGGCTCATGGTTTGAGAGTGTAACCCATCAAGGCAGGGGCAGTGTGAAGGCGGGAGCTGGTCACATCGAGCCCCCGTCAGGAAGCAAAGAGTCAGATGAATGTGCTCTGTCCATTTCCTCCAGATTCTGTCAGGGACCCATGAGGTAGTGCCACCCACTTTAGGATGGGTCTTCCCACCCTAATCTAGATACTCCCCTTGAAGGCATTTGGAACTGTCTCCTAGGTGATTCTAGATCCTTTGGCAAATATTAGCCATCACACCAAAGAAAGCTTCCGGATGTAACTCAGGTTTTTAAAGTATGTAATAGAAGTCCCAAAATGTAGAATACTAAGAGCGATCTACCAGAAGCAACAGCTTTTACTCTCTAGACAGAATGAAAATATAAACCAGACACAGAGGAAATCTCAGCAAAACATCTGTATAACAAAAGGCTTCTCTTCCAGAGAATGGGGGGACCCCCAGACTCAACAACTGTTGAACTAACTCATGGAATGCGAGATTTGGCTATCAAGTGTCCTCCTCCATCTCACAGAAAAGGCTTATAGCTCAGATGCTGAAGGATTAGTTGTGGGTCACATTCTGATGGCTCTAGTACACGTGGGATTGATGGGAGGTGTAAGAAAACAGGAGCTGAGGCCGTGTGTGCAGGCAGGTCAGAGAATGACTTTGTGGAGTCAGTTCTCGCCTTCCACCTTGCTGCTCCTCTGAGCCATCTGGCTGGCCCCAGATTATATACAATTTATTACCTGGAAGTCACACCTCCATGCGGCTGTTACTGTAACAGTATGTTGTGCGTGCATGAATGACCTCGCCCACCTGCTCATCTGCCATCTCTGTTTGCAGAACTGTGGCTTACACAATGTGACAAACCAGAGCCTGTGCCAGGCTCCACCTCACATGTGCCGAGCACATCTTATTCACTGACGTGGTCTCTCAGAGCCATGGGCTTTAAAAGTGAGCTGTGGTCAGGAAGAATGGCAAATACCTGTAGCAGAATACAGTGGGTTGTTGTGAAGTTTAGTCCACGACCCTTGTAGAAATGAAAGCATCCAAACTTCAGGTCTCTCTGGTGGAGCTGCCTTTATTTTGCCTGCCTGTTTGTTCTTGTTGGTGTTAGACCCTTTCAGTTCTTGTGTGAAAGGTTTAGACACATAATAACCTCTTCGTCACTCCACTCTAGGCCCCTTCTGCAAGGCTTCTGACTCTTGTTACATTGTCTTGTCTTCCTGGGGAAGGCCACTGGGGACCTTCGCTGGAAGTGTTTGTGTGAAAGCTTGATGCACATGTATACCACCCACACCTGAAGGTGGGAGCTGGGAGGGATCAGAGCAGCATCGAGTGGGCGGGCCTAGCAGCAGTCCCCCATGCGGTTCTGGGAGAAGTGTCTGAAGCCTGAAGGCTGCAGAGGACTGGGGAATGCCATCAGGCCCTCTCCTTTAGGACCTGGGTATTGGATACTGAAGTTAAGAATAAAAACACACTAAAGTGGAGGTGTAGAACTTTTTAAAGGGAGCTACAAAGAGAGGGGGACCAGCAGTTAAGAGCAGTTGCTGTGCTATAAAGGACAAGAATTTGGATCCCAGAACAAATGCCTGTAGATTCAGCTCCAAGGGATTCAACGCTTGCTTCTGGCCTCCAAGGGTGCCCACATTTACCATACACCACACACAAACACACACACACACAGACACACACACACACCATACACACACACCACACATACACATATAGACATACACACATACCACACACACACACATACACACACCACACATACACACACACCAAATATACACACACATACACACAATACCACACACTATACACACAACACAACACATACACACATAGACACACACACATACATACCACACACACACATCATACATACACACATACACACACAAACCATATATACACACATATACACACATACACACACATACACACATACAAGCAC
Organism: Mastomys natalensis; assembly: GCA_021653895.1. Classification (NCBI taxonomy): domain Eukaryota; kingdom Metazoa; phylum Chordata; class Mammalia; order Rodentia; family Muridae; genus Mastomys; species Mastomys natalensis. The sequence continues at coordinate 1,003,035 of JAJTUV010000008.1, read as the reverse complement.
ACACACACACAAGTTGAATTATAACCATTTAAAGTCACTTGACTACAAAGCCATTGTATCATATTTACCATATTGGTGACACAGAGTGGCAGCTCTTGAGCACTGTTTGCTGAGTGCTAGTCTGTTTATACTTTACAGAAAGCTTGTAGGTCAAGGACTTACACGAAGGCCCACCTCTAAGTGACTCATGACGTGAAAGAATTGTATTGATTCAAACAGCTGAGAGTCTGGTGTCCTGTCCTGCAGGACATTAAACAAGGGTCCGGGGAGATCACCTGAAAGACAGCGGGGGGTGGGGGGAGTGGGGGTAGCAGACAAAGACTCGAGGAATTACGATCTGTCTATAGTCTGATCAGATCGTAATCTTTACTGTTTCACACAGGGCTTATATACACAAAAAGGGCAGGATATGGGGAAGGGGATGAGCAGGAATGTGGGTATTCAGGGGGAGTACAGATATCTTCCAGAACAGAGTATCAGGGGAATGGAGGTTCAGGGGACATGTCACTATGACTTGATGATTCACTTGTCTTTATCTAAGTTGGTACTATCCACCAAGGCTACCTATCTGCAAGGTCTTTGGCTACTCAGGCTTGGCACCCTTCCACCAAAGCTGCTTGTTTACAATAGTTTCTAGCTATCTGTTTCAGTGTTTTTCCACAGAGACCCTTGGTGTATGTCAGGCCTATTGCTGAGTTTAGGCCTTCAGTGTAAGCAGGGCTGCCCCTGACAGTCTGGATTTCACTCCAGTGCTCAGTGAATTCTGCTTAGATTCTCCTGGATGCCCCTTCCCCCCTCTCTGCTTTCTCATGGCTTCTCTTTGGGTTGCTGGTGTTTAGCGCAGAAATTCCAACTTTCCTATGACTACAAAAATCCCTACAGCTGTGCCGGAGCTCACATCTGTATTCTATGTCTTGAAGAGGAAGTCAGAAGTCCTAGAATTAGATTTCTTTCAGTGGTTCAAAGTGGGTTATGTGATCTTCCCTGAACTGGCCTTCAATGGTGGGGGAGGGGATGGTAAGAGAGATTGATTGACTCTCTCAGGATGAAGGGCTGTGTAGCCCCACTTAGGAATGGTAGATGGAACTGTCCAACGACACTGTGAACTTGGCTTGCCTCTTTGTTGCTGTGATAACCACCATGAACAAAAGCAACCTGGTTACAGTCCCTCATGACAGGAAGTCAGGGCAGGAACCTGGAGGCAAGAGCTGAAGCAGAGGCCTCTGAGAGTCCTACTCAGTGGCTTGCTCCCCATGGCTTGCTCAACGTCTTTCTTATAGAACCCAGGACCACACCAAGTACAAGTATCAAGTATACGTTCGTTCATCCCTGAACTTAAAAATTCCATCAATTCTCCTTAGAACTCACTGCCCGGGGACTGTTGTGGGGAGCATCAACTCCAGGGACAAGGGCGTGTGATCAACAAGAGTTGGGACCACAGAGAGTTGGAAGTCTGAGAACAGAGCTAATGCCATCACTACCTGCCTTCCGGATAACCAAATACGCTCTCCCTATGGGGCCCTGGAATCTGCCCTCACGATGCAAAGAAACGAATGCCGGGGTTCACTCATCACAACCACAGTGCTTTTCCACTTCAGGTAACCTTTCTTGAAGACAGCTCCAGAGGTGTGTCTCCTAGGTGATTCTAAATCCAGCCAAGAGAAGACGAACCATCGCACCAAGTGATGGAAGAGTCTCCAGGAAAGAGGCCACTGTGGAGAATCAGCAGAGGAGAAAGAACGTCCACTGGCCTCAGCACAGGTATTATGAAGAGTGGAGACAGGAGTTGGGTTACTAAGTAAAGAGGTCCACAGGGGGAGGAAAGTCCCCTGAGTGCCAAGTAGTGAACACAGACACTTGCCTAGGGCTCATCTCTGAAGAAACTGAAGAAAACTGTAAGAAAACTGACCTTCTGTTCCCTAGAGGGGAATGTGGAATAAAGACAGGGTTAACCATGTAGGGCAGAAGCCATGGATGGCATCACATTTACATGTGGATGGCAATGGCCTGGGATGGGAGACAAGCCTGACAAGTAGGCCTTTCCACCTGCTTATAAAAATGAGGGCACTGGGAGACTGCTGAGACTGTGAAGTACTTGGGACTCTCAGTTTGGTCCCTAGAACCCACATTAGTGACAGGCACGGTGCTGTGCATTTTCTATCACTGCATAGAGGCAAAGACTGGTGAAATCCTGGGGCTTGCTGGCCAGCCAGCCTAGCTAAACCAGCAAGATCCGTGCCAGCAGGAGACCCTGTGTGCACCCTTGTGAACCTGCACACACACAAAGGATGCTGTTGGCCCAGCTCACAGAGCAGGATGTTACTCCTACCTCTGGACCCAATAGCCTCTGAATGAGCACAGCAGGGCTCTTGGCTTTGCCCATAAATGGCCACAGATTTGTGAGTAGCTTCTAGCCCTGCCACCAGAGACAGGCTGCCACAGAGGGACAATAAAAGAGAAGCCGCCGCCATTAATCAGCATGTAGGATTAGATATGAATGGCTGACGCCTTGCCAGCGAGCTACAACTAGGGCAGCTGACTGGGGAGGTCAGGCGGCCCTTAAGCAAAAGCATGACTCTAAGAGTTTCCAGGAAGCCTATCTGAAGAAAGGCTGCGTAGGTTAGACAGTACACTCTGGCTCACAGAATCCAGCGAAACCACAAACCCGAGCAACAGACCACAACCTACACACACTAGAAGGCACGAGTGGGAGCAGAGAGGTCTCTTACTTTGCTGGTTCATAGTTCTACATAGTCTGTACACTGGCCCAGTGTAGTCAGTGTCTGTGAAAATGGACACAGCTTTTTTCCCTTTCTGGACACACACTCCTAGACATTAAGGTGTGGCCGTGTGTTTCCCCAGCCCTTGAGTCTGGATTAGCCTTCAAGCTTGCTCTGCTCAACAAAATGCAGAAGTGACAGAGTGTAGGACCCCAACCTAGACTTCAAGATGCTGTGGACTCCCATGGCAGCAAGCTTCGACTGGCCTGCCGATGGTGGATCATGCCAGGCCGAGATAAGACATGCTTGTTCCAGGAGGAGCCAATATGGTCGTCTAGCATCTGCACATTTTGGATCTCTCTGATGACCTAGGCTTCTTGCTCGAGGCTGCAGTGAGAGCTAAAAAAAAATGAGACAGGAAAAGCACCTGGTGTAAAAGTAGCTGTCGGGCAGGCCATCGTACCAGCTGTTTTCAAGGTAAAAACTCTTTCTCTGGGCATACCTGCCCCTCAGCCACACTGTCTAATGCTGGGAAATTATAGCACACCCACTGTTCAGAAACTAAGATTCTAAATGTATGTTATCACGAGAACCAAGGCCCTCGTGTTTTCTGACCCTTGAGTGTTTTCCTAATGAAGCTCCAGCCTTGCCATGTTCATAAACTCCAGTTTAAACTTTTTTTTTTTGCTAAGATTAAATATGGCTATAAGGGAATTCTGGATCCTCAGGAGGTCTCCACAGGCCTGTGTGGAACTTTCAGGAAAGGCCGATTAGAAAAGCAGCGCCTGTCCTTTCTCGTTCCAAAGAGAGCAGCGCCCTCTGTGGGTGTCCAGATGCAATTACAGGGCTGCTTCCGAGAACAGGCAAAATCCCTCACTTGTGTGTGAATTCAGAAGTTGGGGTCTTCTCACTCTTCAATGTGAAGGTGGAGCACTGGGTTCATAGCATCTTGGAGGCCACAGACTTGAGCTAGCAGAGGAAGGGCTGCATGACATGTTTCAGGGACCCCAGTGTGTGAGCAGCAAGCAGCCATTGCCATTCTACTGTCCCCTCATGCATTCTCCTTTACCGGCTCCGCAGGGGCGTCCAGGTTCTTGGTCTCCATCTGACAGCTGGCTCTTCTTGCAGAATGTCTCCTTTGCAGAATGTTTCTCAGCTCCCCTTGGTCCTCTCCTTTTCCATCTGACTTTGGCCTCTGGGCCATTCTCACCCAGGTCTCTGTGAACCACACCCTAGGTTCTGCTGAGCTCTCAGTCCACATCTGCACCTCGGTGTCTCCTCTGCCTTCCCGGGCTGTGACAGTGACATCAGTGATCACAGCTGTTTGAGGGGCTGAGGCTGAAGGCGGGCTCACGTTTGGCAATGTGGTGAATGTCTCAAAACTAAGAAAGGGGAGGACTAGGAATGTAGATCTGTGGCCCTTGTGCTTGTTATATGTGAGGCCTTGGGACAACAAAACAAACTGGTGGGTTGAAGGTAAGTATGCCAGATTAATAGGATGGGGGTAGCCCTTCCCTTGGTGTGTCTGGGGTATTTGGAGGAACACAGGTACAATCTTCCGTAAGGAATCTTGACTTCTGGTGTACTCCATGCTGACCTGGCTTCCCTCAGTGTCAGCCTCAGTCAGTCATACCTGTTTGTCTGTACCCTCATGCTTTTAGAAACATATGCATTTCCCTGGAGATTTTAGTTATGAGGAATATTAAAATTTCAAGTATTTTCTCTCAATCATCCTTTGTTGTATTTCCTGGTCTCGGTTTTGTCCCTCCATTTCCTCTCTAAGCATAATGTGTCTTCTTTCACTTTTGGTTTGACTAAAGTTTGTCAATCTCATTCATCTTCTCCAAAATTCAAGTATTATTACTTTCACTGTATTATCCTTCTGTCTCCAGGTCACTCACTGCATTATCCCTGTGTCCAGGTCACTCACTATAGTATCCTGTGTCCAGGTCACCACTGCATTATCTGTCTCAGGTCACTCACTGTAGTATCTCACAGTCTCTAGGTCATCCATTTCTTCCTTGCTTTTTCATTCTGTTCCTTCTCCAGCTAACCTGGGCTCTACTTGCTTTTAGTTTTCAAAAGCTAAGAGGCCCCAATTGCACTGTTATTCTCTTGTACTCTCTCTGAACTGTTTTCTGTTGTTGCTGCCTGGCCTTGTATGTAGCCCCCATATAACTAGCAATAAAATATAAGAGGCCAAACAACCCCCCCCAAAAAAAAAAAAAGAAAGCCTAGAGACATGGCACTTGCTACTGTTTTACACCTTTCACGAGATTATGCTAAAGTAACAAACCCGAACCTCAGGTTTGCAACAATCAAGCTGTTTCTTCCTTCTCACTCCCTGACCTACCTTACTCTTTCTCTGTGGCAGACAGGAGACAAAGGCTGAACCATGCCGAGACTGAGATGTGGCTGACGTGCAGTCAGACTGAAGGTGGTAGGGAAATGATTACCCCACTCTAAAAGGAGCAAGGTCTGTAGTGACAGAATACAAAACAGGAGAGTGAAGAACTGGAAACAACACATCCGTCTACCACAAACTGTGCAAAGGCAGCCAAAGATGCATGTCCTCATTGGCTGTCCACTCACCTGCATCACATGACAACCTGAAAGCCTTGTCCCATGACTGCACTGGGTGTCCTATCCAGATCTCATCGTTCCATGCCACAGACTTATGAATTTAAAAATAGAAATGATGTGTCTTGGCCATTCCTGACATACAGATGTGGAAGAATGGGAACAGAGAGGGGACACAGTGAGCATTCCTTGTTTAATAGCAGACTCCATCTGGCAGGGGGACAGATGCCTTCCTCCTGTAGCAAGGAAAACACCTGGAAAACCTTTCATCTATGTGTCTGTGTGTCTGTGTTGGGGGACCAACAGTGGCCAGAGGGAATGCTGTCTCCCCAGAGCTGGAGTTAGCAGGCAGCTGTCTAGCCATCTCTCCAGCCCCATCAACTGGAAAATGACAGACCAAGACTGCACAATCAAATACATTGCTCTGCATGCTAACCTAAATATTAATTTTAAAATTTTTTCTAAAGAAGAAAAACCCAACTAAAGATGTCCCAGACTAAAGTGGGGACATTGCACAGAAGCATGTGGCTCAAGGCTAGACAGTCGGCTATCCCTCACCTGTTGTCCTCACATTGCTGCCAGGGTGTGTGCTTCAGATGGACTTATTTTAAGTCACCTCTAGCCCTCCAAATTTTGGTGATGCCACTGGAAGGTGACGATCCAAGAAGACAGAGACTCAGAATGTTCATCTGGGCATCAGTCCCACAGTGCCAGAGACATGGTGCCAGACAAGGCTGCCACAAAGTGACTTGAAGCGTACTCACTTGTGGGCAGCTGAGGCTGCTGGGGCAGACTGGCTAGCTTGGCTTGTTTCTTCAGGTGTTCTCATGCCATGGACAATAAGTTCATCGTGGTGTACTTAATGTAAGTACTAAGTATAACTAACTTATTCGACAGCTGAGAAATGGTTGCATTAGGCATGGCTTTTGAGTAAAATGGTACATAGTTCAAGACAGAGTTAAGTCAGTTTTAATGACTTTCAATACAGACTTACAAATGGACACATGCACACACAGGGTTTTGAAAGGGGGAAAACCGAAAAAAAAAAAAAAAAAAAAGCAAAAACCTACAGTTGGCAGAGGGTTTGCCTGGCATTCATGAAGGCCTGGGTTTAAACAAGAAAGAGGCTAGGGAGCTGGTGAGATGGCCCAGTGGGTAGAGTTACTTGCTGTAAAAGCCTGCTGACCTAAGTCAATTCCTGAAAGCACAGGAAACTGGAAAGGGGGAAAACCAACTCCACAGTGATCTCTGCACGTGAGCCATGACACAAACCCACGATAATGATGCACAAACGTGCATATGGTATCATTAAAAACTGCTTAAAAGGGCTAACATATACACATCATAAAATCAAAAAAATACTGTCTCCATCCTTTAATTTAGAAATGACAAGTTCAATCATTTCTAGCAGCAGGTAATAACAAGGCCATCCTCTACCAAGCTCTACATGTGCCCACATACACAAAGCGCACAAATTACAGTCACCGCAGGTAAGGGTTTTGCCAACGTGGCAACCGAAAGAGTCCTCACAGCTTTCCCCGAGAAGAGCTGCTTTCTTGGCAGCAGGGCTTTTGCCCACAGTTATAAGGACAGCCAGCCTCTGGCCAGGTCTGGACTGAGCACTGAGATCACAGCTCTTTCTCTGTGGTCTGGAGCTGACCTGCACCATTATAAACTTTCATTTTTCAAGCATCAGAGAATGGAAGACAAAGCACCCAGCCCTGAGCTGACAGCTGTGATGTCAATATGTCCTGTAAATATCGTAGAGAAATGTCTCACATCTCCCAACTTCCAATCAGTAAGGGTTGTTGAAAGTTCTCACCTGGGCCCGCCCAAGGTGCTAACATGGGTATAACCAAATGCTCTTCTTCGCACTGGGGTATGTAGGCGAGACAGCAGTACTGCCCGTGCAGAACGTGAGTCACTGAGGAAGAGCCAGCAACACCTACTTGCCATATGAACTGCTATTCCTCTCTCGGCTCCATGCTTAGAGCCCAGGTTGACTGGCTTCTTAGGAGCTGGCAAACTATACCTTAGAACCAAAATCTGGGTTAAATTTTTTTTTTTAAGATTTACTTTTTGTGTATGAACATTTTGTCTGAATGTCTGTACATGTGCCGTGTGTGTGCCCGTGCCGATGGAGGTCAGAGGAGGGTGTTGGACCCTCTGGAAGTAGAATTACAGATGGTTGTAAGATGGTAAGTGGGCGCTGGAACTGAACCTGTGTCCTCTGTAAGAGCAGCAAGAACTCCTAACTGCGGAGACATCCCTCACCCTCCTGACACCTTCGTTGAAAAGAACATTTTGAACAGTATCTGCGGGACATGACAGCACAGTTGCATGCACGAACACACAAAGCCTGGGGCTGCAAGCACAAGACTTGCACAAGATCAAGCCAACCGAGACCCCAGCATGGATGGGAGAGGCCCATGAGTCCCATTTCTGAAGATGGGCAGATGATGGCTACTGGGAAAGGGACTCAGTTCCCTTCAGGGATGTGGGTTCTCAGAGGCTGCCCATGCTCCAGAAGATGGTCCCACATCCACGTACATGCAAGCAGCACTAAGAAACTCTGTGGTATTAAATTAATAATAACTTTAAAAAGAGAGCACATGAAGTCGGGAAGGAAAGGGACTGGGAAGCTGGATAACATCCAAACACACGCATGCATGTGTACAAACATTAAACATTTAATACAAATAAAGTTTTATTGAAACACACTATGTTCACTCATTTAAAAATTGTCTATATAGTTGCTTCTGACTACAACAAAAGCGCATGGCCTCTAGGACCAAATATGCTCACTAACTGGCCCTTTATAGAAAACCTTTGCCAACTGACCCCGCTCTCTTCCATGTGGGTATCTGCATAAGGGTTTAAGGAGAAATTACAAGAAGCTGTGTGGAGAGCACTAAGGGGCTAGCACTGCCACCTTGGAGAGAAGCATAAAAGACAAGAAGACAACTACTGTCTCAAACCCTTCAGTGGGACACAATTTTGCCAATTTAATAAGCCATGGGTGGCTCTACAGGATAGTGAGCAAGCCAGTTGTAGGGTGTGGGTGGCCCCTCCCCCACAGTGCAGGAAGCCCCAGCATGCTAGCAGGCTGGCTAGATAACCAGCGCTCCATCCTGGGCAGAGGTTTTACAGATCTGAGCCTAAGAACCATTTGCCCAGGATTTAAGGAGCGCGAGAACCCTTCTGAGCAGTTCCCACAGCTTCATGTCCAGAAATTTCTCTCTCACTAGGCTTAAGAACAATCAGTGACTCCCAGAACAGAAAGCCTTCTGTAACATCCAGGAGGGGCGTCCATGTCCTCCTCAGTTACTCATGTAACTTTGAACATACACACACACACTGTCCTAGCGGTCAGCATTTAGCTGGCCTGACAGCCCTCACGACATTCACCCACCTGAACTGAAACCTGGATGCTTAACCATCTTGAAGTGATTTTTAACTTAAAAAGAAGCACAAAGAAAACTATTATATAGGAAATAAACTTTATTTATCTGATCCTCTGAGATGACATGGCCAACAGTCACAGAGCTGCAGACAATAGGATTATGTACTATTTACAATTTACAGTAGTATTTTTTCCTCTGAAAAATAATATAAGTACAAAAGCTAGGTAAACATGAGGTACTGCCATTTGGGACTTATCATAGCATAAAGAATTAGGCTTTAGCAAATATTCAAAAAAATCAATCTGTGAAACAGTCAATTAAATTTTCTAATTTATCAGAAAAAAATTCACTAAGTTTCACCTCAAAATGTATTGCACAAGTCTTTAAGAAGAAAAAGAAACCACCCTAAAATAAATAAGGAAGATGGACAGTTCTTTAAAGAGAGGAAGAACACAAGAAAGAGACATTGAACAGCCAAGCCAGGTGGGGCCAATCAGAACAGCCTTTAAACCACAGAAAACTTCCCAAGAAAAAAACTGAATAAAAAAAAACAAAACTATCACCATTTCTCCACCAAGAATGTCTGCTTCAAAAGCAATGTATCTGTGGCCAGGGTAACATCTGTCTTCAAGCTACACAAATGGCCCATAATGACAGCGCCATTCTCCGAAACCACCACTGCGGGGGCAGCTTCCCAGGCAGCGGCTGCCCAGCCTCATGCTCCCATTGCTTCAAGATGAGGTTCGGAGCCATGACTGAAAGAAAAAAAGGAAACTAGGATGAAATAAGAAAAACAAGCAAGCAAGTTCCTACAGCCATCTTGTGTGAGATTTGTTTTGTTTCTTCAAGATAAATAAATTAATATTCTAGGAATGACAGTAAAAAAAAAAAAAGCAAACATTTCAAATACTGATTCCAATTAGAATATTCTAGAAACTACTGTTAGAATGATTTAAACTGATTGATAGCAATCCCAGAAGACAGTGCTGCCGAGCCCTGACAAGGCCACGGCACAGTCTGTGCTGTGTGGGCACTCCCACCAAGCGCAACTCTTCAGACAGGGCTCACAGAGAAGGGGAGGTCCCACCTTCCCAGGGTGTGGATTTGCTACAGCCTGCAATGCTCTCAGCAAGACAAATGCACTGTGGTGTAAAGGGTTAAGCTTCACTGGAACTTCATGAAAACTTAAAACGTGCTGAGACAAATCCAGACTTTTCCTAAGAGTTTCCTGGATTAAAGTGCTAAATGCTAGGACTCAGATCTGAGTAATTTAAGATCTTAGAGAAGTAACTGTCCACGTAAGTGTAAGTAACAGAGAAACTGTCCATTTACACTCAGTGGAGGGGAACGTCAAGGTATTCTGAGTATTTGCTTACAAAGCTAGCTCAACAATCATGCTGGCCCTGGGAACCTAATGGAGAGATGGGAAAAAATCCTTCCAATGAGATTGCTCCTTTTCAATTATTATTTTGAAACTTTGGCTTGAACACATTTAGGAAACAAAAGCCAGCTTAACAAAGCAGCACAAACCAGTGCTATGAAAGCACAAGAGCAGAGGCCGAGAGCATGACTACTTAACGGAGTGTGTGCTCTCTGTGGGGCCTGAGGTATTAAAGACTTATGAGAGGTCTCACTTGAAAAAAACGGGAAAATTGAACATTATGTATAGTATCAGATGATATTAAGTATTATCTGACTAGTGAGTTTACTGAGTATGGTAATCCCATGTTAAGATGCATTTATCCACTTACGTCTGCACAGTCAAGTGCTTGTTGTAAGCATGATGCTTACAGGTAACTGCAAAATGTTACACAATGGGGAGATATATGGAGAGAAACCAAGAGTGACAAAGGGAGAGGTTTTCACAAAATGTTAGAAATGTGTAAGTGATGGCAGACGTGGGCATTCACTCAGTTATTTTTGCAAAGTTTAGGTTTCAAACCAGGAGTCGAATGGACAAGCACTCAACAGAAACGCTGAGGCCCACATTCCCAGTGTGAAGGGACCAGCTCTGCAGCACTGCCAGTGTGGTGATAACACTTACAGGCCTTACTTCTTGCCACGTCTCATCTGCTAATTATTAAAGCAAACTAATGAAACCATGCTCTGCACTGCCAGTTTCCAGAAAGGAGACAGGAACAACTCAGCTCTCAATAAGTAAGCAAATTAAATGATAAGATGTGAAAATCAAACGGAGACTCAATACAGGGATTTTTTTTTTAAAGGCAAACAAAATTTAAAAACAAAACAAAAACCAGAGGCGTTGGAGAGACGGTCTACTGCTTAAGAGCACTGCTGCTCTTGCAGAGGATCTGAGTTCCGGTCCCAACACCCACACAGTAGCTCACAACCTCCTGTGACTCTAGTCCCAGGGATCTGACACCTCTCCTGCCTCTGTGGTACACATACATATAGACAAATATAGACACATAAAATAAAATAGGTAAATCTTTTAAAATAAAACAAACATTTTTAAAAGCTTCTTTAAAAGATCCATTTCAGCCTTAGCACTCTTCATCTTGCTTCGTTTGTTCACGCTGAACAAACCATCATTATCATCAAGTATAATCAGATGTTAGTCACTGAGGTTCATCTTGTGACTCGTGAGAATTACAGAAGGTTTAGGGTCCATGTGTACCCTAAGTGTTGAAGTAATGTTAAATCAAGCTAATGACGACGACTACTGTGTGAGGCTGGGAACCCTTAAATGCTGAGGACCAGTAAACATGGGAAACATTTTAGACAACTACATTTCACTGTAATAGAATGCTCATCAGAGATGGCCATATTCAATTAAACTAGGCTGCAAAGGAGCAGTCACAGAACACATGCTGTCTGCAGTGAGCGGTGTGATCATGGCATGTAATAAAACTGCATTTATTTTAACCAACTTTATTAGTTTTATTTTCCTTTAACCTAGTGGTCTCACTAGGCTTTGCAGTAACTTGGGCTCTCTTCACTTGAGTCTGAAGCACAGCACAGCACAGCATGTCCTCACTTGCATCCCTAAATCTACTCCATCGTAATCTGTGACCATTCTTGGTGGCTGTTAGTCTATGTGTCAGTCTATTTCACAGAATCAACAGAAAGCAACTACATTAACCCAATGTCATAATCAAGTCCATTAAAAAAGACAAAATAATCCCAGAAAAATGGTTGATGGCATACAATACACGTGATCTCTGTACCAAAGATACAAACATGGCTGTCCACTCACCACATGCTTACTAAGCACAGACTGACGGTTATCAGAAGATGCCACTGCGAGGTGAGGTGAACTACAAAGCCAAGAGGAAAAGCTTATTGGGTTAGTTTTCAGACAAATAGTGCAGAGGTTATACTGTGCATATGAAGTGGACAGAATTACAGACAGTACCTAAGTCATTTCAAATTCAGGGTCATCGGGCAAAGCATAAGGAATATGTAATACTTCCCCCAGCCTAGATTTTTACTTTCAATTTTCATTTAAAGGTTTAAATGCTGAAAGATGCACTTCATGCTAAGGGTGCATTTAACTGCCAAGTAAATTAGAGGGATTTATATTATGAAGTGATTTTTGTTATAATTCCATTACCAATTACATTAAAATTTGATTTACATAATTTCAGCTTATCCCTACGAATTTTTAGAAGTCGATGAATTTGAAATTCATATATACAATACACCTGTATATTGAATTCTCATTCCTAAAAGGTGTCAATTTTATCACTGAATAATTCCCTCATAATTCAACAGACTGTCAAGAGTAGCTGCAGGAATGATGCAGCATGTTGCAATTCTAATGAAAAGGAACATGATGTCAGTTTGTTTTGCTGTAGCAAACTTCTTAAATAAATCCCACGCCCTCATTTCAAAAGGCCACCATCCACCATCATTAACTCAGGTCATGGTTTGCTTTGAAATGGCAGTATGACAACAAAGGCTGTTAACTAGAGCTAAGCTTATTTCTGGATGGTGTGATAAGCCTCTTAAGTATTGTGTGTGTGTGTGTGTGTGTGGTGTGTGTGTGTGTATGTGTATGTGTGTATACACACACAATGTAGTTAGAAAAATGGAGCAAAATGAAAACAAACTAGAAAAATGTCTTTCAATACACACAGCATAGTAAGGTTAGTATTTTGCAAGAAAATCTGCAAAAGCACACAAGACATAGGGATATGGCTATCCCGTGTCTTCTTTTAAGGTAAAAAACCATGTAGAGAATTGAATAAAGAGGAATCTAGTGGAACTCCTCAATGTTTTATGAACTGGGGTCTTCTGCTTCAGGCTCTTAAGTGCTGGGATTACAGGCGTGTCCCCGGCCTGCCGCACTATTAACGGGATGATCGTGGCACGGGGCGAATAGTCTCATGTTGAAGATTATAAAAAATTTTCTAAGTAATTTTTCTGAATCGTTTGTAACATTTTAGAAAGTGATCTGTCATGTCTTATTCTAACAATGTCAGCCAAACCACTTTCTCAATTAAAAACATATTTACATATGCATTGTTTTTCACTGAGCATCATTCGTGTTTGCATTTGTTTTCCAAATCCACCTGGCATGCATCTTATTACATGCCAAGGACTGATAAGCTTCATGGTGGGGTCGAAGCCTTCATCTAAAATGCTATAAAGTTCTGACGATTCATTAACTTAGGGGAAACGAGTGAGACAACAAGCCCAGCATGGTTGGTCAAGGACTAAGACAAATGACACGTGAGGCTGGGGCCGGAGCTCGGTGGCCAGGGCTCCAGCATGCATAAGGCTCTGGGTTCCGGTCTCCAGCACTGCAAAGCACAGGAGCAACAGACAACACAGAGGACAAGTGTGAAAGCCGAGCACAGTGAGCAAGGAAAGGCTTGAAGCACAGAAAACAAACCTGGCAGACCAAGGGAAGGAAGCTCTGCCCGGCCAGTCACCGGGGACAGACGTGTGGGTTTATGTTTCTGGGTCTGTAGCACTTCAGTGAGAAAGTGCGCTTTTAGGAAAAATTAAGTAAGAACAGGCTTCTCTGTAACAAAAGACTCTCTTGATTCCAATTTCAGCCAATTACAATATACTTTATAAATGAAATTCTCTTAAAGATACAGGAAAGGATCCTAAGTGACTATACAAATATCAAGACTCTCTTTAGACTGATAAAAAGATCAATCAATTTGATGAATTTTCAACTTATAGGATCTATCCCACTTCATGCCCATACATTACTTCACATTTCCTGTGCATCTACTTTACCATTTGAGGTCTGCCAGGCCTATCTGTCATTCACATATGATTAAATGGAAGTTACCATTTATCCCTAAAAGTAAAGCTTCCATGTTCTTTATAGCTTCAAACTTCCTACCTTCTCTGTAACAATACAGGAGCAGATGGCTGCAGACTGAATTCATTCAGCAAGCAAAGGGTCATGACATATGAGGCTTTGTTTAAAGCCTGTGCAGGTCAGCCTCAGGGGCAAAGGAGATCAACTCAAAACCAGCACCCACTTCATCCCTTCCTAGGATGAGGGCTGCTTAACTCAAGCTCTGGAGTCCCACCCCACACAGGTGGCATCCACTGTCCACACTGCTAAGACTCTTTCCCTGAGAGTCCTCATAAAATCTGCCTGCGATTAAACTTTCTTAATGCCCATCCACCACCACTGCTTAACTGTGGTATAAAAGACATTCAAAAACTTTCAATTTATTTTACAAACAAAGAGAAAGGCTCTACAAATGAATTCATAAACTGTAAGACTATAAACTGTAAGAAAGCTGCCTCCCTACAGATGACTTCTGGAACTTACCATCAGACGAGCATCTTCTCTTTCCAAAATTTTCTGAGCCTGATCATCAGGGAATTTCAGGACAGTGGTTATAACTTTGGCCATGGTCTGGAAGCAACAGGAAAAAGATCATTGGCATAGGACAAGGCAAACAAGTCTCACAGCGTTCTGACATGTTCTGGAAGATTCCTTAGTGCTCTCAATGGAAGCCACGAACAAAGAAGTATGATGTGAAGGTGTCAGTCAAGGAAGTAAAGACCAGCACTAGCGTCTCAATTTAAGAGGGCTCCTTACAAAGTCTACCCTTGAATTACTTCAGATAACGTATTTCCAATAGCATAAAGCTCAATAAAGATCTAGCTGTTGATCTTTCGTCTCATTAAAATAAAACTTCATCACGAATTCATCTGAAAGGGCCTTATATTTGCAGTAACCTATAGGATGCATTGCCAAAACAGCCGTTATACGTAACCAGGATTAGAGGCTCTAACTAAATCACATCATATGTCTCAGAGACATGGGCTACTGCATGGACATGAACATGCTCAGTAATTACTTTTCAAGACATGCAGCACGTCAGCCTAAGAGAAATTACATATTAAAGGAACACAGATGTTTTGTTTGGTAGAACACATGATGAATCAAAACATTACACATGGGAGTTTGCAAAACAAGATCATAAACTGTGCAGATCAGAATAAATACACCGTAAGTCAGACTGCCACCCCAAAAGCTCCTGGGAAATTCTCCTCAAAGGTTGAAAACTCCCTATTGTGTATCAAGATGAGATGTTGTTAGGAAGACAGAGAGGAGAGATGTCACTTATGAAATGAGAATGATAATGAGTTCAGTGCTTACATCTCAGGTCAGGTGGTACTCTCTCCTGGGGACTCCTACAGTGCATGGTAGAGCACCCCAGAAGAGGGAACCAGTGCCCATGGCTACATGAACTCTGTGTGTAGGCCTGTGTGTTTGGTGGCAGCAGTGGGGTTCTGGGAAAAGTTGTAGGAAAAAAATCAGCACAATATTATCAACCCAAAATTTCGGAACTATATTCGTATCACTAGAAAAAAATTCATTATTAACAAAAAGGGAAAAAAACTAACATTTTTAAATTCCTATTACCTGTAGAGAGTTGAGGCAGGACAGTACATATTCCTAATAACAGCTCAACCAGTTCAACTGAGGCTATTTTCAGCTGTAAACCCCACATACAATGACTTTAGTTTCAGTCATCTATCTTGTCTTTGGCTTTACCATTTTAATGGCTTAAAAAATATTTTTAAAATGCCATTTACAACAACCACATTCTTGGAGGATCCCAGAGACATTGACAAGACCTCACTCAAATTATATTAACTAGACAGAACACAAGCTAGTGTGTTAAACTGGAGTATAGAGATCAGGTATATGTGTCATGAACTGGCAAAAGAAATAAGAAGTAGAAACTATTTCAGTACTTTCTTTTTACACAAAAAGGACTTCTTGTGTATTACTAATAAAGATTCCCTTCCCCTCCAGGTTACCAAAAATCTAAAATTCAAAGGTTCAATTATATGGAACATTTCCTTAATTTCAATATCATACACAGCAATGCTTTCATCCTGAAACCACACATGTATGTTTAAACATGTTTATAAAAACACAGCCGTAAACTGTGACTAGCTGTCTCTTCCCACTTGTAGACAACACAAAATGAAAAATCTATCCCTAAGTTCGTCAGTGACCCAGAATCCATAGCTGACAACCAATAAGGCCTCTAGCTTGCCAGAACCCAGGCTCTTTACACCTTGGAAAGAAATCAGACTGTCTACTCTCCAAACCACATCCTCAGGCCCAAGTTAGTTAGTCAGGAAAAGTTCAAATGAGCCACCTGATTTATAAGCAGGCTCTTCAGCTGGTGTTTCCTCAGGGGATGCCTCTTCAATGACGCTTACAGAGCAAAAAGGAAGGCAGACGGGATTTCCGTGTCAATGAGAGATAGAGGACCGAAGAGATAGAGGAGGAAAGCAGGGCTGAGGTGTCGCCACATGTAAAAGCATGCGTACAGAATGCAGCCTTCTCCAAGCACCTGCCTCATAACAGATGCTGCAGAAGCAGCAGGTGACGAGAAGCAGGTAGGATGACACAAGGAGACTGCGGATGCAGGCGGGCAGCACATCGCCAAGTCCTCCGCAGGCTGCTCACCACTTCTGAGTTCTTTGTTAGAGCAAACCACAACAGATGCATCTAAAACCAGCTCTATTCTTGTTGGAAATTTCAGAACTATCTTCTCTGTGATACATACACACAGGTAAAATTCTGCAAGTACTTCAGATCCTCTAGCCTTCAAGACGGTCTGGTCCTATCTGGGAACACTTGTACCTCACAGATACAGTGTTCAGCTGGACCAGACTACTTGGCACTCGGGAACTCACATGGTTTTCTTGGGCTTTCATTCTGAGTCCATCCTGCATGAGTGCTGAGTACTCTGTATCAAAACCTACTTCTCCCCTTGCTTAGAGCCGGATCTACCTTGACCCTCCACAAGTGAAGCGCTTAAGTCCTTATCCTGCACTCTGCTCCACAACCTGCTTAACTAAGGACTAGGCACTGTTCAATTCCAGAGTCAGCAATGGTATTGGCTTCCACATCACTTATCTACCATGACAGTCCATATAGCAATGAATGGACAGTAGAGTAAACACTAGTTTCAATGTTTATATGTGTAATGTGAAGACTCATAGACTGTTCATTCTTAGCCAGAAAATCACAACAAACGCAGACAAAGGTGGATGAAGAGCTGTGTTGCTGAGGCAGTGGCACAGCCTCCTAAGCTGTAACCTGAAGTGAATGAAGGCTCACAAAAGACAAGTTACATTTGGCTTGAGCTGTGTCTCTCTTCCAGAGGCTCAAACTTGGAAAGCACATTTCACAAGCACTACACTTCCCAGGAGCAACAGGCAGCAGCTAACATGCTAGACCCAGGAAGGCCACAATCTGTTAGCCACAACCCTTGAACCACAACATTAGAGTCTACAGTGTCTACAGTCCTAGGAGCAGACTCACAGCTCAGCCTTCTTCTACCTGCTGCACATGCACAAACTGTTACCATCCAGCAAGCTGCAAGTCCAGGCTGCTGCTTTAGCCCCCGTGAGAATGCAGGGTGAGAAAAGAGTTGTTCAGCATCTGTGCTTTACGAGAAAAGATGAACCAAGAAAAGGCACTGGACCACAATGAACAAACATACCCCTCTCTGTAACACAACTCAAGATCGTATTACTTAAACATAATTTTTACTTGAAAAGGCCTGATGGCCAGACATGGTGGTATATGCCTATAATCCTAGCTCCTGGCAGGCAAAGCAGGTCATCACACAGCAAGATGCTGCCCCAAAAGTCCAAAACCAAAACCAAGGGGTTGAGGGGAAACACCTCCCTAAACTTGTTTGATGTAAATAAAAATTTCTATATATACTAAGATATATACTAAAACCTCAAATGACCTCTAGCTCCTGGTGCTTCTCTATGAATCCTACAAAGCTGTAATACTGTCTTTAGCTCTTCATCTATGCCTTTGCTCTCTTTGGGTTTATCTATATTTCCAGATCACTGTCTGAACTGGACTAGCATCTCTGTAACTCACAGAAAGGTCATTGTCCCATTCACAGTCATGATACAGACAATGTAAATCCAATGAGGAGTCTACAAGTGTCAAAAGCAGAACTGATTGCAGTGAAGACTTTTACTGATAAAAAGTTCATGAAATTCCCTAACTACATTCAATTCCATTCAAGATATATTTACCAAATGCCTAATTTAAGATTTAAAATAAACAACAATCAAACTATAGAAGACATATATAGTAAGGCTCTGTATCAAGAGTCTTATGTAGGAGCTATGTTCTAGAGAACAAATTGATGAACAGTTCCTACTTGCATAGCATGTAATTTAGACATGATCAATAACCAGCATATGAAGAAACAACTTGTAACAGATTAAATTATCTCTGGATGTTCCTTAGCAGTCACTGTCATGAAGACAAAATGGTGATTCACAGTGCTATCTACAGGGTCCCAAAACCTCCTTAAAATACAATTGCTTCTCCTACTTTTAAGATTTGAAATCACACACTCATACACATACACACACACACACTCACACACACACAGAGTTCATTTTTGTGAATACTGTCTGCCCATACAATCTACTGGTGCACATACTATCAATGTGTGTGTTAAAAGGAGTCTTATAAAAAGGCATGAGGCAGGATCTGTACCTTGGTCTCTCGACCCATCATATACTCAAACAGCACTTTTCGCAAATATTCAAACTCAGTAGGTTCTCCGAAGAGTGAGACCTCAGTGTGGTACAAATTGCCACCTGTCAAAAAAGACAAAATCAAATTACAAAAGGAAACCCAAATAACTAATCATTCAGTAAACAGACACATTAGGAAACAAGGGAACAGAAAGAGGTTTGTGTCCCATCAGCTCCTGTGCTGTGCACATGCTCACACTATGAATATCCCAACTACTGTAGTAGAAGCAAAAATTAGAACTCTTGTAAAATTTCTGTTTCCCATATGCATTTTTCTCCAACAGAGCACATTACGAGCGTACAGCTCCTTAACTTTGATATTCCTCTACTAAATAGTACATGAATGACCTCAGATATTCCAGTGACTAACACGACCATGTCCATGTTATCAAGGATTTAAGGCATTTTTAGTTTCTTTTTAAGCATGCCAATATTAAAGTACTTAGTTTCAATCAAATTTTCAAAAATGCTTTGAAACACAAACAAGAAACCTGAAGTATGTAAAGGATCAGTGTCATAGAGATTTTTCAAAGACTTTTATGTGAACTGGGCCCAGTGGCACAGCCTGAAATCCCAGCTACTTGAGAGCTCAAGTAGACTACTAAGTATATGAAAAGGAGGAAACAGAAAGAGGAATAAGAAAGAAGGGGAACAGCCATGGATATGCTACAAGTATATTGTATGCATACATGGAAATGTCCTGAAAGCTCATTAATTTGTATAATTAATATATGCTAATTAAAAATAAGGCAAATAAGTAGGGTATTTAATGACTTATAAAAAAGAAAATGGCCACTTAACTTTAGAGGACATGGGAGATATAAGGCACGCCACCAAGGAAGAAGTGCATGCTGCTAAACTAATGAGGGCACAACGGTCCCTAGTGATGATCAACCTACCTGTAAGACTAGGAACAAAGTCACCAAATGTAGACCAGCTAAGCCATGATACAGCAGCAGAGAGGCCACTGGGGTGCCCGGGGTCGGACATCATGGAATAAATGCAGAAACACCTAGGTGTACCTAGTATACTATTTCACATGTTGTGGCATGTCAGTTCTATTCTCAGTCCTGTATTTTACAGAAAATCTTTCACATGTAGACTATGGAAAACATGTATGAGCAAGTACCAGACTAATGGAATAAAATATACAACCTAGATGACTCACACATTAAACAAAAGAAATGGAACATGTAAATTCCCTAATTTGGCAAATCTAAATACAGCGTTGCCAGAAACTTTATAGACAGATGTTAAATAAGAGGGCAGAGGAATGAGTACCACAGCGTCAGAGGGATTCAGCACCATCAAGGTGCTAACTATATATTACCCAAGTACACCTAGGAGCTTCATGGAACAAGTGATGCTTTACCTCTCCCTGCAGGAGGTGGACACTCGAATGTTACTACGGGAGGTGGGCACTCGAATGTGACTCCTTAAAGCAGAGCATGGAGGAGAGATGTGTGCACAGCCCATCAAACTTCTTAGATTCCTTTCATCATTTAAATGTGCTGATACATGCAATGTGTGAAAACAAAGTCTGGCAATGGAACTTACAATCATGTATCAGGGACAAAAGACTAAAGACACTACATGAAACAAAGCACGCCAGACATGAAATGACAGTGCTGTAGGGTCTCGCCTCCACATGAAACCTACACACACTGGGGGAAGAACAGAATGAGATGGAAGCTGCCCTGGGCTGGGAGGGCAGGCAGAGTAGAGGTGCTCATTGTTCAAAGGAGGCAGACTTCAGCATCATAGTAGAAATCCCTACAAGACAGATGGCTATTACACTGGGAACAGTGTTGTGTTAACTTACTGAAAGTCGGCAGGACTAGGTTTAAACATTTCCACCATGTGCTTGGCTGGATGGGAACATAACACTAACTCATGTACTTGAACATTTGGTCCCCAGTTCTAGAACTTGTTTTGGGAAAGAGTAGGTGTGGCCTCGTTGGAGGTGGTATGACACTGTGGAGTGGACTTTGAGTTTCAAAAATCACAGCAAGTCCAGTGTCTCTCTCTGTCTGCTGTCTGTTGATCAGGATCTAAGTTCTCAGCTACTTCCCTGTTACTACCTATGCCTGCCTACTTGTTCCCATGTTCCCAGACATACTCATCATGTGAACTGGAAGCAAGCCCAGTTGTCTCTTTACAGCAGAAAGTAACTAAGATCACAGTAATATGTACCAGTGAGCTCAACTTGTGCATTAAATAGTGAATACATATTGCAAAAGCATCATGACACAGGACATACATAGTGAATACGTATTGTAAGAGCATCATGGCGCAGGACGTACACATAATCTGTATTTGTCAACTACTAAAAAAGATGCATAATACAAATAAGAGAAGAATATGAATTAGCAAAGAAAAAATAAAAGCCATTCATGAGCCTGCCAATAAGAGGCGTGTGGGTGCACACAGGTGCGTGGCAGACGTCAGCTCACCTTTGTAAGGTGTCCCCACAGCTGCTGCACATATATTCTTTTCATATCTTTTCAAACGGTCTTCTAAATTATGGACCTAAAAGTAATATTCAAACCATATCACAAAATTAATATGGAAATCACAAGTAATGAAAAGAAAGCTACAGCCACTGCATTCTTCCTACTGCTAAAGGAACAGTATATACAGATAAAATTAAAACAGTTTCTTCGGTAGAAACTAAAAGCATATTTAATGAAAGAAAAAACTATATAAATTGAATTTTAATAAAATCAAAAACTTTTGTGTATCAAAAGACTGTATCAAAAATGTGAAAAGACAAATTGTAAAATGGGAGAAAATATTTACAAATCACATATCCGATAAGGAGTGTGTGTCCAGACACCTAAGTCCTTACATTTCAACAACAAAATGAAAACAGAAATCCAATACAATCTACATCACTACAACAGTACTACATCACTCCAAAGAAGAGACACAAAGGGCCAACAAGCTGACGAAAAGGTGGTGAAACAACATACACTAACACCACAATGAAATGATGCATCCTACCTCCTCAGAGGGCTACAATCAAAACCTTGTTGATAAGGATGGAAAATCTGGAGTCTTTATAAACCAGTGATGTGATTCAGCATGGAGTAGTTGCTATGAGAAACAGTGTGGCCACTTCTCGGGAAGTTTTAATACAGGAAGCTGTTATACTCCTTCCTGTACATCTAACTAAAAGAACAGCAAGTGCCCAAGCAAAAAGGGACACACAAGGTGAGACTCTGTGGCATGCTCCTTTAATCCCGGCACTCAGGCAGGAGGATCTCTGTGCCAGCCTGGTTTATAGAGTGAGCTTCAGGACTCCCAGGAATGCACAGAGAAACCCTGGCTCAAAAGGCAAAACAAAAACAGGCACACAAATGCTGCTAACAGCACTACTTGCTATAGACAAAGGTGGAAACAGCCCAAACGTGTATAAACCAGTGAGTGGCTCTATACCATGGGAATAGGACTCATATACAGCTCACAGAAGCAGTTAAGTATGAGGCAGCTCGGAGCAGCAGTCCATGCCTCTTATCTCAGCCAGGGCTACAGTGAAAGACAGACAACATGGATAGACAGAGACCATATGCTGTTTCACTACCGAGGCTAACATCATAGGTTGTGTACTGTACGGTTCCATTAATGAAATGCCTGCAGCATGTGAATCCACAGAAACAGAAAGCAGAGTAGTGGCTGTCTGAGTCTGAAGGGAGATAGCAACAAGGACTGAAAGTTAAGTAAGTATAAAGTTGAAATAGATTCAAACAGAAGTATAAAATGATAAAAATGATGAATTTATGTTATGTAAACTTTATCACAATAAAAATGACTAATACAAACATCACTATGCTGTCAGAGTTTCAAAGATATAAATTATTAAATTAATATAAACACAAAACATCATTCAAAATATTAAACACTAGAAACGAGAATAGAAATGTTCTAGTTTGGGCCTGGAGAAATGGCTCAGGGGTCAGGAGCACTGGCTGTTCCTCTAGAGGACCCTGGTTCAATTCCTAGTGCCCACATGGCAGTTCACACCTGTAACTTGCTTCAAGGGACCATGGCAACAGGCATGCACATTGAGTACAGATATATGCATGCAAGCAAAATAACTATATAAATAGAATAAATAAACCTAAAAAAACAAAACAACAGAACCTAATGTTCCGGAAGGACTGTGTGTGGGTTTGGAGATAAACTTCACAGCAGTATTAAGTCGCCAACTCAACTGTTCCTAAGTCCACATCACCAGCAGCCACACTCGCTCGTACCTGCTCTCTCAGCTCCTGCTCCTTCAACTTGGAATCGCTGATCAGAGTGGTCTTCTGGGCCAGCTGTGTCTGAAAGAACAGAAGCCAGATGGAGAGGAGTGTATCCTCCCAGTGCCTGCACCTGTTTCTTTCTGTACTGCTTGCAAAAAGCTTTCTTTGTAGAAACAGTATCTACATTTAAACTTGTTAAAATGGAGAGGGTGTGGGTGTGGGGTGTGGGGTGTGGGTGGGTGTGGGGTGCTCCAAAAATGTACTAGTTTCAGTAAACATCAATGAAAAACTAATCTTACCTGTAGCTCCAGAACTGTTACCTGGAGATACAAAAAAAAAAAAAAAATTAAACAATAAAACCCACAGATAGAGGACACAATAAAACAGCGCACGATGGGCCGGGCGGTGGTGGTGCACGACTTTAATCCCAGCACTTGGGAGGCAGAGACAGGCGGATTTCTGAGTTCGAGGCCAGCCTGGTCTACAGAGTGAGTTCCAGGACAGCCAGGGCTGCACAGAGAAACCCTGTCTCAAAAAACCAAAAAAAAAAAAAAAACAAAAAAAAAAAACAGAGCACGATGCATGAAATGATGAGAAAATGAGAAGCCAGCTTTACAATCTTAAGAGAGTGGGCAGGTCTTAAATAAAACAATTTCAAATCATTGTTTCTAACCTGGTCTATTTTTGATATCTAAACTGTCCACATGCAAACATACATAAACACAGAGGGAAGAACTGGAAGGCTGAGACAGCTCTAGCAGTAGCTGTCACGTCAGAAAGGGAGACAGATGCCCAGCACAAGCGGTAATCTCTATCCTTCAGAATTACTGACACGAGAATATGTTTGTCCACCATGCACTTAACTTTGTAAGTAAACATGTCTCATCTTTCAAAGTCCTTTAAGACATTTCCAAGCACAACCTCTGAGGCTCATGCTGGGCTCTGATTACAAAGTGTTTCTCATGGAACTCAGCATAGGTACATGTGACTCAAGACCTTAGAACCTAGAAGGAATACCGCATCAGCTCGATGCCAACTATTTGGGAGGCTGAGCTGGGAAGACGGCCTGAGCAGAAGCTGACTGAGCTCAAGGCTCAAACCAGAGAAACATGGCAGGACCTACTACCTCAAGTAAAGACAAAACATTCAGAAGCACTGGCACATGCTCAAGGAGAATGGCGAGACTACCGGAAGATCGTCTCTTCCTTCTTCTGTGACAAGGAGAAGAGCTCCGAGCATCTGTGTGGGCTTCACAATGCATCAACACTCTGGTAGTGAGGACACAACATCAATACCCTCATGCTAGGGAAGCCCGTGGTACCAAGATACGTGTTTTCCCAGAAGCAGTACTTAATAGCAGAGGTGTGCCCTCAGGCACAATCACATGCTAAACAAACAGAACTTGTTTATAGCTATCTTGACTAGGAAAAGGGTCCTTTCCACTTTCTCACTAGTGAGGAGTGCTGCTCAGAGAGGCCTTTTACAGAGGCTTTGTCCCTGCACTCTGGAAAGGAGAGCCAAGTAACTGGCTATTAGGAAACTGCTGTTCTCAGTGACTGGTAACCTGGAAGAAATTTCTCAAGGGTGGAGTCACAGTCTGCTAGATTGTCTGTGGAAAGGCTAGGAAGTACTGGGAAACAGCAAAGTTTAGCTTTGAATGTGGAAGCCTGGATTTAAATTCCACAAGATCTGAACATTTGGTTTTAGTTGCATTGACTGAAAAAGAAACTTGAGTCCTCAAAGGCCCTTGGATTAAAAGAGCTGCATGTGTGGTAGCAGGTGAGCCAAGCCGTGGAAATGGCCACACTCCCCAGAACCACGAGAAGAAACTCAAAGTCCTCTCACACTGTCCTTGGCGCTCTCCTCCTGCTCCAGCCTGTGCTCATATTTCTTCTGGAGCTCCTGGAGTTGGGTCTGCAGGTCTGTTACTTTTGCAGTCATTTCTTCTTCACGGGCCTTTAGGATGAAAACAGCATGGCAACAAGGTTACAAAGCATGCAGAGAGGGAGCAGTGCACAACAGCCACACAGCTGTGAGCCACAGAACTCCTGTCACTACTCTCCTCTGCCCCTTCCTGACCCAATCTAAGTCTGTATTAGCACTGCTCACTCTTCTTGGAATGCCATGGCTCCCGCACACTCCCACTACCCATATCAACCAAGGCCATCAGCTGCTTTCACCCCTCACGATGGTATTATCAGTTCTTACTGTGCACAGATCCCAGGGATTAAAGGTTCAGTGTTTTCATATAGCAGAGTTCCTAAAGATATTCAGGAAATAAAGTAGTATTTTCACACCCAGCTGGCAACTGACTGATCCCAAGAAGCTGTGGAATGATCTCGTTTCATTTTCTTCACTAATTCCGGGTAAGCTGGGTAACTCAAGAGTTGGTCTTTGAAGCTTGTCTACTAATCTGCACATCTCATACCCATCCGTCCTCACATCATACCGGCAGTTCTCAAGTAACATAATACAACTACTTCTTCATTTTCCCAAAACATTGCAAAATAAAAAAATAGACAAAGCTAAACTAGAGAAGACTTAGATGATTTTTGTCCCCATGGTCCTACTTAGAAGTTTGACACACAGATCACTTTCTGTTGTGTTCCGAGGGTGCTCAGATCTTGCCTCAGTCAGAAATCATGCAAGACCTCTGTGCCAGGGAACAGTTAGAGCTGGAGCACCGATCGGATGAGTAATGAAGGAACAGTTAGAGCTGGAGTACTGATCGGATGAGTAATGAAGGGAACAGTTAGAGCTGGAGCACCAATCGGATGAGTAATGAAGGGAACAGTGAGAGCTGGAGCACTGATCGGATGAGTAATGAAGGGAACAGTGAGAGCTGGAGCACCGATCGGATGAGTAATGAAGGGAACAGTGAGAGCTGGAGCACTGATCGGATGAGTAATGAAGGGAACAGTGAGAGCTGGAGTACTGATCGGATGAGTAATGAAGGAAGAGTGAGAGCTGGAGTACCGATCAGATGAGTAATGAAGGGACAGTTAGAGCTGGAGCACCGATCGGATGAGTAAGGAAGGGAACAGTTAGAGCTGGAGCACCGATCGGATGAGTAATGAAGGGAACAGTGAGAGCTGGAGCACTGATGGGATGAGTAATGAAGGGAACAGTTAGAGCTGGAGTACAGATCGGATGAGTAATGAAGGAAGAGTGAGAGCTGGAGTACCGATCAGATGAGTAATGAAGGAAGAGTGAGAGCTGGAGTACCGATCAGATGAGTAATGAAGGGAACAGTTGAGGAGGCTGGAGCACCGATCGGATGAGTAATGAAGGGAACAGTAGAGCTGGAGCACCGATCGATGAGTAATGAAGGGAACAGTTAGAGCTGGAGTACCGATCGGATGAGTAATGAAGGAACAGTTAGAGCTGGAGCACTGATCGGATGAGTAATGAAGGGACAGTGAGAGCTGGAGCACTGATCGGATGAGTAATGAAGGGACAGTTAGAGCTGGAGCACTGATCGGATGAGTAATGAAGGGACAGTTAGAGCTGGAGTACCGATCGGATGAGTAATGAAGGGACAGTGAGAGTTGGAGCACTGATCGGATGAGTAATGAAGGAACAGTTAGAGCTGGAGCACTGATCGGATGAGTAATGAAGGGAACAGTTAGAGCTGGAGCACTGATTGGATGAGTAATGAAGGGAACAGTGAGAGCTGGAGTACCGATCGGATGAGTAATGAAGGGAACAGTTAGAGCTGGAGCACTGATCAGATGAGTAATGAAGGGACAGTTAGAGCTGGAGCACCGATCGATGAGTAATGAAGGAACAGTTAGAGCTGGAGTACCGATCGAATGAGTAATGAAGGAACAGTGAGAGCTGGAGTACCGATCGGATGAGTAATGAAGGAACAGTTAGAGCTGGAGTACGATCGGATGAGTAATGAAGGGACAGTTAGAGCTGGAGCACTGATCGGATGAGTAATGAAGGGACATGAGCTGAGCACGATCGATGAGTATGAAGGACATGAGAGCTGGAGACGATCGGATGAGTAATGAAGGAACAGTGAGAGCTGGAGCACCGATCGGATGAGTAATGAAGGACAGTGAGAGCTGGAGACCGATCGGATGAGTAATGAAGGAAGAGTGAGAGCTGGAGCACTGATCGGATGAGTAATGAAGGGAAAAGTGAGAGCTGGAGTACCGATCGGATGAGTAATGAAGGGACAGTTAGAGCTGGAGCACCGATCGGATGAGTAATGAAGGAACAGTTAGAGCTGGAGCACTGATCGGATGAGTAATGAAGGAACAGTTAGAGCTGGAGCACTGATTGGATGAGTAATGAAGGAACAGTTAGAGCTGGAGTACTGATCGGATGAGTAATGAAGAGGAGTGCATGAGCATGAGCTACAGGAAAACCACACCACTAGGTGCCACTCAACTGGAGCTGGCTGTCAGACACATGGGAAACATTGTTCTCAGAGACAGCAGATGGCTAGGCACAAAGAGTGTGGTGAGCTACAGAACACTTGAAAAGTCTGCTTCTTCTCATGAAGGTTCTGAAGCTATGGAAGACAAAGCAGCAGGGCCCAGTCTGTGGTGCCAGAGGTCAAATGTCTCCTCAGGGAGGCACACTGACCTAGCCCCATGTGCAATACCATCAACCTGCAATTGAGATATTACTGTCTGTGGTCTTGGCTGTTTTGAGTCTACCTGCACATCCCTGTGGCTCCCCAGATTCCATAGCTACTTATTCAGGCATATTCAGACATTTAGCTATGTCTGACACTTCTTTTGATAGCTGGAGACTACTAAATAAACTAAGGCAAGCCTTCTAAGAATTGGAGAAAAATCCCTAATGAATTGTCCGTAACTTAAAAAATAGGTCTGGACCTGGGGGACAACTCAGTGGTAGGTTGTGGCCAACAAGGTACCACCAGGTCCTGTGCAAATCCCTAGTTCGTGAAAACAGAAAAAAGAAAGGAAGAAGAGAGAAAGAGGTGAGCGACAAGCGGCAAACTCTTAATTTTTGGTTCTGTTCCTTAAAAATAACAAACAAGAATTAAAGTGACTTTCACTATATACCATTCTCAAATATACATGTGTATACATTTGATTCAAGGTTTTCTAAATAAAAATTAAACTGAAACCTTTTAAAGACACAGCACAGAGAGGTCAGGGGGCTGACGCAGTGGATAGAGTGACTGCTACACATCATGACTACTCAGGCTCGGATTCTCAATGTCCCAGTATAGAGGCAGGCTTGCTGGTACAGGTCTATACCCCAAGTACTGGTGGGAAGATCCTGGGGGTCAATCCACCATGGGAGTTCCAGGTTCAGTGAGTGAGTGCTTGCAGGAAGCAAGATGGAGAGCCACTGAGGAAGATGCCTGACACGAGCAGGCTGCTGTCTTAGTCGCTTACTGTCCATTGTTGTGACAGAGTCGCTGTACATGCCATGGCCATGGCAACTCTTACAAACATCTGCTTGGGGCTTGCTTACAGTTTCAGAGGTTTACTCTGTCTTCATCATGGTGGGAGCATGGCAGCATGGCAGCATGTGTGGCCTTGAAGCAGCAGCTCAGAGCCACATCCTGATTCGAAGGCAGCAGGCAGAGATCTAGGACTGGACCTGGCATGAACTTTTGAAATCTCAAAGCTACTCCCAGTGACACACCTTCTCCAGTAAAGCCACACCTCCTACTAATCCTACTCAAACATCCACCAACTAGACTAGACATTCAAATACGGGACTGGTTCCCAGTGTAGACTAGATGATGAGAGAGGACAGGAGATGGGGACTGGTTCCCAGTGCAGACTAGAGGACAGGAGATAGGGACTGGTTCCCAGTGCAGGCTAGATGATGATGAGAGGACAGGAGATGGGGATTGGTTCCCAGTGCAGACTAGATGACGAGAGGACAGGAGATGGAGACTGGTTCCCACAGCAGACTAGATGATGAGAGGACAGGAGATGGGGGACTGGTTCCCACAGCAGACTAGATGATGAGAGGACAGCATCCATGGGCAGCAACAGTGCAGTCCAGAGAGGAGGAACATGAGCCATGACTCAGTAACAGTCTTGAGAGTATAGCACATGCCGGCACCATGCTGGGGACACACGCACATCTGTCACCCTAATTACAGAAATGACTTGTGTGTGAAGGGCTTAAAGACATCTGAAGCAAAAGCAAGTTTCCATTCTTCAGATGTGGGAAGTATGAATGTTATCTGAAGGGCGACCAGCAACCCTGGCATGGAAGGCGGAAGCTGGTGATCAAGAGTTCAAAGTCATTGTCAGCTACACAGCAAGATCGAGGCCAGCATGAGCCTCCTGGGACCATGTCTCAAAAAATCAAACCAACAACAAAAAGAAACATCTACAATCAGGTGGGGAACTGAAACATTTTGTGCTTACATGTGTTATTAATACATCACAGAACTACCATACAGGATGGAGAGAGTGCAGTATCCCAAGGTCAGAGGAAAGGGAAGAAGGAAAGAGGAAGAGAGGAGGAAGGAACAGCTTTGCTCTGAGTCCTAAAGCCTGGACTGCACCCATCCACCCTGCTGACCGACGGTGCAAACACTCCCATTTGATTCCGTTAAGCCAGTTGACACATACTGCTGAATTAAAGCTCCCCTTTCTAAAATGCAGTTGCTGGAAGATGTTCAGTTATTAGGTATGTAAGGCTAAGGCCAGAACCTGGGAAAGCGTCACCTCAGTCAGGCTGCCCACACTGCTGTCCCATTGCAGCTTGGAGGGCTGCACTCCTAGCTCCCTTCACACAGTCTCCAGAGTACCACAGTTACCTACCTTCCCATTCCTACCTATCCACCTCTCACCCTAGACTCCCCGAGGCCATCACAGCAGTGAACAGTCTACTCCCTTAGCATCCATATACGCATATACAGAGGAGGAATCACAGAGGAAGAGCTACTTTGCTCCCTGAAGCTTCCAGGTTTGAATTTTCTCAAACCAAAAAATACCTGTTATCTTTTTAAAGTTCCTTTCTTGGGTCTTATTTATGAAATATGTCAATGTAATGATGAATCTCTATTCTAGAACTCAATAGATAGTGTTAGGCAAATCATTTAACTACACTAAGGTTGTATTCCCTTCTGTATAATAACAAAAGAAAAGAACAGTAACTAATATCAGAAGACAGAACCAAACCATGTACATCAGGTGTACTAGATACACTGGACCATAAAACATTCCAAAAAGAGTCAACAAGTGACTGTACTTATTTATACTGAGACAAAGTCTTATATAGCCCAGGCTAGCCTTGAACTCCTGCTCCTCCTAACCCAGCTTCTGAAGTGCCAGGATCATAGGCACCAACACCTCAATAGGTTTCTTAAAACTGCATTTATTACCTATATACCTACATGAAACTAGATGCACCATGTGCATGCAAATGCCCATGAATTTATGTGTACCATGCATGTGTGGTGCCCAAAGAGCACAGAAGAGAACACCGGATCCTTTGGAACTGGAGTTACAGTTAGCTGTGAGCCACCATGTAGGTGCTGGGAATAGAACCTGGAACCTCCTAAGATCAGTCTGAGCTCTTAACCACTGAGCCATCTCTCCAGCCCCCTGGCTGTATTTTTAAAAACTCTGCACAAATATACTTTGAAAGTATAAGAAAATGTGCAATTATTTTAATTTTCCTAATGAGATTTAAAGCTTATACACTGCACAAAGATGTCATTGCATATCTTCAAATTTCACTCAATTCGATTACATTTAAAACAGTGAGTGTTACTATCCATCCCTTGCTCACACACCGGTGCTAATGCAGCTCAAGTATGGCTCTTCTGGAACAAGTGTGTCCTGGCGTATGATGCAGTGAGGCCTGGAGGGTAAGTGACAGTGTTGTATCTGAAAACATCCTTGGGGTCCAAGTTCTCACTCTTGTCTGCGGTTTATTTTATTCTGCTACTGCAATGCCACTAGAATACGCATCCTGAAACAGCATCTGCTGAATACAAAACACTTGGCTGATCAATCCCCTTTTCCCACACAGTCCACCCTGGACCATCAAACTCTGAAGTGAGTGGAGAAGGAAGGAGGTTGGGTACTGTCCTGGGAAGACCCTGGCTAGGCTGAGCCACCTCAGACACAGGCTGCTCTAGTTCCCAGACTTAACCTAAGCACAAAGCCTCACTTTAGTTTCTCTCAGAGGCCTCTCGACAGAGAAGCCACAATATTCAGCACTACTGTAAAACACTGCTATATTTCAAAAGAGAAGGAAAACAAGTACATCAAGTATCTCCTCGTATCTTCTGGCTGTCCTTTTCAGATCATCCTCTTTTTCTGCGATCTTTCTATGCAATTGCTGTGTCTCTTCTTGGTGGCTTTCCAGAAGTTCGGCTTCCACCTCTTGGGCCTTATCTAATATAGGACAAGGAACACATATGAGAAAACATGTTTGTGACTACATGCCAACGGCAGTAGGAATTTCTCATTTCAAATTAATGTTGATGAAATGCAGCAGAATAGGTGTGGGGAGATGCTGCTTCTCGCCAAAGGCAAGTGAGTGACAGGTGAGGCAGGTGAGAGGTCTTTCTAGAGAACAAGGGACCATTTTCCCTCAAGTTTAGAGACATACAGCACCTACCACAATAGAAAAGAGAATAAGCTTCCCTGTGGACTTCTGCGTAGTGTCCCTGCTGAGTTTCGAGCTGTGCTTACCAATGGTCTCCTGGACAGTTCTCTCGAGCTCCTGCTCCTTCTGTGCCAGCTGTGTGTTAAACTCCCGCATCAGCTGCTTCAGTGTGGAGGTGTGCTTCAACTCAAGATCCTCTTGCTCCTGTCTGAGTAACAAGAGTGGACAGCCATGACTGCTGCCTCCACAGAACAAGTTGCAAACAGGGAGCAGGCTTCAGAAGAATAGGACCTCACTGCTGTTGAAACCATTTTGAGTGTTGGGGGGGGGGGGGGGGGGGGGAGCTGTGTGGGGTGTGGGAGGATGGAAAACAGTGTTTACAGTGTGAGGCTGATAAACTATGAGTGCCTTCAGCACTAACCTGGGCTCTGGAGAACTGTTCCTTCCTACTCTAAATTTCTCCCCTAGACATGCATGTTACAGTCACAAGGCAATCAGATCATTACTCAAGACACGAAGCCAGCAACTGTGATCTTACCTGTAAGAAAAGCTGTGTCCCCAAAATGAACATGGAATAATGCTGTCTCCAGCCCCAAATGATCATTTCTCCTCAGTACTTAACTCACTCGGCAGGTAAAAGTGCCTACAGTGTCCAGTGCACGTACCCGCCCACGCACACAGACACTCAGGGCGGGAACAACACTTACTTGAGCTTTTCCTCTGCTTCCTGCTCACATTCCTTCCTCAGGAGGTCCAGTTCCTGCTGATGCTCCTTCCTCAGAGCTCGAAGGTCTCTCTGCAGCCTCGCCAGCTCCTTGCTCAGCCGCTGCTTTTCCTGCTCCGCTGCTGCTAAGTTTGACTCCAGGTCACTGTTCTGGCCATCCACTGTAGTTCCCAATTTCGACTGGATCACATGTGATTTGGAATTTTCCTCAGGCCTATCTTCCAAATTTTCCACAGATTTATTTTTCCCATCTATTTCTTGTTGTAAAGATTGCGATTTTTCATATTTTAAGGTCAACTTTTCCATTTCAAGTCTATGGGCGCCCCTCTCTCTGACTAACTCTGACTCCAGCTCTTTCACCCTTTGCTCCAGGGTCTGGCAGGCCAGCTCCTTTTCCTGGAGGGCTTTCTGGACACTGTCAACCACACTTGCCCAATTCTGCTTGATGCCTGTGTTGTTTTTACCAGTTTCTTCTCCCATGGGCTGGGACACAGTTAAGGAACACTTCATCTTTTCTTGGAGTTCTTCTTGAAGACATCCTATCAAAACCTGATCTTTGAGCTGCTTGGCTTTGGTGCCGTCTAACTTTACCGAGAGCTCCCCGTGCTTCACCTCAGACTGTGATGGCGCTGCCTCCCCTTCGCCCTGCTCCAGCCTGTGCAGCAGCGTCTCTTTTTCAATTAAACTTCTTTGCAGCGTGTAGATTCTTTCTGTACATGCCTTCTGTGTGCAGTCTTGGAAATCAGCTGCTTCCTGCTCAGGAGATGCTGCCACATTTCCCATAGATCGAGACACAACTGGCATTTCTGGTTGTGGAGAACTTTCTAGGTTTTTAAGTCTGTCTTCTAGGATGTCAATTTGCTTTTCTCTTTCTTGTAATTTTGCACTCAGCTCACTCAACTGGCTTTCTGTGTCTTTTGCATACTGTTGTGTTTTCTCTTCCATCTGAGACAAGAGCTGCCTCCTGATGGCAGCGATCTTCTGTTCCGCCTTCCTCTTCAGCTCCACTTTTGCAGTGCTTTCTAACTCAAGTTTGTCTTCTAAAGCTTTCAACTCCCCGTCTTTGCTTTTTACACTTGAATTCACATGTTCTAGTTCCTTCTTCACAACTCCAAGTTCAGCTTCCAGTGAGGACACGCGCTCTCGTAGTCTCAGGACTGTCTCCTCAGCCTCCCTAACCTTGTTGTCTTTCTCTTCTCCCAGCTCTTCCAAGCGCTGAAGTCTCTGAACCAGTGCATTGTGCTCAGTGTCCCTCTGCTGGCTGTAATTCTTAAGTGTTTCATTTAGGGACTCAACTTCTTTTTTCCTCTGAGTAATGCAGTCTTCTAATTCAACGACCCTTGCTGTCTGAGTCTTTAACTCGGTCTCTAAGTCACACTTCTTTTTCTCCATCTTGCTCTTCCTGTCTTCCATCTCGCCCTTTAAACATTCAAATCTTTTATTCTGCTGATCAAGGTCTTCCTTCAAAAAACGTATCTGCTCACCCTTCTCACTAGCTTCTTTGGCTTTTAAGTCAAGCTGCGCCTGCAAGTCTTTAATAGTGCTTTGGTACTGGGCCAATCTGGGCTGTGCTTTCTTCTTCCACTCTGAGACCTTGTTGGACCAATGATCTACCTGCTCAAGGGCAGACATTTTCTCCTTAGTCAGAGCATCGACTTTCAAAGACAGCTCTCGAAGCTGAGCTTGCAGCTGCAGCTCCTGTTCTTCATGCTGCTTGCTCAGAGCAGAGATGGCTTCGGCCTTGTCACTTGGGCTGACGCTGCTCTCCAGCTGGGCACTGACATCACTTAGCTGCTTGCTGAGACTGGCGATCTCAGACTTCTTCTCAGAAAGTTCTTCTCTCAGTAGTGTGAGGGCATTGGTGTTTTCCGATAACTCTTTCTTCAACCGTGTGATACATGACTCCTTCTCAGAGGCCGCCTGCTGTTGCTGGCCTCCTTCTTTCTGTAAGGCTTCTTTTTCTGTGATAAGACCTTCAATATCAGCCTTCATGGTCTTAATCTGATTTTCTTTATCTTCCAACTGATTGGTAACTTGCTGAAAAGAGTTCTTCAGTATATGCTGCTCCTCTGTCAGCTGTGTAAGTTGTGCTTCTAATTCAGAAACTTGGCCCATTCTCCTGAGCAGCGCCTCCCCAACTGTGGCTGTGTGTCGCTGGCAGCGTGACAACCTAGAGAGAATAGCATCAGTTTTGTCACGGCTGGTGCAGACTAGTTCATTTGTCTTGGCTTCTAACGAAGCTTTAGTTCTCTCACAGCGACTATCTAGCTGAGATGCTAGATCCTCAAGCAAGGTTTTGAGGTTCAAGCTTTTGTCCTCCCAGCTCTTCTTGCTGATCTCATGTGAAGACTTACAGCTCTGGAGCTCCTCCTCTGCAGCCTGCACCTTGCCCATCAGCTCAGAGACCCTGAGCTGCTCCTTTTCTGCCAGTAGTTTCAGCTCAGCCAGCTCCTCCTGCAGAGAAAGCTTTTCATTCAGAGAATAACCCAAGTCAGCCTCCAGCTTTTCCACTTGTGACTGCAACTGAGCTTCACGCTCTGAAAGTGAGACAATGACAGCAGACTTCTGCTCCAGCTGTCCCTGCAGGCCAGCTAGCGCCACGTCCTGCCCAGTGACCGCCTCTGTCAACCGTGCCATTTCCTTAGTCACCTCCTCTTTTTCAGCCTGGACTGTGAGGATCTCCTGCTCCTTCTCCTGTAGCTGCTTCCTATGCTCGGCCCGCAGCTCTGCAGCCTGCTGCTCAGCTTCTTTTCCCAGGACTCTATGACATCATCAAGTTTTCGCTGATGAGCCGCGGTGAGGCTTTCTATCCGCTGCCTCTGGTTCTCCTCTAGTCTCGCCACCGTGTCGCTAATTCCAGCTGAGTTAGCCTGTGTCCATTTCCAGGATTTGGGCATTGAACTGTTTCTCTTTCTGACTAAGCTCGAGGACAGTATTTTCAAGCTCTTTTTTAAGTTTGGCTTCCTGATCCAACAACTTTTTCTTTGTTTCTTGCATTTCTTTTGCTTTCTGCTTAATTTTTTCTATTCTTTTTTCCTGATTTTTAAACTTGGTTTCATATTCCTTGTGCAAAATACTAATGCTCTCTTCTTTAGAAGACAACTTCTGCTTGAGGATCTCGATTTCCTTGGCCTGCTCTTCTCTCATCTGTAAAATGACATTCTCCTTCTCTATCAGGCCTTGCTGTGCCTGCTCCTTCTCCACGGTACTGCTCTTGAGCTGTGCCTCCTGGAGCTGGGCTAACGATCTGACCTTCTCCTCCAGCTCACTCCTCTCCCTCTCCAGCTGCTGCACCTGAGCTCTCTGAGTGTCTAACTCCACACACACGTGCTTTTTTTGTGTTTCCATTTCCACCACCTGCTTGGTAAGAAGGTTCTTCTCCATTTCCAGATCCAACACCTTTTGTTGCATTTGGACCAGCTGCTCCTCATATGCGCCTGTCTGCTCATGTGCAGTGCTCTGCTGGGCATGGAGGAGATCCAGCTTAGCAAAGGCCTGCTGGAGCTCCCCGGCAGACTTTTGAAGATGAGCTTCAAGATCTTGTACCTGGGCCTGACGCTCTTTCAGGTGCTCATCCTTCTCCTTCAGGAGACCCCCCAGCTGATTGATCTCATCCTTCAATGCCTTCTCGGTTCTGCGGACAGTTATTTCTTGTTGCTCACTAATGCTGTCAACCTCACGTTGGTGGTGACGTCTCTGCTCCTCCAGCTCGGCCTCTAAAGCCTGCTTCATTTTATCTGCATCACCCCTTAGGACAGAAAGCTCCTCTGCAAGCTGGTCTCGGGCTTTCAGAGCTTCTGACAGCTCAGAAGATACAGACTCCAGTTCCATTTGCTTCTCGTCAAGCTTCTCCAAGGTCTTTTCATTCATGTCGTGTATGTGGGCCTGGAAGAGACTCTCCTTCTCCTTCAGTAATGTCTCTTTTTCCTGCTGATGCTTCTCTCTGAGCTCCTCCACAGCAGTCTGATGCTGCTGCGAGAGGCTCTGGAGCCTCTCAGTCCACAGGCTGTCCTGCTGCTGCTGGAGGCCCTCCAGTTCTGTCCTGTGCTTCTCAGCCAGGCTGTGAGTTCTTTATTGTGCTTATTCTTCTCAGCTTCCAGATGAACAGCCAAATGCTCTGACTGAGTTTTGCTTTCTTGTAAGTGTTTTTCCAAAGAGGTTTCCAATTCAAGAATTCTCTGTTAATGAAAGACAGATGTATTTTACTAATGATATACTTGTTTACTAGTGATGATATACAGATTACGCGGGCCTGCCTAAAGGCTGTTCTTTGAATGCCTCACATACCATACCAAACATAAGAAGAGAGAGACAATCTGCTGTGCTCAGTCGCTAATGCAATCATGAACACAAACTCAGCTCTGTACTTCCTCTATTTACCATTCTATAACCATTTCAGCATCTCTATTTAAAAAAAAAATTCTAATGGGATAGTCAAAAAGAAAATAAATCACAAAGCAAATAATGATAGTAAGTCTGGTAGGAAGATGGATCTCCACACTTCATGTTTTTAGGTTTACAATAGTATTTTATTACTTTTATAACTTAATTTTGAGGAAAAAGGGCATCTCATTTTTCTACCCCCAAAAGCATATACTTAAAAGCTTTTAAAATTTTATTTATTATTTATATGTGCATGTGTGTGTGTATGTTGGGGTAGAGAGAGAGAGAGAACGAGGAGGCAAGGAGGTGGAAGAGGAGGAAGAGGAAGAGGAAGAAGAGGAAGAAGAGGAAGAAGAGGAGGGGGAAGAAGAGGAAGAAGAGAAGGAGGAGGAAGAGGAAGAGGAGGAAGAAGAAGAGGAAGAAGAAGAGAAGGAGGAGGAGGGGGAAGAGGAGGATGTATCTGAGGCTGCAGAGGGCAGGGAGGTCTGGGAATTGGCTCTCTCCCTGCACAGCGGCTGGGGATCAGGTTCAGATGGCCAGGCCTGTGCAGCAAGCATGTTATCCTAAGCTGTCTCACCAACCTGCACAGTTTTGTTTTTCCTTAAAGAATATTCTTGAACATATTTAACCAAAGGTTGCTGTTATGTCACAGAATATTAATTCTTTATGCTGAACGTCAGAGCTAGAACAGTCAGTCCTAAGACACTGACAGGTCCAGCCCCTTGGTGACTGGTGCAATGCATTGCAAAGGCAGCAGTGCAGATCCAGCCTGTCAATGCCATCTCATTGCACTATGTCACTGTGTCTGAAATGTCCATAAAAGAGAGCAGAGATGAACTTACAACTACGCGAAGAAGTGTGACTGCTGGATGGCCTAACAAGACCGACAGATCTAAATCCCATCAGCCTGTTCCTATGGCAGGCCCCACATCTCTAACACTGACAAGAAAAAGGGCAGAAAACTACATACACTGACACTATAACAAATACTTCATTCCGCACCATGTTTAATATGGAAAAATGGGTGATTTTAAACATAAAAGCAGGACATTGGTGTAACTAAATTGTGACAAAAGTAGAACATGGGCTATATTTCGGACATAGTATATAATAGCGCTGGACAGGTAGGAAGGTATCAGAACACACACTGCCTACAGTGAGACCACTTCCTAGTGAGCAAGGATGGGTAAGAATAGAATGCAGTCACTGCAGAGTCTGTGTGCTAACAGGCAGAGTCAAGGGCTGCCACAAACACAGAGCTGGGAGCAAACCAAGAAAGACAATGTGGTAAACAGCCCAAGGCCAAGAAATATTCATACATTCTCATGAACACTTCTCACTAAAGATGAAGACCATGCACACATACATCCAACCCCACAAGCCAGACGCTTCTCAGAACCTGATGCTGACTGGAGTGAAATGTCTTTAGAGACACATGCCTCCCCAGCTCTGGGGACAGTCCCCACAGACACATAGATGCCCAGCTCTGGAGCCCACAAAGCACGTGAACTTACAGTTCGGTAAGCCTCTGCTTCTCGACCGAGTTCCTGGAGTTTGTTTTCACTCTCTGTGAGGATGGCCTTCTTCTGCAGCTCTACCTCCTCTAAAGCCAAGGATTCTTGCTGCTCTTTTTCTTGGGTGAGCTTCAAATATTCTGATCGACTCTTTTCCTGTGCCAAAAACAATCGATACCATCACAATCCCACATAAATCCCAAAACAACATCTCATCTGCAGAGCCAGGCTATGAGGCTTTCCAGTGTAGCCAGCTCTGAAAATCCTCCATTCTTAATAAATAAAAACACCCATGGCAAAGGTTACAAGCACGTTTAACATTAAATTAGCATACTAAACTGTAATTTCTTGATTACATTCTAACTTTATATGTTTATATATACTGTTGCTTAAAGAGCAAGGGTTGAAGCAGTATTTAGACATATTGTATAGCATGGTGACACACAAGGCTATACAAAATGATTTCATATTACAGGATAGACTGATAAGATAGAATTATCTACAACCTTGATTTCAGTATTTTTAGGTATGCTTTATAGAGGAAATTTTAAAGTCTGTTGAATTAAGAAGTTAGATTTCTATGTATGTGTATGTATTTATGTCTTTTTTTCCTCTACTTTCATTGAAATACAGCTGAGAGCGTCAGCTCCTAGAAGGCACAGCTGCCGCCAGTGCTCAGACCCACAGCAGGCCGTCCAGCTTTGTTTCCAGCTCGTGTACATTCCATGGTATTCTCTGATTTACATGCAACTACTTATATTTTATGCTGAAATAAATATTCTTGTAAGCTACCTTAATATTTACAATTTTGTTTTCTTGGTTTTTTGTTTTGTTTGTTTTTGCATTGTTTTCCTTTTTGGTTTTTTTTTTTTAAGAATTATTTATTTTACGTCTGTGAGTAGTACACTGTAGTTGTTCTCAGACACACCAGAAGAGGGCATCGGGTCCTATTATAGATGCTTGTGAGCCACCACGTGGTTGCTGAGAATTGAACTCAGAACCTCTGGAAGAGCAGCCAGTGCTCTTAACTGCTGAGCCATCTCTCTAGACCCCATGGTGTTTTGAGATGAGGTTTTCTCTGTGTAGTACTACCTGTCTTGGATCTCCATATGTAGACCAGCCAGCCTGGCCTTGAAATCAGAGATTCCCCTGCCTCTGCTGAGATTAAAGGCATGCAGCACCACACCTGGGCACAGTTTCAACCATACTATTTTCCTAGCCATGCATATGTGTTCTCTAATTCCTTCCAGAGATGAGAAAATGTGTTGCCTCAGGCAAGAATCAATACTGCAGGAGATGCTCAGACAACTCAGAGTCAGACCCCAGACAGCATTTCCACTCCTTCCACATGGAACAAGTTTCAAAATCATACAGATTATTTTATGAATGATAATTTTTATGTACTTTCTTGATAATTTCATCCAAACAATTTTGTGGTAACTCACATAAAAGGTTCTCACAACTGAGGAAAATTACCTTTTGTTTAAATTTTCAAATCATATCCTTTTTAGCAAAAGTCTGAATCTTTGCTTTTCTGATTATTACTGTTAGTTCAGTAGTTTGTTTTTTTAACTCTATTTTTTTAAAACATTATATGAATTCAAAGGTTTGTTCTTTAAACTTCAGTTCAGAATACACTTTGGGAGGCCATCAGTACAGTCCGTATCATGGGCTTTGAGACATCTAAGCCATCATTTCCTACCTTCCTTCTAAGTACTGTCTATGGCCAAGATGGGAAGGGCAGGTATACAGACTGATGGAAGCCTGACCTCACGTGATGAGTACAGAAGTATCGGCCCCCTTTGCTTCCTCCTGTCCTCTTATATACGGAAGTCAAGGCTGCTAGAAACCTCCACCTCACCTGAGTAGATGGCAACTATGAGGTTTACCTTAGCAAAGACAAAACAGCACTTACGAGAGCTATTCTCATCTGCTCCTGCAGCTCCCTCTCCCGAGTCTCAAGCTTCCTGGTCAGTTCCTCCTCTTTGCTGGCCAGCTCCTCTGCATGCAGCTTCTGAAGTTTAGCAAGTTGTTCTTCTGAATTCTTCTAAAAACAAGCCAAAAGGTAAATGAAAACAGCCAGAAAAGCCACGTAACTCCACAACTAAGTCACCTTTACTGACCTGTAATTAACCACACTAATAACTTACTAATAGGAAACATAAGAATTGGCTCCAAAGTCAGAGCAGTTGAAAGAAAGCCCAGATGATTGTCTCTTGATTAAAGAAACTGAGGGCTGCCTCAGGGTCCTCTGGGGCTGCAGCTCCATTTTCCTAACCTGTGGTAAGTCCCCAGTGGTTAGGATAAGTGGAGGGAGGAGAGGAGACAGGAGACAGGAGGAGGCCGCTCTCAGGACACACTGCCCACTGTGGTCAGGGTGTGCCTAGCTTTCTAGGAAGGCATTATCTGTTTAAGCATTATTGGCTTTGTTCTTTCTTGGAAAGGAAAACTCAATTGTATAAAAAATATCAACTTTCCCTACATAAATCTAAAAAGTTAATGCAATGAAACACCAAAAGAATGAGGGAGGCTGTTGAGACTAAAACTTGCATGTTACAAGCGCCAACAATTAGGGTGCAGAGAGATGGCTCAGTGGTTAAGAAGAGCCAAGCATGCCCCCATCACCACTACCAAAGGAAACAGTGGGGAAGGAGTAGCAGGCAGGGGAGCAGCTCCTCAGACGCACGACGATATATCAGAGCGCAGCAGTGCACTGTGGCATTCCAAGGTGTATATGTGGGGGGACAGCTGCCGACATCTTACACATTTACTATATGATAACGATAATGCCATGTCAGGGGAC
Source organism: Mastomys natalensis (assembly GCA_021653895.1). Lineage (NCBI taxonomy): Eukaryota > Metazoa > Chordata > Mammalia > Rodentia > Muridae > Mastomys > Mastomys natalensis. Next base: position 962,048 of record JAJTUV010000008.1, on the reverse strand, counting down.
AAAGGCTATATATTAAATACATGGTTTAGAGTGTGATAGTAGTCCCCTGGCAAAAAACTAAGTTGAATTTCAATCTTATTCCTCATATCAAATAAATTTCAGTCAGAACAAAGATGTAACCATAAGCAAATGAAAGTCAAAACGAAACAACAGACCTGGAACAACAAACAGCCCAGAAAGCATAGTGATTCACGTCTGTAACCCCAGCACTTGGGAGGCTGACACAGGACAGGCACTTAGGGGCCGCTTGGGCTACATGGTGAATCCTGCCTCAAAACCCAAATCAAAACACATAAAGGACGAAACAAAAACCAGAATCGTCTCAGAATTGGGCATGTGTGTGTGTTGGTTTTTATAATAACCAGGACTGAAGCCAGAGCCTTGCAAATGCCAGGCCTGTGCCCTGCCACTGACTCACAGCCACAGTCCACGGGGTGTTAAAACACAGCTAACAGCAGAGCACTGAGATGCTCACACTTTACAGCACGTGAAGCCAAACTCAGAACCAGAGTTGGAACCCTGGCATCCATGTAGTGTAAGAGAACTAATTCCCTCACTATGTCCACTAACATACACACATGCACATGAACGCTAAATAAATAAATGTAATTAAAATTAAACAGAACAAAATCCAGGAAGCAGTTAAGAATAAAACTAGTAACCTTAAATACCAAGAAAAGAAAACTTTCTTTTCAACAGAAAAAGTATTTGAATAAATGTTTCTTATATCTAAAAGGCTAACTAACTCCCACTATCAGGAAAAAGCTTCTACAAACAAATAATAAAAGGACTTTGGGCCAAGGCTGTGTATATCCAGTAACACAAATGAATAGGACTCGAAAAATGATAAAATAGGAAAATAGGATAAAACGGAGAAACAATTAAGTCAAGTATGGAATGAAGGGAAAGAGCTGGGAGCTAGGAACAGGGATCAGACACCATAATTAATTGCCTGAACACTTGGTTGTAAAAACTGGAAACCTATGGATTTTGAAAATTACTTATTCTTTCTTTTCCTAGCGTATCTGTGTGCTGTGTGTGTGTGTGTGTGTGTGTGTGTCTTGCTTGTACATGAGCATGGGTATGGATGCCCACATGCACACATACAGGTATATAGCCAGGAACAGGTCGGAGTTAATTGATACTTTTCTAGACGTTTATCGTCCCACAGAAGGAAGTAAATGTGTGAACATTATTTAATTTCCCTCTCTGTACCCTTATGTGCAATAAGGATACTGAAGGACACTGGGAGTCTTCCTCTCACTCTACAAGTTACTGCAATGAACCTTGAAGTCTGCAGATTAGAGACAGGCTGGCCGGCCGGCCGGCTCTCAGGATCTGCCAATCTATAGCCATGACCAGCCCACTCAGGTGCTGGTGATTCAAACTCAGGCCCTCACGCTTGCAGAGCAAGCACTCTCTCACCTACCGATCTTCACAACAGTCCCAAACTTCTTCTTACAAGGCAACTTCACAGGCCTGCGCGAGGCCTCAGCAGGTAAAGAGGCGCCTGTTGGCAAGCTTCAGTGCATTCCCTCAGAACTCAGTCAAGAAGAACTTGGGAGTACACGACCTGAGTCTCCTGAGGTCAGTGAGCCAATGAGGAGCATGGTAACTGGAAAGGCAAGGCTTTGAAGCATCCTGGACACGTCTAAGTGTGACAGTCCCTGCCAAAGTGCTTCTCACTGTATCCTAAACATCATCAAATGCTCAAGTTCTACAATACAAACTGACTCTCTTACAAAGACTTGGGAATGAACATCGGACTGAAGCCATGCTGATAAAAATCATCCTTACTTTCGCCATGCTGACAGCCTCCTGCCTCACCCGACTCAGTTCATGCTGAAGGCGGAGGCGCTCCTCCTCGCCCGCTCTCTCAACAGCCTTTATCTGTTCATCCATCTCCACCTTCATTCTTCTCTGTGCGTCTTCAGTTTTTTTGGGCTGTACTCAAGGCTTTTTCAAGTTCCTCAAAAGCTGAAATGAAAATAGCAGAAAACAAGTACCTCAGGAAATACTCTCCGTGAGCTCACATGTTTCACAGTAAATCTACAGGCTCTATGAGCAGCTGCAGCAGCAAGACAGGTTAGAAGACGCAGCATTGCTCTACACCAAGAGATACTTCTAAGCTGTTCAACAGAGCCATAAGGAAGTGTCCTGTCACTGAAATCAATGTTTTATTGTTGTTGAGTTTTAGAGAAGACTATAAGGACTGCTTACATGAGCCTAAGTTCAGAACTTTGAAAATTACATATTAAATAACTAACATTTCCCTGCTATCCCCACCAAGTATCCTGTGGCTAGCAGATTCAAGAGACAGACCAGGCCACCACTTGTGTACTATGCAATTTAACCACACTGTTTGCTCTACAGTGCTCAGGTTCTCTGTCATCAAAATCAGATAATGCCATTGTGTACTCACTAGGACTTTTTCTTTTTTGTTTTTTGAGTCAGGGTCTCACTATGTAGCCCGGCTGGATTCGAACTTGCAATCCTCCTGCATCCTCTTCCTGAGTGCTGGGGTTACAGGCATGTGCCACTATGCCTGGCTCACTAGGACATTTTTAAGAATGGAAAAACAGTTCTTTGGAGAATCTTATTTTCAGACTTTTAAATCATAATATAAAAGAGTATGGGGTTTTGTTTCTTTTTAAAAAACAATTACTGGGGAATCACATACTTAAACAATTCCTCTGAAATGAAACCTACTACTTGTTTAAGTTTCAAACTAGAGCTGTTTTCAGCTAACTAGAAAGAAAACTACCTAACTCAGTGGTATATAAAAAAAGTACTACCAACAGCTAACAGGTAAGGTAAACCCAGGTCCTATAGCCATAACCTCCTTTATGTCTCTAAGGGAAAACATCCAGCATCCAACCAAGTCAGACACAATGGGTGCAGCAGCTGGGTAACTTGGTATCAAAGTGCGTGTTCATGTGAGCCTATGGGTGCATGTGTACACACTATATGCATGTGTGTATGTGCAGATCCATATACACATTATGAATGAATACCCTGTGAAAATCCTGTTGCTATTGTCCTCCTAGATTATTTTCTTTACCCTGATAGAAGTCCTGAGACTTCCTACTGTACACTCAGTGGTCAAGAAGGGCTGACAATCCATCAAGAGACAGTCCACAGGGAACAGAACAGAATGTATCTTGTACAACAAAGTTGGTTAAGAAATATGGGTGCTTCAACTTAAGGTATCATAGTAAAAAGGCCTTTTGCTGACCCCACTTTGCTTCAGACAATGGTTTAGGCACAGGAACTATACCTGAGAACAAACACCTATTCTAAAGCAATTTTTTTGTTGTTTGAAGACAGGGTTTCTCTGTATAGCCCTGGCTGTCCTGGAACTTGCTCTATAGTTCTGGCTGTCCTTAAACTCAGAGATCCACCTGGCTCTGCCGCCTGAGTGCTGGTATTAAAGGTATGTACCACCACTGCCCAGCCTAAAAGAATGTCTTAGTGGTAAATAACATTAGATATAAAAGGGGTATGGATGAATTCTAGAAGCATAAGTCAGTGCTCAACAGCAATTAAAAAAATTAATCTTCTGGCAACTAACAGTCCTTGATATAAAAGCAAATCTACCCAATTTGTTCATCTCTTATACTTAAAGTACAAAACTGAGGCTCAAATAAGATCTGTATTTCAAAGGAATAAGAAATTGGTGAAATCATTTCTCAATAGTCTTAGTTTAACTCTACATTTGCTGTAGATATCAGAATAATTCTAAAGACATGAAGATACTAAAAAGTAAAATATCTAAGAAAGACAGTATCTTTGCTTTTTGTAGCTATGTTTTTGCTATAAATTCTAGTGTCAGACACACAGCAACAGTTAACTTTTGCTACTACTAAAATTTTCATTTCCTCACTTAAAACTTGGCCTGAGTATGAGAGACTGTCCAAGAGTGCTCACTACTCAGTGTGTGTTGAAGACTTAAAACTGATAAAGTGGGAAACGGAACAAGAAGGGTCCTTAGCACTCAGAAGTCACCAGTTCACTCTCACTGTTCCACATGAATCCATCCATCAATCTTCCAGTCTACATCACAGAAATCTCTTATGCTAACTCTGTAGAGCCTGAACATGGCTTTGACATCTGTTCAGATTCCAGAAGAAATGATAAAAGGGAAGTAGACTTGAATTCACAGTGCTTTCACTTAAATTACTCCCTGATATGGCAGAGAACCAAATAATTTCACAGCTAGAAATATTTTTTTGTAATCTTCTAACCTAATATCCTGAGTCAAATGCAATCTTTACATGAGATGGTAAATGAACTTTAACATACAGGCTCAATGGGAGAAACTTAAATTGAAGAAATATCCTTGCTTCTCAGCATTTTGAAACTTAAGTATTGCCAAAAGTGACCAAGCTCAGTTGAGTAGAAATCTCTCTCATAGCCAGGATTTCTGAACTTGTCACCTACAATTGACTTCCAGGTCTCAGAAAGATGGACTGACTGTGTTATATTCTGACAGACACAAAACTCACTGTCTGCTATCTACCCCTTACTTTAAAGAAATATTAAGTATTCTTCCCAAAGCATTGAAACAAATCCAAATATTCACACATAATGAACAGATGAAACATATTCACACCTACTGTGGACTCTACACTATAGCACAATGAAAACCACATTCTCACAGGAATTCTGCTTCTAACAGTGAACCCACTTCAGTGTTTCACACAGGAGGTAGTGAGAGTGTACTGAGCAACCAGATGTTATATGTGACCCTGCAAACAGCAAACACAATAAAGTGGTAGCCATGGCCTACAGTAATGTACACATGAGTTCCCAAGTGACAGCACTGCAGAAGCATGTTCTGAATGCCTACATCACTGACTTGTTAGTTACAACAAAGGACAAGTGAGCAAGACGGAAAGCGTGCATCAGCCCCAGCTGACAAGTAGTCTTCACTAGCATGCAGCAGTGCAGAAAACCAGTCAAGGCACATACTGGACAGGAAGGCTAAGCACCAAGGGCTGCAGTGTTGGAAACACACACTGTGTTCTTCCAAAGCAAAATTCAATGTACCTCAGGCAATTTTTATTTTTAAAAAGCAAAGGAAAATATAACACTCTGAATATACTTTCAGAACTTTGTAGGCAAAAGTGTAACCAACTAAGTGTGTATGACCCTCTGTGAGCTAAATGAGGTGCTGGGCTAGGATCTTATTACAAGCTCTTCACTTTCCACTTCAGATGAGGTCCATCTTGCCTATGAGATTCTAAAAAAGGACTTGGTGAGCAGGACTGGCAATCTACAGCTCAATGATCCTACCACTTACCAAATTCTGATAGGATGCTTGCCACATGCCATACAGTGTAGGTTAGAGAATAATAAACAGAAAATACTTCACAAACACAGCTGAACTAGTAAGTAGACAAAAGGGAAATTAAAAAAAGAATCATCAGAGAAACCAGCGTTTTCTATACTCCACCACCTCCCTCACTCACGGGAGCTGTACTCAATCGCTGTAACTCCAGAGCTCCAGAGTGTCCAGTTATGTTCTCATCCTAGAGAACACTCCACAAAAGGCTCACAGGACTAGGTTTCCATTTCAGGAAATAAGCAAAAATTCCAACCTTAGATTAACTGTGGACCTCAAGACACTGGGTAATGATTTTAAAATGAGTAAGCTGGACCTATGTCTTTATTCCTGGAGAGAATAAAAAAGCTGCCAAACACATGTGTCATTAGGGGGGATAAAACAGACTACTACAAAGTGAATGAAATGCAGATCAATACTAAAAACAACAAAAGACTTGCATTAGCACCATCCAATCAACAAACTTAGTCTACAAAAGCAAAACAGCGGGTTCCCAGGAGCAAGACCCCTCAGAGGACCCGGGGGGAGGGGTGCTCTCCTCTTCATAGAGCTACCCACATGAAGCAGGCTTTCTTGGTGTATTACAGTCAATCGACTGACTGTAGACCAAAAGAGGCACAAACTCCAGTTGTGCTCCATCACACCAAGTAACACAATAAACAAATATATACTACATTTTATATTGAAAAGTAGTTACATTTCATAAAAGCTATGCTAACATGTGATAGGCATATGTTTTTATTTTGAAAATAAGTGAAAGGCTGGAGAGATGGCTCAGGAGTTAAGAGCACAGACTACTCTTGCAGAGGTCCTGAGTTCAATTCCCAGTAACTACATGGTGGCTCGCAACCATCTGTAATAGAATCCGATGTTCTCTTCTGGTGTGTCTGAAGAGAATAACAGTGTACTCATACATAAAATAAAGAAATAAATCTTAAGAAAGAAAGAGGGAAAAGAAAAGAAGAAAAGTGAAAACTTTAAAACATTTCCAGTTTGAATTACTTACTTCTGTGGCCCTGGAACAGTTCCTAAGTGTGTGACAAGGTCCCTATCCAAGACTAAAAAGCTCTACAGTTTACGTGAATGAAAAGAAAGCACTAGCACTCTTGGCATACGTAAGTAGTGCGATGCTCACATGTGAACCAGGGCTTTCACAAGCGTAAGAGAGCATGCATCTGCAATCCAAAGTTACTTCTTGAGCTACTTCCCAAAGTGTGTAACTAGGCCCCTCACTGTGCCCTGACTTTAATACACCTGCAGATCTATCCAATGGGTTGGGTTTTTTAAACATCAAATACCTTAAAAGTCTCTAACCTTGAAAAATATCACATCAAAGCAAAGCAAAGTAAATTGAACTGATTAGTCACGAGGCTGTTCTTCCAGGTGCTGAAGCTTTCCAGTAACAATGATTGTGTTTGGAGTACAAACCCAGTAACAGTCTATTTAAAACAATAAATCTTGCTAACAGATATTCATCGAGTATTAAATATAAATAAATTACTTCCAAACAGCATAAAATCTTCAGACTTTTTTTTTTTTTTTTTTTGCCTGAGAAACATGGAATTTTTCTTTAAAGGCTCATTCTAAGTACCCATGATAAGAAAACAGAAAGAAAGCCAGCCTTACCCCAGTCCTGTTCATACAAGGCTTGGGAAAGGCACCGGGATTCACTTATTGGCATGTGTGGATGCACAAAAATAAGATGCTCAGTGAGACTGGAGATTGAAGGAAACTGTTACACACACATAGACGCTAACACAGCATTAAACACACAGGGGGTTTTAGCTTGTAAATGCACAAACCTGACATGTTAAATATATAAAGTCTTATTTCAAACGTTTGCCCAGACTTCAAGTGCACATTTTCTTCTGTCTGACTTATCAGGCTGGACCATACAAAATAAAATATATAACTCGGCAGTAACAAAGAACAGAATCTCATGACTTAACCCAAGTTTTTACATGCAGCCAATCATTTAAAACACATAAATTCAGCAAAGATGGGGTATAGAAAAAGGAAACAAGGCTTATGAAAGCTAGTACACTCTAAGAAACCTCCTAGTCCACGTGAAATATTCTACACATTTACATAATTATAAGAGGCAAGTGTGTGTATGTGTGCTTGTGTATATGCATGCAGAGGCCAGAGATTAATTTCAGGTTTTGTTCCTCAGGAGCCACCCAACTTGCTTTTTTGAAACAGGGTCTGTAACACTGGTGAGGAGCCCATCAAGCAGGTTGAAATGATTGGGAACAAAGCCCAGAGATCTGCCTGCTCCCACCTCTGCAGCACTGGGATTAACAAGTGCACACTACACGTCAGCTTCCACAGGTACTAGGGAACTGAACTTCCGCCATCCTCCTGTGGCAGGCACATCACTACTTGAGCTGTCTACCTCATTTACTTGGGGAGAGTAAATTCTGGGACTCATAATTTCTCTTTAGCTATAGCTCATATTTGAATTACCTAACAGTAACTAACAACAACAACAACCAACAAAGACTAAAGCCTTATAGATGAAAATGATGTGAAAGAAGAAAAAAAATCAAAGATAAAAACTAATCTGTATTGGAGTATTTTTACAGTATTTTTCAAGAGCAAAAGTTTAAAAATAGTTTAAAAGCTACTAGTTTAAAAGTTACTAGTTACCAACAGAGGAATGGTTACCAAGGAAATCATGTGTATTCACTATTACACAAACCATTGAATCATGTTAGTACCTTAGCATTATATATAAGGATTCCTAATATAGTGTTAAATGGTGGCATAAAAACATACAAAGTTAAACACATAATACTACTGTAATATAAAACTATGGATTACATAAAGACTAAAAGCAATACATGCAAACAGTGGTACACTTCTATTTCGCCACTCATCTGAAGTGACACCTAGAAAGCAGAAATCAACAGTTGCATGGTGCTTCTAACAGGTGTATTCTCTTTAGCTGTTAAAATGAATAATTTTCAACAAAGCAAGAGTGCTGTCGTGAGAGACGTCAGAACCGCACCTGTCCTTCCCAGGAGACTGTTCAAGTGTTAGATGTAGACTGTAGTGTCCTGGCGGAGCACATCAGTAAACTCATGCCTTAGTAATTTTTACACGTGTATGTGGTATGTGTGCATGTGTGCTCATGTATTTGAGTACATGTGGGCATGTGTAAACATGTATACATTTGTGTTGAAGCTTGAAGATGGCATCACATGTTCCTTAATTCCTATCCACTTTATTTACTGAGGCCGGATCTTACTCTGAGTCTGGGTTTCTAATTGCAGCTAGTCTGGCCAGTCCAGCTAGCCCGCTTACCCTGGGATCTCCTGTCTTCTTAACACTGGGATTATAGGCTCCAGCCATGCACGCCTGGCTTTTGCATGGGTTCTAGGGATTGGACTGTGTTTCTTCTCAGCTTTCTGAGGCAAGTTGTTTACTTACTCAGCATGTCCCTAGCTTATGCCTTAACATATGAAACAGAATTCTTCTTTATAAAATCAGAGACTGACGTGGACTTTGTCCTACAACACACAGCAGCATTAGTTTACAGATTAGGAGCAGTATGGAGCACCTGAGTCTCAAGAAAAGCAACTCAGAATGTGCTTCAGTCAGTGCTAACGCCCAGAAAGAATGAGTCAACTATCTATCAACAAATATCTATCAACAGTCACACATCCAGAGATACTATCAAAATCAAAATCATTATATTGGAAAATGCATCCAGATAGTTTCTTTGGTAACAATTTTATGTAGATATATCTGTTTCTAAAATCCCAATAGCCAGCTGAAAGGACAGTACTGTTTCCTTTTATGTCCAAGGACTTTATGTCCAAGGACTTTACAGATTGCGTACAGAAGCTTGGTTTGCTGACCACTGATTGTCTCCCACCTTGGGCACTCCTCTAGAGTTTTCTTTTGATTATTGGCTGTGCTTTACACTTGAAACTAAGAACCAATTTCTGTTGGACAGTTCTCAACTAAGATCATCAGCTGGGGTGCAGCTGGTCTGCAGAACTAGATCTCATTACAGATTTAATTTGTGTGTCATCGGTGTGAATCAGTCTTCCTACAAACCTGTACCACTGCGTTCAGTAGTTAAGACTTCAAACGGAAACACATGCAGCTAACTATGTTGTCTGGATGCTTTCCAAAATTAATGTATCCACTAAATAATCTAAATCTCTATTCTCTCTTTTAATATTTATTATTTTGTACTCTTCTGATATCAACATGCTTCTGTGCACTGTGGCCACACACCAGCTCCTGTACACTGTAGCTGCACACTGGGCATCATCAGTACACTGTGGCTAGTCTTTATGTGCACACACACAGGATTCTGTGCACTGAGGCTGCAGACTGGGCTTCTGTGCACTGAAAGCAAACTGTCTGCAGTATCTCACACTGCTTGTCGTTTAGGAACTTAGATTCTCAAAGTAACTATTACTCCCTGACAGGAAATTTTCTTAGGTTTAATGAGAACAAGTTCAACTAAAATCTCCAATCACTTCATTGAACAATGCAATGGAGACAGACACGTATCTACAAGTACAGACGGTATTAACCAAGTATTTCTCATACATGGCTCCATTTCCCTTGTTGGTACCTTACAATATGTTTTCTAAGCCCATTTCTCAAAACTGTATCCTAGGAATCAAATCCTTATCAATTCAAAGACTACTGTAAAACTTCATCCCCTCTCCCCAACTTCATGAAACAGCTGTTGTACTTGCCCTAAATACTCACAGCTCCTGTGACATCCTGGGGTAACTTCTTTTCCTCTCATTTATTTCTATCAGTCAAACTTAGAACCTCTCAACATATACTCTGAAGCCACAATGTTCAAGTTAAAATCTGACCACACATGTACTTTCTGTGCATAAATGGAGACAAATTACTTAAAGTATAGCCTTAGATTCTCCTAGTTGTAGATGAGAACAGGAATGGTCCTGTTTGACAGCATGTAAGGATTAAACGGGAGTAAAAGAGCAACAGTATGGAGGATCAGGGCTAGTGAAGGGGCTGGAGGCACCATGCTGGGACAGGAAGGTAGCAAAAAGAAGCCCCTGAAACAACCCAAGAAGCAGGAGACGAATGAGAAAGACAAGGCTTTCAAGCAGAAACAAAAGGAGGAACAGAAAAAAACTTGAGGAGCTAAAAGCCAAGGCCATGGGGAAGGGCCCCCTTGGCCACAGGTGGAATTAAGAAATCTGGCAGAAAGTAAGCTGTTCTTCACATCGGAGGTGATAGTGACCCTCCTCTTCTATTCCTATGGAAACATCTGGATTCCCGGCCATAACATCTTTGCCACTACAGCTAGAATGAAGTGTTACCCTGTAACCTGTCAAACATCTGGATTCTCTGCCATAACATCTTTGCCACCTAATAGCTAGAATGAAGTGTTATCCTGGAGCCTGTTGTACATTGTAATAAACTTCTGTCAAAAAAAAAAAAAAAAAAAAAAAAAAAAAACAGTGAATAAAGTGAACAATGCAATGGCTCGTTGTCTCTAGTGTTCAGCAATTCCTACCTCAGCTATGAATTTAAAGTGAACCCAGTCTAGAATCCCGCCAGAGCCTACTGTTCCATCTCACTGTACTCTGAATTCTGTACCACTTTGAATTACACAACTCATTTAAAAGCCTAAAAAACAAACAACAAACAAAAACAAAACAAACACAAAAAACCCAACCAAACAAAAAAAGCAATAGTATCAACAGAGCTTTGCTATGAGACGGCAAGAACTGCAGGCCACATCAGGACTAGCACACACCAGCAGCAATAAACACTAGAGCAACTCTGGCCTCACCACAAAAACTACGATCACCTGTGTCAGCCTCTCTGTAGGTTTAACCACAGGCTAATGATTCTTACAAGGTACTTCCAATGTCTGTCTTATCTCCATATGCCTACAAGACAATGCCACTGGGAAATCCCATGGCTAATTCAAATTCAAAAAATCTTAAACATTCTAGTAATCAACCCTCAAGTTCCCAATTTAGAGCCCCTTAGCACTATTCACTATTCTCTTTATTAAAATGTGTGGCCATCTTAGATTCTGACTTCTCTTCTGCTCCTCTCCCGTGAGTCACCACCCTAGGTAGCCAATGTGAAGTTCTCTTCCTCAAACCTGGACTTCCTGCTTCTGCTCCCAACTTCACTTCCTTCCCACATAAAACATGAGCTTCTGCCACACGGTGCTCGCCTACTGCTTCCTATTGCCCTATATGCACAAGTTGAAACACAACTACTTACATGTTAAGATGCCAACAGCCAGCTCCTTCAAAATTCAACCTCCTTTCCCAGAAAGCATGATTTCTAGCTGACTCCCATGGGACCTGCTGCCCGGTCACAGTCCTGTAGTGACTGACATGTCTACAGCCCCACCTCTCTATTCAGTTCCACTGTGCAGCTCATTAACTGAGGCTTCCTGACCTGTTCCTGACCTGCAACTTTCCTTTCCCTTCTAACAGCTCCTTTCTTAGCACTACTCAGGAGTGAATGCAATGAATACAACTCTGGCCTGTATTCTAGTCAACTGGTATATTTAATACCAAACTGTTTGCTGATATCAGTAGAAGCAGATATATACCTTCCCTCTTCTTTTTACCCCTATATCACTGGTAAGGAAGCAGTTGTTTTAAATAAGCCCATGCTTGTAAGTTCCTGAAACCTAAATTTTAATACTCTAAGGCAGAGGTCAGCAAACATTTTCTGTAATAGTTAGATTAATTCTTCACATATGGTTTCTGTTACATTTTCTTCTACCTATTATAAGTGTATGTGTGTGTGTGTGTGGTGTGTGTGTGTGTGTGTGTGTACTCTTAGTTGAAGGCTGTGGTTTGACTTAGTCCCATGGACGCCTTCTCCAAACAGCACTTTCTTATCAGGAGTCTCTATGGTTAAGCATCTATATCAACAATTAACACTTGCTAAGATACTTTGACTTTGGGTTGATATCAAATACAAACCCCTGAGTTCTTACCAGCTCTTTCAGACTTTTCTTTCTGTTCACGCAGTTCCTCTCCCTGGGTAGTCATCTGTTTGATATGACTACGAAGCTGAGCAATTTCATCTTCTTTCAGTTCCAGGGTCTCAAGCATTTGCCGCTTCGTCTCTGTTATTACCATTCCCTGAACAGAAGTGCAGACTCTAAACCATTTGCATAACAAACTGCATCACCAACACACAGCACAACTCAAGTGGTGTGGGAAGCAGAACAAACATCTCTTACTAAGGACAGTGGGAGAGTTTCTTTACTAGCTCACACACTGAAGCCAGTCTTCACTCTGTGCCTCAGCAGACCAGGGTGTGTCAATATTTTAATAATAGGTTTAGTCTCTTAATCATCAGAATGTGTTTCAGTTATAAGATTTATTTTACAATCTTACTATAGATGTATGGTAATTTTCATCTTAATAAATAGTATCAAACAAAACTAGCCTCTGAATGTGACTGGTGACTAGAATAAGCCACAATTAGCATCTGCATTCACACATGTAAATACTCCCAACACTATGTAAGGTAGATGCTGCCACAGCTGGGTAGACCAAGGCTAGAGCCCAGCTGTGCCAAGTTCTTTTTTCTCACATGACTTCCTCTGGCTCCATCACAATCCACCAACTACTGTAAGTAAAGGCCCGCCATCCCTCCACTTTGTGAGAGGCTTCTCTTCTCTTTGTGGAGAATCCACACAGAAATGAAGGTCAATGTGTGGAAAAACATCAAATTACCAAGGACAAAAAAAACCTGGGTAGTTGAGCTAGTGTCTTTAAAAGGTGCTCAGCCCTCACTTGCAGGGTCTACTGACCCTGCTTTGGAGTATGACTACTGGACAGCCAGTGTTAATGTTAACAACCAAGGAAGTGCAAGTGCGACATAGTAAGAAAATTTAAAACATGGTGGTAGGTCTCCATTGTCTTCACAACTCACATCACAAAGGAGAGAGAATGTCAGAGGGGAAGGACAGCTGAACCTATACATTAAAAGAAATCTTAGTCATATCAATCACAATGAAAGAGTTTACTTGGTACATAATAAGATAGCAGATGGTATCATGAATTACTGTTGTACTTTTGCAAAACTAAAGGGTACTTTGTTTCAAAGCTAGGCTAAAATACTACATTCATCAACCAAGATATGAAATGAACACATTTTGTATTACAAAAGGGCCAGAGAATCTGGGATCAAGCAGGGCAAGCTGTCTGTCCACCTGTGAATCTCCCAGCTGCCGGCTAGGGGCTAGCTGCTCTCTGTCTCCGCCCTTCCTACATCCTCCAGTCCCCTAGGCATCCTGGAATCCACATGTACAAAGTCTTATGTTAACATACACATTATCGCTTCTTTACTTTTCAGGTGATGATCAATCTACTTCTACAATGTGTAAAAGAAAACACTGAAGCCATTCACATGCAGCATGTCTTAACCGTAGGTAATGTAACTTTCTCTGAGAGATAGGTATGGACTGTGAGCATAGACTCCCTTTGTCACCTTTACTGCTGTGTCTACGATGGAACACTGACTGATACTAAAAAACCAGAGAACCAGGTTTACTAATGCTAATACTGTACAAATCTAGAAATTAAAAATAGTTTTCATGGAAGCAGCTAAAACATTTTGAAAAGCAGGTGTATATATAGATGCTTCTAACTGCTTTCAAAGCAAATTTGGGGGCCCCTGACAAATTTCATTATCATAAATTTGGGAGTTTTACCTTATCTTGTTCAAGCTGTTCAATTAAGTTCTTTGCATCACGCAACTGAGTGATAAGTTTAGTCTTCTCAGCCATATGAAGCTCCTAAAAAAGTTTTAGAAATTCATTTCCATCTCTAAGAAAGCTTTGCCTCCTATAGAACTCAGCAGCTTATCTAATCTAAACAGCCCTTATGGTGTAATGAGGGAGTACACAGGAAATCTCAAATGTATAGTAAATGCTATAAAACCCAGAGCACTTGGGGTGCTCACATAAGACACCCTATCCACCCTGTCTATGGACAGGAGGATGAAGGAGGCTTCCCAGAGGAAGCACAGACCATGCATGAGCCTGCTCACCTGGCTGTACACGATTACAGAGCAGAGGTCAGCTGTCTCTTACCTTCATCTTTTCCAGCTCCTGCAGCCTTTCATCCAGCTGCTCCTGCAGTGCCTCCTTCTCGCTCAGCAGCAGTGCACACTGCTGCTTGTGGGATCCGATTGTCTCCTTACAGCGCTGAAGTAGATTCTCCTGACGTTTCACTCTTTGCTGGAGCATTTCCAGGGTTTTAGTGGAAGTCCCACCTCCTACAAATGGTAAAGCAGTGTCAGCAGGGCAGTCATTAAACACACACGTGATGAGACACATGAGATGGCTAGTGGGTGAAGGACCCACGTGCTAGAGAGAACCAGCCCTCATGAGCTGTCCTGACCTCCACATGCATATCACATCACACAAACACTCACAGACACTAAGGAAATGAAATTATAAAAAAAGTGTAAGGGCTATAAAGAAACTCTGCAAACAGTGCCATCTTTTTAGGTGGTGAGGAGGGCAGGGATCTAGAGAGCTGTGCTTAGTCTTCTGCAAGCTCAACACACACTCTACCACTGAGCTACAGCCCAGTCACTATAAAGTCGTCTTCTACACAAACCTAACTACACTCTGAAAAGGAACACCCCAATAAGCAAGTGGCATTCTTCAAACTACTCTCAAGTTACTGTGTGATGTTTAGATGACGTATCAAGTATAAAATGAACTCCTTACCCTGGAATGGCTGTAGACACTGGCATTAACTAGATCTGGCCTACTTAAAAGTCAAAACTGGGGAGAAGGCTGCCGGGGGAAATTGGCGACCGAAGCGGCCTGGGCGGGATTTAGTATTCAGGCCTTTGAGGAAGGAGCTAGAAGTCCTCTGAAGAAAGACCAGTGACTCGAATGAGCCCCCTCACAGAGAGATGAAGGGGCAGCAGAAAACAGCTGAAGCTGAAGAGGGGACAGTGCAGATTCAGGAAGGTGCAGTGGCTACTGGAGAGGACCCAGCTAGTGTAGCTATGCCAGCATCCAGTCAGCTGCCACTTTCCCTGATCCCAACGTCAAGTGATGTACAGGGTGATCCAGGTGTCTGAGGGGCAGCTGGATGGCCAGACGGAGGGCTCTGGTGCCATCAGTGGCTACCCTGCTACTCAGTCTATGACCCAGGCAGTGATCCAGGGAGCTTTCACCAGTGATGATGCCGTTGACATGGAGGGAGCAGCTGCAGAGACACATTATACTTACTTCCCCAGCACCGCAGTGGGAGATGGGACAGGGGGTATCACATCTGGGAGTACAACAGCTGTTGTCACCACCCAGGGCTCAGAGGCACTACTGGGGCAGGCAACCCCGCCCAGCACAGGTCAATTCTTAGTGATGATGCCACCACAAGAAGTATTGCAGGGAGGGAGCCAGCGATCAATTGCCCCCAGGACCCACCCTTATTCCCCGAAGTCAGAGGCTCCCAGGACAACTCGAGATGAGAAACGGAGGGCTCAACATAACGAAAGTGGAGCGCCGCTGCCGGGACAAGATCAACAACTGGATTGTACAGCTGTCCAAAATCATCCTAGACTGCTCTATGGAGAGAACCAAGTCTGGCCAGAGTAAAGGTGGAATCCTGTCCAAAGCCTGTGATTATATCCAGGAGCTGCAGCAGAGCAACCACCAGTTGTCTGAAGAGCTGCACGGGTTAGATCAATTGCAGCTGGACAATGATGTGCTTCGGCAACAGGTGGAAGATCTTCAAAACAAGAACCTGCTACTACGAGCTCAGTTACGGCACCATGGACTAGAAGTCGTCATCAAGAATGACAGCAACTAACTCTGGGGATTCAGGGCCTTTGGGCCAAGAACTGCAGACAGCCCAGGAGCAGCAGGCTAATCCCATGCACCTCTCCTTCACTGCCTACTTCTGGCATGGGACTCGGGGAGTTTGGCAAGTGTGTTTTTGAACTGAGGCCCTAGGGTGTGGCAATCTGCAGTGAGTGGTGTGAAATACAGTGTGGACGTACACCGGCAGGCTCGCCTGCTCCCACCACGCAGTCCCCAGGCCCTGGTGCCCCTTTGGCACACTGCATGTGCTGTCTCCTTGGTGGACACTGGACACACTGAATTTGGGCTTGCCATGTGCTTGCTAGAGTGCCTGGGAGAGGGTCTGTGGGCCTAGTACTTCCCCTGGTTCTTCCTTTCTCTGGAGCAGAAGTTAAGATATGTACCTGATTACTCTGGGGAGCAGGTTTACTCAAGAGGTGGGGAAGAGTGCTAGCTAGCTGGCTGCTATCCCAGGAACAGTAGAGGGGCCAATGAGCAGCTGAGGCCTCCACAGAAGGCTCGAGCCAGGGGGAACTATAAGCAGGGCGGTTCACTGAGAGCCGTCCCTGCTCCAGGGATGGTTCTTTTTATTTCTTTACCTTTTTTTTTTTAAGATAAAATTGTTTAGAGCCACACACAAAAAAAAAAAAAAAGTCAAAACTGAGGGGAGGGGGATCATCCCTAAGCCATAGTAAGCTCCATCCCAGAAGTCTTGAGTGTTCTTCCTAGTCCTCTATTCTCTTCCTGAAGGGAGTTCTGCTCACTCTAGGCTTTATCTTCTGCATTTGAGCCCATCCTCACACCTATAGAAACTGTTGCCCCTTGTAGGTTCACCACTCAGATGGCCAGCTGCTCAGCAACTTACTTTGTCTCTAACGGAACCAAAGTCTACAGTGAGTCTCTTGGTAAGAGAACAAAGATATAGCCAGGTATGGATGCAAACCTGTAAACCTGTACTTGGAAGGCTAATAGAGAAAAAAAATCACAACTTGAGCGATACGGTTTACATAATGAGACCTTGTCTCAAAAAAACAAAAATAGTATAACATAATTTATATACTTTAAAAATGTGATCCCCTTAAAGTTTATGCAATTTTCAAGTCTTAAATCAATTGCTTTTTTTCTGAAAAAAAAAAAAAATTCAGTTGGTGGCTTTTTTTGTTTGTTTGTTTTTTGGTTTATTTGTTGGTTTTTTTCTAAGACAAGGTTTCTCTGTTTAGCTCTGGCTGGCCTAGAACTCACACTGCAGACCAGGCTGGCATTGAACTCAGAGATCCTCCTGTCTCTGCCTCCCAAGTGCTGGGATTAAAGGCAAGCACTACCACCTCCTAACTAACAAGTCAATTTAAAACAAACAAACAAAGAAACTTGAATGCTGAAGAAACGTTAGGGTCAAGGGCACCTTACTTCTGCCTCAGGCTGTTTTATCAGCTTGAACCCTTGCTGCCTGACACTGTCCTCTCACTTTTAGACTATGCTCTGACACAGGAGCTTACCCACTGGCTCCCCGACACCCTCCATCTTCTCCTCCATCCTCTCCGTGTCACTGTGCGTGTCTGCCTGGAGCTCCACTGGAGGGAGTGGTTTTGGAACATCAACACTCATTGGGCCATTCTGTAATCGTTGCTTTAGAAGAGAAACCTAGGAAGAAAGAAAGAGAGAGAGAGAGAGAGAGAGAGAGAGAGAGAGAGAGAAAAATTCATTACTAGAAGAAAAAAGTATGACAGAAATATTTTCTTTAAATTTTGTAAGAAATAGGATGAAGCCAGGTGGTGGTGGCACACAACTCTAATCCCAGCGCTCGGGGACAGAGGCAGGCAGATCCCTAACTTCAAGTCCAGCCTGGTCTACACAGCAAAATCCAGGACAGCCAAGGGTACGCAGAAAAATTATCTCAAAAAACAAAACAAAACCTAGGGGGGTGGGAGGGAGGGAGGGAATAGAGAAGGAGAGAGAGAGAAAGAGAGAGAGAGAGAGAGAGAGAGAGAGAGAGAGAGAGAGAGAGAGCGCAATATGTTTGCTACAGTGAAGAAGAGAGCCAGCTTGCTTGCACAGTGCG
Source organism: Mastomys natalensis (assembly GCA_021653895.1). Classification (NCBI taxonomy): domain Eukaryota; kingdom Metazoa; phylum Chordata; class Mammalia; order Rodentia; family Muridae; genus Mastomys; species Mastomys natalensis. Next base: position 943,835 of record JAJTUV010000008.1, on the reverse strand, counting down.
GCTGTTTGCTACATGTGCTACATTAGCGGCAATGCCACAGTCAGTCAAAAGGTATAATAATCAAATAGATGCTGTTAAAATGGAAGAAAGGCAGAGTTTTAAATCAAGCTTTTTTCTCTTTGCATTTGAAATTCTTCAGCTCTCTGACTATCACTCTGCTCTTCTATCAAGGGCTTCTCCGCTTTGACCTGCTCTTTTACCTGAGTCTGGAGAACACTGATATACTGATCTTTCTCCTCCAAACATGCATCAAACTCTTCCTGAAGATGTTTCTTTGCTTGCTGATCCATCTGCAGCTCCTATAGCATAAAAGGTATCATAGGTAATTTTCAATATAAAACAACAGACACAAACTTTAAGCTTACTACATCATCATTTCAGATTTGATTTCACTCTTAACATAAAGTACAGAATACTTAGAGAATCCTCAATGTTTAAGACATTAACATTTAAGCCCTTAATATCAATAAATAATTTTGTTCCTTAAACAATGTAAGGGTCTCCAAGGAGAGCGGATTCCTAAAGACCTGCAATGGCGCACAGTGATGTACAAAGGAAACAGAAGCTTGAGCTGTAACAGGCCAAACAGCGCCAGCAGTGTCCTCCCACATAGGCTGAGTCACCACCAGCTCTCCCAACTTAACTGGTGCCCACCAAGTAAGGAACGTCCAGCTCCTGAAGCCAGTGCAAGTGCTACTTCTTAAGGTGGTTGACCCCAAAATCAATGTTTATCTCTGCTGCAGCAGGCGCGGGAACGACCTCCTCAGTGTGGCTCACCTCATGCCCTCCGAGCGCCGGCCCTTTCTGTCCTTTACAGATCGCTCTAAACCCCTCCAGGCTCAGTTCTTTGTGCTCTCTATTTCTCCCTCAACCTCAAGGTCTTAGAACGTTAGAGACTAACATCTGAAATTATATAGGCAGGATACCAATATGGTTCTGGAGAGGTTTCCCATGTCACTTTCCTTAAATTTCACCCATCCTCACAGATCTGCTGGAGGGATTCTTTCGGGACACTATCAAGGCCTTATAAGAACTCCCAGTCTTGCATTATTACAAATCGACTAATTCCCAAAACACTGAGAAACTATCTTGTACTAAAGTGCCCTTTATTATTCACTGCACCTAAGATTACCCAGGCAGCAAAAGGAATGTCACATGTGCTTACCCATCTATTAATAAGGCAGAGATCCATGCCCCCATTTTCTTGAGGATAGCTCCTTCAATGAGGGACTCCTTTAGCAAAGTGATATGTGGCAGGACAAAAAAATGTTCTTGTCTCTAGACAAAAGACCATTGTAAGTACCCTCAAAGCTCCGCCTACCTCTAATGTCCATTCTCTGAATGCAGGCAAGGATGCCCGCCATTGTCAGGTGTACCTAATCATTAAGTGCATAAAACCTAGACAGTGAATTTCTTGTCCCAAACAAGAGTCAATCAATGACCTTCATTTATCATTATTCTCAAAATGCAAGAAAATGAACAAATAATATATTAAGCAGAAAGACATTATTTGTCCCTCTAGGAGAAGCAAAGGTAGCTTGAAAAAGCTTCAAGGTGATTTCTCTCTCTGACTACTCACTGCACCCTCAGCACTAGCTGTGTTCAAATCAAACCAGCAGTGCAGCTTCAGAAGCCCGGGTGAGGCTTTGCTCCTTCATCGTCACTTCAGAGGGAGAAGGAATTAGTCTAGGGTTCAAAACAAGCTTCACAAAGGAAGAATGGCTACCGTTATCTATACAGTAAGGATCAATGTTTATTCTTGGTGAAGTAACAACAGTTACAATGTTTTAAAGGACAAAACAGTAAGAACTGGGTGTATACACAATATAAGTAGAAATTAAACACAATTTCAGTATAAATGAAATAATAATGTGATACAAGAATTCACATGAGTAATATGGACAATGTGTCATTAAAAATAATGAATGCTCTAAGGGACAACAGGGCTATGAAGACACACAGGAAAGGCTCTGCTGCACTTTTCTGCTGCCTCCTCACAGACGAAGCTTAGCTTGCTTTCTCTCTCCCTCTCTCCCTCTACCCCACCTCCAGTACTATTCTACCACTAGGCTATATTCCCAGCGTTATACTAGCAATTACTACTTGTAAATTTACCAGTCTGCTACTTTTTAGAGATATTTATACTTTTAACATACTATATATCGTAAACTAATAAATTCCACAAACAAAATTCTACCCAGGATATATAAAATTCTAAACTACTCTTATCTGTTCTGAAATCATCTACTTCAAAGTTCTTAAAATAAAACTGATACCCATGAAGAACATTCCCACAAAAACAGTAACAAGGTATTTCCAGCAGTACTGCAGCAGGTGTGGACAAAGCTTGTTGCTGGGCACCAGGCAGGACAAGGCAGAAGAGCAGGGAGCAGCAATGAAGCAGTGTCTGAAAAGCCTCCGCACTGCAAAGGCCACGACATGACATCAAGGAGCTCAACCTAATCCTGCAGTGACTCACTACTCCAAACTGCAAGTCATTTTATTTCAACAACAGCATGCTGACCAGGAAAGGCAAAAAGAAACCTAGAATATTTAACAGTGCAAACAGCTAAGCCTTGGAAATTGACACTGACTGCTTACACTGCAGGCAGATACATTTATTTCATTAATTTCAACAGCAGCAGCATCTACATAGGAAAGCTACATAAATAAAAACCACAGACGTGTTGTGTGAGCTCACAAGCCGGGCTGACTCGAGTCATTTCCTACTACACACAGGTCAGCCGAGCGTGTGTAATAAGACATCTCTACAAAACTAAGAAGTTGAATCACTGTTCTCAAAGTACCAATCACTAAACTTACCTCTCTTAATTCTGAAATTCTCCGAAGTGATTTATCTTGACTCTGACTCAATATACCCTTTAATTAAAAAAAAAAAAAAAAAAAAAGTTAAACATCTACAAGGCATATTAATGAAAAAAAAAAAACTATTCTATGTCAATAGTTGCATTTGCTAAAATGCATAGACACAGAAGTCAAACTATAAACTTAACTATATGTTAACTTTAATAACAGGAGATTTGTAAAGTAAACTCAAACTTCAGAAGCAAATGATTTCACTATAACAGAGTACAAAGACCATGTTAATTATCATTATCTGTTGTTAAGGTTTATGTTCTTTAAAAAATCTAATTCTCATGAACAGCATTACAAATGGTTAAATTAGTAACTGTCCATTAAGAAGGAATCAAGCCCAGGAGAGATGGCTCACTGGTTAAGAGTACTCTGTTCTTCCAGGGGACCCCGGTTCAATTCTTAGCACCCACATGGCAGCTCACAACTGTCAGGGGATCTGACACCTTCTACAAGCCTCTGCTGGCACTAGGCACACATATAATCATAGACAGGCATGCAGGCAAAACACCCATACTCGTAAAAAAGAATAATTTTTTAAAAATAATTTTGATCAAGTTAAAAAAGTAACCTACTAGAAAGGTGTATGCCTCACACTTTGGAGGGTAGCAGGGTGTTTTCACTAGTACAGAGAATTAATGGCCAGCTGCAGTCCATGAAAACAGAGTGACTGTGTGCTCCTGTGATCAGATACAGAGGTAAAGAACTGAAGAGAGCGATGGTGCATGCCTGTAACCACAGCACTCAGGAAGCTGAGGCAGGAGGATAGCTACACAAGCCCTGTCTCAGGAAAACAGGAGAAATGGGGTAACTTGTAGCTTCTTGGATTTGTGTGTCTAACAACAACAGCAAAATAAATAAATCAGTAAGAAAGAGGACTAGGTAGACAAAATGTCTACTTATCAATATAGATTAGCAGGATCTGCCCCTTTGAGGCAGCAGAGCAGAAGGTAAGAAGGAGTCAAGTCCAGCAGAGATGGCTTGTTGGTTAAGAGTTCTCTGTTACTATACTACAGACTACTCTTATCATAAGCACCTTTTGTGTTTATTCTTTTAAACAAGTAAAATGTTGGGAGCTGGGGCACTGGGACACACACACACACACACACACACACACACCCTTACAGACCAAGGTGGCAGAAAAGGTGCTTCAAAGAGGCAACCATCCTAAATCTAAATCTTCTACAGTGGGGACCTGGAACTCGAGGAAGCTAGGATGTAACAGGGAAGCCATCTCTGGGCTCTTCGTCACTCACTCCTCACCTCTAGCACTGGTGAAATCTGAAATTACACACAGTATCTAAAAAGGAAAGCTAAGATTCATGAGAGCTTCTCTAACTTCAGAGCCATGGAGGAGTCAGTCACTCACTTGTAGCTTCTTCTTCTCTCTCTGAAGAGTCTGAAACGCTGTGACGAGCTAGAACAAAGGAACCACCAAGATAGCATTAGTTATTTCTCAATAAATACAACTTGTTATTCTAATTGCTGCTAAAACTTTGCTCTTTATAAATGTCAAAAACCAATCAGAACAGTCCTGTATAGACAATTAAGCCTAATTCAATCCATAACAAACAAACAAATAGTAAGTCTATTTCTAAAATGTAAGATGTAAGTTGACTGTAAGCCAGTGAATCTCCATACACTTTAGATTTCAACACGTAATTTATAGGTGAGAATTGCAGACAACTCGCCTGAAGGTGGAAGGGCACCTATCTGTCGGAGTCTCATCTGCAACCAACAACATTATGCAAGTGTTTGCCAGAAACAAATTCCAGGGCCTGACCCAAAACTGACTCACTGAGAACAGAGGGACATGGTGGAGAGACAGGAACCTGTTTTAAAAACTCTCAAGGTAACTTGTTTTGGACTACAATATTAAACAATAATGAAAATCTGAAAAAAGAAATATATAACTAGCAGATAGGAATGAGGAATCCAAGCCCTAATCCTAATCAGAATGAGCATTCGAGCACAACTTGATAAGGTGATGGAGTAAGAGGTCTGCTGTTGTTGTTGTTGTTGTTTTGTTGTTGTTGTTTTGGGTTTTGTTTGTTTGTTTTGTAGGTTGTTTTGTTTTTTGAGACAAGGTTTCTCTGTGTAGCCCTGGCTGACCTGGAACTCACTTGTAGACCAGGCTAGCCTTAACTCATAGATCCAACTGCCTCTGCTTCCCAGAGCTGGGATTAAAGGTGTCCAGCACCACTGCTAGGCAGAGTAACATCTTTTTATCCCTGTAAGCCTTTCACAGCCAATAGTGACATTAAACACACTATTGGGACCTACGTTAGCAGAGCACAGTGCAGCTCTTCAGTAAACCATCCTCCATCTTCTCTAGAAAGGAGATGTGTGCTCCTAAACGGCACTGCTAATGTTGGAGTCAAGGCAGTTAACAGTGTAAGGCAGCAGTGAGTCTGGGAACAGACCTAAGAACTTGGAGACAAGTTCTGCTTAGGAGTAGACCTGCCGTAGTAACTCCAGTCTCAAAAGGTGGATGGGAAGGAGAGCAACACAAGAGGTAGTGCCACCTACAGGCTGACCTCACTCACCCCAGGGCCCTACTGCGGAAGGAAAAGTAGAGGCACAGCCTATGACATCTCCCTACTCCTGAAAAGCTGCTTGACTCCAAGACAGCCTAGAATGGGAGAACACCCAGAGCAACTGAGCACCAAATAGACGCCATCAACTGCTATGTGGCTTAAGTTACTTAGTCTCTATGGACCCCAATCTGTTTTCACAGGCATAAGCAAATTTACATAAATTAAATAAATTTACATATAAGAATGGTATAAAATTAGCCGGCTTGGTGGCGCACGCCTTAATCCCAGCACTTGGGAGGCAAGCAGGCGATTTCTGAGTCGAGCCTCTGGTCACAAGTGATTCCAGAGAGCAAGGCTAACAGAAAACCTGTCTGAAAACCAAAAAAAAAAAAAAAAAAAAAAAAAAAGAATGGTATAAAATTAAATGCCATTATAAATGTGAACAGAATCTGGCATACTTAAATGCTAACTATACTATTGCCCCAGCTTCAGACTTAAAACTGTGAATAAATCTATAAAAGTAGCATAAGGATAAACAATCACAATTATGACCATTATTAAATTGAAGGAAAAAATTACCTAGTTCCACAGCTATGAGAGAGATACCTGGCTTCCTGCCCCATTTAGGCCTCCAGAGTCCATCAGAGTCCTTTCTATTTTGCCACCATTTATAATTTTAATAAAAAAAAGGCAATTTATGTATGTCATCAAAGTTTTCATTTCATTTTGGTTTTGGCAGTGTAGATAGTAAACTAGCTACACAGACAGTGAAACTTGGACTAACTTTACACCTAACCCTGAAGTTCAATATTCATTTAAATTGAATGTAATGTGGATTTCCTTGCCATGTCAAAATAAAATGATGCATGTGAGTATTACAAACAGAAGCTACTGATAACAAAGAACTTCCTGAAAAAGAATTCTTAACTGCACCTGACAAAAAGGGACTCAAGGAAGGCAAAACACATAGTTTTAGTTCCCAAAGTACTCTTTTTTTAATAGATAAAAGGGCACTATTTACTTCTTCCCTTACACCAAACAAAGTGAGCCTAGGAGTAGTTAAAAGTAGAGTTGGGAGGCTAGAGAGATGGTGGTTAAGAGCACCTAGCTGCTCCTAATCTTTCAGAGGACCCCAGTTCAATATTCTACATCCACATGGCAGCTCACAACTGAATATAATTCCAGCTCCAGGGGATCTGATGTCTTCTTCTGGCCTCCAAGGGTACCAAGCATACAAGTGGTACAGATATATACACATACAAACAAAATATTCAAAATATAAAATAAAAATTAAGTTTTTTAAAAATTCATGTTAGGCAAAAATTTAAATGTCCAAAAAGTAAAAACAGCTTGGCAAGATGGCTCAGTGGGTAAGGGTATTTGTGGCCAAGGGCACTGACTGTCTGAGTTACAATCCCTGGAGTCAATAAGGTAGAATGAGAGAACCAGCTCCCACGAGACTTTCTTTAGCCTCTCCTCCCATGTGCTATGGCATGCATTCATACATGTACATACAAACACACAATAAACATTTTAAATTTAGATATTGGTACAATGAGAGTGAGCTGAATCATTGAGGACATCAGACTACCTAACCATGACTGTCTGAGAAGTCTGTCTGACTTCTCTAATCAGAGATGAGTCACATGAGGAATACGGAAAACAAAGAGAATGAATGATGTTTGACCTAGGTGTCCACAGAAACAGCAGAGAATGTGAAAACCAAAATGTCAGTCTGCTCAAAGGCATCTGGACCCCAGAAAGACCTGAACTAGGTCTGCCACCCCCTCAGTAACCAGGATCAGGTCAGCCAGTCTCAGGGTAAGAGCAATGCAGTAATACGAACAAGATGAAGGGGAGCGTTGTGTGTAAGCCAACACCCACCGTGCTCCTACCTCGGAGTACTTCCCTCTGTAGCTACTTAGGCTTCGCTCCATTCTGCGCAACCGCTGAAGCAGCTGCTCTCTGTTAAGACTGTCTGAGGTCCACGGTGCATCTTCAGTCTCGCTCTCCATATCAGAAGGTGGATCAAAGGTGGCAGCAGAACAGTCCAGGTCAAGTTGGTTCAGGGACTCTCTGGAAGATGTTCGGACCAAAGACTCTTTAGAAGACCGAAACAGGGATTCCTTTATGGGACTTCGAAACAGAGACTCCATGGAAGGTACTCGGAGCTGGAGCTTCTGTGCAAAAGTCTGTGTGTCACCTGACTGCAACTGAAGCCAACAGAGCATGAGTTACATACATATTCAGACATCTACTGCCCTTCCATCAGCACCAGTCTAGAAGAGGCTCTAACAAATACAACTTGCATTCCAGATAAGTAATTGCAAAGCACGGTTTTCTGAGAAATGAAAGACACTGGCAATATCTGTAAAAAGTCTCGACCTGGAGTCAGAGAGCTCAGCTCTGACTCTCGGGCTGTCACCTAGCAGTACTAGTGCCTTCAGTAAGTCGCTGTCCTTCAGTTTGCCCATCTGTACAAAAGAAAGCTAGTTTAGTTGGCTGACCCCACAGGGCTGCTGTGGAGTCCCACCCACCCACATGTTAGACACTTTATTACACACTGTGCCTCAAGTGTGGGCATCTAGGGTGAAGTGTGAAGTAGAGGCTAATTCTGTTTCAACTAGTGAGTTCATGGATTTAATGATTCCAGATCATTCTTTTCAAGAGAAGGAGTATAGGCTGAGAGAGGTAATGCACTAATCAGACAGTTCTGTTTAGAAGGCAATGGAGTGGAACGGACCAGTAATACACAGGTCTGCTGGAGCTCCGGCCTGTGAACTCAAGTTGTTTGTAACAGTACAACCTAGAATCACCCAAATGTTGATAGCAGAGAACACACTTCGGGATGTACATAGAAGTTCATAATACACTGCTAAATATAAAAGATCTAGTTAGAAAGCAGTATGCATCTCATGAGCTCAATTTGACTTGTCTATAAATATTTTTTAATTTGTATTTATATTTTCACAGATGCCATCAGAAGTTATGAAGGACAGACATATACAGAGGTAAACAGTGTCTTCATGCATCAGTATTTGGGGTGGAATTAGCTTTTGTGTTATATTATTCTGTACTTTCTAGTTTGTTTTCATAATGTGCAAGTTCTACCCTTATGATGGAGGGAGACCAGAAGGAAGAGGAAGAGTACTTCTTGTACAAAATCTCTGAGAATTGCTGTCATTGGCAATTCCATTATGGTCACCTCTGGCCCATGTGAAAAACTGCTTTTGAGTTCCCTAGCATCCAACATCCTTACAAAAGAAAGACATATAAAGCACAGGGGAAGAAACACAGAAGATAGTTGGTATTTCAGGGTCTCCAGAAGCTAATGAATAGCCAAAGTCTGCATCTACGGACCCTAGTCATCTTATCCTCCATGTCTACTATGACTGGTAGTAACTCTTACTGTTTGTTCCTGGAGCTGGGAGTACTACAGGACCTACACATGCTGGGTAAGCGTGTCCCACTCTGCCTCAACCCCAGTCCCTGAACACAGTGACTCATCCCTTCAGTGCAAGAGTCAGTCTCAATACAACTCAGTTGTTGCTCTACAGAACCTTGAGCAGGTAGCTAAATAGTCCTGCTTCCTCCTCTGTAAAATGAGGACAGAAAACACCACAATGATGATGATGACAATGACAACGATGATGAATTCCAGAAAGACTGAATAAGTTAATACAACCTGCAGCAACACTTAGCACAACAAAGAGATAAAGAGGCACAGTCTCAAACAAAAGCAAATAATAAAATAAGAGAATGATCAGGGTGGTAGATGTAGCTCACTGCAGAGCAGTACTCTTATGGTTAGAAGACCTAAGGATAGTAGCTATGGGACCTGATTAGCTTTTCCACAGTAGGCATGTGGCTTTGATTAAGTGACACAACCTCGTTCTGCCTGTCTCTGTCTGTGTAAGATGAAGCAAGCAGTACCCTGTTCATGAGATAATTGTGAAGAGTAACCTAACCTGGGTTAAGAACTTAAGCTCACCTAAGGCAGATCCTTCTTTCACCAGACATCTAAGCTTCCCTTCTTCTTTCTACCACACCCAGGTTTTGTTGAAGTACAAATCCCTTCCTCACCCCCAACCCACGCTGACCAGGAGATGGTTAATTAAAACTTTGGTAACACACAGCATGAGGATGGAGAGCAATTTATGGTGAAGAACTGTAAGCTGTGGCTGAAGCTAAACAGAAGCGCTCTCTCCAGACCAGCAAGTTCACCCCTACACATGTGCCTACAGACCTGTAAATGGTCAACAAAAGACCATTCAAAATGAACACCAAGCGAAATTAGCCTACTAATAAGGGCTTCTTTTTTTAAATTGTTTTTCCCCCACTGGAATACCAGCCAATTATCATGTTTACCAATGGAATATTAAAAAGCAATGAAAATGACTTGAAATCATAACAACAATATAGATAAATCTCATAGAGTATGAACAGAAGAAGCCAGGTATGCTGGGCATGGTGGCTCGTAATGTAATTTCAGTACTCAAGAGGCAGCTGCTGGTTTGAAACCATCCTGGCTTACACAGTAAGTTCTAGACCAGCCAAGGTGAGATGTGTGACTATCTAAAGCAGGGATTCTCAACCTTCCTGATGCTTAGACCCTTTAATACAGTTCCTCACTTTGTGGTGATCACCAACCATACAATTATTTCATTGCTACTGCATAACTGTAAATTTGCTACTGTTATAAGGAATAATGTAAATATGTGATATGCAGGATATCTGATATGCAAAACCCTAAGAAAAGGTCATTAGATCCCAAAGGGTTCACGACCTGCAAGTTGAGACCTTCTAGTCTAACTGGAAGGAAGGGAAGGGAGGGAGGAAGAGAGGGAAGGAAGAAGGGAGGGAAGGAGGGAGAGAAGAAGCAGGCAGGCAAGCAGACACTTTACATAAATAACTTGCAGTACTAGAGAAAGAGCAGTGGTAACCTGCTTACTGTGAGGATGAGGCAAGGGACCAGACGAAGCTAAAGGCTTTAGAGCACTAATAATTTCTGGTTTGGGGGGTTTTGTTTTTATTTTTTTTATTATAGCTATAAATTCATTTATGCATACCAGGATACAGAGCACGTAAGTCAGAAGACAATTTGTGAGATCCAGTTCCCTCCCTGCACCAGTGGGTCCCAGGAATCAGACTCAGTTGTCAGGCTTAGTGGCAAGCACCTTTACCTGCTGAGCCACTTTGTCTATTTGTAGGGTGAATATGTCACACTTTTCTACAGATATTCAAGTTTTATACTATTAATTTTTGATTAATATTGCTTTAACTTAGGTTCTATGCGACTCAGTAGAGCTGATAACAGACGCTATAAAATCCTCAGGCTAGGACTTTTTGGTATAGCTACCATTCTACTGATACAACATGCTAGAACAGAGATGTAATTTCCTGGAGGACAACCTGTGTTTGTAAAGGGGCACAGAGGGGGTGGTTTTAAACAGATGGGGAGAGGAAGTTATAGGAAAAGGGTCCCTCTGCAACATGCCCTCATCTGTAAATGGGAAGAGTAACTGCCCTACCTGAGCAAGGATGCTATGTGGTCTCAGAAGAAGACTTTAACACTCAGCATCTGACAGCACTCTTTCAGGCAGTCACACACTAGTAACAACAGACAGGCCACCACTGTCAGAGGACTGACATTTGTAAGTAAACAACAAACCTGAGAAGCGGATGATTCATCTCTGTTAACACCATCTGTAGATTTTGTTGCTTGAGTTGATGCATTCTAAGAAAAAGAAAGAACATCATAAAAAAATGAACTGTAAACTAAAGTTTTAAAACTGTTATAAACAAACTATTAAGACCTGGTAGACACTTTTATCTATCGAACAAAATTAGTAATTATTGTTTATTAGAATATTTCCATGCGGGGCAAAGGTAGTGTGGTTAAGTATTTTAGAAAATCACTTTGCTATAAAACATGAAATCAATAGCAAAAATTAGTGAGTAGCAGATTTATTTCAAGCTAATCACACATCTCTTTAAGCCCTTATGTTCCCAATTCAGTTTCCATGACAAAAATCAACAGGGAGTCAATCAGCAAAGCTCATTCAAATAGAAAACTATCCAAAAAGAAGTCATGTCAACTGCTCTCTACAGTAAAACCACATTCAAATTAAAATTATCTGGCTTTTTGTTTCCTTGTGTTGGTGAGCCAAATGCTCCAAGGGAGACTCACTGGCTACCTCATGCTGCAGACTGCAGAAATATGCCTAGGAGTCTCTGAGCTTCAGAACTCTGTCCTGCGTACTGCCTCTACCTTTCACCACCCACAGAAGGGACTCATGGGAAAACTGCAATAGCATTGCACCACCTACGCCACTGCTCCCTACTCTCCCTCTACCCCCGGAGTCTGGCATGGTAGCTTCCTCTGCCTTTACAGGTAACCAAGGGAAGATCAAAGGAGAAATGAGTGCTTATCTAAAGTATTCTCAAGATTCTCAAGATAAACTAGGTACTTAATAATAACAAGTTAATCTTTAGTATTATAAATGTATTGTTCATATGATTTAACCTTATTTTCAAGAAAGAAAGCAAAATATTTACAAATGAAGGATTTTTTTCAGTATTCTTGTTTTATGAAACAGGCCTCGCTGAGTTGCCCAGGCTAGTCTTAAACTCCTAAGTTCAAAAGAGCCTCTCCTGCCTCAGCTTTTCAGGTCTTGGATTACAAATGTGCACCACCACTCCAGCTTTAGAATTGAATTCCTGAAAATATTCAAAGTGGGGGAATGTGTGTATGTGGATGTTGGAGACATTGTGGCCATGAGGTGTGAGATGGGTGCTAACGGATGCCAAAGATGGACAGGAGCTATGAATTGTAAACACTGGGTAATGGACATGTGCTGAGAGGGAATATTCATATATTGTTACTATTTCTAATTTATAATACGCTTCAATTTTTCCTTAGTTAAACTTCTAAAGCACCTTCTCTTCCCTCTAAAGTAAATTAATTTCCATCAATCTAAGAGACTTCTTTAAAACTATATAGGGGGGATGGAGAGATGCCTCAGCAGTTATGAGCACTGACAGCTCTCCTAGAAGTCCTAAGTTCAATTCCCAGCAACCACATGGTAGCTCACAGCCATCTGTAATGGGATCTGATGCCATCTTCTGTTGTGTTTGAAGCCAACTACAGTGTATTCATAAATATATGAATATTTAATTACACAGGAAAAAGGATTGGGAGGCATAGGAACTAACCTACCTTCCTGTTCACCACCATTTCAACTACAATGTACACAAATGACATTATTTACATAGCACTATAATGATATACTGTGAGATCAAAATACACTTTAAATTATGAACAACAGTCTGAAATTGCTCTGTAAAATGGAGGCACATGCTCTGCTTGAAGGGAATCACCTGATGCTCAACTGTGGCCTGTTGGAGAAAGCTGCTTTGCAGCGGCTTAAACACCACAATTAAGCTACAGCATCTCACACTTAATGCTTAAAACTTTCTTGTTTTTGGACTTTTTGTCTGCTTGTTTGTTCAAATTGGTCTTAAATTCACTAAATGCTGAGGCGGGCCTTGAATTCTTGATCTTCCCTCCTTCACTTCTTGAGTGCTGAGATCACAGACATGCACAACCATGTCCAGCCTGGAAAATACCTATACATATAAATATTGTATTACATAGCTAAGCAAGTAGAGTGTAGCTAAGGAGAACTGGCCTAATAAACTGTGTAGACCTCAGCAGAGCCTGAGATGTTTGCCACTCTCTAAAGAGTGCCCCTTTCTGCTGTGTGCCATGTTCAGCTTTCACCAACCCTTGCTGTGAAGCCCCTCTCACTCAACTGCAGAGCCAACACTCTCCATGCCGCCTATTTTCTTCTGCAACACATAGATGCCTTTGTGCTGTACATACACTTGGACATCTATGTCTCCATGCTAACCCAGCAGCTCTCAGAGGGCAGGGCACAATGTCCTGTGCCCTGAGCCTGACACTCAACACACGCTGGTTACATCCTAGAATTCTTTCAGCGTAAGAGCTCTCAGGGTCCTCCTCCCAGAGAGGTGGGAAGAACTCACTGGATACTAACACTCCAGGTCACCAACACTTTTCCTGGAGGGAATTCTCAGACAACAGAAGCCTGCTCAGCTGACTAGATGCTCTGCAGCTTCGCTTCTCTGCTAAACTTGTCTTCAATTATGTTTTTCATTTATCTGCAGTCTGCTCAATTATACCTGTTTTCAATCACTATAACCATTTTTTTGGCTCCTGGGCACTAAGGATACAGCTGCGTTTTTTTGTTTGTTTTGTTTTTTAAGTAAAGAGAGAAATATGTTTTAAAAACCAAATTAAACCCCAGCAGGGTGGCATGTGCTTTTAATCCTGGCACTTGGAAAGAAGGGGGATCTCTGTAAGTTTGAGGCCAGCATGGTCTACATAACAAGTTCCAAGACAGACAGAGCTAATAATAGAGATCCTGTCTACCCCCAATAAATAAATTAAAACCTTTACAAAAATAAATTAAGGAATATTCAGCTCTTGGTGAACTTGTAATTAATCCCCACTAAATTTTTATTATTATACCAAATAGCTATTCTATAGTTTCCTTTTGTCTCATGGAGAGATGTAAATTGTTAATCATAAACATATAAAATTTATATGATTAGTTTTTATAGTCTTCTGAAATTTACTCTAAATAATTAAGTACTCCTTTTTACCTTATAGCACTTTTTACAATAGAATAAGAATTGAAAATAAATTATTTTGTAGTCTGTACTCATGACAAGTGTGTCTTTTAAGTTTACATTATTCCTATATGCAATTACAGTCTTTCTTTCTCTTTCTTTCCTTTCTTTCAAGTAAACTTGTAAATCTGTGTAGTTGAGACTCCTGACTCAGCTCCAAACCTTTGTAAATAGCAAGCATTCCTTGTAGCCAGAGCCACAAAGAAAACTGCTTTCCAAATGTCCCTTCACAATGCATCTCCCCTGAGCTGCTTTCTTGTCGAGACACAGTGAAGACCACTGCTGGCTCTATGTACACCAAGCCTTCACATGCACTTGGTTTAAGAACAAAAATGTTCTGCTTCTACCACTAGCTACCAAGTTAAACCAATTCTAAATACTTAGAAAAACTGCAAACCCAGTCCAGTCATCCTCCATGGGAACACCAAAAGCTACCCTTAGTAAGGGAATCCTGCTACATCTTAATTTATTAAATCAACAGTTTACCAGATATTCCAGATAGAAAAAATGTCTCCTTTCCCAAAATAAAACATATATAAAGTTAAAATTAAGTGAATTCATTCATTAAAAAGAGACAATTGTTTCCTTTCATTCTTAAAAAAAAACAATAATTAAAAACACAATGTACTTTGTGCTTACTTCTTACCTATAGTTTCTTGTAGGAGGAGCTAAGGTGAGAGGAGTTAGGAGAGGAAGAGGAAAAGGAAGAGGAGGAGTTAGGAGAAGAGGAGAAAAAGGAAGAGGAGGAGCGAGAAAGGACAGAGATGTAGGAGGATGGAGAACCACACAGGTATGGAGAGCATTCGTGGGAACAACTTATAAGCTTATAATTAGGTTAGCTAATTGGGATACAACTCTCTTTGTATGGGCATCTTGTTATTAATCATTATCAAACATATAAAGCCTTTGATTAATCTATAAGACTTAGAGTCGCATTCTCTTACTGGGCCCGCATGGATGGCGAATGGTCTGGCATAACTGCCTTGAGGAGACAGCGTGGAAGATTGGCAGAGCCATCTCTCATGCTGGCATCTAGTGGGTGGCAGGGCTGGTGTTTCTGGCGGCCGGTTCTAACTGCAGCGCACACATGGCCTCATGTTGAGAAACTTGGTGGCTGGGCTAGGCAGAGCCGCTGCAGCTTAGTCGGCCTAAGCCAGAGGTGATTTTTAAATAATTACTACAACAGTTTCTAAATAAAGAAATGAACATGGTATAATAGAATCCACCTACCTATGCAATGTTCTTAATTTTTTATTTACACAACACATTATTTGCCTTAAAAAAATGTCAGTCATATCTCAAACACTCTAGGCTTTCTCCCAACAGTAAAAAGATTTCTAGCCGTGTACACTGGGTTTTTCCAATATGAGCAAACATTTCCAAGGGAGGAAACATAGTGCTAGTTCTAATAAGTGAAGAGGCCCACAAACATTAGTGGAAGGGGAGTGTTACTGCGATGCTTGTTAGTTACCAGGAAGCAGCTGGACAGCAAACTCAGCAACTTGTTCTCTGAGGTTTTAGCGCAGGGTTAGCAACACAACACTGAAGACACTCAGTGGGAATGTAAGTGATAAGGCACATGAGACTTGGTGCTACAGCTGCCCAAACATGGTGATTTCCCACAAGGGAATGCAGAAAGCGGTGGAAGGACTCACCACACTGCCAGTCTGTGTTTTAGGCTGTTTGGAGGAATCCAAAGCAAAGATAGTGTATTCAGAGAGAAAGGCAGGCTCTGCTACCATCCCGGCTAGCAGCTGTCTCAGTCAGTGTAACAAGTAGAGGCACAAAAACAAAACAAATGATGAAATACAAATCATGGCATGATCTCAAAGTACAACACAACACTCAATACTACAGCCACTGTCATGATGATCACCCACCACCAAGAAACTGGGATGGACCCAGGATGGGATGAACTAGTGAGTTTAGGACCTCAAAGGCTAACCTGGAAGCCACTTGCTAATTGATATACATATGATGCCTACAGAGGCATCATGGCACCCAATGTATCTGGCAACATGGTATAAAGATCCATTCTAACATCAACAATGCACAAAGTGCAAAGGGTCAGTGGACCACAAAAAACAATACTGCACACTCCAACTGTTGTAGGAGGCTACAGCTTAGACAGCACAAGAACTCTTTTACTAGACACCACTCTCCTCCTCAGCAGCAGTAGCAGCAACAGCAAAATAAAGACAGGGGAAACTTCAGGAGGAGATGGGTATGGGATAACTATAGCCAACATTGCCGGCTTCACACATTCATCCTCAACTTACTATACACTTCAAATACAGATAACTTTTATGTCAATCATACCTTAGTAAAGTGCCTTAAAGATAAATGTAAACGACACAAACCCTTAGCATAACTTACAAATACTAAGATGGATTCTTTAGACACTTTAAAAGACAGCACTGAAATTTACAGAAATGATAAAACACATACAAAAAACTTTATTAACACTTACATGCAAAATCATTTTTATCAAAAGTACATACATAAGAAACTTCTGGCCGGGCGGTGGTGGCGCATGCCTTTAATCCAGCACTTGGGAGGCAGAGGCAGGTGGATTTCTGAGTTCGAGGCCAGCCTGGTCTACCGAGCGAGTTCCAGGACAGCCCGGGCTACACAGAGAAACCCTGTCTCGAAAAAACCAAAAAAAAAAAAAAGAAATTTCTGAAATAAAATCTATAAGACTAGTTCTTTTTTTTTTTTTTTTTATATTTTTATTTTCAGCAAATCAAAAAAATTTAAAAAGCATTCAAACAGAATAAAATGAAAAGAAACAAACAAGCAAAATACCAAGGGTCAGATATACTTATACAAGAATTCTATAGAGCCTTCAAACAAGCAATACTTTTTGAGTTATGTTTAAAAAAATTCAGAACCACAATAAGCTCCTTCACAAAGCAAATAATATTGAAATAGTGAAATCAAGTGTAAACCCAACAAAAATATATAAGTTATAAGACTAGTTCTTTTAATACATTTCTTTTGTGCTTTTTCTTTCAGAACCTGTTACATCAAATAGCAACAATCATGAACTAGATAGATACCAAATTTTATTTTAAATGATTCCTTTGCATGTGTATGTTAACATCAGTTATCTTTCCTCATCACTCTCCAGTCTATCTACTGAAGCAGGATCTCTCTCGGAACTTGGAGCTTGCCAGTTCCAGCTAATCTACAGCTAGCCAGATTATTACAAGCATCTCAACTATGTCTGCCAGGGGCTGGGATTACAAGTAGCCACCACACTTGCCTGGCTTTTGTGTGAGTTCTGGGACTCAAACTACAGCCTTCACACTTGCCCAGCGAGGTTTCTCCCAAGACCCTCTGGTGGTAGAGACTGCATGTCTATTCAAGTATAAAACCGCACAGATCACATACATATATGCAAGCACACAAGATCAGTCCACGTAAGACAAGTGAGATCTAAATAGGAACTCTGTGGCAGTCACAAACTTCTCAATGGTAACTGCCTTTTTGGACATCACAGAATAAGGATACAGGATGCTACTATTTGAGGAAACTGGAGAGAGGGTATATACGCTGCCCCCAAGGTTTTTTTTTTTTTTTTTAATAATATCTTATGTGTATATAATTATTACAAAATGAAAATGCTAAAAAATTAATCCAGTGAAATATTGATTACAGTTGTTTTTAAGAAAAAAATATAATAAAGTATAACACACTCTATGGCATATAATACACTATATACCACAATGCATAATATACAATAAATTATATATCCTATAAAGGGTATGTCTGAAAAATAAGTATGTGCAAAAGTTTTAAAACATACACATTTTCCCTGAGGACTCTGAGACTACAGACACTGACTAAAGTCTCATTAGTTCTTCACTCAGTGCTACATTAGAGACAGTCAAACTTTTGGTTTATTTGGACTGGTTGCTGTTTTAATACATGCTCTCAGGTAGCTCAGGCTGGCCTCAAGCTTGCTATGTAGCCAGGGATGGCTTTGAACCACTGACTCTCTTGCTTCTTGCTGCCCTTTACTGGATTAGTTAGGGTAACTATGCCAGACTAAGACAAAATTAAATTAATTTTTTTTTTAATTTTAAAATGGTGTGTTGTACATTTGTGTACATCCACATGTGAGACGTGGGTAGATGTGAAGGCCAGAGATCCATGTTCAGTGTCTGCCTTTGTGGCTTCTCGATTTTAGTGTCTCTCACTGAAACTGAACCTCAACAACTTTAGGAGAACTGGCCAGCCGGCGAGCTCCAGGGACCCTCCAGTCTCTGCTCTGTAGGATTACATGTGAACGCCATCATGCCTGGTTTTTCACGAGTTCTGTGCACGGGAATGAAATTCTTAATGCTTCTGCCACTAGCATTTTACCAACCAAGTCATCTTCTAAGCCGAAATGCAGACTTTTTTAAAGCTCTTTTTTTTTCAATATTGATGATTCTGTACTCCTAGGACAGACTCCAAGAACTTACTATACTAAATTCTAAACATTATTATCAATTATGTATTAAACTATGCTAAATGTATGACTAGCTCCAAAATCCCTTCCAAAATTTACTAAGAATCTGACTCTCAGGTGCGCAGAAAGGCCATTCTTTGAATATATGTTAACTTTTAAATTGAAAGCTATACAGATTCAGTTCTCTTAGGCTTTCAGAGTTAAATTATTTTTTAAACAAAACACTCTTACCCATAAAAGTGGGAAAAAAAAAAAAAAAAGCAAGTTTAAAAGGGAGTATATGTGAAACTTTAAAGACCACTCCCCAAGTCTGATGCCCATCATAAAGAAATGGTGACCAACATTCCAAAATGTGGTCAAACAAAAATGAACGATAGAGATGGATCCAAGCCTCACTCCCCAAAGCAAAGCAATCTAAAGTCAGATTCACAGGCTCACACTTCAGAACCAAAGATGCCGTTCTCCTGCCCTGTCCTTCCATGCCTGCCCATACAGCTCTGAGGTAGAGACTGCCCAGCAGGCACAAGTGGACCGCTTCCACTCCAACACCAAACAAACTGAAAGCAAACAGCTCTTCTCCAACTCTCAAAAATACTCCAGCACCTCAATTTCTCAAAATCTGCCCAACTTCTGATCTAAAATAGCTAACACCTAGTTCACCTCTTCTGTGTGATCCACACAGTGAAGCCATCACTGCACAAACACTGCATGGATCTATGTGCCCTGCGTTCCTGTCACTAAGACTGCACTGAGCTATGTGCCTCGGTTCCTGTCACACTGTGTGAAGCTATGTGCCCTGCGTTCCTTTCACCATCTGAACTCCTGGATTATTTTGAAGAATTCCAACATACCCTGCATATCTCATGCAGCCATCCCTTCCACATCTGTGTCTGTGGTGGGACAGGTAAAATTTTGTCTAAGTTTTTTCTCATAATATTCTGTTAATTTTAAGAAAATGATTTCTTCGCTTGTCTCAGTCTAACATTCTAGACCACTCTGCTGTTTTAAGTTCATCTAGAATAAACTCATACCTTAGTGTCTAATTTGTTGGCTAACTTCTAGGTGTTTAGAATTTTCTTTACAGTGGTAGTTCTCAACCCGTGGGTTACAACTTCTTTGGGCTGTCAACAAACCCTTTTGCAAGGGTGGCCTAACACCATTGGAAATCACAGATTTACGTTACAATTCATAACAGTAGCAAAATTACAGTTATGAAGTTGCAAAATAAATAATTTTATGGTTGGGTCATTCTACCATGAGGACTGTACTAAAGGGCTGCAGCATTAGAAAGGCTGAGAAGCACTCCTTTACAGGCTCATTTTGAGAAAATTACCTTTGTCATTCCTTCTGTGACCTCCCTTCTCACCCAGTTAATCTGATTATCAAGGCTCCAGCGTAGGTCAGATTCCATGGCAAGAGTCATTGCAAGTTCAGCCACTAAGCCCAATGGAGGTGTGACTTAGTCCTTCATCATGAGGCCTCCCCAAGGACAGAAGCTTCCCATGACAGGCCACAGAGGGCCCTGGACAGAGTGAGCCGAAGCTAACTACTGCAGCTGGGAGAACCACCTCAGCTGCAGCTGCTGCTCACTGCACACTGCTCACTGCACACGCTCTAACTTACCAACACAGACCATTTTCTTGTTCAGTCTCTCAATCAGCCAGCGGGAGACTTCAGGAAACGCCTCCACCTAGTTCCCAGGCAGCTGTGCCTTACCAGCACAGACTCCCTGGAGAGCTGACAGAACTGCACTGAGCAGGTTTCCATTCCTACAGAGCTATGCTTGTAAACAGCTGCCTCTGATCTCAACTCCAAGCCTCCCAAAGATGATTTCAGCCCTTCTTGGCCTACAGGTGTTTACCATGTCTGTGAACCCAGATACACCCCTCGATGACAAGAGAGAAAAGTCTTCATTTCTATGTCTGTGTCTCTGGCACTAAGAAGGAGGATGAGACAAGCTGTCCAGGCAAAGGCTCTGCACAGCAGGCAATATGACTGCTTCTACAGCCGGCAGCTTTGCCAAGGGCATCTCTGAAATTCCCTGAGAAACCATCGCTAATTCCAGGAAACTTTTAAATTTCTTTTTATTCATAGTCTTTTTCCATGTTTTCATTTTTATTCACAAATCTGATTGTCATCTCTCATGCAGAATAGTGGGGGAGCCATGCTAGGGAGTTCAGGGCCTCAGAAGTTGGTGACCCCTCTCACACCTAACTTAGACACCGACGTCTGAAGGACCAACTAAAGGCATCTGCTCTTACTCGGAGCACATGTGCCTGAACAAGGGTTGAACTGCAGGAGAGACTGACGTGCGTAGACTGAATGAGTCATGTTGCTCACATCCAAGATCCCAGCTGAGGCTCTCCTGTCTTCATGGCCAGCTCCACTTCACACACAATCTTTACAAACAAAAGCAAATTCATGTGACTTTCTCTAGCCCCAACAGAAACACCAAGTTATAAAAAGATGGAGGAAAATGATCCAATACGGACAGCAAGAGGGTTTACTCAAGGTCCCTAAGACTTGAGAACGTAAGACTTGGAGCATTACTTGCCAGCCCTATTCTGAAAATGCTCATCACCAAGCCAGAAGGTGTAACTGAGAGGTCATGTTTCAAAAGAAACAAACCCATAGCTGAGGTAGAAGAGAAAACAGGATAGTGAGAACACTTCCTGCTAACATAAGATAATTTAGATTAAACGCAAACAACTTTTCAAAATTGACAGGAAGAAACAAAAACACTGAATAAATCTGAGTAAGGCTATAGATTAAATTATTAATCAAAACACTTCCATGCATTAAAAAATGTTGGGGGGAATGAAGGCAGTTATAACAGCCCCAGACCAGATCAAACTCTTCTCAAATGTTTCCAAAAAAATACAAAAAGAGAGTACTAATTTGTTCTATGAAGTCAGTGCATCCTGATAACAAACTCAGAAAGGAAAAAGCAAAAGGGCCAACGCTGACGATCATCCCTTCTGAACACAGGAGACTCCTCCAGAGCAAGTCTAGCCACACACAAGAAATGGTGTCGCGCTCAGATGAGAGTCCTGCAGGAAGCAAAGAAACTTAACTGCCACATCAAAAATTAATTACAAGTGTCACAGTCTACAGGCTAACAGGTAAAACCGTGATCTTCCTCAGTACACACAGAACTGCGTGGGACTACAGATGACTGCCACTTGTCTGGTTTAGCTTTGCAAGGCAAAATAGCTCAGCAGACAAAGACCCAAGCTCAACCCTTGGATCTACAATGTGGAAGAGAGAACTAGATTCCAAGCTGTCCTCTGACTTCCACATGTACACTATGTAATAAACATTTTTAATGTTAGGTCTTTTTCCATTCTGGAGGCTAGCTATGGGTAGCTTAATCCCATTACTATGTGAGCGAGGTTCCTTCCTCTCCTACTCTGTTTCTATCACAAACCAGAGTCAGATTTTGTCAAATACCTTCCTCTGTGCGCAAATTCACTGGGGCAGCTTAAAATTACTATTACAAGGAAATATAATGTAAATTAACCTCTTACCTACATTTACTTGCTAAACTCACTTATTGACTCTAATCGTTTTTTATTGGAATCCTTGCAATTTTCTATATGTAAGTCCTCTACAGAGGACATGATTTTATGCCCCTGTTAGCCTACACCTTTGTTATGTGTCCTACCCAGCACCCACTACTAGAAAGTCAAAAAGAAATAGCACACACTTGCCTTTCCTGTTCTTGGAGAAAAATTGCTTAAATGTATTTGTTTTGGTTTGTTTGTTTGTTTGAGGTGGGGTTTCAGAAATCCTGGGCTCAAATGGTATAGTAGGAGTCTTTAGCTGATTTTCTGTTTCCACATGTATTGCTTCCAAGCTGTTGCTATAACAACACATTCTTCTCTCCGTTCCAAGGGCTTCTGGGCATTGAGCCCTCAAGAGAAAGCTGCTCACAAGAGACAACTACCCCAACAGATAAGCAAACTGCAATGGCCACACATGATGCACTGACGTACATGACAAGCAGACACTAAAAATAAATAAGTATTTTAGAGTCAGGAGCCGGGAAAGAGGGGAAAAAGAGAAATGGCTCAGAGGCTAAGAGCTCTTCTAGAGGACCCAAGTTCAATTCCTGGCACTTATGTGGTGGGCTCACAATCATCTTTAACTCCAGTTCCAGGAGACCTGATACCTTCTTTTGGCTTCCATGGGTACCAGGCAACACATATGGCACACAGATATAAACCATAAATGTAAAGTAAAGTAATTGTTAGAAAAGAAGTGGTTAAGAGCACCTGTAACTACAGACAGCAGATCCAGTGGCAGTCCCTCCTAGATAGTCAGAACCCCTGAAAGTGGAGTGATGACAGTATGTGTCCCCATGTGGGTGCTTGGAACCAAACTGAAGTAGAAAATTTTGGTTTCTAAAACTCAGTCATGACACATGATGTTCGTCTGGATGCTGTCTTGTGAGAGGGCCCGTGATGTTTAGAAAGAATACAAACAGAACCCTGCAGACAGAGAGAGGATACTCTTGCATTGCTGCTTCTTTGCTTCTTTGCTGGTCTTCACTTTGTAGAGAGAAACATGCTAAAGAATTTCTCATGGTATTCCGGCTGATTCTGGCCACTTCCACTGACTTGTGCAGATTTGGCAGAGCCTTGCTGTTTCTGTTGGATCAAGCAGAGCTGCCGCTACTGATTTGTGTTTGGTGTTTGCTATGAATCTGGACTGCTGGTATCCTGATAACAAAGAGTGGAACTGCCACAAGGAACTATTTCTAAACAGGTCCACAACCACCTTTCCCTATAAATCTTCTTTCTCCCCTACTTCTAGTCAGTGGACTAGAAAGGAGGCTGAAGTGTTAAGAACCCTAAATTAAAGTAGGTTTTGAAAAAACTAAGCCTACATAGACAAAGACACAAATACTAAGGTCCTGTGCAAAAGCAGCAAATGCTCTAGACTGAGTCATCTCCTCAGTCCCCTTCACACCTCCTATATCTATATTATACTTCACAAGAAAAAAGATACAAAAAAAGATGAATTTTTCATGCTAGTTGTTGTTTGTAATTTGTTACTACTTTTTAGTTTCTAACCACCAGATTAAAAATATAGGGCTTTTCCCCATATGATGCTATTTTGAACAAAACATTACTGAATTATTCTGATAGCTCCAAATATCAAATAAACATACCTATTCTCTTTAATTTTCTCCAAGAAACAGTTTACAAGAGCTAACTGCTATTTGTGTTTTAAAAAAAGAAAGAAAGAAAAGAAGAAAGAAAGAAAAGGCCAATTGAATTATTAACAAACAGAAATGAAGTAACTGGCTCGTAGACACTGTTTCCCTGGATGTCACCAAGACCAGCCCACAGGTCAGCTTCCTGAGAGAGAGAACACCAGAGCACTGCACTAACCTCTCTGTTGGGTGTCACGTCATCAAGCTGGTCTGTAAATGAAGATGTCCTGCTTCTAGTCCTTGTTGGTGTTGAAGAGCTGGAGGAAGCCTACATTTAAAAATGATTGTACAAATTAGAAGACAGCAATGACCACCAGTACACCATGCCCTGAGCAAGTCTTTTCTCATTCCATGCCCAGGAACTCAAAAAAGGAAAGGGACAGATTTAAAAAACCAGGGAAGAATAACTACAACAGAATCAACTACAAGACTTAGCTACTAGTCAGCAGGTCTTTGACCTGACCATCAACTTAGTAGAATGTTTTAGCAGAACATAAGATAAGGGTGTGGCTATATTTAGGATGATACAGTATTGGAGGAGCCCAGGGAAGAGAATATGAAAACACTACTACTATCTTTGCTACTTTTCTATAAAGCAAAATGATTCAAAAATGTAAGTTCATTAACAACAAGAAGGTTATCAATTTCAACTTTAAAGTCCTTGAAACATTCACTACTATGAACTTTACAGTTAAACAGCAGGGCCCCACCTCTCTAGTCAGAAGCCTTTCTGAATCTACTTACACAGCACAGCTGGTTACTGAGATGCTAATAGCCTGGTTACCAGAATTATCGACATGGACAAAGACACAAATACTAAACCTGATGTCTGAAGTTTACTCTACTGTGAGCTAAAAGCAGTTCTGGAAGTATGAAACCAAAGCCTCAAGACCCTCTGTACTTGTAACAAATAGCTCTGACCTCACTCACCGTCTGCTTGCTTTCTTACACTTTCACATCTGCATAGCTTTACAGAGAAAAAACATTTAAGTAAGTCCCCTGTCATCCACATGAGCAAACAAGTGGACAAATGGAACTCTAACCTATGTGTGAACACACTGTTACAATCAGGGTGGAGCTGAGATCATGAGCACAGTACACATGCATACAAAGGAGCACTACACATACACAGAGAAAAACAAACATGTAAGCTACACCTCATATCAGGACACATGTTGAGTGAACAGTGTGGACACAGTTGGCCATCCACTCTGGAAAAGACAGGAGTGTTCATCTCTGAGCAGGAGCAGGAGTAATGTTTACGTCGAAAGCAGAACTGAGAGTGAGCTTCAATGACAAAAAGGACACATCTACATACCCACGCTTAATAACTTTCTTCAATAAACAGCTCTCATCTCTCATAAAGCCCTAGAAACTTACTAGCTCAGTCCTGCCTTTATCTGCAACAGGGAACTTGAGATCTATCAGTCACACCCACGTGAGGCTGAGTCACAAGTAAGAAAATAGACATGTAAAGTTTAAGGTCACCCTTTAGTAAGCATAGGGACAGACCTGGAAACAGCCAAGGGAGTGCAGTTGGAGGTGCCATGCTGGTGCCAGGTGTGAGCATTTGCAACATTTTTATTAAGAGTCCAGGATGTAGCAATTGGTTCAGGCTACAGAGCCTTGGAGAAACTGTCAGGTACCAAGTTTTATAATAAATTCCTCTTCCTCTTGCCTAAACTGAATTCCAACACATGTCCCTTCTAGCAGTGACCTGAAAATCAGCATATGATCCACTAAAATCAGCTATGTGAAAGTCACCTTAAGGATAAGATATCCTCTACCATTCAAGACAAGACAACTTAAACTAGGACATAAAGTTTTTAAACAGGTAAATAGATGAATGTGACATAAATCTTTATCAATGGCTTAAGCATCTAGAATACACATAACGAAGTCTGTGTGTTTTAAAAAAGGTAGCCACTCAACCCTGTTTACTCCACAGACAGCTTTCATCCAAGTTGAGGGAAACAGAAGAGCTGGGCAAGGTGCCTGCTTCACAAGCATGGAGGCCTGAGTTTTTGGATGCTCGGCATGCATGTAAAATGTGGGGCATCACAGTTTGCATCTGTAACTCTTCTAATACCTACAGTCAATTTTCTAACCAAGCTAGTGGCAAAGGCTGGGATACTACAGAGGCTACCACTAGGAAGGGAAGTTTCTCGCTAGACTGAGGTGATAAAATGTTAGAAAGACAATTAGAAACTACTACTCACTAGAGAAAATGCCTCTTGATCAACCAATTCCCTGCTGTGATTCTATAATGTTTAAGAAACCTTTGGTTATTAATTCAACTCTCCAAATACCCAAATGCCAAGAAAGGACCAGATGCCAAGAGAGAGACCTTTACTCACTGGAAAGTATAACTCAATGTGAATTTTAAAATGGGCCTTACATCTCGGCCTCCTATGAGTCTAATCAGAAGGCTTCATCAACTGTGGATAAACATAAAACCAAGTGATTTAAATTGTTAAAGGTATACACAGATGAAGAAGGAGTACTAAAACGCCCTGTGGCCAGAGAAGTACAGCATCTGGCAACATTCAGCCTAATCGCTGACCATTCTCTGAAGCTACAAGAGAGTCACAAGAGAACAGTGGTCTCTGGGGGCCTGGATTTTTAATGGGCTCTCTCACTTAGAGACACATATGGATTTAAAGGGCTGGAGACAGAGTTCAGTGATAGAGCACTTGTCTAACATGGGCAAAGCCCTGGAGTTCATGGGGGGTGGGAGGGAATTCAAGCTATTTGCTAAGAAAACAGGTGCTGCTGTCCAGGCTTGCATTCCTGTCTTGCCCCTTATCATTAGCTGACCAGAGGCCTCAACTTCATATAAGAAACAGCAGTCTAGTGGGGTAGGTCCCACATGACCCTTGCCCTGTGAATAGCATATCACTCTCACAACTGTCTTACCATAGATGGAAATGGGGCTCTGAAAGCATGGTTTTTAGCTGAAAATGAGTTCACTCTAAATTTAAAAAAAATTAAAAATTACCCAGGTAAGCTTAACTGTTTACATAAGCCCTTCAAATCTTGGTCTATAGGACGGAGATCAAGGCTAGAGACCTGTGTTCTTGCTACACTGAATAAAAACAGAATCCTACAGGAACACACAGCAAGAACTGCTGGCAGTCTCCAGGAACTGAAAGCCACTCTGCAATGGCCACAGAGAGATCAAGACCCCCAAGCACTGACTGAACCCTACTATAACCACGTTGGCATGAAGGAAAGAAAACAACCTGGACAACACCTTGATAGCTTTCTAACAGAGACCCAGTTCTGACCAATAGAACCCTTCAGTCTGTGGCAACTTCTTCTAAGCTTGTGAAAACAAGCAGGGGCCTTCGAAATGCTAAGTTTTGAGTCCTTTGCTTTTCATTGCCCATCAGAGACTCCTCAGGTGTTGCTCTAAGCCTCCTCATAAATAATTCCCCACAGGCACGTAAGCACCTAATATAACACTGGAAGCACCCGTCTCAGTCATACAAGGCAAATGTAACATCCAGTGCAGCACCTTGTAGGCCTTGTTAAGTAAAAACATTGTTGACAACTACAAATGGCTTCTTGTAGTTTCTCACTTTTGGTCTTCACAACCAATTTGAAAGGTGCAAAGAGCACACACTATCATACCTGATCTCCTGATAAGATTAGATGTTCAGAATTTTTACATGGCTTGCCCAGGTTAGACACTTCAATAACTAGGTTAATACACAGACTTTCTTATCCCTGTCTACCTTACCACTTCACTTTAGATGACTAGCTCTCGAATTTCTCTGGAACTCACAGTAAAAATAATAATAATGATGTCACCATACTTCTACCCAATTCATAGAGACACCCCTAAAACAAAAGCTTTTACCAACTTTTGTTTTAATTAGTGCAGGGTATAGAGGCTAGTTTCAAACCCAGGTGTTCAACATCTAGCCAATCACTCTACTATTGAGCTACATATACAGTCTTCACAGAATGTGAACTTTATATCATGAGATATAGTTCCTTTTTCTTTTTTTTATTCTTGTATGTGTTCATAAACACATACAATGAAACATGATCATATCCACCATTTATTTCCCCCCCTCCCCCCTCCCCCTCTAAGCTCAACCAGTGCTGCCCATCTGTGTACGGATGAGAGGCATCCAGTGCAGTATGAGAAGCATACCATAAGACCTTCACCAACTTGTGAGGAAGAACTCCCACGGATCTCCCCCCCCCCCCCCCCCCCCCCCGAACTATCAACTGCCAATAGCTGTTCACTGAAGAGTGGAGCCCGGAGACCCTCCTCTAATGGTCTCTGTCTTCGAACCTGTATTCTCATTAAACACAAGAGGAGACTTCTAGGTACAACTCACAAGCCACCTGGAGTACTTTCATTGTGCCATGCTCTCTCTGTAACCGCGAAGCTCCTCTATCTGGCAACCAACTCTCAAATCTACATATTTCAATGTATTTCATATTTTTAACTATGGTTTAAAAAAATAGGAGTTAAAAGCATTAATCCCAGGTTGAACAATATGATTTAAAGATAGCAAACCCACAAAATTTGAATATTCATGTTAGTAGGATATGCTATATTTAAATTTACTGTACTAGCGGCTGCATTACCTGAAGGTTCCCAAACACTCCAGAATAAACTGTTAGAAAAACAGATGCAATTCTGCACTTCCAGATCTCTTTAGGTACCAGTGAAGTTTAATTATTGTGAATTAGTAACTTTCTGAAATCAACTAACCCAGCTTTCTAAGAGAAAAGGAAGCAACAGTCACTGTATTTTTTTGGTCAGCTAGTTACTACAGGAAGTCCTCTCATCTATTACAGCCTGCCACTAGGAGCCAGACTGCTCTAATTATTGGAGCTGTAGACAAGTAGGAGAGACCTCAAAACGAGGGGTTTTCAATGTTTTCTCATGAGCATTTATAGCAGCTATAGACTCGCTAACAGGTTGCTCATGACATGAACCTTTTGGCTTAGCTCCTGCCTCTCAAGTTCTGTTGGAGCAGATGCACTGTAAGAAACAGGTGTGGCTTTAGGCTTGCACTAGCATACAACACACCTGCTCAGTAACTACACACACACACACACACACACACACACACACACACCTAGGTCGGGGACAGGCCACTGGACCTTTCCTCATTACAGCACTGCTCCAATCACTGCAAATCAACTTGGCATCCCAGTTAAGGAAGGGTTACCTACCATGGGCTTAGTTTTCATACAACATCTACCTTTCAGTCACTAGTGGGAGCTTTTCAGCATGCCCTTAATGGAGCATCTTTGTCATTTTGCAATCTACCATGGTTGCTCCAGAAATGAATCATCACTCTCATGGTATAAATACTTCACCTCCTAAAAATGGTCTTCTAATATGTGAAATTCAGTCATCCAAAAATAACTTAAGGCAACTTCCAGTTAAATAAGGCATATGAGCTACATATGGCATCCTCCTCAGAGAGTAAGTCTCAGGCAATTTTCAGAAGACTGGAGATGAACGAGAAGCAGAAGAGGTACCAAGACTCAGCACAGCTGAAGTACCGCAACCCCAGGATCCACACAAGGTAATGCTGGCATGAAAACAAAGCAATGTTCATCCCAGAATCTTAGAAAGCCTCGGGGCTTAAAGCAAAAGGTATGTGCCAGCTGTAAAATAAAGAGGCAAGCTCAGAAACAGATGAGCTACTCACAAGCCCTTAGCTCTCCTGTCTCTCTCTACACTGCCAGTGGAACATCAATGAGGCTGCAGACAGAGTAACACTAACAAAGTAAGATAGGACAAAGTATGTAGATAAGGCCAAAGGCCTGAATGACGTGCTACAGTGTGTTGTGGAAGCTGCTGCTCACTCCTTGGGGATAGTCTGGAGGGGGAGGGTCTAGAGTACTACAATGGAAGATTGTTGCGCCTCACTCCTTCAGGAGATTCAGGATTTCCACAACAAATAGGTGTCTCAGGTCAGCAGTCCCAGTGCAAGCACAACTCCTGAGATACAGTATAATGAGCTACCCTCTAGAGCATCACTGGTTAGAGCTGCTGACAAAGGAAACAATGTGGCCCAGTTTCCCATGAGAATCTCTGTGCTAGCACACACCAGTTCAGATTCCAAGATAAGCATCATAACCATTCAGTTTCCTTTTTATCTCCAGGGTGTAGCTCAGTAGGAGAGTACACATAGACCTAGCACACCAAGGTCCTGGATTTGATGGTCTGTGACACACACACACTTAGACTATTTAGATGACACTTTAATTGTATTGTCATCTTTCCAAGAGCGTCTGTTTTGACTGTCAGTGAGGAAATAGAGATGAACTAATCCCTGTCCCTAAACTGAAACACAGATTCTAGCTCTCTACACAGGACTAACAGGTATCAGTCAGCTAAGGAAATCAAGCTCCAGGAATTCATTAACAGAAATGAACCGCCAAAAAATGAGACTTCCTTCTTTAAAAAAAAAAAAAAAAGAGAAGAACAAGAGGATACAAAAGCGATTAGCATGAAAGATCCAAAAAATGAGTAAATATGAAACTCTGACTGGTTAATTTCTTTTTTCCTTTCTTTCTGGTAGGGTCACCCTAATAACCCAGATGACCTCAAACCTTGAACCTTATGCATCAGCACCCACTTCAAAATTCTAGGTCTGTGTCACCGGTAGTCCTGGGGGGTCTTTGATCACTTAAAAGGGGTTGGGAGCTCTGCCAGAAACCTTAGTCCGTAGGAACGCACCAAAACCCACTTGCAGGAGCGACCACGAAAAACTCTCTACAATCCTGTAGTCCTGCTTCCATTTACATGATTATAAATCCATCCAGCATCTCCAGAGGCCACCTCAGTATCCACTTATCAAAACCAAGAGTAAAATAAAGGGTCTCAGCAATCTTGTCGATGTATCCCAAGAGCCACGAAAATAGTACACACAGCTCCTGTGCAGAGTGGCTCATCCTCCCATATCCCCATGTGAGTATATCAATAGTACACACACACAGCTCCTGTGCAGAGTGGCTCACACAGCTCCTGGGCAGAGTGGCCATCCTCCCATAACCCCTGTGGGCACATCTTACTCCTGCAGCTCTTTCTCTCAGGAGCTTCTTTTCTTAATCCCAGGACTTAAACATGGGTCATAATATTGTTAATAAAATCTACAACTCTGTTTCTAACTAGCTAGTCCTGAGAATCTTTCCAAGTGTCAAATCCACAAACCCTGGTTTGGTCTGACTCAAGGTCCCTAAGTTAGAGGTGGTTTTCAACTTGTGGTCTCAACCTTTTTGGAGGGCAAACAACCCTTTCATGGAAGTCATAATGTAAATACCTATTTACATTATGATTCACAACAATAGCAAAATTAGAGTTATGAAGTAGCTATAAAAATAATGTTACAGTTGCAGGTCACCACAAAGTAAGGAACTTATATTAAAGGGTTGCAGCATTAGAAAGGTTGAGACCCACTGGGTACTTCTCAGGCTAGTGAGGTGGAATATGGAATTGTCTGCCCCTGCCCCCTCTGCTGACAGTTGTGTGGAGGATTCTTCTTTTTTTAAATCACATAAACAAAGATTATTTGTATTAAAATATAACAATGTATTCCTATATAAAACATTATCAGTAAGCACTGAATTCTTGTTGGTAGGAACATAGATTATAAACAATCAGGATAAGCTCAGATTCTTCCCATCTCTGTGCTCTTCTTGGGAATTCAAGATAATTTAAGACAGAAGTACTTTGTAAAGTCAAATTTACAATAAAATTATATCTCTTTAGGATGGGACTCCTCTGCCATCTGTGAGACATCTTGCTGGGACTTTATGGTTTGTTTTAAAAATTTCTACTACATTAATTACTATTTCAGAGCCCTACTTAAAAAAATATAAACAACTCTGAAGGCTTCAAACAGGGCTTATGTGTTGGTTTTTCAATGTTTTAGTTGTGGTAAGGCATTCATACTGTACAACTTACCGTTCTGAACATGTGTAAGTGTACAGTGGCATGAAGCACAGGAAGGAAGCACACTCACACATTCACACACTCACATGCTATGAGATAGTCACATCCATTCATTTCCAGAGTTTTCAGTTTCCCACTGCAGTGCAGCAAACCACTGAACAGTAGTGTCAGAAGAACAGGTCTATGCTCTAGCCTGAACAACCTGGCTACTCTTGTGTATTTCATGTTAGTAGACTCAAAATAGTTCTCCTTTCATATCTTCATTTTCATAATAGTTCAGTAATTTTAGTAATAATTAGTATGAGAACATACCAAAGACTGTTTTTACTTATGTAACACACACACGTGCACGTACACCCCCAAATTTATCACATGAATACAGTGCTAGAAAAAGAACCTTGATCTTCAAATATACTTAGTAAATGCTTGTTTCGTTGTTTGGGGAAGTGTGTGTTTGTTTAGTGCTGGGGACTGAACACGGGGCCTTGTTAGGAGCAGGCACTGTAATATATACCAGTACCAATCTAACTCTTTTAAGATGTTCTTGTTAGTAAGTTAATCCTACAGAGTTAGAAAAAGAATTCCAAAACATGTGTGTTGCTTAAAAAACAAATTAAGCAAAACTTCACTTGAAATATTTTAACTTTAATTCACACTTAAAATAATAATCATACAAATAATCAAATCTGATGAGCAAATAGTTACTTAAAATAATGGTGGCCACAAAGAAAGGATTCAAACAACCTTAGCATCAACTAACAGAAATTAATAGGAATTAGAAGACTATCATGCTTAAATTATTTTGAAGCCTAGGAAGGAAGGAAGAAAGGAAAGAAGGAAGGAAGGCAGGCAGGCAAGCAGACAGGGTGGCTAGGCAGGCAGACAGGGAGGCTAACTGGCTCTATACTCACTATTGCTACTATATGGAAGATTTAAAAGGTTTACCCAAAACTACCAGCATCTGACAGGAATTCATTGGAAACAAAAACATCAAGACAACGTTTCTTATGGAAAGCAAGTCAAGAACCAGAAAGCATGCACACAACAGCTTCTAGAGAACCAAACAAACTGAATGCCCAAATTCAGGTTATTATACTAAAATGCACTAAAGAACCCCTCAGGTAACTACTTTTAATTCACACAAAAGTTTATGTGTGTTATTTCAAAGCTCATGGTAGTTAGTTTAAAAAGCAGGGAGAAGATCCACAGTCTATAATGAGAAACATTACAAAAAGTAACCAAAAGTAAGCAGAGGCTGAAGTGTTGATTAGCTGCCTAGAGCAGGGGTGGGGAAGAATAAACTTAAGCGTGAGCAAAAAAAGTCTTTCATATCTCATTAAATCCTTCAAGGGGGGCTAGGGCACAGGCGTTTAATCCCAGCAGTCAAGTGGCAGAGGCAGGTGGGTCTCTGAGATTGAGGCCAGAGCTTGGTTTATACAGTGAATCCCAGACCAAGGCTACAAGGAGAAACCCTGTCTAAAAAGTAAAAATGTAATGAATTAATTGCTTTAAAAAGGTTATCTTAAGTCTTACATATAGGACTGTGTCTGATCCAGATGCTTGCTTCTCTAACAATATGAAGCTACAGGACCTGGGAGCTCTCACAGCTTAACTTGCAACAAGCATTCGTTTGTTATTACTAAAATTCCCTTTGGTACTCAAGAACTTCAGTTCATTCTTAGAGAAAAGCTAAAAAAAAAAAGAGAAAAGCTCAACATTAAATATGAAAAAGTATATTAAATACCTTAGCAATCCTATTAATATCCTACAGCACATCCTTTAAAACTTGTATTTTCACTACACAAACACACACTGGTTTGTGCTACTGGTTTGATTTTGGGGAACATGGACTTCATGTGTTGCCCAGGCTAGATTTGAATATGAAATCCTTCATACTTCCCAAATGCTGAGATTACAGGTGTGAGGCATCATGCCACTTAGAGAAATACATTTCTTTTTGCCACAAAAACTGAGTCACAATTCATATGCTGCATTTAATTTGTCTCTTGTAACATCTATCGTTATATGTAAACAATATTTGTCTGCAGCTCTGCTACTATGTAGCAATTACATTATCTTTGGGTCTCATCACATCTTCATCTATAGGAGGAATAACACCTAGTAGGTTTATGAGGTTTAAGTAATCTATATTAACTACTAAATAAACTGTGGCACAGAGATGCAGATCAATGTTGATTTAACGCTACCTAATAATCAGCTGCCTGGTAAGAATGTATTTAGTCTTTACCAGGCCCAGAGTTAACATTAAAACAGCACCTGGGCTAGCAAGACAGTTCAGATGGTAGGGGCTTGCCTGAGTTCCATCTCAGAATACAGGTTAAAAAGGTAGGCGCGGTGCACAGTCTTGTAAGCCAGTGCTCAGGAGGCAGAGAAAGGTGGATTCCCCGGGCTTGCTGACTAGAGAGCCTAGCCTATTTGATGAGTCCCAGGCCAGGGGGTGTGTTGGAGAGATAGCTCAGAGGTTAAGCACACTCGTTGCTCTTGCAGAGGACCAACCAAGGTTCAGTTCCCAGTACCCACATAATGGCTCGCAACCGTGTTAGTACTCGAGTTCCCTGGGATCCAACACCGTCTTCTGGCCTCTGTGGACAGTAAGCATGCACACAGTATACAGACATACATACGGACAAGACACTCACACCCATAAATAAATCCAGAATTCTTTTTTAAATCCTAAAATAAAAAGGATAACGCCTGAGGAATGACACCATGGTTGTCCTCTGGCTGTCACACACACACACAAGCATACACATCTCCTCTCTCTCTCTCTCTCTCACACACACACACACACACACACACACACAGAGAGAGAGAGACAGAGAGAGAGAGGGGAGAGAGAGAGAGAATTTAAAAAATCATGTAACTAAATCTTTTTGCATCCTAAATCTTCTCGGAATATGTTTCTAGAAACACATCCTCAGTGCTGAAACCCTAAGCTCCGGGGAGGGTTAGTTTGTTTCTAACACAAACACGCCCCCTTTTCCCAACCCGGAACCATACTCCCTTAAAAAGCAACGACCTTCCTGAAAAGATGCGAGAGCACGGTTGCTGGCAGGCTCCGTGCCCGTCCCGTTCAGTGTTTGCCCCTGCGTCCTGTCCGCCATCACCCAAGTTATGCGAAGTGACTAACTCGTGACAGGCTTGGTCGCTGGACCGCCGCCCTCGGCTCCTGCGAGCAGCCTGGCCCGGGAAGGCTCGACTCTCTGCCTCGATCACGGTCTGGAAGCAGGAGACTTACAGGGACCTGGCCATTCCAGGTGCAATGTCCAGTGAACACAGAGGACATTGGTCGTATAGGGGGCAGAGGTCAGAGGTCATATATCATAAAGGACCTGGATTGCCCCGTCCCCGTCACCACCCCAGAGTCAGGGTCTCTCAAGGGCGAGAGAAGCTCCCCATGCAGGATCCGAACCCATTGCACCATCTGTCAGACCGGGTCGGTCCTTAGGGGGAAAACTCCGAGGTCAAATGTCACGACGGGTCCCGTCACCCTGCACAGGGACGAAGTTTGGGAGAAAGCAGGCCAGGGTTCCTACACAAGCTGGACGGTCCAAAACCTGCCTGGTCTATGGTTAGGGGGGGAAAGTCCTGGGGCGGAGGTCAAAGGTCACGGGAGAACTTTAGCCAGCCCCCGGGGCCTCGGCGCAGGGGGACGGCGTACCTGAGCAGGGGCTAATGCCTGCTGCAGCTGCTGCTGCTCCTCGCTGATCTTCTGCTTCAGCTTCTTGAACATGGCGCGGCGAGGGGCCGGCGGCGTCTCTACCCGCGGGGCGGCCGGGCCCGGGCCTCGCCGCCTTCCTGTGGAGCTCGCGGGCACCTCGGGGCGCTCGTCGTGGGGGTATCGGCGTCGCCGCCGCCGCGTCTCTTCTTTCTGGGTGCCCCTGGCTGGCCTCGGCCCCCCATCCAGCCCCGTCAGCGTCGGCGGCGGCGGCGGCGACAACGGCAGCAGGTGAACGTGCCCCGGGCGCCTGCGCGGCCGACGTGGAGCTTGCCAAGGGCTTGCTACGGAACGCCGCGATAGGACAATATGGAGTCGGTGTGGGTGAACGCGCGTGCACAGTGGCTCCTGCGCGGACGTTAGCTGGGGTTTTGGCGCTGTGCAGTCAAGTAGGGAGCATCCCACCACTGAGCACCACAGTGAAGAAGGCTGGGTGAGAGAGGATAGAGCTAGGAATGCAGGAGTGTATTCAGTGTCGTGTGGCACAATAATTTAGAATTCTAAGAGTTTTTAGATAGTGGGTTGGTATTGATGATGGGTGGAGGTGGATGGGTGGATGGGTGGATGGGTGGATGGGTGGATGGATGACTGCTGGTTGGTTCGTTGGTTGGTTGGATAGTTGGTTGGTTGATTGGTTGGTTGGTTATTTAAAGAGAAAATCTGGGGCTGAGAATGTAGATGCTTGCCTAGGATATGCAGGAGGGCTTGGATCTAGCCTCAGCACTGCATAAACTGGGTGTGGTTGTGTATACCTGTAATCCCAGCATCCGGAGGTAGAAGCAGTAGAACCAGAAGTTCAAGGTCATTTCTTGCCTATGTAAAGAGTTTAAAGCCAGTCTGAGCTACAATGAGATCCTGTCTCAAACATAAATAATCTGGCTGTGTTATGCAGGCTGGCCTTGAATTTGTGAGCTAAAATGATTTTCCTGCCTCCAGAAGAGCTGAAGTGTACAATTTTCTACCTAGTCAGGATTATCCGCCTTTGGTGCTTAATATTTGTGACTGCACTCCAAAGGAGCTGTCTTCCCCTACCTAGACTTTTCCGTCTGCTGAGAACCTTCTACACTTGCACAACATAAAATATTTCTGTGACCTCTGCTCACGAAGACACATATGAAATTTCGAAACTCTGGGTTCTGCACAAGCCACTCCCTGGATGGTATCCATTCAGTTCTGATTCTGAAAGAACTTAAGAACCAGTCCATGGTGGCATACGTCTTTAATCTCAGCACCTGGGAGGCTGAGGCTAGTTGATCTCTGTGAGTTCCAGGCCAGACAGGGCTACACTATATAGGGAGACCCTGATGAGACAGAGAGAAAGAGAGAGAGAGAGAGAGAGAGAGAGAGAGAGAGAGAGAGAGAATACCCAAATCCACAGGTTTAGGCCTCAGTCTCACAAGATTGCCCCCAACTTCAATGCCAGTCACATGTCAGAGGAGGAGATTCACAGCCAAAAATCTAAGTGAAGGAGTCCTGTCCTGTCTCTGGGCATATATACTACTTGTCTTAGTTTGCATGAAGAATTCAAGGCAGGAACCTGGAGTCAAGAACTGAAGCAGAGGCCAAGGAAGAATGCTGCTTGCTATCTTGTTCCTAGGACCACCTGCCTGGGCTGGAACCGCCCACAATAGGCTGGACCCTCACACTATCGATCATTAAGCTAGACAATGCCTCCACAGACTTGCCTACAAGAAAGTTAATGAGAGCTTACATTTTAAAGTCTTAACCAGGTGGTGGTGGTAGTGCACAACTTTAATCCCAGCACTAAGGAGGCAGAAGCACTTGGATCTCTTAAGTTTGAGGCCAGCCCGGTCTACAGAGTGAATTTCAGGACAGCCAGAACTAAGACAGAGAAACTGTGTCTTAAAAAAAAAAAAAAAACAATAACAAACAAACAAACAGAAAGACACTAGCAAGAATAACCAATGGAGTAATTCCACATTAATAAAATTAGAGATAAAAAAAAAATGAACATTGCAATAGATACAGTGAAATTCAGAGGATCGTTAGGGGAAACTTTGAAGACTTCTAAAAAGAAGTAAGATTTAGAAGAAATGGATGAATTTCTAAACATACAACCTACAAACATTAAGAAACAAATATGTCCGAAATGACCAATGAGGTTAGGACAGTGTTTGGGTCAGGGTCCTCTAAATGAGCAGAGCTAATGGAGTGGATATAGAGATACATGCGATTTATTAGGCTGACTGACAGACTGTGGCCCGTGTAGCCCAACAAGGGCTGTCCAGATGTGGTTAATAACCACGATTCTCCATCACAGACAGAAATAGAGTCTACCAACAAAGAAAAGCCCAGGATTGAACAGACTCACAACTGTACTCTCTACCATGCTTTTTTTTTTTTTTGAGACAGGGTTTCTCTGTGTAGCCCTGGCTGTCCTGGAACTCACTCTGTAGACCAGGCTGGCCTCGAACTCAGAAATCTGCCTGCCTCTGCCTCCCAAGTGCTGGGATTAAAAGTGTGTGCCACCACGGCCCGCTCTACCATGCTTTTGAAAAATTGGCAATCTCAACAACCTGGAAGGAACACAAGTCATTAGTATTATACTAATACCTAAACTAAATAAGGACACACACACACACACACAGAAAGAGAGAGAGAGAGAGAACATTAGATGCCAAGTTCCCTGATGAACATAGGCACAAAAATTTTCAACAAAATCCTTACAGATCAGGGGCTGGAGATGGCTCAACAGTTAAGATCGTTCCCTGCTTTTGTATAGGACCTTGGTTTGGTTCCCAGCACTCACAAGGTGATTCACAACCCTCTGTAACTCCAGTTCCCGGTGGCTTTAAAACCCTTTTTTGACCCCTGAGGACAGCAGATATACAAGTGGTACACAGTCAGAAATGCAGGTAAAATACCCATACACATAAAACCAAAAATTTTTGAAAGCTATATGCTACAAACATCTAAACAACATTACTCTAAATGGAGGAAAACTGGAAATGTGTCCTGCAGAGTTGGGAGCACAGCACAGGGCACTAAGAGAAAAGAATAAAAGGGATTCACACAGGAAAGGAAGAAATCAAACTTCCCCTATTCAGATGTCATCCAGTACCTAAGAGACCTGAAAGACTCCATCTGAATTCTTAGATTGAAGAAATACTTTCCGTCAAGTCATAGAATGCAAAATGATAAAGATTTTTATCTGTAGTTTTCAACATACCAATGATGAGCTTAAAGAGGAAGAAATCTGGAAAGGATTCTCTTTACAGTAACCAAGCAAAACAAAACAAACAAGCTAATCAGAAGGGCGAGAGACTCCTGCAAGGAAAGATTTAAAATCACTGCAGCCGGGCGGTGGTGGCGCACGCCTTTAATCCCAGCACTTGGGAAGCAGAGGCAGGCGGATTTCTGAGTTCGAGGCCAGCCTGGTCTACCAAGTGAGTTCCAGGACAGCCAGGGCTATACAGAGAAACCCTGTCTCGAAAAACCAAAAAAAAAAAAAAAAAAAAAAAAAATCACTGCAGAGAGAAATTGAAAAAGACACTAAAAGCCAGCAGGCTCTCCCCTCTCCTCCCCTCCACTGCCCTCCTCTCTCTCCCCATCTCTCCTCACCCATGGATCCGCAGAATTAACACTGTGAAAACCGGCTGGTGCATACTCACATTGTGCAGGCAAACATACACTCATGTAAATCTTAAAATAACAATAGGAAATCTTTTAAAGCACATACAGAAGTAAATGCAATAAAAAACTGAAATATAAAGCCCAAGACTCAGAGAGAGGTCAAACATCTTACCCAAGATCATAGAGCTCATGTGTCATCGAGGAAGCTACGGAGCATCATCGAGGAACCGACGGAACTTGAGAGTTTCCATGCCTGTGAAACCCCGCCCACACCACTGCTAACATCACTCCTGTATCCCTTCCCATCAGCCCCTAGTCTCCCTCAGACACCGAGTTCTCCAAGTTCCCCAACTCTGCTCCAATAAACCTGAGTGGCTGACGTTCTGTTCGCCCCATGAGTCTAGCTAGCAGGTCTTTTGGTTGCAGTATTTAATCCTGCATTCAGATAAGTATCCTTAAATGTAAACGTGCATCCGAAACGACTGCATTTTCTTTACATATCAGGTTCCCTAACACTTTTATCTTATCGGGGAAGAAATTCTACATCATATATACACATATGTCAGAGAAGGGAAGATAGAAACCACTTGTGTGTGTGTGTCTGTGTGTGTGTGTATGCGTGCACACACTCAAGTGTGTGCTGGGTGTGGACTCCAGGGCCTCACACATGCTGGTGAGGATGACCCTAGACTCTGAGCTATAACCCATCATTTATTAGAGTAACTAACAAAGATCAACAGAGACAGGGAGATCACAGGTTTTCTATCTGTTAGAATGTTTTTCATTTGAACATTCATGAACAGTCTTGCATATCGTGGTAAGACTATGAAAATCACTGCGAAGCCGGGCGGTGGTGGCGTACGCCTTTAATCCCAGCACTTGGGAGGCAGAGGCAGGCGGATTTCTGAGTTCGAGGCCAGCCTGGTCTACAGAGTGAGCTCCAGGACAGCCAGGGCTACACAGAGAAACCCTGTCTCGAAAAAACCAAAAAAAAAAAAAAAAAAAAAGAAAAAAGGAAAAAAAGAAAAAGAAAATCACTGCGATAAAACCTTGAAAAAACCTATTTCAGGAGCCAGGCCTCTGCATCAGAGTCTAAACTTAGATGGTGACTGGACTTGTAGGCTAGCCAACTGTTTGGCCCGGAGTAAGTTTTCTTTAGAGGATTTTTTCTCCTACTCTTCATTTTTAATTTAATTCTCATTATAGACCAAACATGAACAGACTAGGAAAAGTGAGGGCCTATATGATTACATCATTGCCTCTATTTTATGACTAGGCACAAAGTTAAGGGAGAAAGGGGATGACTGGTGAGCAGACGCCACATCTTGTTATTTATTTGGTCCCCAACTGCAATAGGTTTAGTACTTTCTCATCTCTTTTGAGATACACATAGCTAGTTTATTTGTTTGTTTGTTGTTTGTTTTTTTTGTTTTTAAGCTATTCAATTTAATTATTAACAGTTTGGTATTTAGTTACATGGCATGTTCCAGAAATAGATGCAAAGCTAATGACTTAAAAATTCTATAACAGTCATTTGAAAGGGAAATACAACCCACAGAGCTGAGATGCAGGTCTTATTTTAAGAATGAGGTCTTTGGCTGTAGAGTGGCAGTGTATGTCTTTAATCTCAGCTCTCAGGAGGCAGAAGCAGGCAGATCTCTGAGTCTGAGACCAGACTGGTCTACAGAGTGAGTTCTAGAACAACTAGAGCTACACAGAGAAACCTTGTCTCAAAGAAAGAAAGAAAGGAAGGAAGGAAGGAAGGAAGGAAGGAAGGAAGGAAGGAAGGAAAAAAGGAAAGGAAAGATGAGAAAGAGGGTCTTTTGCTAACCAGGGTTAGTGGAATGAAATAGGGTAAGAAGGGACATTCCCTGTTCCTTTATAAACAAACACTTGTTATCCAGACCCTAAAGCACACAGATTCACTTTTTAAAACATTTGAATTCTGGGTGTGTGATTTAAAAACAAAAAAAAAGCTTGCTTTGTGTTGCCGTTAGATTCTATAAAGCAAATGAGTGTGGGTTAGAGAGGTGATGGCTCAATCATTAAGAGCACTTGTTCTTACAGAGGACCTGGATTCAATTCCCAGCACCCATAGGGCTGCCTACAGCTGTCTATGACTCTGGATCCAGTGCGTCTGGCCTCTGGGGGCACCAGGCACACATGTGGTGCACACACATACATGCACATATAATCATTTAGAAAGAGAGGGGTGTAGTGGATGACCATGTTGGCAGGAGTATCAACCTAACTGACAGGAAGGTCAACTAATGGGTCTGAGCACACAAGCTTGCTACTTTTTACCTGTGATGCAAGAAAACACTTGAGCTCCACCACCTCCCTCTTTCTCTTTTTTCTTTCTATCTTTCTTAACAAACAAACAAACAAACAAACCATGAGACTGAAGTGCATTGCCCAGTGTGGTGGTTTGTATATTCTTAGCCCAGGAAATGGCACTATTAGAGGGTGTGGCCCTTTTGAGTAGGTGTGTCACTGTGTGTGTGGTCTTTAAGACCCTCATCCTAGCAGCCTGGAAGCCAGTATTTTGCTAGTAGCCTTCAGATGAAAATGTAGAACTCTCAGCTCCTCCTGTACCATGTCTGCCTGGATGCTGCCATGCTCTTGCCTTGATGATACTGGACTGAACCTCTGAGCAATGTAAGACAGCTCCAATTAAATGTTGTTCTTATAAGAGTTACGTTGGGGCTGGTGAGATGACTCAATGGTTAAGAGCACCGACTGCTCTTCTGGAGGTCAGGAATTCAAATCCCAGCAACCACATGGTGGCTCACAACCACCCGTAATGAAATCTGATGCCCTCTTATGGGGTGTCTGAAGACAGCTACAGTGTACCTACATATAAACAAACAAACAAACAAACGAATAAACCTTTTTTAAAAAAAAAGAGTTGCCTTGGTCATAGTGTCTGTTCACAACAGTAAAACCCTAACTAAGACACCCAGCTTGGTTTCAAAAGCCTGAGCTCAGCCTCCAGAGTCACTGGGACTCGAGATGCTCACTACTTTACCTAACTTTTTTGATTTTTTTAACTCTAAAAAAAAAAAAAAAATGACCATCACAAAGTTCCTTGGAGATTAATGGGATTATTATGATTATAAGTTGTCTTAGAAGATTCAATCCCTACTCCTAAAAATGAAATTATTAAAGTATTAGAAGGCTGGGAGAGTAGCTTAGGGGTAGAGTGCTTGCCTCACCTGCTCTGGGCCCTGGGTTCAAGCTCCAGTACTACAGAAAATTTTAAAGTAGTATTAATGGACTAGAAGCAAGGTCTGTTGGCATAAGTATCTGTAACCCCAGATACTTAGGGAACTGGTGCAGAAGGATTATTATTCAAAGTCAGCTTGAGCAAGCTAGCAAAACCCTGACTCCAAGTAAAAACATTTTAAATGGGATGGGGCTGTAGCTCAGTGGTAGAACACTTGTCCAACATTCATAAGGCCCAAGGTTTGCTACTTAGTAATGCTAGTATACAGTACACACACACACACACACACACAGAGAAGAGAGGAGAGAGAGAGAGAGAAAGTTTAATACTTAGTCATGCCAGCATACACACACACACACACGAGAGAGAGAGAGAGAGAGAGTTTAATACTTAGTCATGCCAGCATACACACACACACACACACAGAGAGAGAGAGTTTAATACTTAGTTATGCCAGCATACACACACACACACACACAACACACGCACACAGTATATACTGATATATAATGAAACCATTATTTAAATAAAAATAAAAATACATGAGCCTCAGAGAATTTGATTTTTACTTGAGTTGTTAATTTTATATGGCTTAACATACACATTACAGAATATATCTGGAAATATGAATAAGAAACCAGTGACAGTGTTTGGCCCCACCAGAGAGACTAGACAGCTGGAAGGATCAGTAGTGGTAATTACTTTTATATCTCTCATATATTTTAATTTACACGCTAAGCATGCATTACCTCCTCCAAAATTTATTTTAACACATTGAAGAAGAAAGTAGAAAAATTATTTTTACCCCTTGAATTAATTTTTGAATCAATAATAAGTATGTGTGTGTCCATAAATGCTTAGAGGAAAAAAAAAATCACAGTTATGTACTATTAGTGCTGAACAGGTTAACCTTGAATGGTGTAATTAGACAAAGCAAGTGAAGCATTATAATTTCTATTTTGTGTGTTTATTGTGTGTTTTTGTATATAATGAGATTTTAATTCTTTTCTTTTGCCAACATGGAGCTAAACAGGGGAAAGTGTCTTTTTCCTGTCTTGACCTCAGAATAGGAACAGAATTGGGAATTTCAGAACTTTTGCAGAATCTGCAAAAGGAAATAGACTCAGAATATTCCACAGAGAGTGTAGAATTGCTAAACTCTAAACTGTCTTTGGGAAAAGGGAAGGCTGAAAATACAGTGCACAGTCTTTGATTGCTAGCATGATGGGACTTAGAATCTTCAGAGGCATGTCTCTGGCTTTGCTGCGAGGCCATTCCTAGGTCGATTTGATAGAGAGGGAAACCCACCATGAATGTGGGTGGGAATCCTGTGGGCTAGGCTCCTAGGTTAAATAAAAAGGAGAAAGTGGGTTGAGCCCTGGCGATTTTGTCTCTCTCTGCTCTTCCTGTGGATGCTGCGAGCAGTTGCTTCAGCGTACAATCTACAATTGTGTGCCGTGTCCCTAAACTGTGAGCCAAAAGACACTCTTTCCTCTTTAACCTGCTTCTGTCAGAGCAGTGAGAATAGATAACTAGTACAGTATTTCACTCCAAATAATCTTATTAAAATGTCTTAGGACTGGAGAGATGGCTCAGTGGTTAGGAACCCTTGCTGCTCTTGCAGAGGTTTGATTCCCAGCATTAACATGGTGGCTCAAGCTGGTTAAAAACTCCAGTTTCCAGGGGTTCCATGCACCTCTTCTGGCCTCCGAAGGTACTGTATAGTGCACACATGGACATGCAGGCAAAATGCTCATACATAACAAAAATAAATTAAAAAAAAAACCAACCAGTCCGCCGGGCGGTGGTGGCACACGCCTTTAATCCAAGCACTTGGGAGGCAGAGGCAGGCGAATTTCTGAGTTCGAGGCCAGCCTGGTCTACAGAGTGAGTTCCAGGACAGTCCGGGCTGAACAGAGAAACCCTGTCTCGGAAAACCAAAAAAAAAAAAAAAAAAAAATTAAAAAAAACCCAGTCTTTTTAAAATGTCTTTTTGACCCATGCAACCCACACCCGCGAGTTGCTATCTAATCCTCTCCAGTAGACTTCCCTTGTTTGGCTCAGCCTTCTGTCTCAGACTGGACCCTCCCCCACCTCTCAAGCCCTGCATCCCTGTATCTGCCACTGGACTCTGTCCTTTAGTCCAGGAAAAGGCTAAGGTTACCCTTGACAAACAAAGGAACTCTAAATTCTTTTATTTTATTTAAAAATCATCTATCCTGGAGTGACTCCTAAATCATGTTCAAAGGAGAAAAGGAAGACTATTTTTGTCACTGATTTTTAAAGGGTCACCTTTATAACTTAGGAACA
The DNA here is from genome assembly GCA_021653895.1 of Mastomys natalensis. NCBI lineage: Eukaryota > Metazoa > Chordata > Mammalia > Rodentia > Muridae > Mastomys > Mastomys natalensis. The sequence goes on along the minus strand of JAJTUV010000008.1, from coordinate 899,233 downwards.
CCAAACAGCAAAACAAGCAAACAAAAAAAACCAAAGTCTTCTAAACTGGTTTTTCCTTATCATAAGAAATAACTTCAACACCGAAGGACCTGTAATATTAAAGATTATTTTTAGGTGCTACACTTCTATAAAATGAGGAGCTGTAGAGCTGGCTCAGCAGGAAAGAGGACTCACTGGATGCTCTTCTAGAGGACTCAGTATTTGTCCCCAGCACCCACATGGTGGCTTACAAACAGCTGTAACTACAGTTTCAATGGATCCAATGCTTGTCTGACCTCTGAAGGCACCAGGCACATATTTGGTGCACACGCACATACTGCGCGCGTGCGCACACAACACACACACTTAAATACATTGTGGTTTTGTTTTGTTTTTAAGGACAGAGAAATCCAAGCTTATGCAGCTTTAGTAAAAGAGTCAGACTTGACTTGGACCCAAGAGGGAAGTGGCAATGCATTCTGGGAAAGTCAGAGGAGCATGAATACCCTCCTATCAGTTGCCTGTGGTGGTTCCTGTGGTAGCTAGGGGTCATGGTGGGGAGAGTGTAGAGTCACTCTGCTCACCTGTAAGGCAACTACTCCACCCACTCCACACCCAGGACAAACTACACCTCGCATTCCTTCCTCTAAACAGCCACACCCCATGCTCCAGTTTGTCAGCTTCCATAGTGGGTCCACCCAAAGACCTCAGTTTCACATTCAACTTCCAGAGAGACTGACAGATACCTGGACAAATCAATGGCCATCTTTACTTCTAGAACTTTCCATGAGCTCAGTCCCTCTCGGCATTTTTTGCCTGTTTCAAATGAAGCACAATCCTTTGTCTGGATCATGAGGAACTTAATCCACACATAGACATGCATGCAATGTTCTGATACACACATGTACACACACACACACCACACCATTTTGAGGCTTAGGTTTCATGACATCACATTTTGCAGAGAACATACTCGGCAAGCTGATGTCTCACTTTTCTGCTCTTCTCCATTTGAAAGTCCATTATTCAGAGTGCTCTGACCTGCTTTTGGCTCCAACAGTCTTTGGGAGAAAAAGAGAGTCTCTCTTGTATCTTTTCCTATTACATTGAGACTTGTTTGTCCTCCCAAGGGATCAGGAACAGGCCACAGCCCTGCACTATGGGATGACTGTGCAAACGTTGACATTTAACAATAGTCCCTAACCACCACCTACTGTGACAATTGAGCGCTGGCCTAACTCAGACTAGTTATGGGTGCAGCCAAAGAAAATGTTCCCAATCTGTTCCAAGATAAAGATGTTTCTGTTATGGTACAACTCCTTTCACACACACACACACACACACACACACACACACACACACGCACACTCCGCAGGCAACTGGACAATAGCTCTGACTAGCATCCAATGAATGTCACTTCTGGGCAGAGAGACCACCTCCCTCTGCTGCCTCACCTTTTCTCTGTTCATAAATACCTCTCACCCTCTGCCTTAGGGTAAGGACATTATTGTGAAAGGAAACTGACACTGACGTCAGTTGCCCAGAAAAGTGCTCACAGATTATCATTCTGTCATTGCTCCTGGTCACCCTTCCCCTGAGGTGCCTTGTCTATTTGTCCAGGGTTTAGCTTCTCTTTCCTTACCTCCTTGTCCTCTAATATCTACATGTATCAGTCAGGAGCAATCAGGCAAGCACACCCATACTAGAGGGAGCTGGTTATCTATGTGTTTGGAAAACCAAACTTCTAAACTGGTTGATGACACAACCCATTTGTATAAGGATATAACAGAGGTCCCAGGTGCTTTCTAGTGCATTTTAAAACCAATCATTTCTTATTTTGTGTGGAGGAGGTGTACATATGTCACAGAACTTTGTGTGAAGGTCAGAGATTCCTTTTGTAAAAAAGATTATTTATTTATTTGTTTAGGTGGTTTGCTTGCATGTCTGTCTACTATGTGTGAGGGTATCAGATCCCCTGAAACTGGAGTTACAGACAGTTGTGAGCTACCATATGGGTCCTGGGACTTGAACCCAGGTCCTTTGGAAGAGCAGCCAAAACTCTTAACAACCCTCTAACCCCTAGCCATCTCTCTAGCCTGAAGGTCAGAGATCTTGCCTTCCACTTAGTTGGGGCAGGGCTGTCGTCCTTTCTGCTGCTGTACACCCCAGGCTACCTGGCAGATCCTCTTGTCTCTACCTGCCATCTCCTCTGGGATCACAGATGTGTGCCACTGCATCATGGCACCAGGGATTTAATCCAGGTAGTTGGGCTCTCATGGCAAGCATGGTTACCTACTGAGCCAGCTCCCAGGCTCTACCTAGCACCATAACCTGCTGAGCCAGCTCCCAGGTACTACCTAGATTGATGTCAAATCATGTTTTTTGGATTTTGTTTTGTTTTGTTTTTTGTCACTGCTATCTTCTTCCCTCTAAATAGCACTGAGGATTGTAAGTTCAAGAGGAAAATACCCATTAAACCCACATAAAGGGGCTGGAGAGATAGCTTAGAGGCTAAGTGCATTGGCTGTTCTTCCAGAGGACTCGAGTTCAATTTCTACTACCCATATGGATCTGACTCCTTTTTCTGGTCCCTGTGGGCACCAGGCTTTTCTGTCCTCCATAGTATCAAGCATACATACGGTGTAGAGATATCCATGCAGTCAAAACACCTGTACACATAAAACAAAAAAATTTAAAAAGAAGACCCATATAAAATAAAACAAGCAAAGTTAATGGGGGAAAACCCAGAAAGATTGCTCAGTGGGTAAAGGTGCTTGCTACCAAGCCTAATGACCTGAGTTTGATCCCCAGAACCCAGATTGTGGAAGGAAGACACGACTCTCACAAGCTACACTCTGACCTACATCCATGCAATATGGTATTTGGCCCACATAAACATACAATAAAAAATATTTTTTTTAAATGTTAAAAAGAGATGGGGGAAAAGGATAGATTATCCAACAGATGTTCAAGTCACAGCCCAGAAACAAACAATAAAAAAATCAAACCAATGTTAAAAGGATTGCTCACAATCAACATCAATATAACAAACTGATGGAAACAAAGGAGAAACAGTTCTAATCCATACTATAAAATATGGCCAGTTGCCAGACATGGGAGCACAACACAGGCCTTTAATCCAGGAAAGATAGGCATATTTCTGGAGCTTGAGACCAGCCTGGTTTGCATAATGAGTTCCAGGACAGCCAAGCCTATCTAGAGATACAGTTTCAAAAACAACAGAGTAAGCAGTTTTCAAAGATGGTTCCAACATCCAAAAGATGGTATATTATTAACTCAGTAAGGAAGTCATGAGAATGAGTGACAAATATCAATACAAAGGAAACAGCTAGAAACTAAACAGCAAAAGCAGAGAGGTTGGGAGTGTATCAACCAACCTTTTGATATACAAGCTACAGTTTGGAGCAGGGCTGACAGACTAGAGCAAGGAGAAGAAAGAATGCCAGGAGGTTAAAGAGATGGCTCAGAGGTGAAGCACACTGGCTGCTCTTCCAGAGGGCCTCGGTTCAGGTCTCAGCACCCACATAGTGACTCAAAATTGCTCACAATCCCAGGGGGAATCTGTGCGCCCTCTTCTGGCCTCTGTAGGTACTGCATGCACATGGTGCATGTGTGTATACACAGGCAACACACGCATAAAATAAAAAGAAAGACCAGAATATCTAGGGTTAGGAAATACTGCATTCAGGTAACAATTTAAAAAATCAAGGGTTTTTAATAATTCTGACACATATCAATATATCAAATCTAAGGATGAGTGGGATAGAAAGACAAAAGCTAAAGTCAGAAACGGTTCAGTGAGATTACAAGAGGCATTTGTCAAAATGAGGGAAAGACACAGGCATACAAGCAGAAGCACTTAGAAGTTCAAATAAACACTATGTTGTAAACTGAACCAGTTTGTCTGGGGTGTGGTGGTATGTGCCTTCAGTTCCAGCACCTAGGGAGAGGTGGCAGATCTCTGTGAGTTCCAGGCCAGGTGTCTTAGTCAGGGTTCTATGCTGTGAAGAGACACCATGACCATGGCAACTCTTAAAAAGGAAGGCATTTAATTGGGGCTGGCTTATAGTTCAGAGGTTTAAGTCCATTATTGTCATGGTGGAAAGCATAGTGGTGTGCAGGCAAATGTGGTACTAGAGAGAGAGCTGAGAATTTTACACCTTGATTGGCAGGTAGCAGGAAAAAGAGTAACATTGGGCCCGACTCTTAAAACCTCAAAGCGTAGCTTCAGTGACACACTTCCTCCAACAAAGCCAGTCTTCTCTACATCCTATGGCCTTATGAGGGCCATTTTTTATTCAAACAACTACACTCTACTCCTTGGCCCCACAGGCTTGTGGTCATATCATAGTTTTAAACAGTATCAGCACTGTTTAAAAGTCCAAAGTTTGAAGTTTCTTCTGAGACTCAACGCAATCTTAACTGCAATACCCTGTAACATCAAAATGAAAAAGCAGATCACATGCTTCCAACATTCAATGGCACAGGACAGACGTTGCCATTCCAAGAGGGAAGAAAGGAGAGTTAAATGCCCAAACTAAGTAAACAAAGAGTGTCCAAACTGCAAGAGGGTAGAGACTTAAGCCAAGCTTAGCAGAATAATGTCAGGCCTCTCAGCATAAATCTTAAAGGCTGGGACACTGTATCTTATACCCTGGTTAAATAGTTGTAAACTAAGAACTCAGGCTGCCAGGCTTAAGTGGTAGGTGTCTTCAATACCCAATGGACCATCTCACTAGACCTTGAGTCAGTGTCTCTCTCTCTCTCTCTCTCTCTCTCTCTCTCTCTCTCTCTCTCTCTCTCTCCTTGTGTGTGTGTTGTGTTGTGTCTGTGTATCTGTCTGTCTCTATCTCTCTTGTCTCTGTCTCTGTCTCTCTCTGTGTGTGTGTATCTGTCTGTCTGTCTGTCTGTCTCTGTCTCTCTGTCTCTGTCTCTCTGTCTCTCTGTCTCTCTCTTTCTTTGTGTGTGTGTGTGTTTCTTCCTGATAACTGGAATCTGACTGCATAGCTCTGGGTAGCCTGGAACTGACATGTAGACCAGGCTAGCCTCCAACTCACAGAGATCAATCTACTTCAGCCTCCTGAGTGCTAGGCTTAAGGTGTGCTCTGCCACTCCTGGCTTGAGTTCATTTTTTTTTTTTTTAATACTGTGTTTTGCCTGCATGTACCATGTGCTTGCCTAGTGACTGGGGAGGTGTTGGATCCCTTGGTACTGGAGATTCAGATGACTGTGAGTTGCCATATGGGTGTTGGGAATTGAACCTGTTGGAGTTGCATATCTGTAGCTGTGATAAAATACCCTTGCATAAAGCAATTTAAAGGTGAGTGTAGAAGTTAGATCCAGTTTTTCCTCCCAGCCCCATGCTCCCAGAAATAAGACCCAGACTTAAAATATACTTACATATAATCTGGCCATATAGCTAGACTCTTCTCTGACTAGATCATAACTTAAAATATCCCATTTATTTTAACCTACATTCTGCCACATGGCTGGTGACCTGTGCTCAGGTACTGTGTGTCTAGCTCCTCACATTTTCTGGGACAAATCTCCCTCTTGGCTCTATCCAGAATCTTTCTCTCTACAGGATAAAGGGTTTATTATATCTCACAACTCCAGGTTATTACTCATTACTTGTGGGAAAACACATTGGCAGGGCTCCAGTGACCTGATCACATCATATACAGTCAAGAGCAGAGAGAACTAAATGTGTGGGTGCTCACTTGCTTGCCTGTGCTCAGCTCTGTTTCTCTACTTTAATACAGATTTGTGGGGGTAGGGAGGGGGTGGCTGCTAGGGAATGGTGGTGCCCACAGTGGGCTGGGTAGTCCCTTATCAGTAAACTTAATTAAGATACCCCCCCTACACACACACAGACTTGTCCACAGGCCAACCTAAAGTCCCTCACTGAGACTTTTTCCCGGTGATTCCCAATTGAACCAGATTGACAATGAAGCCAACCATCATAGGCCCTTTCTCTGTACTGCTCATTTGGGGCCAGTATTTAGTGTTAGAAACAAGTCTGTAAGGGCAGTAGGGACTGCTAAAGCTCTGAAGTTCCAGGCTCACAGTCTCATTCTCCTGATACCCTCTATGTAGTCAGGATGCAAATATGTGCAATTGTAAGAAAGCCTACAGGAGCATTTATTAAACATAGCTATCCAGAAGATTCAGGGCCTGAGAGAAAATTGCTTTCATAGGAAAACATTGGGATGATAAAGTTTCCGATTACCATGCTGTTTCTGTCAATCATGCACTGCGTTGCGCTCCTAAGTTGTAAATACACTCTATTATGAAAACGCTGCTGCTGCTGCTTCTTCCTCTTCTTCTTCTTCTTCTTCTTCTTCTTCTTCTCTTCTTCTTCTTCTTCTTCTTCTTCTTCTTCTTCTCCTCTTCGCTTTTCGAGACAGGGTTTCTCTGTGTAGCCCTGGCTGTCCTGGAACTCACGCAGTAGACCAGGCTGGCCTCGAACTCAGAGATCCACCTGCCGCTGCCTCCCAAGTGCTGGGATTAAAGGCGTCTGCCACCACTGCCCAGCATGAAAATGCTTCTTAAAGCAATTCTGAAACACAGGCAGGTGGAGGCTCCTGCAGTGGAGCATGCTGCATTGGAGTGGGTGATGAGGCTTTCAAACACCAGAATGGGATTCTTCTTTTAAACTTCCCCTTATACAATGTTCATAACAGGAGGTCTGAAGCAAAGGGACGCAGAAGGCCTCTAACTGTGAATGATCTTACATTCATAAAAAGTTACACTGGCTGGGGAGCTGCAACCATTGCCTAGTGGTTAAGTACGCTTGTGGCACTTGGTACGGACCCCAGTTCTGTCCCCAGTATTCATATCAGGTGGCTCACAAACACCTGTAATTCCAGCTCCCAGGGATCTGATGCTCTCTTCTAGCCTCCATAGATGACAGACATGCACATAGTATACATATGTATGTGTGGACATGCACTTAGACACAAAAAATAAAAATAATCTTCTTTCAAAATAGAGATATACATATACCTACAGGTATTGTTGCTCTATACACAGTAGTCAAGCCATGGGTCAGCTTAGGTATCCGTGAACAGGTTAGCTGACGAAGAAAACATGGTGTGTTTACACAATGTGGAATTATTCAGGCATGAAGAAGGAAGCATGTCATTTACAGGGAGATGAGTTGGGACTAGAGGTCACCGTCGCTACAGAATACAGATACAGAAAGACAATATCTCAAATTTCTTTCACATGCAGAAGCTAGGACTAAAAGCAAAGAAAATGACCAGGATAGTACAGGGATCTTTGGGAAGGAGTCTGTGGGTGAGAGATGGGGATAAAGTGTAGTTGAGAGGATGGCGTGACTGAGGCACTGTAATACATGCATGTTTGGAAACATCCCAGTGAAATCCATTAATATGTTCAGTTAACATGCAATAATGCTCATTGCTGTAAAAACAAACTAGTAATTTAGCCCGGCACGATGATGCCTGCCTTCAACCCCAGCACTCAGGAAGCAGAGGCAGTGGAAGAACAGAGTCTGAGGCCAGCCTGGCTACAGATGAGTTCCATGACAGCCAGGGCTACACAGAGAAACCCTTCGGTGTCAATGATGAGGAAACAAACCCGAGCAGCGGACATTGCAGTCAAGAAAGCTGGTTTAAGGGTCTCAATCCTGGGCTCCCTCTCTATACCAAAAAGCTTGTAAGCTACTGTAAGGCTGGGATGAACAAAGACACCTATGTGGGTTCTGCCCTCTGTCTATTGGGAAGAAGTCAGTTTTTTTAGCTGGGAGAGAGTTACTCTCTGCGGCCACCAGATGGCGGGGAGCACCCGCGGCTGGAAGCAGAACGGCCCAGGCAGCGAGCTTTGGAAAGTCATCCACAGCTCGACACCCGGCTTTGTAAACGCACGTTTGGGGTGTTTGAAAGGGGTATGGGTGTGAGTGCTGCCTAAAATAAAGTTACCCTGGCGGGCATCGGCGGCAGAGCTTCATCTGGTGTGGAGTACTCTGGGGGCCAAACTCTTCTCTTGGAGAGCTGCATGTGTGTGCCCCATGCACAGGACGACCAGGACCGAAAGGGTGGTTTCCTGAGGTGGCTCACTGTCGTAATCTCAGCACACGGGATATGAGGCAGGGGGATTACCTTGAGTTTGAGACCAGCCGGTGTTCTAGTGTGACCCTGTCTCAAAAAATGAGAAGCAGGAAGATGAACGGTTCAAAGTCATCCTCAGCTACGAGCCGAGTTAAAGGACAAGCAGGGCTGCTTGAGGCCCTGTCTCAAAAACAAAAACCGAAGACCCCAAAATAAAATGATAAAATAAATAAGAAACAAAACAAATCAAAAATGAAAGGAAAGAAAAAGGAGAAAGCAAAGTGAAGAGAAGGTGTCTGTCACTTCACACTTTCAGACTGTAATCGCCCAGCTTGAGCGCTGAGGGAATAAGCCCACCTTGGGCTCGTCCATGCGGTCGTGATGCAAGCTTGGAGCGAGCCGGCCGGCCAGGCGTCTGCGCAGGCGGGAAGGGATCCTGTTTAACCGCATGGACCACAGCGGGACTGGTCCTCTCAAGTCAGCCTGGTGGAGCTGTTGTCTGAAAATCCAAACTAGAGGCCTGAGGGTGTGGCTGGGGGTATTCCTTCAGATGCAGCAACAATGTTTTCTTTGTTGTTTGTTTTGTTTTCAAGTGGGATTTAAAATTTCTCCTGGTTGTTTAGAAATCTCCAGCCGCGGAGAACGTGATTTTTGAAATCGGGACGCAGCGGAGTGGAGAACAATCGGAAGAGCGTCCCAGGAAGCACATGGAAGCATCGTCCAAATGCGTAAAAAGTCAGGACTTTAAAGCCAGGACTTTATTGTCCCTACCGGCAGCAGAATGTGGGTAGAGTATCTGGGATGTTCCCATTCGCCAGCATTTCCATGACACCTGCAAAACATCTCTCTCTCTCCTTCCCTCTCTTTCCTTCCCTCCTTCCCTCCCTCCCTTTCTCCCTCTGCCTCTGTTGCATCTCTTTTCCCCCACACCCAACCTCTGCCCCCATTTGAGCCTCCTGCCTTCTTCATTCGGGCTTTAAAGCTTAATTAGAAAGGAGGGAAGCTGGATTGGGGCTAACAGGAAATTTGGAGCATCAGCCTCCCTTGAGGTTGGGGCATAAATTACAGCGGTGAGCCGGCTCCAACCGCAGCCCCAACACCGGTCAAGATGAAGGTCAACTACAAGCCTTTGAACCCCAAACTCTTTTGAGGTTCTTCTCACCTTTCCCAGTTTTCCTTCCAGGCACCGGAAGCATCCTCCCTCCCACGCTCAGGGCACCTACCCTCCACCCCAGCAATTCTTGGCTTCTGCACTACAGCATAGAAAACCTGCATCCACCGAGAAGGAACCAGTGCCGGGATGAGGGAGAGAGATCTTGTTCCGAATTTCCCCCAAAGCAAAACAATTAATACGGAGATTGCTGGCGTGTTTTTTTTTTTTTTTAAATACCTTTCCTTTTTATCTCGAAAACCAAACTGTTTAGCTATGGAGACATATTTCCAACCACGAATCGTTTTTGGGTTTTTGCCGATGTTTACTCTTCCGTTGCAGTTTAAGTAAGTGTTTTTGTTTATAGCAAGAGCTGAGGACAAGCGAACTTGCGCGACCCAGCAGACGCCTCCACTCACCCCTAGCCACATTTCAACCTCACGCGGGCGAACCGCCCTGTGTCCACGCAAAAGCGCGCAGGGCCCGGGTGGGGAGAGTAAACAAGCCGGCCGGGTTCCCAGCCCTTGATCTTTATTTAAATGGAGGCTTGTTTATCGGTGTCATCCTAGGAGGATTAATTAGATACATCTCTTCGCAATTTGGTGTCTGACACTCCATCTTAGGAATGCCTTATCACAAGGTGTTAATTGGGGCCACTCAGCCATTTACGTTTCTATTAAACACTGTGAGGGACTTTTCACAAGTACCGGATTCTTTTACTGTACGGTGCAAAAATATACAAAACTTGAAATAGACTAGGGCCAGAGTCCTCTTTATCCCGACGTGCGATTAGCATTTTCGGGTTCTTTCTTTCTTTCTCTTTCTTTCTTTCTCTCTCTTCTCTCTTCTCTCTCTCTCTCTCTCTCTTCTTTTTTCTTTCTTTCTTTTCTTGGGACAGAAACAGCAGAGCATCCTTTAACACTCCGTATACCCAACCGCTGACTAGGTTGGGCCAACTATACGTGTTTCTCCCAAACCCGCTTGCCCACACACACATTAAAAAGCAAGTCTTTAGAGACTACACACACACACACACACACACACCTGGAACTCCGAGAAAAGTCCGGGCAGCTTTGCCAAAAAGCCTTGAAAATGCGGAGCTAGTGGGCCCCCTCCCCCAAGTTCGTGGGGATCTCTGGCCCCAGAAGTTTGGAGGAAGGGAGAGACTGACCACAACCCAGGTATATCTTCTGGCAACCTTAATTGGGCGCAGAAGGGGAGGAGGGCCCGACTGATTGCTTGCCTCCCCACAGCTAATCCTCTTAGCAGCTGCATTTCCGCGCTCCGCAGTTAAAATGACCCTCCCAGCTAGACCTTTACCCCAGGATGAGAAGGGGCTCCAAGGGCTTGCAAGCTGGGCTTTAAGCCGTCTGCAGATAGCCCGGCGGGACGTCTGGCAGGGGGCGGGGAGGGCCCTCACCCCCTAACTGCTTGGTCTTCCGCACACCTAGGTTTCAGTGAGGGCCTGGGGTGCCCTTCACCGTCTGAGATGAACCGCTGTCCAGATGCTGTTTGCAGAGCTACAATGTACCAGGCAAACGGAAAACTTCTTGGTGACTGCCGCGCCTGAGTCCTGGAAGAAATTTAGCTGAGGCTAAGGCGAGCGAGGACAGCAGCTGCACCAGCCGCGGAAAACCGCAGATGGGTGCAATAGGGTGAGCAAACTTCGCGCCCCTGAGGTGCTTAAGGTACCCGGAACTCGTAGGCCCTCGAATGGCCACGGGGGTTCCCATGGAGCTTACGTGGGTCTACGAACCGACCGCCTAAAGCAAACCCAGGAAAAGAACTGAATGACTAAGGGCCAGGGGCGGAGGATAGGAAGCTAGGATTAAACCTGCAGAGCGCAATCTTGCATCTCCAGGGCAAACACTCCTTCCACCCCCACCCCCACCCCCAGCCAACACCCATTGTCCACACTTCCTAGTGGGGCAAGGAAGTCCATCCAGTTCATCTTTGGAGTTGGGGAGATAAACAGAAGCACTCACTCCCTGACTACCACTCAAGATCACAGTAACTAGTTAAAAGATTCTAGAGTCTTCTATGGAGGAGGGAAGGTGAGAATGAGTGTGTGTGTGTGTGTGTGTGTGTGTGAGAGAGAGAGAGAGAGAGAGAGAGAGAGAGAGAGAAAGAGAAAGAGTTCACTCTGGAAAAGGGGCAGAAGGAAACAAAAATAAAATCCATAGTATAGAAGACAGAGCTATACCCGTTCCCTTATCGAACCACATTTATTAAAAATGACTTACGACTGTACATAAAAATTCAGAATCTCTAAAAAGCCTATAGGAACTGTGACGTCATATTGCATTTTTTTTCCACATTTACCGAAGGGGAAGTGGGAATGGGCAAGGAAAGAGAATTAAGGAAAGAGAATTAAGCAGGATTTTTTTTTCCCTTAAGCATGGTAGGTAGAAGTGAGTACGGAGGCAGCTGAGCACTTAGCTAAGTAGACAGGACGATATGAATCCCTCCTCTTAACCCTGCAGCTGTGTTTCAGAAAATTCTTTACAATGCCAAAGCACCAACTTTACATTATTTTTATCTGATACCTAGGCAGTTGAATTTGTACAATAGATTCCAGATTATTCTAAGGTGTCTAAACATACAATTGTACACTTAATTTCTCCCTTCTCCCTTTCTTTCTGATCCTCCTGCCTTCTACAGGTCATCCCAGCCACACAGAGCCAGCCCTATAACAAATGGTTTATTCCAAAATTCTGCAAGGAATTGCAGGCAGTGAATACAAGCTAGCCATTTGAACATTACAGTTTTTTTTCCCCCTTGACTCTCAGGCTCAGCCTCTTCAGTCCATGGCAGAAGATATCTCTGTGAAGAGCCCACTGTTGGAACTCAAGGCCCAACCCTTCTCTTCTTGAAGCAAAAACATTTTAACCCTCTGGGTTGCTGTTTGCTTACAGATTTACGAGTAGAAATGAGAGCCAAAGGGTTTTGGTTTTTGGTTTTTTTTTTTTTTTTCTGTCATGTTTTCTTGCTTTTGAAATTCATTTATTAGCACCGGACACTCACTCTTCATAGCCTGCTTTTTCTAAATGTTTCTCATTTCCTTTCCATAAATGAATCCAGCACCTTGAATGACCTTTGAGTTTGAAAACACTCCTGAGTCCTCTGTTAGCTTTATTTTACAAAGAAAGAAACCAACGCTAGGTCTGGTTCAGTTAGTTACCTGCGGCCATGGCAAAGCTTTGGCACCTTCTCTCAGAGAATTGCACAAAACAGGATACATCAAAGGTGGAAGGCAAAAGTCTTTTTGGTAACCTAGGCAAAGAGAACAACAAAACACCACCAGGTCCATCTGGAAAAACGTTAGAGGTTAAAAGAATGCTTTAGGGAGTCGTGTAAAAAGCATAATATGCCCCCATGCCTTTCGAGGTGTCTTTATTGTACTCCTCAGTGTTAATGTCCTCACACTTTATGGGGGGCGAATTTCCATTGCTGGAGGTGCTGGGAGACAGGCGCTTTCTCTTGCAAGCGCTGTTGTACACCCCGGAATCGTTGGAGTCTAGAGACTTGATGGACGGGGGAGTCTCTATCCAGGAGGAGCTAATCTCTTCTTTGACTTTTTCCTTGGCAAGCTGATCTTCTGGGAAGACAGGTGGGCTCATTCTGGATGTCCATGGTAGTCCAGCTGTCATCTTCCTCTGATAAGCGCCTCGACCTCCCCACCCTGCCATCGCAGGGAAGGTCGGGTCAGGATAATACCCCAGAGCATGGGATGTCTGGAGGGGCAAGGATTTAATACCATACGGGAGCAAGGGACTAGAAGTGTATTCAGATTCATAGGAGCCGATGTCTAACTTGTTGGTCACAGGTTGCTGGACAGGCGTGACAAGCCACCGCTGGGGAGGGTTGGCCACCTCTTCGCTCTGCTGGGGTGAGAGGAGGCCGTTGGTCTGTGGCACGGTTCTCTCACCGTTATAATATCGGGCTTGAGGCAAAGTGTTGACAAAGGGCTCCGGGAAGAAGTTTTGAACGCCGTACCGACCTCCAGGGACAATCTGATGGGATCTAGGAGAATCCGTGGGAGATGGAGTTAACCTGTCATTTTCTGATGCGGTGTACATGCTACAATACAAAGAGAGACACTTAAAAATAAAAAACAACCCTCACGATGTCCCCAAACACTCTGCCTCCCAGAAACTAGAGTCTTGTGCTGCTGACTGTCTAAGTCGTGCCGAACAAGGAGAACAGAGTGGATTCCCCACTCCTTAAGAGGACATTTCCTCCAGGGAAATTTCCTATGGGAAACTGGGATGTGTGGATATATCATTGGGTAGAAGGCTAGCCTTGCCAGCATGAACACAGGCCTGGGTTCTGTCTGCAGCTCTATATAAATCAGACAAGGTGGCAGAGGCCTGGAATCCCAGCACTGGGGAGGTGGAAGCTGGAGGTCAGAGGTGAAAGGTCATTGGAGCTACATGGCCAGTTTGAGTTTGAGGCCGGTCTGAATCACATGAGACCCTGCCTCAAAATAAATAAATATGGAAAATATACTGTACAAGTGCTCAAACAGGAAGGACTAGAGCAACCCTCCCTAATCAATGGGGCAGACAGAATGTCAGCAGGCAGGCATCACAACTGCATTTCAAGAAACAGGGCCGTGATAGTGGAGTATTGTGAAAAACACATCCTTTCCGGTTTTTTCTCTCATAACACCAAAGAAGGGGGGAAAATATCTTCTAGTGTTGCTTTTTAAAAGTTGGACCAGGAACTGGAGGGTCAAGAACTGCTTTTGAGGAAGACTAGAGTTTGATTGGAAACACACACATCAGCTGTAACCAGGAACTCCAGCTCTAAGGTTCTGATACCTCTGGCCTACTGATGTCCACATGCACAAGCACAGACCCACACAGAGACACAAATGTGCACAATTAAAAGTAAAAATATAACCTTTTAAAAAAAACAATAGCTGAGCTGGAAGGTGATGGCACATGCCTTTGATCCCAGCTCTTGGAGGTAGGTGGATGTGAGTTTGAGGCCAGCCTGGTCTACAGAGAGAGTTCCAGGACAGCCAGGGCTACATGAAGAAACGCTGACTCAAAAAACCCAAAAATAATAAAAAATAAATAAATAAATAAATAAATAAATGTTGGATGAAATGAAAAGGAAGTGAACATAAATAACGAGGATTCTAAAAAAAAATTCAAATCCATATTTAAAAGTAGAAAAGAAAAACTTCATGTTTAAGCCTCGAACATTCTTTAACAGGACCTATTTTTAAAAAACTTTGAAGCAAGATTGTTTGAGGCCAATATATGCAAAACTAGGGTTGGGGCTATAGCTCAATGGTAGAGTGTTTGCCTTGCATGTACAAGGTCCTGAGTTCAATCCCAGCACATGTGTGTGTGTGTGTGTGTCTCTGTGTGTGTCTCTGTGTGTGTCTCTGTGTGTGTCTCTCTGTGTGTGTGTTTCAACAAAAATAAACAGGAAGATAGGTAAGAAAAAAAAATCCTAAATATAAAATGTCATACTAAATATGTCCTCAGGGAAATGATGATTCATTTCCTGTTAACGGTGACCCAGCAAATGGGCTTGAAGATGAAACTCAATTGACAGAATGATTGCGTAGCTCACACAAAGCCTGGGTGTGGCAGTCCATGCTAGTGAGCTCAGTCAGGGCTAGGGGGATGGAGGCAGAAAGATCCTAAATTCAAGGTCACATCAACTCCATCCATAGCAAGTTGCAGGCAGCCTAGAATATAGACTCTTGTCTTTTAAAAGGAGATGACCATGCCGGGAATGAAGAAAAGCCGTACTTACGAATCGTAATTGTCCCGGAAGCCTTTGGCGAAGGGGTTATGGTCAATCTTTAGCTGGGTAATCTAGACAGGAGAGAAGAAGAGTAACTGAGAGCTGTATCTCACTAGACCTAGCCTGAGAAGGTCGAGTGGCTGGAGGGGCACTCACATCTGTGTTTTGGTAGGCAGTCACGGCAATGAACTGCGTCTCTGAGAAGGTGAAGGTCTGGGTCTTAGAAGGCTCATTCAAGTCCTCTACACCATCCTCTGTCACTTCCACGATGTGCAGTCGTGGTTGGTATTTGTGCAAAGACTGCAACACTATCATCTGGGGATGGGACAGAAAAGAGAGACTTTCAGAGGTCTAAGAAGCAGGTTTTAACGAACAGTACATTTTGAGATGAGAATTCTGCTTGCTCCCTACTAACTACAGCTTTCTTTTTTGTTGTTTTTTTTTGGGGGGGGGGAGGGTGTTTTTGTTTTTTAAGATTCTTTAAAAAATGTTAAGAACCTTGGGATTAACGCTTTTGAAACTTGAAGTCCCAACTCTGAAATAGGAATGACAGAGCACATCTGTAATTGAAACATCTGAGACTGGGAGGTAGGAGGGTCAGTAGTTCAAGGCCAGTCTGGGCTACATATACAAGACCCACTCCCAAGATAAACAAACAAACCAACCAAAACAAAAACAAGAGTGTCTGTGTATTTGATAAATACTCTTTCCTTTTGGCTCCCCAAATCCCCTCTAAATTTTGATGTTTCTATGCATAATAGTAAGAAAGTACAAACGACAAAGGCAAATAAATAAATTTAAAAGTGAGCAAAGTCCCAACTGTAAATACTTAACTAAGCACACTGACAAAAGAATGAGCTGTCCAGGAGGCCCCAGCCAGAAGACACCAGATCTTCCAGTCTCCCTACCTGTGTGTTGTTGTTGTTAGCGCCTTTGTTATTGGTGAGTTTTAACTTCCCAAAGGAAATCTCCTGCCTCATCCAGTGGGAGCCAGTGTTGGGAGATTCTGGGTGAACGTACATCTTATTGCCTAAGAGGAAAATGAAAAGAAACATAAGCAAATGAAAGGCCTTCACACAGGCAGGTTGGGGAGGATGTCTGTTAGCTGGACTTGGATTTGCTGCAGCAGCCTCCTCCTGGGGAGATCTGCTGGCCGAAAGCAGTAGATCCCAGCAGGACTCCAGTCACTCCCTCCTGGGCCAGGGTGCTTCCAGCCTTCCTTAATCAAGGCATTCCAATCAGCAGCCTCTCCAAACTTAAAAACAGAGCCGAGAAGAGAGGAGACGGCTCTTGATTCTTGGTCTGAGGCCTTAAGCTGGAGGGGAAGTGCCTCACTGAATACTTAACTTTTATAGATTAAGTTAAAGGTGGCCTGGGCTTTCTCAAGAGAATTCTATAATGCCAGGAACATTTACCAGGAACTTTTCCAGAACCCAGAACTTCATTTGGTTATTCATTTCTCAAACATAGCTTCATAGGGTCAAGGTAAAGGTTTGATACATAATGATTAAAAAAAGAAAAATGACGGAGCAAATTTCTCCCCATCAGCAGAAGGCAGCTCATGTTAACATCTCCAGGCCCCAGGTTGAGGTGACATGCTTGATTTAAATGCAGCTGCTCCAGCACTGGGGCTCCGGTCTCTTCCCAGCCCAGGCCTCCTCTCTCCTCACCCTGCATGTTATTGTCCGCTTTGCCGCAGGTCACCCACTTGCCCCCCTGGAAACGCCAGTGGTTAGGGTCGGCCAGAACCACTTCCACGAACACATTGTAGTGGGCGGTGGGATTGAGTCCGTTTATGTTGAAGCTCAAGAAAGGAAACATGCGCCTGTGCAAAGAACAGAATCAGAGGAAATGATTTAAGTGGGACGTCCAGGAGTGGCTCTGGTCCTCCTGGACACACTAGGAGTCTGGAATAAATAGCAAACAAACAAAAATGGCTACTACGGCCTGAAACTAAGAAAATGGTTTTAAATTGACAGGTTTTTTTTTTTTTTTTTGAACAGCCTCCAAATCAATATTTTCCCTAATTCACATTTTCTGAGACATTCATTTACAAAATAGGGTCTTGCAGGTGCCTACTGGTTTTCTTTCTGAAAATCCGAAAATTATTTTAAAGGCACAGGTGACTGAAAACATTAGGCCATTGCGCGCCCGCTTGTACACCACACACACACACACACACACACACACACACACACACACACACAGAGTCTTCTTTGAGTCCCTGTCTGCCAATATTCACTCTTCACTTCCTCAAGAAATAGCTGTTGGCAGTTCAAAGGTGTGCCGGAACTTTCTGGTCCCTTCCCCGCAAGCAGACCCTCTCCCCCAAACATCTGGCTCCAGAAACTGTCTACCTACCCACCAGCTCAAACCCAACTTCTTTCTGCTCTTCTCACAGAAGCGCCCCACCAAGCCACAGAGCTTTAAACAGCGGCATTTCAAACACTTGTGCACAGGCCGCTGCCAGCTCCAGCCAGCCCTCTTTCCCTCCATCCAGCCCACAAATCGCATGCTGCAAACCCAGAAGCCAGCGGGTCACGCAGATCCGCCCTTAAGGGTCCATTCCCAAATTTCCATCTTCGCCTCCTCCTTCTCCCCGTCAATCCCGGTGAGGGTGACTAGAGGGGAGAGTAACGTGGGCTCAGAGACCAAGCCACAGGTGTGCTTTAGGAATGGACAGGGACACGACTTTGGAAATAGGATGTCCCCTTTTACAGCGCGCATTTAAACACTCTTTAAGCAGAGCGCACAGTGAACCGACAACTCGGCGCCAGGGGCCCCTCCACCCTGCACTCACCTGCCCTGTTTGGTGATGATCATCTCAGTTTGGTGCCGGTGGAATTTGAGCCATAGGGGACGGTTGCACAGGTAGACATGAGCGCGGAAGCCGGAGCCAGGCACCCCTAGGCCCCCCAATCCTCCGCAAGACCCGGCCGCTGAGGTTCCGGCGTATGGCCCGTAGAGCGGAGAGCCCTGGCCGTAGGGATAGGCACCAGGACCGCCGCCCCGCCACCGCTGGTAGCAGCGGCGCTCCCCGAACCTGCGGCGGGGCCGAACTGCGCCCTCGCGGGCGGGCACACGGCGGCGGGGAATCCACCGGGGGGCAGCATGGAGCCGTAGGGGTAGCGCGCGCCATTGGACGCGGGGTACACGGATCCGTGGGCCGTTCCGGCCGCCGCCGGGTACTGGAAGAGCGAGCAGGGCGCAGCGAGCTCGGAGCCCTGCGGTCCCGGCGACGGGAGGTAGTAGCGCTCGGAGCTCAGGCTGTCCATGGAGTAGCGCGCAGTGGCGGCGGCAGTGGCGGCAGAGGGCAGCTCCTCCTCCGCGCACGGAGAGCCCTTGCGGCCGTCAGGGGGCCCGGGCTTGGCCACCGCAGAGGCGCTGCCGAAAGTGTCCCCGGTGTCCGCGTCACTGAGCATGGCCGCGGGAGCCCCCGCGCCGGCGCCTGCGGGTTCTGTGCTCCCCGCTTGGCACGGGAGACTGCCCGGAAACTTCTTGGACGCTTTGTCTAAGTCCAGCCTCTGGGGCGAGGGGGCAGCACCGGGGAGGAGGCTGACGATCCCTCCACCTCCACCTCCACCTCCACCTCCCCCCTCCTCCTCCTCCTCCCCTCCTCCTCCTCCTCCTCCCCGAGCACTCTCTAGCGAGTAGAAGTGCGCGCCCGGCAGGTTCACGGAGCTCACCAGGAGCTGCTCTCCCAACTGCATGCTTTAGCGAATCGCAGACGGCAGCCGGCTGCCTCCTCGCCTCCCGCGGCCTGGCTATAACTGCCGGCTGGGGGAGCCAGCGCCCTCTTCCGAAGGGAAGGTAACGTCCCCTTCCTCCCTCGCCTGGACTACCCACCTGCGGACCTGCGGGGCGGCTTCAGCGCGCGCCCCAATACAGCGTCCTTTCCACAAGGGAACAAACTCGGGGTTGTAGGTGTCCCCTTCCTTCCTTCCTTCCTTCCTTCCTTCCTTCCTTCCTTCCTTCCTTCCTTCCTTCCTTCCTTCCTTCCTTCCTTCCTTTCTTCTTTCCTTGTCTAACCACAGGACCCCTACACTCACACCAAGGAAGAAGATGACTTAGCTCTGAGTTCCCATTTAACAACCAGCCTTTTCCTTTCGGCAGCCTCTGCCAAACCCTAGGCCTACTTGACCGCTTGGAAACTTGTGAGCTGTGGTTGGCTGCTTATATATGTGCGGCCAGGGAGGGGCTTCGCAGCCCCATGGCTAGGGGACTTTACTATTGGCTGTTAGCGATGACACTAATTCAATTAAGTATTTATTAATTGAATCAGGTCGCCTGTGAGTTTCTTTTTCTCTTAGCCCGTTTGGCTGTTATTGCTGGTTTGGTGTTTCTTTAAGCTTCTTTGGGGAACCTATATCCCACCGAGAATCAATCCTGGTGTCCCCGGTGTCTGTATGGCGCTGGAGAAACGGGTTTGAAGTCTGAGAACTTGGTCATAGGAGTCATTCCTGAGCTCGGATCTAGTTTGTCCTAGAGGCCCGTGCAGGCGTCTTTACAAGCTCCCTGCTCGCAGGAAGGCGCAGGTCCCCGGGGGTGCAAATCTGGGGCAGGGTTGAAGAGAGACCCAAAGTGTCTGCGCACACCCTCCTTCTGACTTCCTGGCCTTCAACACACAGGAACGGCCTTTCTCTCTCTCTCTCTCTCTCTCTCTCTCTCTCTCTCTCTCTCTCTCTCTCTCTCTCTCTCTCCTCTCTCTCTCTTTTTCTGTCCCATCTTCTTACGTAAAGAGTTGGTGGAAAGAAACCTCGCGTTCGCTTTTGGGATTCCAGAGATGGCAAATGTAATTTCGCGTCTGAATCAGAAACCCCAGCTTCTAGCCTCTGAAGTGGGCTGCTGACCGAACGAGCCAAGCACTCAATATTACAACAGCGCTAACAAACCGGCTTCCTGGAGGCCGTCACTTTCATTGCTTATAATTTAAACAAAATTCCCTCTGCTCCGTTTTCCTGAACCATGGATGTTTCCTACCTCCCCCAACCCCTGCTTTCGCCAACATCTTTGGTGGGGACTGACACTAAGACACAAAGGTTCCCTAGCAGCTGTGCAGTTAAGATTCCCTGCGCCTCTCTGCGGCACAATACAGAAGGCAGAATAATTAGTGAAATAATCAGTTTGATATTGAATTAAGCTCCTTTGCTCCAGCTGCCTGTTTTTTTCCCCGCTGCGTTTCCGCAAACAGTCAAGGACCGGGCCGTCATATTTTGCTGTTTTATTATTACAGAAGGGAAACACGTTTCGTTGAAGATGAGAAGCCTGGACATTCTCCTCTAATAAGCAATTACGGACGCCTGCAGTAGTCGCTCCAGGAGCGCATTTTCCGGTCGAGATGTGGGGACTCTGCTTCTCCCAACCGAACGCGATCTCACGGGAAACTTTTGCCTAGAACAGATGAGGTGGCCGCAGGATTTGCTAAACGCTCAGGCGCCAGCAGTAGAACCGCGCGAAGCTTTCCAACCTGGGTCCAAACCCCGCGAAGCACGAAGGTGGGCGCGCTCGAGTTAGGGAGTGGAGCGGTCCTTCACAGACGCGGCTGCTGTGTGGGATTTTGATAGGATAGGATAGTGTCTTGGGCGCTCGCAAAGCTTTTCAAGTGGTTTGGAACAACAACCTTGTCAATTTTGGTTCAGAACTCGGCCTGACATCCCGCGCGCTCAGCCCTGAGATCCCAGAATTTGGGCTCAGGCTCTGGCATGGCAGCCTGCTCAGGTTACCTTACTATTTTTATTTTGTTTTGATGCAAAGAAACCTTAGGGATTAATTTTTGTTCCCCTTAAAGAGGGCGAGATATTCAACGTGAAGATTCCACAAGGGGGATGCGAGTTCCAAGAAAAGGGCCTTACTGAGCTGGCGACTCAGTCCGGAGTCTTCCTTAGCCTTGTCCTGAGCTGCAGGATGTCTGAGGGAAAAGTAGGTGTGAGACTGAATCTCACGTTATCTGCAGATAGAGTGACTGAAGTTATATGTCAGTTTTGCATTATAATACAGTCAGAAGTAGGGTCCCTTCAAAATACTTTGAAGAGACCGAGGAAACCCTGGCGTGGCACAGTGCCACCACAGGCAACGGGCACCGTTCAGACCCACTCTGGCGCAAGTAACTCAGACCAGCTGTCCCTCTAACCACATCAGAACTGGGTTCATTCTATCCTACCCCTAGAGCAAGCTCATGAAGGAAGGCACATAGGTTCATTTCTAGTGCCATCAAATTATTAACTCGGTATAATTTAATTTGTGTAATTAGGATTTGAAAGGGTTCCTGGGACCCCACCTTAGTAAATATACTTTTATCTAATTTCTGACACAATTTACAAATGGAGAAATAAAGAGAAATCCACAAGAATCAAACGAGAGCGCTAGGAAATCTTTTGGGACCCGGGAATTTTGAGATATGGGGAATTTATTAATATTAACATTATTGTTATTATATATTAGTCTAACTCTCAATCATGTGATGATTTCCCCCTTTAAAATGGCAAAAGCACCGTTTCAATTAAAGATATTTTTCCTAGCTTCATGGAGACAAAAAAAAAAATCAAATATTTCTATGTGAATTAACTTACATTTTATTACTATTACTTATGGACTACATTAGTCCCAAGTGCTGGAGCACCGTGGAGGACAAATCTATGATTTTCTACTTGGGATGGGCTTTGTTTGTTTGTTTTCCTGGCTCAGTAATACTCATAGAGAAAGAGAGGTAAGATGTTTTCTTGTGTCTCAGCCACACTTTAAAATCCAAGACTTCTTTTCCAGAAGTCAGAAGAGAAAACAAGGCGAACGCACACATCAGGCAGCACCTCACTCAGCCTGGGTGAACAAACAGCAGGACCGTCCGCTCTGTTTGCTGTTTGATTTCAATTACACCCCAAGCTTCATGAAATCCAAATGAGACATTTATTGAAAGGTGCCTGGTTTTCTGTGGCTTTACGGACAGTGATACGTTGAACAGAAACATCAACAGTGGGAGGAGATCCCTGGCAGTACCAGACCCCAGTGGGGGCTGGCTTAACTCAAATACCTCACTTTGTAGCCTGAGATGGAACAAGCAGGAACCTCTGGAGGCTGAAGGAAGCCAAGACCAAGCCTAGGGTGTGAGCATATTAAAGACCCCATACTTGTCCTAAACAATACCAACTTTGTACCACCAGATCATATCTTAGTGATGATACCAACTTGGTCTTGTGGTCTCTTGTCTTTTCTTCTCCTTATAGGTAACCCATAGCAATGCTTGAATTTGTTAATTTGTTAAACTAAGAGGCTTTGGGGAACCATAGCAATATAATGTAACACACACACACACATTTACAAAGGAGAATTATAGATCAGTGCAATGATATATGATTTAGAGCCCATCTAATCCCCATCCCCCACACAACCAAGGGGGCCCATATAAATGCCCCAATAAATTCTATTATTTTCACCCTCACTAAAAATGTGTTATCAAAACATGGTCCATGTTATTCAAACACTTTGTAAATTCTGAACAGACTTGCTGCATGCTCTCCTTTTAACCGTAGGAAAACATTCCAACATTAACGGGTCACCAGCACTTTGCCTGGACTCTGGAAAAATGTCAATGGGTTTTTTGTGGCAAGTTGGTCCTTTTACTATTTATCTATGGCCCTCTCTTTGTTGATGTTACATTTTATTTCACCGTCTCAGGTTCACTGTTTAGCCCTTTCTTCTCTGATGGTCAGATAAACTACTTCTGCCTTATTTCTCAAAGGCTGAGGGAGCTTTCTCCACTATAAGCTGGCTTGCCTTCTTTCCTTCCTTCTTTCCTTCCTTCCTTCCCTCCTTCCTTCCTTCCTTTCTTCCCATCCTTCCTCTCTGTCTTCCTTTTTCCCTTCTAGAAAATGTACTACAAAATAAACATTTTGACAAAGACAAGTATTACTTGAGAGAGCTCATCTATATAGTTTCACTTTTGTGAGGATATATTTAAGGTTTTTCCTATTGAGACATTGAAATAAATGGATAGTTTTACTTAAAAACAATACATTAGTATACATACTGAGGTAGATCACTCATAATACACACACACATGCACGTATATATGTGTATGTATATATATGTATATATACATATGTATGTGTATATATGTATATATGTATATATAGTATGTATATGTGTGTGAAGATATATATATGTATCTTCACACACATATACATACTATACACACACACACATACACAATTAAAAGGAGGCCAGAGGCCATGAATTTGAGAGGGGGATAGCTGGGCAGGGTTAGAGGGAGAAAAGGGAGACAAAGTAATGTAATCATACTTATTTTAAAAAATAAAAATAAATAAACTCCAGACCTACAACTGTGTGCAGCAAGGGATTATGTTAAATTCACTTATCCTTTTCAAACAAAACCAAGCAAGTGAAATTGTTAGCTTCGCTAGCACAATCATAGGTCACTGTGAAAGTATAAAGAGGAGGGAAAATCCTGGGATGAAAGTTGACTCATATGTTAGAAGTTGCTTTTACACTGGCAGAAGTGGCACACACCTTTAATCTCAGCACTTGGGAGGCAGAGGCAGGCGGATTTCTGAGTTCGAGGCCAGCCTGGTCTACAGAGTGAGTTCCAGGACAGTCAGGGCTACACAGAGAAACCCTGTCTCGAAAAACCAAAAAAAAAAAAAAAAAGAAGTTGCTTTTACAAATGATAACTTTTCCTATGGTATAGCATGATAGGGTGTAGTATATGTAATACATATAGTCTATAAATTATATGATATATAATATATATACTATATGGACTATATATAGTATATAATATACTATATATTACTTCTACCTTACCCTTACTATATTATATATTATATGTTATATGTTACATGTTAGATATTATAGTATATTATATATATTATGTTATTTTATATATTATATATTATGTATTGTATATAGTATATGCAGTATCTAACATATATGTAGTAAATATAGCACATATAGTATATATAGCATCCTATAGTATAATCAGGAATCTCTGACAGGAGGCCGATAATCTTCATTTACATTTATGAAAATTTGTTATTGTTGTTGGCTTTGGTTTTTTGTTTTTCGAGACAGAGTTTCTCTGTGTAGCTCTGGCCATCCTGGATCTCACTCTGTAGGCCAAGGTGGCCTGGAACTCAGAGATCCACCTGCCTCTGCCTCCTGGGATTAAAGTGCTGGGATTAAAGGCGTGCGCCACCGCTGCCCAATTGTTCTTTTCTTTTTAACTGTAAGTGAATATTCAGAAGCTGTTCAATTATCACATCTTTTCTCTTCCTCCTGCTTTGGGAGAACTTTTATTCACACAAATAAGAAAAGCCACGTGAGTAAAAAAAAAAAAAAAAAAAACAAAATACTCTCAGCAAATACATTATTTAAATGTTTGGTTAATTATTGCACCCCTACTGTATGGGAGTTGTGTGAAGCCCCATATGTCCTTCTTACTTTTCTTCCTCGAACCACCTGGTGCTTGCATGGCACTCATCTGCCAAGGGAGAGAGAGTGACCATGCCATCTGAACCAGAACAGCTAACAGAGTTCCCAGCCAGGCTCTGCTCTGTAAGCACAGGGACTCAAGTGAGATCATAGTGGGGACTTTTGTACCTAAAAGAAAAAGAAAACAAACCCTTCCAAATTAATAGGCATGACACTTTCACCCTATTTAGACTTAGAGATAAGAACTATTTTTAAAAGACCCTTTCTACCCTCAAAGACTATACATGTGCTTCTGCATGCTCTTCTTTTTTTTAAAAAGAAGACATGAGCAGAGAGACTCTTTATCCAGGCCCTAGCTAGAAATGAAAGAAGGAAGTCTGTGTTGGAGGCAAAGACTTGGCAGAAATACCAGCCCCCCTGATAACCAAGGAAAAGAGAGACAGGAGGTGGAAGGAAGGAGCTCACTGGAGAAGGGAAAAACAAAACAAAACAAAACTAAACAAACAAACAACAAACAAACAAAAGACAAAACCCAACAAACACAAAGATTGTTCTTGAATCTTTTTCCCTTTCTGAACTCTTAAGACAAAAGCAACACTCAGCATTTATGTGTGGCTCTGATCAAGCTCCTTAAATAAAACATAAGCGCCTCACTGGGCCTGTGGTGGTGCTCCCCTTAAGTCCCAGCACTCCTGAGGCGGAGGTGGCAGGTCAGGCCAGTCTTGGTTTACAGAGATCTAGGACAGCCAGAGAAACCTTGTCTGGAAAAATTAAACCAATAAATAAATAAATAAATAAATAAATTAATTAAATAAAAAAACAAAGAACCTCTCAATCCCCTTGTTGTGATACAGTAGTAACACAGCACACAGTGAGAACGGCACCAAGTCCAAAGGAAGACTCTATTATTTTCCCATTACACAGACACCCAGCCTTTCTTTCTTCCCCCTTTCTTGTTAAGACACAAGGCTAAATGAAGATAAGCAAACCCCAGTCTGTTTCTTCCCAAGGACCCCAAGTCTGGTGGGGGGCAGGGGAGAGGTCAGAGGCAACAGGAAGCAGGAGTAACTCTGAAATGTAGAAGGGTGTCCCCAGCTGTTCTTGCCCCTCCTTTCCATTTCTGGGGTGGAGGGCAGGAATTCTAAGACCTCTCTAGGAAGCGCGGCTGGAAGGATGCACTTCAAAGGGAGGCAACGGTCTGGGCGGCTAACCACGGCCTGTCTTCCGTCTACTCAAATGGTCATTAGCATTCTGTTTTTCCCAGGGCCTCCTCCCATCCTACCCAAACCAGGGACTTTGCTTCAGGAAATGGGGCCTTAAAATTAGGGTTTCTTCTCCACCTATTGCTTACAGACCTGGAAAAGGTTGAGAAATGGGAAGCTTGAGGTGAATGTTGGCTTCAGAATGAACCCAGGATAGGAAGTGCAGAAATCGTCCCGTTGGATCACCTCCCCGTGAGTTCCTATGAACGTTAGAGGTAGCATCCTCAAAGGAACCGGACAATGAGGATCTCCGTAAGGCCAGGGCAGCCGGAAGCCTTGGTGGGGTCTGGAAAGGTGCACTGGATGACATCCTCAGACTGGTTAGGAAAGACGCACAGGGAAGGAGCTCTCGGGTCCTCACGGAGCATCCTGCATCCCGCTGAGGACTGACTTCCCCAATGCACAAGAAAGAAAACCGATGCAGTTTCTCACTGTAGGTGCCCTGCCTCTCTACAGTATCTTTGCTATAAGGTCCCTGATGGTCACAGACTGCATTTCATACATGAGCCATGATGCTTGCTTAGTTAGACAGGTGAAGGGAACCCATGTGCACAGTGCCCAGCTGGACAGACAGGGCAGCAGAGAAAGTGGACCTGCAAGGTCTGGGCTGGGAGGGTCTCAGAGGAGCGGTTAAATTCAGCCGGGATGCCATGGAGTGTGAGTCCTTGGGTTTGGGGGACGGACATGGGCATGTGTGTGGCTTTGGGAGAAGACAAATTGACAACATTCGATGCCAGTTCTTTATTTTGTAGTGACCCTGACCCCATTTTATACAGCACTGGGGCAGTGTGTGTGTGTGTGTGTGTGTGTGTGTGTGTATATACACACACATATATGTGTGTGTGTGTGTGTGTGTATTTTGTCAGGATTTCACTATGTAGCCCAGGTTGGCATGTTACTCCAGAGATCTCCCTGCCCCTTCAAATGCTTGGATTACAGATGTGCCACACAATGATGGACCTATACCTTCAGTTTAAAAATCTCCAAGCTAGAAATAACTATAACACGAGGGGACTGCTCGACCAGATGGAACTAGGCCAAGGTCTTGGCATACCTTCTCCCATGAAGTCTCTCCTTTTACCTGTGTTAGATACCGCGCACGTATTTCAGGGGTAAAGAAGCTGAGGGTAGGTGACATGAAGTGACCAACTGAAGGGCGTATAACCTGTGGGTAGCAAAGCCAGACAGAACCTGAAGGAAGCTTGGAAGACAGCTTTGCTTTCCCCTCAAACTCTGAGGCCCTTAACACAAACACAAACAAACAAACACACCCCAAAAAAGAAAGGAAGGAAAGAGAAAAAAAGAAAGAGAGAGAGGGAGGGAGGGAAGGAGGGGGGAGGGAGAGAGAGGAGGCCTGGAGATCTTTTGCGGGGCGTTTCCAAGGGGGCTACAGGAGACAATGGCCAGTTCACTTTCTGACCCTCCCTTCCTCCAACTTTCCTTTTCTCTTCCCTCTCCCAGTCAGGGGACCCCATCTCCGACTCCACGGCTTGTTTCTAGGCTAGGGTTGGCTTGGGGATCTTGGGATGTCACTTCCAGTTTCTTAACCTGAGGCTGACAGCTGGGAAGCCAGAGGCTGTCTTTGCCCTGTTCCTGGGATTCTAGTAAGAATCCCTTCCCTGCGCAGAAGCGGTTAAGCCAGCTCCTTTCAGCACTAGGAGGGCACCGGGTTGGCCAACGGGCTCTTACCCTCTCTGCTCCAGTAGTGTGGGGTGGGGGCGGTGGGTCAATTACAGTCTTGGGCTGGAGCCTAGGCTCCCAGCGCTTAAATCCACTATGCAAAGTCCACCAGAGCACACCCCATGGCTTACATCTTCGAATGCTCTCCAGTATCAGAGCACACCTTTTACCTTCCCCTACAAATGCCTACCTAGGTCAGAGGACCCAGATCAACTCAGTGAGGTCTTTGTTTTTCCTGCCTCCATGGCAGATAGTAACTAGACGCCTTGGAGTCCACAACAGTTGGAGAACCTAACAAAAATACGATACGTTATACGTAGTACACGTTAATAAAATATAAATTTAATATATACTTAAAATATACTTGGCAATATTTGGCAGAAGTTTCTTCCTTTCTTTTTCTTTTCTCTTCCTCTCCTCCTCCTCCTTTTTCTTTTCCTTTCTTTCTTTCTTCTTTCTCTCTCTTCTCTCTCTCTCTCTCTCTCTCTCTCTTTCTTTCTTTCTTTCTTTCTTTCTTTTTTCATTTTTGTCGCCTGGTTACTGCTTCTCCTAGTGTCCAGGCAAACAGGATTCATTTCTAATCGTGTGTCCTTTCTGAGGTTACTGTATATAGGACATAGGTGCGCCTGAACTGTCTGTCCTCCATCCATCTGCCCTCCTTTGTACCCGGACCTTGCCTCAGTTTCCACTTCAAATACATCTTCAAGTTGGAACCTGGGAAGGCCAGCGCGTTTGCACATCTAGTCACACAATTAGAAGCTTTAAAAGTTTAGTAACGGAGGAGAAAGAACATGATCAAAATAGTTCGTATGTAAACATTTTTAATTAAACAAAAATTCGTATTGGCTCGATGATTTGAGAGCTCCGGGTACAGCTGCGCATCCAAATTGCGGTCCAGTCTCGAGTGCTGCACGAAGCTCCAGGAGAACCCAGCTACTCAAGGCTCTGCGCCCCATTTCGTCAGAGTGCACAGAATCCCCACCTGGGTTTCATTGTAGGAGTTTCCCTTTCTAAGAGAAAACCCCATTGTTTGTCCTCTGAGACCCCCAGAAGTTGGTAAACAAGGTCTGGGACTAGGTCCTGTGCTCCCAACGCTAGTGGGAGGAGGAGCTATCTGCCAGACAGCTCCCCTCCCGCCCCCAAACTGCCCCAGGTCACATCAAAGCAGAGAGCCTGGAAGAGACCTTTAACAGTGTTAGCATCCTGCTGGGCTTGGCTGCTGGGGATTGAAGTGGTGAACCCATCCCAGGAGAGACACTGCAAATTTGTAAATCCCACCCCAAATCCTTTTGAGAGGTGGAGCACCCTACGCCATTTTAATCTATGGAGTAGCGTGTGTGCCGGCCATCGTGGAATGCCAGAGTCCATGGTGGCCGTGTCAGGCCCAGGTCCGGGGGAAAGTGGTAGCAGTTACAGATAGCCTCAGTTCCACCGATGACAGATTGTAAGAACATAGTCAAACAGGGTAATACAGTGACTCCCAGTTTGGACTGTGTATTATTAAAATAATCTGTAGTTATTAAAAGTCGCAGTGTCCGGGGACCATTCTAGAACAATTAAATCAGAATTTCTGTGGACGAGACCCAGATGTTTGGTTGTGCTTTTGGTTTTTTATTAAAGCTTATAGCTTGCAGTGAAGTTGAAGATGGGCTACATTTATGGGTTTGGGGGCTGGGGAGGCCTGCCAGTACAGTAGGGTTAACCTGGGGAAGGGGAGGTGAGAGCCGGGAGACAGCCTGAAAGAGCTCCTGGCCCAGCCTATATCTGGTGGTAGTCTGGTATTGGCAATAGAAGTGAGAAAGGGGGATTTACTTATTTACTAATTTATTTTTATTTTTAAGACAGGGCCTCAATGTAGACCAGGCTGGCCTCTAATTCATTAGTCAGTCAAGGATGACCTTGGACTCCTGATCTTCCTGCTTCCACATCCTGAGTAACAAGATAAACAACACCTGTATAGAGCCACCATGCCGAACCGTCTTACTTCATGCCATTAGCATATGTTAATCACAATTTCAAAGTTTGGATTTTCAATGACTTTGTTTATAGCCACAGGGAAAGCATTATTCACTCCGATATGAAGTATTACTTTTATTATTATTTTATTTTTATGTGTAGTATGAGTGCTTTGTCTTCCTAGATGTCTGTGTGTTATGCCTGTGGGTTGCATCCCCCACACTGGAGTCACAGAGAGTTGTCAGATGCCATGTGGGTGCTGGGAATTGAATGGGGTACTCTGGAAGAGCAGCCAGCATGCTCTTAACCCCTGAGCCATCTCTCATATCATGTTTATACAATTGCTTCTCTGTTAGTCTTTCGGGGAAGGGAGCCTAGTTTACATTTCTAAACATTCATGAGCATATGTCATCTTTCAGTTTAGTGAGAGTTCCTTGGATATAATACAGAGCTGCATTTTGTCGTGTGTTGCAAACATTTCTTCTTACTTTATTATTTGTCTTTTGACTTAATCAAGCTATGCACAGTAGCAGTATCGATGAGGTTTATCCAAGGTACAATTACTGCTAATTTAAAAGTTGACATGTTGGAATTTAAGCTAATGTTTACTTTTACAGGGATGTGTTGACATATCTATGTAATGACATAATGAAAATGGGTAGTATTGTTAAAATTTTTGATAAAATTTTATAAACCATTGTTGAAATCCTTTATAAAGAAACATTCACCTGGGCAGTGGTGGCGCACGCCTTTAATCCCAGCACTTGGGAGGCAGAGGCAGGCGGATTTCTGAGTTCGAGGCCAGCCTGGTCTACAGAGTGAGTTCTAGGATAGCCAGGGCTACACAGAGAAACCCTGTCTCGAAAAAACCGAAACAACAACAACAAAAAAAATTCAAACAGAGCTTGGTGCAATGTGCCTGTACTCCAGCATGTGGAACGCTGATGCAGGAGAATTGTATGTATGGGGTCAGCCTGGACTACAAAACACAAGTTCAAGACCAAGCCTGACTCAAAAAACAAAAAAAGTCATCAAACTTCTCTTTTCTTACTAAAATAGTTAAGGAAATTAAAAAAAAAAAAATTTTTTTTTGATCACTGGGAAGAAAATTAAACTTAGCAATAAAAATTTGAGTATTTCAAACAATAACCACTTAAAATTTATTAAAAAGCAGATATACCTCCCTCCCTTCCTTGTATGTATGTGGTGCTTATGTATGTGTGTATGTGTGTGCCTGTGTGTATGTGTGTATATGGCACATGTGTACGTGTGTGCCTGTGGGTGTGTGCAGAATCCAGAAGAAGACAACTTAACCCTGATGGCTCTAAGAGGTGCCACCTTTGGAATGTGGTTAGATTATGAGAACTGAGCCTTCATGAATGTGATCAATACTCCCAAAAAGGAGGGCTGAGGGAGCCTAGTGGTCCCTTTCACCACACTGAGAATCAGGGAGATGGTGTCCAAGTCATCTATAAGGAACTAGTCTTTGCAAGATGTTGCATCTTCCAACACCTACATCTTAGACTTCTCAGACTCTGGAACTGCCAGAGATAAATGTCTGTTGTTTATAAGCCCCCAGCCCCAGCCTGTGCCACTTTGTTATAGCCTGAATGGACTAGGACACTAAATATTAGACAGGTTGTAGAGTATGGAGGCCTAAGATATCCTGGAGGTTGGATCCAACTTAAATCTTATACAATGTGGGGAATCATCTAGAGTTGCAAAGGGCTACACCTGAGAGAGACCAACTGGAACCGCTGATGAGTCTGGTGCCAAAGAGAGAAGGCGCTTCCTACTTTCATAGATGTGCATTGCCCTCATGGGGTCTCTGAACAAACTATGATATGTCTGGAGGACGAGACCCAGCTCCCCTCACAGACTCAGTCCAGCACCATCAGGGAACAGTGACAGACAGGTGAGGATTATTGTTTCCTTTACCGTACTCTTTCTCTCCCTGTTACTTTGGCCCCTTAAAGGGATGGAGAGGAGGGGGAGGAGCACTGAACAGGCTCAAGACTTCTCAGTGTTTTACTTCAGAGTCCTCCAGTATGCAGGAAGGACTTCCTTCCTTCTGTTATTGTTTGTCTCTCCAGAGATGAGGTATTTTATGTCAGCCTAGACTGGCTTTGAACTCATATGCTGAAGCAGTTCTCTTGCGTCTGCTTCTAGAGTTAACGAGGGATGTTCTAACTTAAAATGACATGCTGAGCTGTGATGACTGCATTTAATTGTGAATCATGAAGCTTGGCTATGTTTTCTAATTTTAAGTTTCTGCATGCCATCATCTGTCTGTATATTTTTCTATCTCATTATCTTCCTATCACCTATCTTCTGTCTGTCATATCTATCAAGCTACCTATCATCTATCATCTAACTACTATCTAGCTATCGACTATCTATCTTCCATCTATGTCTTCTATCACCTATATCTATACATAGCTATCAACTATCTTTCATGTATATATCAATCTATCAACTCTCTATTATCTATCTATCTATCTATCTATCTATCATCTATCTATCTACATCAATCTAATCTATCTCTCTGTCAATACACATCTATCATCTATTATGTATCTGTCATCTATCTATCTATCCATCTATCTATCAATCTATTGTCTCTCTGTCTCTCTATCATCTAGCATCTGTTTTCCTATCATCTACCTATCCTATCTATCTATCCTCAGAGTTATGAAAACCACCGTGAGCTGACTACTTGGGTTTCTTCCAGGGCAGAGATAAGTTGCACATTGAGTACATTTTAGTGACTTACAGAACTAAGTAAAGGTGCTTTCTGACCAGAGGCCATACATTCCCCTAGAGTCTCTCACTACTTCGGCATTTAAACCACATGCTGATGCACTAATTTCCCCAGAGATCTTTTTTAATAAAGTTAGACGTCTTATCATAAGCCATAGTCTAGCTTTAGTTCCTGACATTGAACATTGACATTTATTAATGGCTGAGTCATGCATCAATATAACAGAAATATTCATTTGTCAAAGCATTTTAATTTTAGTAACTAACAGGAAAGGACTAAGATACATGGGAAGATATGAAATATTTAATGTCACTAAGAAATAAGAATGAAGGCAATGTGGAGCCGCCTCTGCCTAACCTAACAGGGTTATGCACAGAAATGAGTGATTATTTACACTTACACTACATGGTTTAGCTTGGTACCATTCCTAGTCTTGAAGGGTTTATCATTGACAGATGGTAGGTACCTAATGCAGCCCTTTCCCCCTGCGTATTGTGAAGAGGAAACCTTTGCCAAGACTTTACAATGTAAAAACCATTCCTGGTTCCTAAAGGGCAGAAATGAATCACTTTCTTTTTGGAACAAGCTGGGGATGGCCCAGAAATATCAACAACATTGCCTATGTGCCAGGTCCTGACATTCAAAGATGAGTGTGTGTGTGTGTGTGTGTGTGTGTGTGTAATATGTGTGGGAGAGTGAGTGGAGAGAGAGAGGAAGAGGAGGAGAAGGAGAAGAAGAAGAGAGAGAGAGGAAGGAAGAGAAGAGAGAGAGAGGAGAGAGAGAGAGAGAAAAATATTTTCTTGTTTGACAGCATAAAATGGACAGCTACTTGTGCCTTAGAGCAGGAGGTAATCCCCCTCAGGTCTTCTCACCAGAGTTAAGGACATTGAGAGCCTTTCTTTAGATCGAGTTCTACAACATGGCCCTGTGGTCCTGCTACTGCTCTTAGTTGAAGAAGTGATCATTTAGTTTATGGTGAAAGATCAAAGAAGTTCAGTTTATTCTTTTTTAATTTATTAACATTTTTGTTATTTTATAATTTCATACATGTACATTATCTATTCTGGTCCCTCTTGCCCTCTCTTTGCTATCTAATGGCCTTTTCCCTTATCCCTGTCCTAACCTCCAACAGCCTCTCTCCCTATGTTTCCCCTGTTTAGCTTAAACTTATGCTTATACATATTTTGGTTTTCCTTTAAAAAAAGAAAGTATCACCTCCAGATTTTTTTTCTTGTAGCAACACATTTCAGTTTGGTATTAGACTTTTATTGATTTTGAAAATGATTATTACTTTTTGAGATCAGATCTCACTATGTAGTAATATTATTATTATATTTTGAGATAGGTCTCACTATATGTCGTATTGGCTGGCTTGGAACATGTCACATAGACCAGACTGGCCTCTCACCCACAGAGATCTGCCTGCTTCTGCCTCCTGAGTGTTGGGGTTGAAGGTGTGTATCACCATGCCTGGGGAGATTTTTACTTTTTCTCTATTTCCTTTTTGAAGCAGGGTTTCAAAGCCCAGGCTGGCCTTGAACTGTGAAGTTGAGGATGACCTTAAACTCCATCTCCTCCCTTTATCCTCCTGCATCTACTTCCTCAGTGTTGGGACTACAGGTATGTTGTTCTATGCCTTTAAATATTTTTTTTTCTAATTCATGTAGGGCTGCCTTTTCCATACACACATGTGATATGATACCTCTGTCTATGACTAAATTATAAGCTATATCCCTGTCTTAATTTGTTTTCTATTGCTGTGACAAACACTATGACTGAAAGCAACTTGGGAAGGAAAGGGTTAATGCCACCTTGCCGCTTAATAGTCCATCATCGAGGGAAGGTGAGGCAGGAACTCAAGGGAGGAAGGTGGAAGAGGCAGAAACTGGACCAGAGGCCATGATGGGGGAGCCATTCTGGCTTGCTTGTTATTGCTTGCTCTGTTTGATTTCTTACACAGTCCAGACCCATCTGCTCATGGGTAAGGACCATCTACAGCGGACTGGATCCTTCCACATCAATCATTAATTAAGACAATTTCTCCACACACCGATCTGCTGGAGGCATTTTCTGAACTGAGGCTCCTGGAGATGACTCTAGATTGTGTCAAGTTGACAAAAGCAACCGAGGGACACAAACCTGTAACCTAGAATCATTCCACCTCAACATACAGGGACACTTCCGTGAACACTAATCATAAGAGTCATGTACTTCCTAGAAATTAGTCCTAATAAGACAATAGGATATTAATCAAATAGGATAATGGAAAAGTCCATAAGATAGTCACTAATCATTCCCACCCCAAATCATTCTTAAGATATTCCCCATTTCAGCATCTCAGTCATGCCTCATTTCCTCCTCCCCCTTCTCCTACTCTCCTCCTCCTTTTTTTTTTAACCCTAACAATGCTATGGATTGAACCTAGGACTTCATGCATGCTAGACAAGAGCTCTACTACTGAGCTGTTAGTTAGCTATCTATTAGTCTTCCACAATGGTACCAGAGTTAAAAACCTTACTCAAAATCTCCACAGTTCTTTTAAAAAGTAGCACCTGTAATTACAAACCCTAATTGGACCAGTGCAAGACTCTACTGATGAGAATACCCATGATGACACGAAAGGCGGTCTTCGTGCTTTTGAACACGCATTATCAAAGAGCTCCGTAGCCAGCCCAGTTTCCCTAAGAGTTTTCTTCTGTTCATCTGTTAGTCTCAGGAAATTCACCATGGACCCAGCAGAAAGGGAAAATGGGGAAGAGTGGAAGGCTCGTATTTGTGTCATAAGTAAATCCTTTCTAAATCATCAAGAGACTGAGGACTGGCCACAGAGAGATTTCATCAGGGTTTTTATACAACTAAAATCAATCCATCCACTTTATCTGCTCTGAACAAACTGAGGCCTGCAACAAGAAATGTCACTAGGAGTTAGAGCTGCATGGAAACCTTCAAGGTGTCAATTGACCACATTTTTAGGTGTAGAAATGTTACATGGGCACACCACAGACTCACAGTGATTTACTTTTTCAAAATCGGCAACAAATGGACCTAGGAATCTACGAGGGAATAAAAATATCACGAGAGCCAAGCTTGGCTGAAGCAGGGTAACTCAAAAATCAATATGTTGCTTTTAAACTCTTAAAGGGAGACCCAGGAGGGCTGCACTCATTTTGTCTTCCCGAGTGACACTCCTCAGAGAATGGGGGGGGGGGGAAGTGGTAAGTGCGTCGTCCCATACTTCAGCCCGGACGGTCAGTCGCTACCAACAAGCCACTTGTTAGAATTCTCAGCTTCCGTTTCCTGGTGAGTAACTTTTTAATTGTTCTGTTATCTGATGCTGGTTTTTAAAGAATGTCACACTACGCATTCTATAGGCGAGATTTTGCATGTGCACTTGGTGGCTAAAGGGATGGAGTACAGGGGAGAGTCCTCTTCTTAGATGCACTCGGCAACGAGGGAGCTAAAAATGGCCCCCGTTGCAGCTGAGCTGAGCTTTTTGGAGGGTTAGGGATTAGAATCTGCTGTTATGAACTCAAACTCTCTATATCCCTTGTACCTTGGGAAGGAGAGACATGTTTAAAGTATTCTCCTGGTGTCTTCAGTGGATGCAAATGGTAAGCTTCGGACAATGACTGATGGGGCTTTCTTTAAGGAGGAGCCTGTGGAGGTTTTTACATCAATGGGGTAACATTACTTTCCTTTAAAGATCCTACTTAAAACAAAATGTCAGATGATGACTGCAGCCATTAGGAATCACAGATGTAGGCCTTCATGCAGAGTGAGGTGGCTTTCAATGTCATTGTGTGGCCTGTGAGCTAGCACCCCATAGTGTAGCCGTCCAAACCATTTCCTAGCAAAAATAGGAAGAGACAACCTCACCCACAGTTTTCTTTCATGTATACGTGTATGTGTTTGTGTATTTATGATATGTTGGTATGTGTGAGCATGCTTGTATACTGTGAGTGTGGTGTGCATGTGCATATGCATGAGTATACATGTGTATACACACATGTGGAGGTCAGCATTTAACCTTGGATGGTGCTCTTCAGTCTCTGTCCATTTTGTTGTTGTTGTTGTTGTTGTTTTGAGTCAGAATTTCTCACTGGCCTAGAGCTCTCCAAGTAGGTTAAACTGGTTGACCAGTAAGCCCCAACAATCCTCTTGTGTCTGCCTCCCAAACACTGGGATTATAAACATACGTTACCACACCTTGCTGTTTTAACATGGATTGTGAGAATTGAACTCAGGTCCTTGTGCTTGAATGGCAAGCACTTTCCAAGTGAGCCATCTTCCCACTCCCCAGTTCTGTCCCTTCTTATTGATTAGTGTCTTAGTTAGGGTTTTACTGCTGTGAACAGACACCATGACCAAAGCAACTCTTATAAGGACAACATTTAATTGGGCTGGCTTACAAGTTCAGAGGTTCAGTCCATTATCATCAAGGCTGGAACATGGCAGCATCCAGGCAGGCATGGTACAGCAGGAGCTGAGAGTTCTATATCTTCATCTGAAGGCTGCTAGCAGAATACTGACTTCCAGGCAGCTAGGATGAGCATCTTAAAGTCCATGCCCACAGTGACACACCTACTCCAACAGGGACACACCTTCTAATAGTGCCACTCCCTGGACCAAGCGTATACATGAGAAATGCTGGAGATAATCTTGGAAGGAGCATGTGGAAGGAACATAATAGAAGATGACTAAAGTAGACAGAATGAATGCCATGCGCACAAAACAGTAGCTCTTACAAGATCTGATAGGCAGGTATAGTGGTTATAAACGCTTCTTTTCTGTGACTATGGCAAGGCATCATCAGGGTCCACAGAAGTATCCACAGCTGATCCATCTGATGATAGACGGTTTACAGAGCAGGTGGGGAGGGGTCAAGAGTTAACTAAGTGGTCCCAGCCACAGCAGAAACTAAAGCCACCTGGAGTTCTCTTGCTCTGCACCTTGAAAGATTGTTAGGCTCTTCAAATGGGGCAGCAGGGGAGGGGAGGAGGAGGCCATGATCATCTGCTTTCAGAGTGAGGCAGCAATTTCTGTCTTATTAGGGAAGATTCCGTTTCGCTGAGAAGTCAAACAGTTACTCAGCACATCATGCCGCTCAGATGTCGATATACACAAATATTTGGAGAGAAGACACATTGAATAGAGAAGAATACACGGAAGTCACATGAGACTTTGAAAGGGTAAGCATAGATATGTATATATGCGTATGTGCACGCACGTTCATTTTCCTCCTGATTGAAGGCAAACTGTTTCCATTACAGCATTTTTGTTATTAGTGATCATTACTATTATTATCTAACTATGGCAAACAGCATTATAATAGGTGAATTTCTGCCCTTAATAGCATTTACATTGTAGGGGTGGTGAGATGGTTCAATGTGAAAAGGCACTTGCTACCGAGCTGACAACCTGAATTTGATCTCAGGACTCACACAGTGGAAAGAAAGAACGGACTCTAATAAACTGTCCCCTGACCTCCATGCATGTGATAGGACATTCACACACACACACATCGACACACTCACACATCAACACACACACACACATGCAACACACACAGCACACACACATCACACACATGCACACACACACACGCACACACACACATACACACACACATGCACACACACATACACACACACACGTACA
Organism: Mastomys natalensis; assembly: GCA_021653895.1. Classification (NCBI taxonomy): domain Eukaryota; kingdom Metazoa; phylum Chordata; class Mammalia; order Rodentia; family Muridae; genus Mastomys; species Mastomys natalensis. The sequence continues at coordinate 861,484 of JAJTUV010000008.1, read as the reverse complement.
CCCACACATACACACACTCTTAATAAGTAAAATGTAATAAAAAAATAAAAAAATAATTTACATTATAGTTTGGAGGAAAAAAACAACAAATAAGATGACAGACAAATACCTAGGCTGTGTCTAATTTCTCCTATTCACTTTATATTTAGTTTATTTTATATTTATTTTGTATCATTGTTTTAAATATTTGAAAACAATAAAATGTAAATAAATAGATGTGGATATTTTTAGATATCTCCTTAGTTTGTGCTCAAGATAGAAATTTTACCCTCATTCTCTGCATCTCCATCTGTGTGGTAGGTCATTCCCCCCACATCGACCTGACTGGGTTAGGAGTCAGTCAGGATGTTGGCTGTCCAGGCTTCTCTGGAAGTTAATTCATCTGTTGCTTGTATTCACGGCAGAGCATTGAAGTTGTCAGGGTCTTATTTTTGAAATTCAGGGAGTGAGTGATGATGAAAACATTTGCCCTCTTTTCCTAGGAGGGAGTCACAAATAAAGATCAGTGGGATTTCCTCCACAGGCAGGAAGAGGTGCTGGGCACCCAGAGGGGGGTGGAACTCAGTTCTGTCCCTGGAAAGATCAAAGAGTCGGCTTGCTTCAGGTCTCCTCCCTGCACCAACCAGTGTTGAGGCTGTGGGTGCGGAGGGAGAGAGAGCAGCTGAGTTAGGGCAAGGAGCTAGTGTATGTGCTTCCAGAGAGAGAAGAGAGAGAGAGGAGAGAGAGAGAGAGAAGACGCTCTGAGGAATGGATGACAGACACATCACTGTGGTGCCCTGAGTACCCTCAGAGCACAGACAGGGTGAACCGGAACATTAACTGTTCTGATAGTGACATACCTTCTAGGTGTGTGTTCCTTACATTTCCAGGCTGCGGAACTGATTTTCTCTTTTTTTTTTTTTTTTTTTTTTTTTTTTTTCCGAGACAGGGTTTCTCTGTATAGCCCTGGCCGTCCTGGAACTCACTTGTAGACCAGGCTGGCCTGGAACTCAGAAATCCGCCTGCCTCTGCCTCCCAAGTGCTGGGATTAAAGGCGTGCGCCACCACTACCCGGCGATTTTTCTCTTTTCTTACCACCCTCTCCTCTTTCCTTGTACCACAGTGTGCACCCCTCCACCGTGAGCATTGCTCACTGTGTGTGCAATAATATGGCGCCTTCAACTTCCATGCAAAAGCCGAGAGCAGCCACTTCCCATCTTGCCTTTCACCAATTCTATGTTCTTTGCACTCTGAACTGACTCGTGGATTTCAGCTAATGTCTGTTTGTTTAGTTATTTGGGGAGGGGTGGGGAGTTTGAGACAGTGTCTTTCTTGTATAGCCTTGACCATCCTAGAACTCTGTAGACCAGGCTGGCTGTCTTAACATCCTGAGTGCTGGGATTAAAGGCATGTGTGAGCACAGTAACTTCTGTATTTATTAAAGCTGCTTAGAACACTTCCATTTCTTGTAGCTTGTGATCTCTTGAGGTACCTCCACCGCCCCCCCCCGCAACCCCCAACGCCCCAGCTCCAGTTCCCAGCTCCTGAGAAGACTTTCTTTCACCTTGCTTAGAGCAGAAAAGCACAGCCCCCAGCCAAAGGCCAGCACTTTTAAGAGACAAAGGCAAAGCAATGGAGGTGGGGAATGGAGTCCTTGTCTATTCTCTGCAGCTCTGTAAGTAATAACTCTCTGCACAAAGTGTAACAACTCTCTCCTACAGTCCACTCAGGGCCTTAGCTCCAGTACTGAGAGGCAGCCGCCATCTCTACATGGCAACTGCTTTTGTACCCTTTTAGTGACTGCAACCAGCTGCCTCTGGGAATGTAGTTCACAGAACTATTGAGATCAGCCTCTTCCTCTCCCCTCCCTCCCCCTTCCTCTCCCCCCCCCCCAGCCTCCTGGAGGCAGTCACCCCATCCTTCTGAAGGATGTCTGGCAGTTTTATCTTCTCTCCACAGTGGGGGACAGGTCCAGCTTCCCTTCCACATGGCGGTCAGGTCTGTGCCTGGCCCCCACTGCCTCCTTCAGCTATGTAGAACTGTAGCCCTACCGTTACTTCCTGTTTCCTCAAACCCTGTGCAGAAGCAGTTGTCAAATTTTCAAAATGACCAAACAAACTGAAGAAAGGCTGCTTTCACTGGAGCAGACAGACAGGGTATTACAGTGCCTCCTGCCGAAGCCCTTTCCAGTCACTGACAGCTTTTGATGTGCAGATTCTCAGCGATAACACGAAAAATGAGGGCTCTAAACTGGCCCGAAACTCAATAGTATGGATATACTATGCATGCAATGTATTTATTGTTGTTGTGCATGTTGTCTACGTGTATGTGTGCTGTACTGTGTGTAACACGAACTTGTTGAAGAGGGGGTAAGGAAAGAGAAAAAAATGAGGGGAGCCCCTCCACGGTCTCAACTATTGACAGTTCAATAAAACCATTTGCTAAAATAAACAAGAACCCCTGAGCACTTGCTCACTACTGTTGAATGTGGAAGCCTGCTGCTGAATGCAGAGTGAGCAAACGCTGGACAAAGTCTCAGACAAATATTGATACGACCATATTTCAGTTTGCATGGAAATAGTTCTCCCGTATGGGCAAAGAGCTAAGGGAGAACACAAACAGCACATTGAAGGATGTCGATGTTGGAACGCTCTCTGCCAGGGCAAACCGCTTGTCTTCGTTCGTGAATTTCCCCACAGAGGTTGTCATGAAATTCCTAACGTGATTGTGAAGCCAAAATTTCCCATTTAAGGGGATGGGTAGGTGGATGGCAAGTTCTCAGAATTCGCTCTAAGGGCTAAAACCACAGACACAGAATAGCTAAGCAATCTCATGATTAGAAAGTCACATACTTTTTACGTTTTAGCATAAGAACTCTACTTGGCATCACTTTTCTTATTCCCCAGGCAGAATTCAGGTAATGAATTCAGTGTTCCCACGGGGAATTCAGCTCAGTGGTTTAGCTCTTCCTATGCCAGATTTTAGATGAAGAGATAGCAACATGATGGTCCCAGCAGACACCTTTACAAATATAAAAATGACTGAGATAGATGGAAAGTTTCTGTCTCCCTAAATCCTTCTGCTAACACCCAGCTCCCAGCAGTGTGGGGGTGTCTGAGGTGTCTCTGGGGAATAAAAAGGCTATAAAGGTAGAGTCCCAGGAACGGGGCTCTTAATGATATAAAAAGAGTTAAAAAAGAAGGTCTGTACAAATCAGAAAGCATGTTTCACTGGACACCGAGTCTGCACCAGCCTCCACTGTGGGCTCTTTAACCTCTAGGACCAGAACACTTGCAGTCTGGTTTTGTTGTTGCTTGCTTGACAGATTCATAATTCATATGACATGTTTGGCTCAAAATCCTGGTCCTCCAATTAGGCCCCTAGCTGCCCTGTCTCCCACACCCCAACTTTTCCTTCCCAATCATATAAAAAATAATTTATATATTATAAAGAAATGTATTTCTTTAATGTATATATGATATATCTCAAACCCATTGGGTCAACTTAAGTCCCGCCTGTGTGTGCACAGGGGCAGGGCCATCTCCTGGGGCATGTAGACTGTCAGGGATTTTCCCTTCTCCCCAGAGCCATCAATTGCCAATAGTTTTTTAGCCAGGGGTGGGACTTCTCCACCCCCATCCATGCTGAGCTTTGGGCTGGCTTGATAGACTTCTTGTGTAAGTCTTAAGCATGCAGTTATGTCTCTTGGTTGATTTTCCCCCCTTTCTTACCTACAGAATTTTGTATTGTGTCGAATTTCCTCTCATTAAAGAACTGATTAGCTACAGTTTGTACATTTGCCATTTAGTGTTCATTTCAGTGGCTTCCAACAGGTGCCTGCCACATTGTAACCACACCGAGGTCATATTTCCATCACTAAACCACCTGAGAGTCAAATGCTACCCTAAGTCCCTTGGCAACCATTGGTTTGCTTTACATCCCTAGAATTTGGCCTCTTTCCAACGTGATGGAAAGAGAGCCATAAAGTAGGTAATATTTTGACTCCAATTTCTTATCATTAGTGTTCCATATATCCATTCTTCATATATCTTTTACAAATACTTTGTTTTACGTGGAAGAATGTTTGCCTGCATGCATGGCTATGTGCCAAGAGTAAGAGTGAAAATGAAGGGCAGACGAGGGTGTGGTCTGGAACTAGAGTTACAGACAGCTGTGAGGCACCACGTGGGTGCTGGGAATCACACTCTGCTTCTCTTAACTACGGCACCATCTCTTCAGCCCCCGTTCTCCGTATGTCTGAGTTCATTTTTTTTTGGACTCCCATTTTCTTTTTCTGTTATACCATGATGATGGTGATAAAAGTGGTCGAGGATGGACTCTTAAAAGTCTTTCTTCCACTCAAAGATTATTTTCTTTTGTCGCTCATTGAAATATAAGCAAAACTCAAAATTCAGAAGAACACAGAACGCTGGCTCTCTCTTAATCTCCTCCCCACCTGTCCCACTCAAGGGTACTGCAGAGTTCTTACCTGGTGCGTGCCAGAGGTCAGCGCCAAGATGCTCTTTGAAATCACTTGCCTCATTATTAAGACATTCTCAAATAATCTCTATTTTATCTAGTGTATGCCTGTGTGTGATACATGTGCGAGTGAGTGTGGGTGCGTGCATGCCACTGAGCACGTGTGAGGTCAGAGGATGCTTGTAGGAGCTGGTCTCTCCTTCTGCCCACCGTGGGATCCCAGCGTGGAGTGCAGTCCTTGTTGTTTTTACTTTCTGAGCCATCTGTACCTTACTTTTGGACAAAAGTCTCTCTCTCTCTCTCTCTCTCTCTCTCTCTCTCTCTCTCTCGATCCCTAGAGCTTGCCATTTTCTCTAGACTGGCTGTCACGCTTCTGAGATCTTAGACTCTGACTCTCCCTCACCCAAGCGCCACTACTGGAGCTACAGTGCAGGGCCAGATTCACCTTTTTATGTGGGTACTTTGGCTCTGAACTCCGGTCCTCAAGCTTCTTTGCAAGCACTTCACTTTGAACAAACCCAGAATCCTGTTCTCTAAGAAGTAAAACATTAATATGTATCCCCTCCGTTTTAATAACTAAAAGTAAAAACATCACCATCTGACCTAGATCCCAGTGTGCTTCACTTCACGGAAATGCTTGCTTCCTGTACTGATCCATCCACACAAGCCTGTGCCTCCTCGACTTCAGTCTGCAAGTAGGCACGATTTGACTGACCCTCTCACGCTGACTCCTTACATGCTTCCTGGCAACAGACTGAACTGAGACCTGCTGAGGACAATCCGTGGACAGTAGGAACTCAGGATGCCCGAGGAGCAGGAGGAAACGTATCAAAATCTTTCCATCTTGTTTCATCACTGAAACTTGGAGACTTCAAATCTGACCTCTCAGCTTTTATTGCAGTTTTAAAAGAGGGGAAATAGGAAAACAAACAAAAAATCCCCCAAACAACAACAACAACAACAACAAAACAAAAACAGGGACACGCAGAACTGTGATTTCTTTCTCCCAGCTCGAGTGGAAAAGGAAACACCAGACATGATTAAGGTGGCTGGATGAGGTGAGATTTGGAGGCATCAAAGCTACAGAGGGTAATCCCAGCACTTGGGAGGCAGAGGAAGGCAGATTTCTGAGTTCGAGGCCAGCCTGGTCTACAGAGTGAGTTCCAGGACAGCCAGGGCTACACAGAGAAACCCTGTCTCTGGGGGGAAAAAAAAGCTACAGAGGGCTTTATTGATTTACTAGAATTATTTTTTCTTTCTGATTTTTTTAAACATCGTTTTATTTATTTATTTATTATTTGTTTGTTTGTTTTTGTTTGTTTTTTGTGTGTGTACTTCTGTATACTGCATATGTGGAAGTCAAAGGACAACTGGTGGGAACTATTTCCCTTTCCACATTGTAAGTTCTGGAGATCAAAGCTCAGGTCCTCAGGCTTGGCAGCAAGCTCCTTTACCTGCAGAGTCATCTCATGGTACTGAAATTATTTTTCTAAGCTATGGTTCTAAACTTCATGCACCTCTAAATCTTTCTTTCACCTTTTCATGCTCCCCTGCTATTATGACTTTGAGTTGATTGTCAGTGTAATTCTGTTGGCAAGGTAGAGCCCCTTCAGATGGTCGGGTTTGTCTTTTAGTATTTATGATTGCTGACTGGGCATGGAGATCAGCGCAAAGCTATGACAGGAAGGGAGTCAACCAGCTACTCTCTTACAGGATTTACATGCTAGGGATTCTGAAATAGCTTGTAAATGGATTTTAACCCACTAGACTTCTATGCCATGGCTCTGTGTCCTCATATAAGCATCTTTCAAAATCATTCTTTATTTTAGTTTTAATAGCCAGAGGAACATATAAGAAGTGTCCAGGGCCAGTGAGATCATTCAGGGAGTAAAACGACTTGTATCCAAGCCTGATGATCTGAGTTTGATTCTCAGGATCCCACAGTGGGGTGGAAGAAGATAACTAACATGCATGACTGCCACACACACCCTGTAAGGCTCTGGTGCTAGTCATGGGGACTATTGTAGATTAGTTTCTCCTGTCATCTTGTGGGGTGGTCTCAGCTATAGACCTTCATACATAATCGATGTCTAACGCAGCCTTCCCACTTGCAGACCCACCACACCTGGATCTACTTGATCAATCAAGCAGTTGCTATCTTTAGTGCCTTCTCTATCCAGACACTGTTCCAGGTACAAACTGTAACAAAAACAGCTTACTCCTTTAGAGGAAGCCAGTGATAATTGAGTACTACATTCAGTAGATGAGCAAGCTACTCTTTTGAAATTTTTACCAGATCCAGAGTTTCATGTGCAAAGTTCTCCTCTCATCACTGACTTGGGATGTTCGCTTATGGATTACAGCCTAATACAGGGGCACACAATATGCCCTTCAATAGTGCACTGAAGGCGCCGGGGAATGTCCTAGGGGTAAAGGTGCTTGCTGCCAAGCCGGATGATGTAGGCTTGATCTCTGGGACTCACACAGCGGTGGGCCATGATGGGCTTTAGCAAGTTGAGCTCTGACCTCCACACGAACACTGTGGCATGTGCAGCCCCATAGTAAATGCAGGGCAGTGGTGGCGCACGCCTTTAACCCCAGCACTTGGGAGGCAGAGGCAGGCGGATCTCCGTGAGTTTGAGGCCAGGAGGATCTGCAGAGTGAGTTTCAGGACAGCCAAGGCTAAAACAGAACCCCATCTTGATAAAAAAAAAAAAAAAAAAAACAAACAAAGCAAGCAAACAAACAACAAAAACCAAAAAGAAGAAGAAGAAAAAAAAAAGGATAAATGTGATTTAAAAATTAAAAGGTAAAGTTGCAGTAAATAAAGCATGTGTTGTGGAGCCTTTTCCGCTGCCTGTTAATCTTACCAATGATAAACTGCTCATACAACTGTCATACAACTCACAGCCCTTTACTCCTGAGGCCTTTTTCTGCAGTCTGCCTGGACAAGTACACAAGTGACAACTGATTGCCCACACAGTATGCTCTGCTTTCATCCTTACTACGGTTTAGTTTCTTCCTTTGTACAAAGTGTCAAACTAATTGTACTCTGTTTCTTACTGGTACCCAACAATAGTTACAATGTTATAACACTGAAAAGGATCTTACACTCCATAAACTTGTATATAGTTAATATCATCTTTTGACACATTGTTTCTCCAACTTAAAGGACATCCAATCATACCTTGTATCTTGATCTGACTGTAAAAATTACCATGAACATTTCAGGTTGAAGAATATTAGCAACCTAAATAGGTTGAAAGCTGAGCTTGGATTTGGCACTTATTAGAATCATGCTTTCTGACAAGGGTCTAATGAAAGTAAAAATAGCTATAACCGAGTCATTTACACCACGCTGACGCTGATTCCTATTGGAGTTGAAAGTAATCACAATGTTTATGTCAGTCATTAACCTGCTTTCTATTTCGGTCAGAAACAAACCTTGAGTAAGGACTACTCTCAGCTAGCTGTCCTGTCATTGGGCACTGCATAGTATTTCTTAAGGCTAGACAGGGACAGTGTCCATGGCACGTCAAGAAGAAACATAGATTTGGATCATATTCAGTCTGTACAAGTGGGCAATCAATAGGACTTCATATGGGAGATACAGACCAGCTGAGTGGATTAGAAAGCATGAGACAGCTCTGGGGAAGTGATTCAGAGAGTAAAGGGCTTTCTGTGCAAAAGCAGGGACACGAGTTCAATTTCCTGGAACCCACTAAAAGCTGTGGGGTGTGCTTTTATAATCCTGGAGCAGAGAAAAGAGGTGGAGACAGGAAACTATCCCCCAAAATCTTGAGCCAGCTAGTATGGAATGTTATAGCTAACACATACAGACACACAGACACACAGACACACAGACACACAGACACAGATACATAGAAACACACACATAGACACACACACACGAGACACACAGATACACACCACACACACACACACACACACACACAGACACACACACACACAGACACACACACACACAGGCGGGGGAGGGCTAACTTCCCAGCCCAGAGCCATCCAGATGGTTGAACCACAGAATTGTGATGTAAAGAAATGGTTTTGTTTTAAGTCACTACATTTTAGGGTTTACAGCAAAAGTGAATAGCTATATTCCATGGCTTGTCCATTTTAAGGATGGTCTCTTCTGCCACTTGTATCCTCTGTGATCTTACCTATCCACTAAAAAAGAGAAAATCTCTGCATAATAAAAGATACAAAATTGAAAAACAAAGAATTGACATTCTCTGTCTCTCTGTTTCCTTCTGTCTGTCTGTCTCAGTCTCTATCTCTGTGTCTCTGTGTCTCCTTCCAATGCATACCACTGCCCTGTGTGTGTATGTGTGTATGTATGTGTGTGTGTATGTATGTATGTATGTGTGTGTGTGTGTGCATGCATACACATGTGCATGCCAATGCAGAGGCCAGAACAGGGCATCTTTGGCTTTTATCATTTTCTGTTTTGTTGTCTTAAGATCAGGTCTCTTCCCAACTGGAAGCTTGTTGCCCTGTAGCTATTCAGGCTGGATAGAGAGAGCTCTTAAGATCTGCCTGTCTCTTCCATGCAGTGCTGACATTACAAGCACATGAAGCCATGAGAGTTTTTTCAAATTACAAAAATAATTATTATTTGTGTGCATGTGTGTCCTGAAGGCATGTGGAGGTTAGAGGACAACTTTATGGAGTTGGTTCTCTCCTTCCATCTTTATGTGGGTTCTAGCGATTAAGCTTAGGGTGTCACAGGTGCACAGTAAGCCTAGCCGTTGCCAGTCGCCTCTCTGCCCTCTCTGCCTGACTTTTTATGTGGGCGCTGGGGATTCAAACTCAGGTCCTCAGGCTTGTGGGACTTTGCCACTGAGCCAGCTCTCAGCCCTGTGTGGAAGTGCATTTCTACAGTAGTAAGAGTCACCCTGACCTTCTCCTGCTACAGCGTCTACTCCAGGTCTGAGCGTGCTCTGATGATGATGGTGGCCCTCCGCCAGGGGAAGGGAAGTCTCACCATATTGTTGTCAGAGTGGATAAGCAGCAGGACCCATGACAGAAATCTGTGTGCCGCAGAGGTTTCTGACCCGGCATACACACTACCTTATTGCAGCAAAGCCATGCTTATTTGTGATGGCAGACTCTCTGCCCCTGATGGGAGGGGGGCTGAGCCACCAGCTGAGAGTTGCAACTTCTCATTTGTTTTTGAAACACACACACACACACACACACACACACACACCACACACACACATTTGCACATGCATGAGTCACTCACTTCAAGGGTGTGTCAGCTTAAGTGGTATTACCAAGATCAAATGAAAAATTAGTACAGTGAATTCGGTCCCCATATTTTCTTATCTTTTCCCTTTATCCTTTGCCATTACTTCATGCTTTTATTTCCACTGACAAAAATTTGCTGAAAACCTAATGTATGCAAAGAAATATGCTAAGTACCAATAACTATTGATAGGAGACAAAACAGGACTGACTGATATAGGATGCTAGGTTATTAAACAGGGGTGGGTGTGGGGCTTTGTTGGTAGCCTGCTTTGGATGCACAAAGTCCTAGGTGGGTCGTCAGCACTGTATAAACTACACCTGTAATCTTGCCACTTGGGGGGTAGAGCCAGGAGCATCAGAAGTGAAGCTAGGCTGGGCTACATGAGATCCCATCTCAAAACAGATAAAACAAACAGCAGTAGCAGTAGGTTCTATAGAAAGAAGTCAAGAAACCATGAATGAGGACTTTTCCAAACTGGGAAAGGACCGGAGATTATACAATTAATGACATATGCTCCTGAGAATCTCTCCTGGGAGAAGGGAGAGTCTCAGAGGGGACCCGCTAACTTGACCCACTACTATGTGCATTGGCTTTCAGACTTGGCAGAGGTCCCCATGACACAGCTTTGCCAAGCACTGAGGTGGTGTGGTCTCCTTGAATATACTCAAAGCAATCGAAAAATCTGATTGATCAAAATACAGACAGGGATATATGCTATTTATTCTTCATCAGAGTCTTAACAGAACAGTAGAGGAATCCACCACACACATTTTATTTGACAGCGACTCCAAATACTTCTTTTCTCTCCTCTTTCCCTGCAGTTGACTCAGAGCAGATGTTCACTGCCTGATGGTTAGCTCAGAGTCACCAACCATCCTTTTTCTTAGCTGCAAAAGAAACACTGGACTGTTTGACGAAAATGAGGGTTCCAGGAAAGCAAGGACATGGTTGGGGATTAAGTAGTCAGCCTTCCAGATTTGGATCCAAATCTCCACCATGGTATTTACATTAGCATTGATGGTACAGTTCACAGCTTTCAGGCAGCCCTTTTAAATTTGATTTCTATTTCGTGTGTGTGTGTGTGTGTTGTGTGTGTGTGTGTGTGTGTGTGTGTGTGTGGATCTAAAGGAGAACAGTGAGCATGTGTTCCATCTCTCTTTGCTTTATTCCCTCGAGGCAGGGTCTCTCTGAACCCAGAGCTAGGGTGGCAGTCGGAAAGCCCCAGACATCTGCCTGTGTCTGTTTTGTACAGTGCCAAGGTTCCAGGCACACAGGTGGCCATGCCTGCCTTTTTTACATGAATGCTCTGGATTTGAACTCATATCCTTAAGCTTGAGCAGCCAGTGTCCTTACTCACTGAGCCATCTCACCAGCCCTCACATATTCTTTTTGTATTGTAAAAGTGAGAGTGTTCCCAGAGCTGAGCATGGAGCACGTGTTTCCTGATAGCAGTACAGCCACTGAGGAGTAAGAAGAGCGACGGCCGTGGGTGGGCTAGCTGCACATCAGCCAATTGTCCAACAATTTAAACCTCCATTTGTTGGGGAGTCTACATACCACCTCGTTCACAGCCCTTCCTCATCGATTTTTGACTACTATATTCCAAACGCAGAAGAGCAGTGCAAATTACACCCCTGTTGGCTCATCTTTTTAATTTTTATCAGGCACCCAAGGTGTGTACTGTAGGATTCTGGAATAGGTCTTCACCACTTCCAAACTCCTGAGTCACTGTCACCCTTTAAGACATCCTGAAACGCAGGCTGCTAACCCAACAGGGGGAAGAGATTTCTGTTAAGATTGTCTCCTGCCCTGAAGGCTGCCTGACAAGCCAACAGTGAAAACTGCTGGTTGGTAGGTAACATTTGGAGATTTTGAAGGGGTGCTGATGAAGATGTTACCACACAGAGGAGCCTGAGGACCTTAGTGGGGGTATGGCGCTCTATCAAACAGGCTTATCTGCAGCCAGAGTCTTCAGCCTTGGTTCTGCTTCCACTGAGGTAAGATAATCATTAGAGCCATTGTGCATTATGGGATGGTAACAGTACCTCTCACCTCTAAGTACCAGATGCCTTTTGCAATCAGCTCCTTGCCTCCGGTGCTTTAACAGGTATCTCCAGATGTTGCTTGGGAATCAAATTCCCGCTCCAGAGGGGAATCATTGCTAAAGAGTGGTGTCCAAGATTAGCTGCTTGCTGGACTACAAAACTAACTAAAAGATAAACATTTCTGGGGCTAGAGCTTGCCTGCTGTACACAAAACTCTGAGTTCACTCCTTGGTCCTACATAAAGTGGATGTGATCCCAGACACGTGAAGTAGAGGCAGAGGCATCAGTAGGCTCAAGGTCATACCTGGTGATGTATTAAATGTAAGGCCCTCTCATCTCAGAAACAAAACAGAAAACAAACAAAAGGGATCTGGAAGCTGAGAGATAGCTCACTTACATGCAATGAACACGCATTTGTCAGACCTAAAGTAAATGCTTTTGTTAGGAAGAGCTGAGCCCTTAGACGACTTTTGACTTGAGTCCTCCAGGGGCCATTGCTGTCCCTAACCCTTATTGCCTCCAGCCTGTGAAAGAGTGTCCAGTTCCATGCTTCCCAGGCTTCTCTGGACATTTATTCACAGAGAGACCTTCAGAGAACTCACCAGGGCACACTTGGGAACCCCCAAATGGTTGAGCATGGAGCCCACTGGTAGTTACATATTTTAAGATTTCCTCTGGTTATCCTGGCATCCCACCACTGTGAGCTCACCTAGGATACTGGCGATGATGGTAAGCACATAGCTATTTCTAGAGCTGTCTGATCCTCTCTAAATTATATTCAATCATTTCAATGCAACCTGACCCAGTCCCTATGAGTTATACTTTCTGTTTGGAGAGGAAGAGACAGGCTTAGAAACTTGAATAAGACACCCCAGTGTGTGCACGTGGCTCCAGGCTTCCCACACCAGCTGTTGGAGCACCAGACCATTGTGCTGTCTTCTCTATTACTTTTTCACCTTCAAGGACTTGGAAACATAATGTATTTGAGACACACATAGATGCACAGGGAACAGATTTTTCTGGAAACAGTTGGAATTTCTGTAGATCCCCAAGTCCAGGGTTATTCCCCAGAAGTAGAGGAACAGAACGTTTAGGCATCAAGTTAATCTTGTCTTATCTCAGAGTCTTTCAGAGCCCTAAACAGGGAATGGAGGCTACAGGACCGCCTGAGGGAGAGTTTCATAAAAAACGATATTTTTACCGTGCTACAAAGAACATTTTCCTCCTTAAATATGCAAAGCCACTGCAGCAAGTATCACGAACTCATTCTGGTGATGCAGCCAGGCGACACTTAATTATCAGCTCCACCAGCAAATTAGGTGAGAAAATTACTTGTCTTTTTATATTTATTTTAAAAGAATTCAAAGAAGATAACGATTTAACCACCATGGTACATTACACCCCCAGCTTTTCATCTTCAGCCATGTCTGTCCCCCGCCCTCAGCCCCAGTGTGCATACTTTACTTCTCTTCACTGCTTTCTGTGAGTGTCCAGTACAGGAATTTGAGTCTTCCCTGAGGAATTCATGGGCCCTTCAGGAAGCTGAGGTGAAGAGTTCAGGGTAAGTAACTAGGCCGCAGGTGCGATCCAGAGTGTCCCCACCCCAATGGATCTGCTTCAGACACACAGGACAAATGTCCTGATGACTTGGACTCATTTGTTCAGACTGTTGGCCAGAGAGGAAGCCTTGAAGGGCACATGAACAGCCACCAAGGCCAATTCAGAGCCCCAAAGCTCAGTTCCACACTGTCTCATGGGTGAGGCATTCTGAGGTCTTGTCACTTTTGTAAGCCCAGAGAATGAACTTGTCTTGGAGAGACAGGAAGGAGCAAAGAGCCCATGTTACCCTGGAGATTGGGTACTCTTCACTTTTTTCATCCTGAAAGTGTCTTTCTAAGATGCTTCTGGGATTAAAACCAGGCCTTTGGGTTCTCTGAAGGTAGAGACTTTCCAGGAGTGACACTGCTTCTGTACGGCACATGCCCGGAACAATCCAGCATGGTTTAGTGTCGGGAATTGCGAAACCTCGGTGTGTGGCAATTAGAGAGGAAAGGAATGTGGCTGGAGCCTGAGGCTCCTGGAGGACAGCAGATATCCCCTGGATGTCCTTGTCACCTTATCACAGTCTGTACCCTCAGCAGTGCTGGCTCCAGTCCCCCCAACCAGAACAACCTGAAGCCCAGAGTTCATTCAGTGTGATCATCTTAAAATCAGTTGAGCCATGTGGTGGGAGAAGACAGGGAGCCCTAGGGGCCTGCAGGAGGCAGAGCACACACCTAAGGGTCTGGCTGCCCCAAACTCTGTCAGACTGTTTCATACATAAACAGGGCCCTCAGCTGCCAGCTCTTAAAAAAGAAGTTTCCAAGAATCTGGAAATCTTAATTTTCTCTTGAGGCAGGGTCTCTGTCTGGCTGTGGATTAACCGTGTAGACCAGGCTGGCCTGGAATCACAGAGATCTGTACACCTGCCTTCCCCATGCTGGGTCATTATGCCCTACTTGAGAACCCGGATTTTTTAAATGAAAAATTCCACTGAGTTGTTGGTCCTGCTGCCTTGCTGGTTACCACACATGGGGCCTTATACATGCTGGGTGAACCAGCTGTTACTGGTGTAACCACTGAGCTACATTTCTAGTCGATTCAAATTTTCAATTTCCTATTTAAAAAAACAGTGTGTGTGTGTGTGTGTGTGTGTGTGTGTGTGTGTGTGTGTCTGTGTGTCTGTGTGTGTGTCTGTGTGTGTGTCTGTGTGTGTGTCTGTGTGTGTGTGAGATGTGTGTGTGTGACATGTGTGTTGATGCCTGTGGGTGCCAGACAATTCCCTAGAGTTATGAGCCATCCAGTGTAAGTGCTGGGAACCACACGTGGGTTCTCTATTAAGAGTAGCACAGGCTCTTAATTACTAAGCCAACTGTCTAGTCCCCAGATGCCATATTTTTGAGGAGAAAAATAACTTAAGTTTAATACATCTGCAGGTCAGATAGGTCAATAATAGGCCCCCGCTTTGTCACCCCTGTTCTAGATCAGCACCAAACTTTTCACAAGAGTCTCCCAGAGAAGGCATTGTGTCTCAGTTAGCTAGGGACTCTTAGTCATAGGTAAGGATTGCCCTGTTTTTTAAAATGTAATTTTTAAAAATGAATTATTTATTTTTATTTATTTTATGTATATGAGTATGCTGTAGTTATCTTCAGACACACACTAGAAGAGAGCATTGGGTCCCATTACAGATGGTTGTGAGCCACCATGTGGTTACTGGGAATTGAACTCAAGACCTCTGGAAGAGTAGTGAGTGCTCTTAAATGCTGAAACGTCTTTCTAGCCCCTGCTCTTGGCATTTTAACCCCCAGTGTCTTGGTTATTGCCAACTCAAAGTTCATTACATCCAATGGCATTTATATCCTTCCCATGTACTGGTAATCATGCTGAAAAGACAAGACTCTCTTCCTTCCTCATAAAGCTCGGAGCTCCTAGGAAAGAGCAGGCATGAGCTTATAACAAGTCTTCTCTGGGAATCATAAAACACCTCTATGAGATCAGCGTCCTCCTCCAGTTGAGAATACCCCAGTATGGAGAGATGAGGTCTTTTCCCCAAGGTGACACACAATTAGAAGGACATAGAACAAGTTAAGTCTGTGTCTTCTGACATTAGAAAGCATATTTTATCTCCTCCCTTGCTCGTCTTCCTCTCCCTCCGTCACTAACTGGAGTCTGTGGCTGTTCAGTCTTGAAACCCTGAGACAGGCAAGAAAGTCTGCATTTAACACGTGTTAACACTTTCTCGAGCTTTTCCTGGTAGGCCCCACAGTGATGGAGGTGCCACAACACAGCACTCAATAATGCAAAGATGGTGATAACCATTTTCCAGGGAATAAACTGTAAGGAAGGTGCAGCGTCCCGAAACAACGTTAGAGATCAGAATGAGAACAAGTTTGGTTTAAGGAAAGCCTCGGAGCCAGCGTGCTTTGAGTTTGCTGGCTAACGACTCAGAAAATCTTGGTGGTAGAAGCCTAGAATCCTAGAAATGGGGTGTTGAAGAGATGCTTGCCTTGCAAGGGCCTGAGTTTGATCCTCAGAAACCATGATTAAAAAAAAAAAACGCTGAGTGTAGTGGTACGTCATTGTAATCCCAGCAGTCCAGTGGAATGGAGACAAGATTTGTGTATCTATATACACAAGTGTATCTATACACACGTGTACACACACACACACACACACATGCATACGCACATCCACATGCACACACTCATACACACATGCACACACTCATACACATGTACACACGCACACACACACAGAAAAATGAGTTGATCCTGAAAACATGTCTGTTCTTCCAGACACATGGTGAAAACCTACGATCTGATTGGATTCTGTTTTACTTGGGGTGAAATAGGCCTGGACGATCTGTCTGTTAGCACCCTAGTTTCTTGCGTAGCCCCCAGCTCCTCATTGCCCATCTCTGTCTCTCTCATATAGTGCACGGTCCAGTTTCCTTCTAGAATTTACCTGGCTCCTGTAAGCATTAAACCTTTGACATTTATCATAAAAGGTCCCAACTCCTCACCTGACAGTCAGGTGCCCGCCGGGTGTGCTGCCAGTTAGTGTGGGCACTGTTTTACCCTGTCTTGTTAGTAACCCTTCCTTCACCTCAGTATCTCAGGAGGTGTTACCTCAGTGTCATATTCTGTAAATGCCAGTCGGGAACAGTACAAGCTCATCATAGGACTATTTATATTTTAAGTAAATCTTCATCAAGCTACAGTATTTTTTTTTTATTCAGTTTTGGGGGTTATAACTGTCAGACAAAGCTATTAGTACCCTTTCCCATGCCTTTCCCTTTCAGGTGTGTGCTTGAGATGGGTGTGTATGTGGTGTGTGTGTGTGTGATGTGCTCATGTGTGCATACATAGAGGCCAGCAGAGAAGAAGATACTTGGGTATCCTCTACTGCTCTCTACCTTTGAAACTGGCCTTGGGGACAGTAAGCCGCAGAGATCTTCTTCTCTGTGGCCCCTCCTCCAGTGCCAGAGTCTCAGGCATGACTCTTTACATCAGTTCTTGGGATTTGAACTGTAATTACTAACAGTTGTAAGGTGCCATTGAAGCCAGGTCTGCTGGAAGTTTAGCCAGTGTCCTTAACTGTGGTGCCATCTCTTCAGCCTGCACCACTGACCATCTATCCCCTTCATTTCTTCTTGATCTGTTTTGGTTTTGTGTGCTTAAAACGACTTCCTGCTCTCACTTCTGCAACATATATACTGAGCTTGGACAGACACTGCACAAGGATGACACTTGGATTTGTGAAGCACTCCACATTTTTAAAAGGTTTTCCTGGGTGCTATGTAGATGCTACTTGTACCAGGTATTAATCTTGGTCAGTGGTTCCTCTTTGTGTGTGTGCATAAGTGTGTGTGTGCATGAGTATGTGTGTGTGTGCACGTATTCCTGTGTGCTCACCCATGTTTGTGCAAACCAGATGTTGATGTCATGTACCTTCTTTTGCTGTTTTCTGAGACAGCATCTCTCAAGGAACCTAGAGTTCATCAAGGCCAGACTGGCTAGCCAGTGAGCCTCAAGAGGCCATCTGTCTCCGCCCTCCCTCAGTGCTGGGATTACAGGTAATGCTACTGCAAGGGCTTTTATATGAGTTCTGGAATTTGAACTCAGGTCCTCATGCTTACAATATACCCTAGGGAGCCTTCTCCTGACCCCCAGCGATACCTTTCTTTCACTCTGTTGTTTCCAAGACTAACAACACCACCGCTTGCCTTTCAAAATGCTCATCAGGGAATAGAGGGCACTTTGTAGATTGTAGGATAAAGTAGACTAATCATACTTGATGGCCAGCATCAGACCCTAAGTTCTGGATGGAAAAGAGAAAGAGAGTGCCCTTTAAACATGGTCTACAATAGCATATAGGCTGAACGTCCCCATTGCCCAAATTGCTCAGAAAACTGAAACTATTTTATTATTTAAAATTATTTACTTATTTTATGTGGGGGCTATTTTGCCCACATATGTCTCTGTGCCTGGTGCCCTCAGAGGCCAGAAGAGGGCATTGGATCTCCTGGAAGTGGAATCACAGATGGTTGTGAGCTGCCATGTGGGTGCTGAGAATAGAACCTAGGTCCTCTGGAGGAGCAACCTGTACTCTTAACCACTGAACCATCTTTCCAACCTGCATGTGTGTGTATGCACGTGTGTGTGTGTTTCTTAAAGAGCAATCTTAATTAGATTGGTTTTCAATTCTACAATCAGGTAGCAGTCATTCCACACACCAGATTAAGTTCAGTGAGTTAGGAGAGAAAACCAACTTGATGAAGAAGCCAGACACAAGAACGTATTGGACCTTTCAAACTTATGAAATGCTTGAGTGACATTGTTGTGGCACAAGAGGAACATGTCACATCTGACCTCCTGGGTTAGGTGTCAGTCAAAACATATATGACAGGTATTGTATAATGCCTATAGCAGGTTCTGTGCATAAGGTATAAGTAAAATGTAAATGAATCTCATATTTCAGCTGGGTCAGATGGTCTCATTATGAGGTTCTGCAGTGATATGGCACAGTGGTCAAGGGCCATTTACTTCTAAGCTTGATGATTTGGGTTTGATCCCCTGGATTCGTGTGATGGAAAGAGAAAACCGACTCCTGCCAAGTTGTCCTCTGACTCCTCATGGGTGCCATGGCGTGGCATGGGCCCAACAGCATACATGTATACATACACAAATATTTAAAAGTAAGTGTAAAAAGTATTTAAAAACTCACATATATACAAATATTCCAAAATAATTTGAAAAATTCAAAATCTGAAGCATTTTTTTGGTCCCAGTTTTAAATAAGCAGTATTTAATGTGTGTCATGATGTCCCAGCTTTTATCATTAGAAGATTTGGGAGGTAATTTCTTGCTGAAAGTAATTGAGCACAGTTTTATTCGGCCATATACATATGGAAAAACTCAGGTACATACATTATTCGAGCTCCTATCCACAACCATTCTAGAGATGAGAATTTAAAGACACCTGACTAGGAAGGGCTAACACGGGGATTCAGGATCAGACAGCCTGACTTCCAAGTCCAAATCTAAACCACAACCAAAGAATATTTATATATGTATATTTCTCTACATATTTCTCAAAGCTGGTGGGTAAATGAGAGAGAGGTAAGGACTTTGTAAGATTCCTGTCTGTTTCAGTCACACTGAGCCCCTTGCTCTAGTGGCAAAAGAGGCAACATTACCTTCAGCCGAGGTGGGCGGCGTCCATCTTCTATGGCCCACACTTACCAGGTGCTCTTAACAAATACGATTACATGTTGCAGCAGTTAAACTGTCCTGGTACCACACTTGACTTCTGAGCATGTGTGGGGGTCTCAATGACCCTATTTCCTTCTGTAATAATAAAACCCAGACAAACATGAATTCTGATGGCCGGAGTCTTCAGTGAAATCAAGCACAGAGAATTCCCTGAAATAAGTCCCAAAGTTGGCAGTCGAGATGGCTCAGTGGGTGAAGCCATTGGCAGGATAAGCCTGAAGCTCACATAGGATTGGAAGAGAAACAAAACCACTGTACAAACTTCCACATGAGTGTTGTGTTCTCTCTCTCTCTCTCTCTCTCTCTCTCTCTCTCTCTCTCTCTCTCTCTCTCTATCTCTCTCTCTTTCTCCTAATAATAAAAATTTAAATATTTAAAAGGTAACAAAGTAAGTGATTTTTCTCGCTAAGTCCCAGTTAAACCTTTTCAAGTTGTCTCTCACTGTCTGTCTTCTTGGGGTCCCTCCCACTTCTCTCTCACCTCACTCTTCCTAATCTCCCTCCAAGGAAATAGTCCATGGCCTTTTCTGTGAAAATCAGTCTGCCAGTTTCGCTCAGCATGCTCACTTTCATAGCTCTGCCTCCCCTGGCATCTCACACTGGTGGCTACCATTCACCAAGCACCTCCTGGCTCAGAGACAACTCTGGGAAGCAGCTGCATATCAGAACCGCGGTATAATAATGGCACTTCCCCTTGACAATCTGAGTCTTCTCTAAGGAATGCAGCAATTGCGTGGTTATGTTCTAGGTATGGAGCTTGAAAATTGTATATACAGAAATAATCAAATCACTGTATTCCTAGCCCTTGTGGGGAGGAGTGAGATCAGAGACTTGTTAATTCAAGGATAGATAGAACCTAGGTCCTCTGGAAGAGCAACCTTTGCTCTTAACCACTGAACCATCTTTCCAGCCTGCATGTGCGTGTGTGCATGTGTGTGTGTGTTTCTTTAAGAGCAATCTTAATTAGATTGATTTTCAATTCTACAATCAGGTAGCAGTCATTCCACACACCAGATTAAGTTCAGTGAGTTAGGAGAGAAAACCAGCTTGATGAAAAAGCAAGATATATATATATATATATATATATGGTGTATATACCTAGTGAGCTCCAGGATATGTTGGGTTAAGAGTGAGACTCTGTCTTAAAAACAAACAAACAAACAAACAAAAGTAAACTAATATGAATGATAAATAAAAATTTAAAATGTATTCAAAACTCATCCTGCCAAAATAATCATTGGCCTGTATATACCCCACATTACTTCATTGTGCTTTTTTCTGCTAAGATGAAAATACAAATTTTGCTATTAACTCACACTCAGCCCACTTCTCAGTATCAGAGCTCTTGATGCCCTGGGAGGACTGGCAGAATCCTTCCTGATTCCTCACTCATGGCCATCAATGCTGTGTTAAGATTACAGATGAACCCCTCTAAAGACACTGTAGTGAGAAGGACACTCGTGACTTCATAAACTTTTGTTTAGTGTTGATATTCAGTCCACCTTATGTGCCCCGGAATCAAGATTTACAAACCCATCGCCCCTGGTTACAGAGAAAGGTATCTGTATGCTTGGCAAGCATGGATGATGGTGCCAGCAATCCCTGACTGCCCGAGGGCTGCAAGACCGAGTCAAGCATATTCCCTGTGTGCAATGTGTCAGGGAGGATCCATCAACCCATTGCCCATGAAAACCACTTGGGATTTGTTAGCAAATAGCAGCCTGATTATGAATGGGTGAACAGGGGTCCCGTTGAGTGGGGGTGCTTTGATACTGGATTTGATGAAGGAAGCTTTGGATAACCCTCATTAAGTAAATGATACTGACCTCTGGTTAAAGGATACAATAAGAGCCCACCTACACATCCGAAACTCTCTGCTCCTGATAAATACAACATATTGATATCTCAGGCTTATATACATGCAGATTAATGTTCATATGTTAATGTTTAAATGTACTGTGTTTCAGAATGTTTCTTGAGTAAATATTTTAGTACACAAACACAACACCCCTCTCCAATACACATATACAGAAACATAAACTGATATATACAGACATGCACACATGTACACAGACACCATGTACACACACACACACACACACACACACACACACACACACACCTCATCCATATTATTACCTAAATGTCTAACTATTTTCAGATCAATTATATATCTTTTATAACAAAATTACAATATCTACTTTTTCAGCACATGAAATTCAGGCATGCGTCTGGATGGATAGATGGATATAATTGCTAAAAGTAGCCTGATTTCTAAAATGCTTTCTGATGATTATTATACATTACTTGGTGGTCTCTGCAGAGGAGGAGGTTATTATATATTATCTGACCAAGCTTATTTTGAAGAGTCCAAAATAGCAATATTTAATCCTTATA